>CM042014.1:7865828-8485828 GCA_023525715.1 Cichorium intybus | reverse complement strand
TTTTGATTTTTAGATAAAATTAAATAGGAGTTTGGATATAGATGTTAATTTTATAGTTTTTGGCGGATGTATACGTAATTTTAAGTTTTGTAAGGACATTAAAGTAATATATAAAGTTTGCAAGGATATGAATGAAATTCTTTTAAATTTTTAATCAGCTTATTTTACAAAATTAGCGATTATGAGCAATAATTATCTTAGACTATTCAATCTTAATTATTTTTACATCGTTGTGAACTTCAATTAATATAATGAACACAATCATGACTAACTAAATTCTGTATAAAAATTTCCCATTTGTTAGAAATATCTAGAATACATGAATAAAATATTGAGACTAAATCTTAATATATAATTAAGAATAGTATATTTGAAATAAAAAATGACTAGTTAAAATAATTTAAAAGGAATTTAGTTATGGTGTATGTTGGCTGTCATTCCATTAATCCCGATAAAGGTCGGTTTAGTATGCTCTGTAACCTTTTTTTTTTTTTTTTTTTTTTTTTTTTTTTGAACAGCAGCAAACATTTTATTAGAGAAGAGGGGGGGAGCAAGAAGCTCAGCCCCACAATTAGTCCAGATTACATCAAACTATGGAATTACATATTTCTAACACCGGGTTTTCGATCCACCTAGCCCAAACTAATTTACTGCCCCTCTTCTTTCGAGCGTTAAGCCATAAGAATGAGAGGCTCTGGACCTCCGCTGCTGCCACCAGTTGTGATACAGGAGTATTTTTAAAGATATCTTTATTCCGTATCGACCACAATACCCATACAAAGACTAGGCATATTACCTCATTCGCCTCAGCTAACAATGAAGGACCCACAAAAGCATTTTTGTTGCAGAGTAAGTCGAAAACAGAAACAGGCAAGCCACATAAGCAGTACCACCATTTCTGAATTTCGTCCCACGTTTGACGGGCCAGTTCACATTGAACAAAGATGTGGTCCTCGTTTTCAACACCATTCTGTAACCTTATTAACAAAAAAAGGTCGGTTTATTAACACTTAAAATATAATCAACTAATAACCGCCTTTTCTGATTTGTCGGCGCCCATGCACATACACAGCTATCTTTGACTTAATTAACTAACAACATAATTAATTAATATAATTGCTTAGTTGTAATTGTATCCATTAATTCCATACACTGCCTTTTGCTAATCACCATCCTACACTTATTATTTCTGAATTCTTATAATTCAACGCAAGCACCTCATCCACCTTTTACAGCATCGCTTTTTTTCAACTTCTCATATCATCCACGTCTCATAAGAAAGCTGACAAGTGACAAAACGGTAAACAATAATTATATCGTTGCCTTCTTAACATCGAGTGACCGATAGTTTGCTTAAAGGTATATGGTTTTTCATAAGCCGTTGACACGTTATGGGGTAGTGCTGATTTATCATATGGGAGGATCTGTATCCTATCAGCGTACAGGAGGAAGATAAAACGATGAGGTCATTCAGGAAAATAGTACAAGGTGCATGGGAGTGATAGAGATTGAAGACGACCGCACCCTTTCAAGATTAACGGGGATGGAACGGTCTCAATATCTGATGACGACAATGAAGAGGATGGTGTCTAAGAAACATGGCACCAGAAGGAAGAATCAGAGATGGAGCTTGAAGAAGGGGAAGTCTTCCAAGAGAATGCAGCACCACCAGAAATAGAACACGAGCGTCAGTTATGTCTAGTAATTCCTAGTTGGCATACCAGTGGTCGCGGAAGTTGACTCGTCGCATGACCTATTGGGGAATGTGTGCCCTAGTTCCGAATTGTTATATGGGGACCCCATCCCACTCCTAACTGGCATGCAGTAAATCCACATTTGGGTAATCCAGAGTGTTGGTGATTTTAGTGTCACTAAGTCATTTTATGTAATTGCAATTAACATTTGAGCTAAGAGGCTATTTACTTTGTACTCTAATATATCTTCAGGTATGTGCGGAGTGCACGCATGTATAAGATCGAATGAATAGCAGGTTCGACGACAAGTCAAGGGTCCGGGGGCAGCGCCCCTGGGACGGCTAACCCTGTGTGAAACCATATGACTCGTTTATTATATAAATGGCTCTCCTCTTTGAGGAGAGACAGACCTTTTAGCTCTCGTTTCATCATACGATCTCAGATCTCCATAGCAATTTGGCTTACGTTTCTGTGCCTAGATTCGTGAGTGTCCCCTTAGGATTATCCTAGGTTGAATTTCTTGTAACCCGGGCATAGAGTAGAAATATCAGTTTGGAAAGTGTTCACACGGTCCAAGGGGTATCCTAACGACCCAATAAGAAATTGCGCCAATCACCTACTATTAAAATAGGCAAACCCAAATCAGGAGCTTTCGTCCTACGACGATGGGGACTCTCAAGTCAAAAAAAGAAAACCATCGAGGGCAACCCATTGTTATTCCCCTTATCGCTCTCGTCCTCCATCCTTAACTCCATGCTAAGCTGATGATAACAGTATGGCCTCTGCTCCTGCCCCAGAACCATCGATTGATCTTAACCGGAAGCTAAACATCACAAATTTTAGCAATATGGCTTCTGCTGGTGGGGATTGCTCCTCCTCTACTGCAGAAATTATGAGCAGCAGATGGATCGAAAATGAGATTGGATTTCAGATTGAAGATTGTAACAGAATTCCGGATGAGCTAAAGAACGATGATGGTGTTCAAATAAATTCTCAATGAATTTTCTCTCCTCAAACATTAGAGGTGTTAGTGAGTCTCATAAATTTGAATAGGTAAGACAACTTAAATGAACTCACAACATTTCATTGGGTTTTAAGAAACTCAAATATCGAATTCAACGACTGTTTTCACTACGGGTTGCTAGGGGGTCCTCGAATTTCAACTTTAATTTTTGTAAACTCTGATAGCATATTTCAGCGGTTTTGTTTGCATCTTGGACAATAACGCGTTTAGAAAAATTACCTCCATCAAGAAGTTCTTTCTTATTATTATTGGGCATTGGAGAGGTTTCCTCATGAAACATGCTGGCAAATGTTTATGTTTCCCAACCCCCTTTTGAAAAACTAAAAATAAGAAGGGAGGTTATTGATATAAAAAGGAACAGAGTCAGAAACTAGTTATTTTTGGTGATTTTAATGCTGCCATTAGGGTTGACGAGATATTTAGTTCCCACTTTTGTCAATCCACAACTTCTGCCTTCAACAGGTTTATCATGGAAGCGGACATCAAGGAGTTCATCATGGGTGGGAGAAGGTTCACCTATATGTGTGAAGATGCATTGAAATTAAGCAAGCTTAATCATCTTTTTGCTTGTCCCCACTTTATCGCACCTCTAGCCTCCTCCTCGGTAACAACCTTGCCCCAAGAACTCTCTGATCACTCTTATATCATTCTTAACTCCCCCCCTTCGCATTTTTAATTCCTCACTCTAAAGGGATGACCGTGAAGTTGTTTTTTAGAAGCCTGACATTCCTTCTCAGGTTATGATATTCTTGACATGTATTTGGCAGCCAAGTTTCGACACTTAAAAAACCACTAAAAATATGGATGGGTTTAAAATATAGTAAAGAATTTGTGATGTTAATCCAATTGAAGAATATGGTGAATCAATTAGAAATGTTGGTCTAATCCACCATATTATCGGATGTTGAAATTTGTGAAAAGAGAGAAGGCAAACAGAAGATTCATGATATGGAGCGTACAAAATCCTCCAACCTTAAACATAAAGCCCGTCTCAAATGGGTAATATAAGGAGATGAAAAAACCCAGCTTCTTTCACATCTTATTAAAATCAAAAACTTGAGCAATAAGATTTGTGTCTTAGTAATTAATGGAGCTTAGTCTATTGACCCAACTAAGATAAAGAACAAGGTATATGATTTTTACTCTTCCAAATTTCATGAAAAATTGTTGATTCGTCCTATACCCGTCAGTCCACTGTTTAAGAGATTATCCCCAGATTAATGTTCTTTTCATGAATCTCCCTTTGATGTTAATTAAACTAAATTTGTTATGTAATTGTAAAGGTGAAAAGGCTTGTGGGTCCGTCCTCTTCACCTTCAAACTTTTAAAGAAACATCGGGGAAATATAAAAATGATGTAATGACGTTCATCAAACATTTCTTAACCGTCGGGGCTTTTGCTAAATAATGCAACTCATCCTTTATTACCCTAGCCGGGAAGGTCAAAAATCCTATTAGTCTTTGCGATTATCACCCAATTAGTCTCATCAGATGCTTATATAAAATAGTTGTTAAAACCCTTGCCATGAGGAAGAATGTGATAGGGACATTCATTAGCGAAGTAATATCTGTGTATATTGAAGGGAGAAGTATCCTAGTTTTCCCCTTGATAATAAATGAGATTTTTTCATGAGCAAAAAATAAAAAAAGCGAAGATGTTTTTGTTTAAAATAGACTTCTAAAAAGAATTTGATTCATTTACTTGGAATTTTCTTGTTTTTGTTATGGAACAAATAGGTTTTGGTGACCGGTTTGAAATTATGTCAAACTCTTTAAAAAATAAGCCAAAAGAAAGGTTGTTACATTTGTTTGTTAGAGGTCTCCCTTGGGCATGGAACATGTCACGTTAGTTTTGACGCAACCACTAAACTCTCTGAACTGGAGACAAAAGTTGGCTTGTTTCAGTCACATCTCTTTTAAACTCGTATCATTTCAACTTGGTTGTCGATTGGCAGTTCATGGTTGAGGTTATGAGGCGATGCCTAGATACAAAAATCACAGTACCTCTGGGTTAATTCATATCTTGGACCAAAATAGTAACTATTAAAGTCCTATATTACCTGTGGAAATTATATTAGGGGCGGATTCCAGTTGTAGTCAATCATCTTCTGTCGTATCTATGGTTTTTTTTCTAGACTTGGTGGGTTATGTGATGTTGGATTAAACTCTTGGTATCGAAGCTTGCAAATGGGTGCTTCCATGGTGTGTTATGCTCTCCCATCCTTTCCTAAGGATCGTTGACTTCCTCAACTTTGCAGCAAACTAAGGCTTTTGCCTAAGAAAGAGAAGAATTTTCGTCACCTTCTTCTACCGTCTTGCTTGGTGTATTTGGATGGCTAGAAACAACAAGGTGTTCAGAAACATTGTCCTTTACCATGCTAAGGTGGTTGATCTTGTCATTTTCATGTCTTACACTTGGTTCAAGCATAGAGGCGGTTAAGGGCATTGTAGTTGGATTAATTGGAGTTGTTCTCCCCTCTAGGTTTTTGGCCTCTTATATATATATATATATATATATATATATATATATATATATATATATATATATATATATATATATATATATATATATATATATATATATATATATACACACACACACACACACACACATACACACACACACACATATTTGCCATTTCCAAAAAAGTTCTCTGTAAGATGTTAGGCCGATCTTCATTGCAATATGTCTACTTCCTTATGGTAAACGTTGTAGAGGTCAAGTTAATCCTTACATTTTCTTATAGTTTGTTCAGTAGTTGAGTACAATTGCATTGCATTGTTAGATAATGTTTAGTCGAGTTTTAGTTTAGACTTTGAATTTGGATTACTGGCCCGCTACTTTCAATCGTGGTTCACTATTAGCAATGTAGTTAGTGAAAGAGCCAGAAATTTGGATATGCGGATATGAACATAGCTGCAATCTAACATTGAAATTGCATAAATTTTCTTAATATTTAAAGTCATACATCTAAAAAGCATAATATAAAAATACTATTGAATCCACCAAGTCTTCATTTGTTGAAATCAATCTATAACATTGTCACAACAACTTGTAGAAACACATCATTCTTAAGATGTAATGTTTTACCACTAACATTTTAACCGGTTTAAATATAATTGTATAATCCATGCTAATTAAATAATATGATAAAAACGAATGTTTTACCACTAACATTTTAACCGGTTTAAATATAATTGTATAATCCGTGCTAATTAAATAATATGATAAAAACGAATCTTGTTACATAAGAGAAAATATGGCTACATAATTTAATAAGATGAGCATTGTTTCAAAATTTGATAAAATATAAATACAATTATATAAATAAGTATATAAATAATGTCATTTCGTGGAAAAAAATTAAACAATGCTAAATAAAATTAGTAATATAGGGTTTCAATTATTGGCTTCTTGCTTAATACAAGTGTGTAATTTAGAAGTAAATTTGAGATTCTGTAGGTTAGTCGCTCAAAAGACAATAAACATTTTATTGTTCATAAGTTAAATAGAATTCCTAATTTCAATAGTATATGTTTTGTTCTCATAATAAACCATGACATGTTCAAGATATATATTTTAAGACATCTTCAATATCACTATCCATATAGAAGCTTTTTGAAACCATACAAAGTATTAATGTCAAAATAAAGACATGTTCAATCTCTGAGTCATATCCAACCCAATTCTATAAATAAAACAACTCTATTTATTGAGTGAAAAATAGAATATCTACAATCATATTCTATTTATTACTCTAAAAAAGAGTTATAAATAATATTACTCCAATTTGGAGTAACACTATTAATTTACACTATAACCAGAGTTTAAGTTTCACTTGTCACATTTGATCCTTCAAGTGTGAGTTTGTATACATCTAGTTTTTTTAAACTCTTTCTAATTATTAAGTTTATAGATTTTGAATTGTTTAGTTATGTTGTTATATTTTAAATATGATAATTATTTCAAATGGATTTAAAATATTAATGTGTTATGCATGAAATTATTTATTTAACAAAATATTTGTTTTATTAATATCAAAGTTAATTTGAACTTTTTGTATAAATTTTTTGTTTGATTATATTTATTTAATAATATAAATTTAAAGTTATTGTAACAAAAACATTTTAAAAACATTTATAAAAATGTTATAAATTAAAGTTGTATCTATAAACCTCTAAAAATAAGTTGGATAAAAGAAATATATTTGGAATATTCTTTTTGATGTTAAAACTAAAGTAAAAACACAATAAGATTGGAGATGAATTACTATTAACTTTATTTTCCATACTAAAAAAAGGATACAAATAAAATAGGGTCGGAGATGGTCTAAAAGCAATGACATGTAGATAAATGTTGATTTTATTATCTTATAATATAACAATAATATTATACTAATACATTGCAGATAATATATTCTTATGTTATCTTAATTATATTTTTTGTTAAAATAATTTATTATATTCAATATATTCGTTTACACATATATTAAAGAATACTTAACTTACACACACACACACACACACATATATATATATATATATATATATATATATATATATATATATATATATATATATATATATATATATATATATATATATATATATATATATATATATAACAATTTCAATTTAATAACTCATTATTAACTAAAAATGATAAATATATTTGTTAAAAAATTAAAATAGTTATTAACTGATAAGTATAGACTACTTTTAAGAATTCGTTGATAATACTTTGATATGAGATATAATTACAAAAGTTAAATGTAGCATAATTGAAATATTAGTAACATTACATTGATGTGGATAGTCTAAACACTTTAGTGAGACATAGTATTATAACTTTGTTATTATAATTTAGTTTACCCGTTTATATTTACAAACAGTGGTGGACCTAGAAAAAAAATCATGGGTTACACAATATTTTTTAGGGGTTCCGCTACTAGAAAAAAAAAATCATTTTCGATGGCAGTTCCAATTATAAATCCGGACAAAGAGTATTACTGACAAATTTACACTTGACTGATTTTATGACAGATTTACACAAAATTTACAATTGACGGTAAAATTTGAGGGTAGCTCGTCTCACATCATGTTATATATTGGGTTCACCAGTGCTTGCAAACACAGTATGTATTATTAGAGGTGTGCCAATCTTTTAAAAAATAATAATGTTATTTTTTGGGAGAATGACATAAAAGCCCTAATATATACATATTTTTAATGGATTTGCCACAACATCAAATTTTTACCATTGAAGCCCAAAACCGTGGAGACTTTTTTTAAATATTGCATTTAGAGGATAATGAAGTCAGTTTGTACGTAGGGGTGAGCAAAAACCGCACCGCAACGGAAAAAATCGAAAAAAACCGCATTAATCGAAACCGAAGCAAAAACCGCACTTGCGGTTTTTATTTTTCAAAAACCGAAAATATTCGGTGTGGTGCGGTTTTTAATTTTAGAAACCGCAAAAAAAAACCGAACCGCACCGCAAATCGAACCGAACCGCAAACCGCATAGAAACCGCACCGAACCGCATATAATTATATTAATTATATATTTATATATAAATAATTATTATTTGATTAATATTACATTATCTAAAAAAAATAAGGGACAACTTGAAAGAGGTGTTCTACAAAGTGGTGTTTTGAGATGTTAATTGCTAATTATTGTTTCTCTTTAAGTTTAAACCGCAAAAACCGCACCATTGGAACGAAATTAATACTTGCGGTTAAAAACCGCAGAAAAAACCGCACCAATGACATGCGGTTAATAACCGCACCGAAACCGCATGAAAACTGCACCGCAAAAAAAACCGCAACAAGAAACCGCACCGATCGGTTCTAACATATAAAAAACTGCATTTGCGGTTTGCGGTGCGGTTATTCCTAAAAACCGCACCGAACCGCACCGTGCTCAGCCCTAGTTTGTAGAAACTGAGAATTGGAATCAATATTTGAAGATTTATCAGGTTTAAGTCAAGATTGGTAGCTACATTGGAGAGAAAGAAAGAGTATGTGTAGTAACCAGCTAAAGAGGAAAAACATTTTAAATGATATATTTAAAAAAAATATCCAAGGTCTAAAGTTCTAACACTAAGATTTGATATACTGACAAAACCAAATTGCAAAAAAAAAATCATTAAATTTACACAAAATCTCTATTTTGACACTGTGTTTATTTTTTTGGCAATTAAGTCACTAAGTTTTTCAAATTGTTGCAATGTTGACCATTTGACTGGTCAACTTGGTTGCCAACTGATTTGACATTGTGACCCGTCAATCTTTGATGATATGGTATTGACGCGACATGATCATCTTTTTTATTTTAGCTAAAAAAATTATTTTATTTTTAATTATTTGATTATGAAGATAAATAATAACTCAATTCACAAATTCATCAATATATAAGTCATAATTACCACTTCTATTAAATATATAAATTTTGTACTTTTAACATAATTATCAGTAGATAGTATATATAGTCACCGAATATCATCTTAATTTCAAATTAACTTTTAAAAGCATGATTTGAATTTCTTTCTATAATTATTGGTATATAAATATATACAATCACCTATATCATATTACTTTCAAATCATTGCATTTATGTCCTTAAAAACTAAGTAACATCCTCTATCATTTATAATTATTGTTTTTAAATCTTACTTTTCAAAGCAATTATGGTCATGGCAGCGTCATGTCAGCACCGTATCATTAAATCCTGATAGGTCGTTATGTCATGTCAGCTGACAACAAAATTGACCGATCAAATGGTTAAAATTACAATAAATTAAAAATTTTAGTGACTTAATTACCAAAAAAATAAACACAATGTCAAAATATAGATTTTCTATAAACGTAGTAACTTTTTAAAATTTACCCAAAATATAAATGTTATAATTTTTGTGTCATTTCCTCTATCTTTTTCTCTTAAAATATGTGTTTTTGAAATTCAATGAATCCTGCCTAGGCAAATGCTTATGTCACTTGATAATATATAAATGTATACTATATATTTGTTTATCGTGTCAATATCTTACGTCTTATCAGTATTCATGTCTAGATCATCACAAATTGTAGGTTGTCAAATTTGGCGGTCCTGATGGATGGTATATGGTAGATAAACCTATTTTGAATAATTTAATTAATTAATTGAATGAATAATATATTTGATATAATGATACAATTTATATAAAAGATTAAATGAAAAGAGAATATAAACACATACATGGTATATATCGCTAAAAACAGTACATACGTGTGCTTAGGTTGCATCATTGCAAAATAGACTCCTCTTAATTACACTATATTAATTAAAACACAAGTCAACTCCCAATTCTAACTTCTTTTTCCTTTATATAAACTGATACTACTTAATTAAATACGATCATCCATACCCACATAAATATTTCGTTTATAATATATAAAACGACATTATGATAGTTTCCATAGAATATAACAAATCGTCGGTTCAAAATCACTCGGTTTGGGAAACTAGACAAGTGCATACTATTACTATAATATTACATGCATTTTTACATCAAACAACTTATAATGAATTTAACATTTAAATCTGAAACCTACGACCTTAACTGTTTATAAGCTCAATTTGTTTTATAAACAGTAGTTGAGGATTCCTTGGGGTTGACATCCTTTGAATTAGGACCAGCTGGCCAGTAACCTGATAGCCTCCTGGAACACATGGTCCCAAAAGCCACCAGCCCAGATTCTTAATTAGTTGCACTAATTACATTTTATGATAATCCAACCCCTTAATTAAGTATACAGCCATACATTAATGAGAGAGATGTGTCAACCGATTCACATGTCTTTTTAGTTGAAATGTTTATGACACCCTTTTGATGGAATAAAAATAAATAATTCATATGTTGGAATTATTTTTCCGAAAATATAGCATCATATGTTAGTGTGATACCATGTAACGCTCATAAAATAACTATCAAAACACAACATGTAACAACAACAACAACGATACTTGAAGATACAATTATGTCATTGCGCTCAATAAATTATATCCAATTAGGGTTTTTCCATAGATACGAGAACATTATACAAACTTTAAATAACTATTTCAGAAAATAAAACATGGCATTCCCTTTCTTGTGTTTTTGTTAGCCTCACGTTATAACGATGGGACCTGTGAAGCATGAAATGGATTCGATGTGGGAGTGAATCGACCACTTTATGAGATGCCAAGATATTTAAAATGTTAATGTCAATCAAGCCATGGGTTCAACCGTGTCCTGGTCCCAATGGCTCGAACCCACCATTAAAACGTTCTCTTCTTCGCCTTTATATGCTTGTTAAATGAATGATGTATGCTTTTTAGCCGTTAGATTATAACTTTATCAGATGAATGTTGCATAATTATAATATTTTCATATTTAATCATATGTTGACTCTAGAAAAAACTTTTATTTGATGATACCCTTTTAAAAACAAAACATTTTGATTTTCTTAATTCTTGATAGAATCTAAAAAATATTATATTTCAATTAACACTATATTTTTTTGAACGGCTAAAATTTCATATATAAAAGTAGAAACACTAACAAGAAGCTAGTGATAAGAAACAATTATTTAGGGGGATATAAAATTGGGTTTTGCAGCTGTGAGAACCATCCGATATGAAATTTGTGCTTTCTATGCACAACCCAATTAAACGAGCATGCAAGAAGCTATCAAAAAGCCTATCTCTTCTCGATTTACACCTATAAAAAGAAAGGAATTTCTAAATTTCCAAATTCTCTATCAAGTACTCGAAATAATCCCGTCCAACACCATCCTCTTTGTAGTCGTCAAAGAGCTTGAGGCCAACCAAGAAGACAGATCTCGCACCCTATGAATCAAAGACATGCCAATATCACGCCATCTCCCACTCTTCTCCATCGTTGCCTTGACAACCTCACACGTTAAGAAAATATGGTCCACCTCCTCAATGTAACTATTACTAACAAGACATAAAGAATTAGGGAGATCAATTCCTTTAACCAAAAGATTCTCTTGTGTGGGTAGTCTATCCAAACTGGACCTGGTAAACATGTGGTGTTGTGTTAGGTAAACTTCCAATCTCTATCCCACAATTATCTTTAGAAGCCATAACTGAATCCCAACGTATCCACGAGAATTTTTTTTCTCATTACATTGACCTCCTAAAAGAAAGTAGATCTGAGAGATTCCAAGTTCTTGAAAACTTTAACATGCATAGTGAAAAAAGACATTTAATAAATACTAAACAATCCAAGAACCAATCTAATGAGTATATGCTTGCCACCAATGGACAATATTTTTACTTTCCAATCATTAAGCTTATTTTTATATCTCTCTATAAGCAAATCCCAACTTTGTATCCTAGTCATATTAAGACCAATAGGAGTACCAAGATACCTAAAAGGAAAAAAAAAATCAGAACCACAACATGTAGGAATCGCCAAAATCTAGATTTTTTAATCTACGAACCCCACCCCATACAACTTCAACTTTTGAAAGTTAATTTGAGGATCGAGACATCACAAGAAAACACTAAAGAACTGCAAAAAGATTTTCCACATTTTCTTTCGCCAATGACCCATTAACAAAGCACCATCCGCATAAAATGGATCAGAGTTAGGCACTCGTTCCCAACTTTCACAAGTTTAAACAACCCTGCTTCCACTGCCTCAAAAACTGCAACATTCAATGCTTCCATTACAAGAATAAATAGAAAAGGTGGCAAAGGATCACCCTGACGAAGGCCTATTTCCATAACAAATTTCTTTGTGGGACTACCGTTGACAAGCATCGCAGATTTGTAGAACTTTAAACAAGCCATAATCCACTTCCTTGCTTATTAAAACTTCCATGTAACATTTGATAAACATGAAAGCAAACTCATCATGTCAAAGGGGCTTATCACCACTATAATACCACACATCCTATTTTAGAGTAGATCTCATTTGGGATCTAATCATCTTAGACACTTCAGATCTACATTGAGGTAATCTTTGATATCCTTTTTTAGTTTATAGTTGCAAAAGACGCATGATCTTGTGATCCGTACTGGAATACGATCCTTGTTTTTGCTTCCGTTGTTCATGATTTTTATGTTATCATATTCTAACAAATTTTTCCTCACAAGATATGACTCGAACGAGTCAAAATAAAAAGGAAAAGTGTCTCGATCAAGTCACCACTGTAAATTCCCCACTTCGTGATTTATTCCTTCTAATGTTCCACATACATGTCCAAATCACTTCTAGGCTTAACCATTTCAGTTCTAATGATTTCAGATGATCTAATTAAGTTCATAAAATCATTAAATCCATTTCATATCATTAAAACACAATTATTCATTATGATGATCTAGAAGCTTTTATACAACAAAAACTTAAATAGACAACACATGCTTGATATAAGCTTCAAACCATTTTCAAAACCTTTGTAATCAAAATATCATCAACAAATGGACTTCATATTAACTTATAAACTTAAGTTTAGAAAATCGTTGAGTATTATTGGATCAATTGATTATTCAAGTCACATATATGCTTTGAAAACTCTATTGAGGCTAGCTTCTACATGAAATTTCTAAAATATCCAACTTATGAAGTGATCAATTAGTGATGGAATCATTTGATAAAATATGCTTCAAGATCATTGAAACAAGTTTAAAAACATCATTAATTTCATTATGAAAAGCTCAAAATCGAATTTCACCTTTGTTGAAGTTTCAAGGTTTTAAAAACTTGTTTAACTCAAAATTATGTCATGGATGATAGAAATTTGTTCCTACTAGTATTCAATTAGCTAAAACAAGCTTTAAATATCAAATGATGAGGTTACAACATAGATTTTTCGATTTTCCGATTTTCCTCAAACCCTAGCTTAAGTTTAGAAACAACATAGAACTTGGGATCTTCATTCTTATTTCCTTAAAATCCATTAAAATCCCCATGAATGTTATTCATATCCCTTTAGAAGTTGTTCCTCGTTCAATGGGGAGAATCTGAACTAGTTTGCTTAAATATGTTTGCCTATTGACAACTTAAAGCCCTCTATTGTATATTTTTACCGATTTGCCTTAAAAAACTACTAAGTGTCAACCAAATTCCATTATTCACAAATAAGTCTCTTAGAAACAATTCCTTTTAAAATATTTGTCAACATTAGGTCAAAGGAAGTCAAAGTCAACTTTGGTCAAATTGAGAAATTTAGTCCATATTTTCATATTTGTCCTAAAGAGGATGCTAACACCAATTCCTAACTTAGGAATCTCATTATTAAAATTTAATTAACTATTATTAACATTATTAGTCCCTAAAATTCTATTTACCCCAAATGCTAAGTTTCAAGGATTTGACAACTTTAGAATATCATCCTAATATTTCTCCAAATAGTCTCAAATTCAAGTTTCAACTCATGGATTCATCTTTATACTTTCTAATGTTTATTTCCTAATATTTAGGTATCAAAATCTAGTCCAAACTTGGTTTTAATCTCTTTTTCTCATAAGTTTCCCTTTTCATCTGTTTTATTTAATCTTTAATATTTAATTGGCTTTATACTTCTAATAACAACTATAACCACCGACTTCAAAGTTATTTAGGAAATTAGGAAAGAAAATATTCCAAAACCTTACCAAGATCCTTGAAGTTAGGGTTTACTCACTTACCTTGTTTTCGATTTTGTGTTTCTGATCGAGTCTCTTCTTCCTTCGGTTTCAATCTGGTTGTGACAAACCGTCATTTGCATTCATTCTTATATTGTCTCATCTTTACATTAGTAGTAATCAAGAAGGAAATGTTTTCAATAAAACACATACTTGTTTTTACGCTTTTTTAACCCTAAGTAACGATCATCGATTATCAAACATCATGTATATGATCGTTTGCAAAACTATATTAGGAAAAGCACCATTTCAAAACGAGTTGATCACTATACCCTAACCCCCCCCCCCCCCCCCATCGTTTTTCTTTGTAGGCATCGTACTCAACGTCGACGCAAAAAGCCACACAAGAGCGGCAAAAAATCGCAAAGCTCATGTTCACATAGAATCCATCCATATACACACATACACACACACACACACACACATATATATATATATATATATATATATATATATATATATATATATATATATATATATATATATATATATATATATATATATATATATATATTGTTGAATTAATACTTATAAACTATAACACGTATGATGTTCTAGTTTTGTTGTTGGATTTATATTCACATTTTCGTGGTTGTTACTAGGGTTTCTTAGGCTATATAGTATAAGGTGTACATGCCGCCGGTATGCCAACGTAGAGCTTCGACGCTGTCGGCGTCACCGCCCCGTAATGGCAGCATTGATCTTCAGCACCGTTGGTTCGCCGGTCCTAGCCGTTGCAAAAGCTGTTAAAAACTTTTTTTCAAAAGCCAATTAACCTAATACTATAAATGTCACTACAATATTACAATTTTACTCACACAACTTCTCCATATTTCTAATATTATATATAATTTCTAACAACTAAAATTCATCCAACAACCCATCCCCCAATTTTTTTTGGGTGTAATGCTTCATCATCACCACCTTACCGTCCACAATTCGACCCTCAAAACCCGTTTTCGCAAATCCTGTCAATGTACAACCAATTTTCGATGTCACCACAAGAAATGTTTCCACATAACATGGCAACTCAAACCTTCAACATGTTTGCTCAATTTCAACCTCAAATTCAATTCCAATCATCGTTAGCACAAACGCCAAACGGCCCGCTCCGAATTTGAACCCGTGGATGTGCCGCCACAACTGAAAACAAAAGGGAAAGGGAAAACGAAAGTGAAAGAGAAACTGAAAGGGAGGACCAATAACAAATTATGGTCATTTAAGGAAGAGAAATAATTGGCACGGTCGTGGATCGACATATCCAAGGATGCAACACCGAGAAGGATTAAGGCTGCGAAAAATGTTGGCTTCTGGTCATAAATCGGTTTAGACTTGGAATAAAAAAGACGATGATTACCGGACCAACGACCAATAAAAAACCAAATGGGAGAACATGAACAAGGACGTCATGCACTTTAACGACCTAGTCACAAATTTGACAAAACCAATGGATGAGCAGGGCTAGCGAGGCGACGATATTGGAAAGAGCAAGGTATACGTTTCAAGATGATATGACGAAACCTTTCAAATATTGAATGTTTGGAACATTTTAAAAAATAATAAAAAATGGTTGGGTTGTAAGGAAACGGGCTGATCCAAACGCAGCAAAACGGGTGATTCGAGGTCGTATCAAGATACATTGGATGCGCATGTTGAGTGAATCTAAACGACGACGACGTAGTTGAGGTCGAACGACCAACTCGTCCGATGGGGCAAGATCAAGCAAAACGAAAAGGAAAAGCAAAAGCGAAAGCGACATCGTCACACTCTTTGATTACCGGTCGTTCCTACGAGATTCAACAAATTAGGACGGAGTTCTTAGGTTTGCGTACTACTTTGGAGGAACATATGTAATACTCGGGAAAGAGATCGTGAATCCAACCAACTCGCAGAAACTCAATTGTTTCTCGCAGACGTTAGTTATTTGTCAGGTGATATGTACGATGTGACAATGGAAGTTACACGTAAGATAAAAGAAAAATATAAATTGTAGGTTTTATATTTTCTAAGTTTTTAGGTTATTTACATTCTAGTTATTTATTTTAATTTTTCTAGTAATGTAACTTCTTATCTAATATTGAATGAAATGTTTGATTTTGTTTTTTTAAATTTAAATTAAAAAATTGGAAGACATCCATACCACATTATAGGCATTCAAAAGCATGATTTCGCAGTCATCTACGTGATACCGGATGTAGCTATTTCGTAGACAATCACACCCTTTAGCCTTATATGTTAGATAATTGATTTTGTTGGTATGGTTTAAGGTTCAAATCAGATTTTATGATAGTTATGTTGCAACGAAAAGCATGTTATAAGATTGATTAAAATCTAGTTTTAAAAAATTAAATGATAGGTATTATCTAATTTATAGTTCAAAAGAATATTTTTATGGGATTTTGTTACATTCATTTTATACTACAGTACTGTATACAGTTTAAGAAAATAATACAGCTTTTATAATTAAAACTAACTAAACTTCTAAATATTGCATTAAGGTGACTGACGTGATCCACAAAGTATAATGCATTGAACTTGCTTGCAACTCCGAAGATAAATCAACATCTTACATTTTATAATTTTTAAATTATATCATATCTATATAATATTTAAATTGCTAGAATACATCGTTAGATAATCCGCAATGGTTAAATTTATATAAAGTTTATCTATTTTTCATATCATATTTTCACTAATAGACCATACCTTAACAGATCATCTCCCATTAATAAGTATTTTAATTTTTTCAATAATTAAATATTTATCTTCGTAAATTTGGAACATTTCACAAACTCTTCTAGTTTAATTGTTGTTTTTAAACATATCATATTATTTGATATTTGTATTATTTTCATAAACTATATAGTGATACCAATAAAGGGATATATATATATATATATATATATATATATATATATATATATAAATATATATATATATATATATATATATATATATATATATATATATATATATATATATATATGTTCAAATAAGAACCATTAAAAGGTTAAGAACCGTGAGAACCGATATTCACACATTAAGAATTATGTTTTTTTTCGTTTTGTTGTTTTTACACACTTGTTTATTATGTGAAAATACATCAAAGTTAATAAATTTCCTTATTTTTTAATACGTTTTACAATATTCACAATATAATAAAATTTGTAGTTATTAAACTGTGAATTAGTGGTTCTCACGGTTCTCAACATTTTAGTAGTTCTCATTTGATATTCACAAGACCGATTAATCGGCCACCAAGGCCGATTTTTGCAGCAAACCGCCAAGCTGACCGATTAGGCATAATCGTAATCGGTTGAAGACCGCCAAGCGATTAATCGCCGATTAATCGGCCGCCAAGGCCGATTTCTGCAACACTGATATATATATATATATATATATATATATATATATATATATATATATATATATATATATATATATATATATATATATATATATATATATATATATATATATATATATGATAATTTGTGAAACCTAAAAAACCATGATAACTTTGAGAACTTAATCAAGACCCATGTTAAAAAGAGATCAACAACTTAATATCATTTGATATTTCAGCTTAAAACCTGTGTTGTTACATGTATTTGCTCATTTACCGTGTTACATCATTGGTCCATGTTTGTTCTAGTAAAATCGGTTGTCAATAACAAACCAAACACAGATAATAATGGATTAGGGGTCTTCTTAGAAAGAAAGAACAAAAAGAAAAAGGTGTTGTTCCTTTCTAATAATCATGCCACTAAGAAACCCATGGGCCATCTTATTTGTTTACAAGTATTAATAAACCCAACAACCATACTGTTTCGACGTAATCATAAAACCACAAATAAATGATTATATAATTACAAGTTGAGGCTAGCCCACTTGGCTAACAAGATGATATATTAAAAAGGAGTTCATGGGTTCAAACCCTGACACTAACATAACAAGGAGTAGTATAAATTTTTCGTTCTAAAAAAATATAATTATCATTTTGTCATAAGAAAATATAGCTTTACTCACATAAAACTCTACGTAATTGATTATATATATATATATATATATATATATATATATATATATATATATATATATATATATATATATATATATATATATATATATATATATATATATATATATATATATATATATATATATATATATATATATATATATATATATAAAAGTTCTATGAGGGACTAATATAGTCAAGCATATTGTAGGTGGCTACTACCACCTGCGATTTCTTCATCGTTTACGTTTTCATGGCCAACGCGCCTTGCCACCTGCGATCTCCTCCTACGTGTTGTTATTTTGTAGGTGAGTTTGGACCATCAACCCAATATATATAAATCTAAAAGAATATTCTCTATTTTTTCATTTACGTTCACCCAAAAAACTCTCTTATATGTAGCTGGAAATGCATATTGGATTTTGTAACTATCTCGGCTCTTATGTTGTTTTGATTTATTAATCATTCTTAGTTACAAGTTTACGTATTAAGGTTTAGATTAGCGTATGTACAAATTTTTATGATTAGGATGCAACACTTTTAAGCACAAAATAGGAAGTTTTCCGGAAAAAGTAGAGGAAATAGATGGTGGCCAAAGGAAAATGCAGGTAACTTTTGCTACCTACGCTTTCCTCTCATTTTTTCAAGGGAAATCGCATGTAACATTAAGCATATCGCAGGTGAGACAGAGCATATAGGTGGTGAGGTTTGAAAAAAAATAAGGCCTTGAATTTTTCATTTTTTATCATACAGCCTCCGACATTGAGCATATCGCAGGTTGAGCATATCGCAGGTGAGACAGAGCATATAGCATGTGAGGTTTGAAAAAAAATGAGGCCTTGAAATTTTCATTTTTTATCATACAGCCTCCTCGCCAAATCGCAAGTGATGAATGAAATGGTAGGTGGGCGTATCCCACCTGCGATCTGCTTAGCTATTTTGATGAAAATGGCTACTTTTTTTGCTGTTTTGAGAAAAACACTTATTTGATTAGGCTATTTTAGTTATTTTCTCATATTTTTTCGTTACACGTTATGCATATATAGTAGCGATTAAGAGTTTCATATGCATATGCACATGCATACATTTCATGTGCATATACATTAAAAAATTTCTTTAAAATACAACGAATATGCATATATATTATCGATGAATAGTTTCTATGAAAAAAGGAACTCAAAAAAATGTTTATGAACATAAGCATATGTACATGCTAAAAAATAGATTTTTTTGAAAAAAATAAATTCGATTTTGTTAGATGTTTGATAACAACTTTTGGGCATTTTTATAAATAATGTGTCGATGAAAAGGTCTCATTTAAGGGTTGTTATCATTAATTTAAGTTCTTATTTGAACTTGGCCATGCATATATATCTAGTTTGGTAACAAATTTTAGGTGTATTTTTTAATAAATAATATGTAGATAAAAAGGTATCACTTTAAGGGTTGTTATCTCCTTAATTTGAGTTCTCTTGTGAACGTGACCATATATATATATATATATATATATATATATATATATATATATATATATATATATATATATATATATATATATATATATATATATATATATATATATATATATATATATATATATATATATATATATATATATATATATATATATATATATAGGGAGGGGATCAACATAGAACCCTTTTTTACGCATAGAACCATAGAACCTCATCTTAAACCATTGGATCTAGCAATCAACGGATATGATTATTTGATTTAAAAAAATTATTTTTATTTCTAGAAAAAAAGGTGGAGGGGTAAATCAGTCAAATCAAAATTGAATCCTTATTGCAGGAAATCAAATTCAACTTAAACAACATTCCATAATTATCTCACTTCTAGATCTGATCTCATTCCATTCATATCTTCGTATCTCCAGGAAATCAAATTCACGATTTCTTCTTCATCGTGACCAACAAATCAACGCCTCCTCTGCCTTTGATCGGAGCTCTCCCCTACTGACATCCAATCGAGATCTCATCACCGGCGATTAGAATATGGAGCTGCAGTCGAGATTGAGATCGAGACAGAGGGATCAAGAGCTCATCATCGGCGACTGGAATCGAGAGCTCATCATGATCACCACCTGCTACGGTCGAGAATTAGAATAAGATATAGGTCGATACAGAAGAATCAAGGAAGAGAAAGAGAGAGAGATCGAGACATATGGAACGATGCAGAGGGACAGAGAGATAGCGAAAAGATGAAGTTTCATCTATGTTCAATAATGAACATTTGAGGTTCAATAATGAAGATGTATGAACATTGAGAACGAGATAGAGATCGAGATAGAAGGATCAAGGAAGAGAGAGAGAGAGAGAGAGTGTTTCTGCTTCCATATATGGTTTATCATCAGGTATGTAATTGATTTCAGTTAACAGTTAATTTGAATTGCAAATTTCGCTTAATAACATTGAACTCTGATTTGAATATGTTTGAGTGAATGTGTTTGAGTCGAATTTCTGATTGTTTTTAATCAATCACATTCAATCGATTGATTTCCTGCTTCATTGGTAATTGTGTGTTCATATATGTTCATTAGTGAACATATGTTCATTAGTGAACATACTTTCAATTAACTAAGTGTTTTCCTGCTGCATTGGTCTTCGTGTTCTTATATATGTTCATTAGTGAACATATGTTCATTACTGAACATATGTTCATTACTGAACATATGTTCATCAGTGAATATATGTTCATTAATGAACATGTAAAGGATGAAGTCAACCTCAAGAATCTCACAAACATATTTTCCTTGTTGTTTTCAATTAATTACAAACAGGTTGAAGAAGAAAAAGAGAGATAGATCGAGATCGAGAACTAAAGAGAGAAATAGAGAAATACAGAGATCGAGATCGAGAACGAGTAATGAACATTTGAGGCGATTCCAGAAATCAATTTCATTCATGTTCACTGTGACAACCGTGTCCCGGGAGGGACTGTAGATCAAAAGTAAGAGCGTTTTGGCCTTTGGTGTGGCCAATTAACGATGTTAAGGTCATTATAAGATAAGAAAAATATAACGATCAAAGCCTAGGAGTCAAAACGGAGCAAAAAGCAGAAAAAACGGACACTTTTAGTGTCGGCACGTCGCGACGCGACGGGTAAGGTGGTCGCGACGCGACGGGTGTCAGCACCTCCGTAAATCGCGCAATCAGTCGTACAATCAGGCAATAATGGAGGATGAGTCATCGCGACGCGACGGTCATGGTGGTCGCGACGCGAAGGGCCATCAGAGGCTATAAATACGAGGCACAAGCCTCATTTTTGAGGCAGCACACACACGAAACACATATACGATATAAGAGAGTGTTCTGGTAAGGAGTATACGTTGAGAGATGATAGTAAGAAGTAAGAAGTCAGCGGTAGCTAGCGTCGAGGTGCTCAGGAGCTGTCAGAAGTCCGGAACGAGAACCGTGCCAGGACTCCGGGAAAGCACCAAACTCAGGTGAGTAATCGCTACCGTATCTCCCTAGTAGTTTATACATGTTAAACTGTAGTAGAAAGCGATTATTGATAGAAATACATTATAGTACAGTTATGATTTATGCGAGAAATGTAGATATGCTACAGGCTCATTTGACGAGTCTGGTCCAGGAAAAGTAGTGTGTCACGAGGTAATGCTAAGTAGAGTAATGAACCAATAATGTAGTGCCCATGCGAAAGAATGACATACGACGTAAGTATAAAGATAATGTGTAGATACTGTGTGCCAGCTCCATATGTTGCACCAGTATTAATTTAATAAAATAAAGGGGATATGGATATCCCATAAAACAAGATCGTACAGATAGTACCAAATAATTAATTTGGTTAAGAGGAATAGTATCGCCAGATAACCCGGTGCGGAACCGGCAAATATTTATAACATAATAGTAACGAATGAGTAGCCGTATAATAAAAATAGGCGGCATAATAGTAAAATACAGTACGGTATACGATACCGTAAGTGAGTAACGTTAGACAGTATGGTAATGCTATAAGACAGACAGTATGGTAACATTATAAGTTACCAAGTAAAAGAAGAAAGTGCAAACAGTACGGTAACGTCATAAGTTACCAGACAGTAAAATAAAATAGTAAAAGAGTAACATTATATGTTACCAGATAATAGAAGAAAGTGTAGTAAGAAAGTACGAGAAAGGTGAGTTCCGTCAGGTAATACGGTAGTTTCACAGTATGATCGTAGGACGGTCAAATGTAGTAAAATGAATCTGTGAAACGAGTGTGGCTACTTAGGCCATACTGTGATTCGATTACTCACTAAGCTTTATAGCTTACCCCTTTATTTATGTGGTTTTTGCAGGCATAGGTAACGCTCGGCTTGGATCATGGGACGATCCCTGGTGATATTATCTTGTAAAAGACAGGCTTTGGAGAGCCGGGTCGTTACAAATGGTATCAGAGCCGAGATTTGAGTGAACTAGGTGTCAGTAGAAAAGATTCCTAGACTCAAATCAGTAGGTATATGCAGATTACCTAATAATAGGTAAATATCACAAACATATTGTGATAAGAGTTGTGATGAGAAAATAGATAAAGATAAAAAGCAAATTATACAAAATAACTAAAAGTGTTAAAGAACTCCTTAGAAATTTAAGGAGAAAAAGATAGTACGAACAGAGATAAGATGGCTTGTTAAAAATATAAACAAGAAAGTAAGTGAGAAACAAGACAGAAAAAAAAAAGTATTAAAACATGAGTATGGTACATAAAAGTACCAAAGAAGATAAGAAGTAAAGTAATGTAAGGAAGCTGAGAAATTAAAACATGATTAAAAAGTAATGAGTAAATAAGAAAGCAAACAGTTTTGAGAAAAGAAACAGTTTAAATAAACAGTTTTGAGAAAGTAAAAGAAAGCTAAGAGTTGGCTTTTAGCCATAAGATCTTTTTGAAAGTATGAATTAAAAGATGAAATGGTAAGAAAGAATATAAAAGTAATAATAAAAGGAGCTTCACGTAAGAGCTAAAGATTTGAAAGAAGTTTGTAAAAAGCTAAAATAGTAGCTCAATATACGAGCGAAAAAAATGTTTTATGAACCTGAACTATGTTTCAGAAAAGAGTTTTAAAAGATATGAGATTTGAAAAGAGTTTTGAAAAGCTATGAGATTCGCTCTATATAAGAGTGAAAGATGTTTTAGTTTAGCTAAGACCAATTTGAAACAAATGACACTAGAGAAGAGAAGAGAAAGATGTCCGGACAAGGACCTTACCCGTGAGAAGGGGGGTCAACAGACACTACTGGGATGGTACCTCCCTTCGCGAAGTAGTTGTCTAGCTAGTATACCCTTGTGCTTGAATCTGTTCCAAGTCACAAAGGGGAGACAGAATGAGCATAACCTAGCGGGCTGATCTGTTCTGTCCCGCTAGGGGAGCTAGTAGAATGAGTTTCATGAGTATCAGTTGGTCTTATGCTAAGAGAAAGAAAGAGTTAAAGAAAGAAGTATTTTTAAAATGAGAGTTATTTTATAACCAAAGAAGAGTAAGGGTCTTTTAAATGACCAAAAGTTATGATAGAAATTTTTAACAAAAGAATCGTTTTATGATCAAGAAGTGAAAAAGAGATTTTTCTAAAACGAGTCATTTTTATGACTAGAATATGTAAAAATTATTTTAAAGTATAAAAGAGTCATTATATGACTAGAGTAAAAAGACAAGTTTTAATAAAAGACCAAACTGTAACAAAATATAATGATATTTTTCAGTTGGAAAGTATGAAAGTAGTTATGTAGTAGTAAAAGCCACAACAGTAATTATATGAGAAAATTAATACGGGATTGGTAAATTTTGGTATAGAAAGAGAAAAAGTACAAGTATGTTATACCACGCGGTATATGAGTAAAAGAACCAGCTAGCCAGGAAACCTAGTGTAACATTAGCATCAGTGCGTATAAGTGATTATGATAATAAGGGCCCGTATTATCATAATCACATGATATGTATTGATACTGATGAAATCACGAAGGAATCATGGTAAGCTGGTAGGAACAAGTAGAAAATAGAACAAACCTAAAATTATGTTATAAAATGAGTAAGATGTACGGGAACCTTTGTACCCGAAAGTATAAAGTCACAATAACGACAGAGAAAACAAGTAATGATACATGGAGTATGGTAATAATACCCAAGTATGTAAAAGAATGTGAACACAGATACATAAGAGTTAGTTTGAGAGATTACTGAGATTTCGGGGACGAAATCCTGTAAGGGGGAAGGATTGTGACAACCGTGTCCCGGGAGGGACTGTAGATCAAAAGTAAGAGCGTTTTGGCCTTTGGTGTGGCCAATTAACGATGTTAAGGTCATTATAAGATAAGAAAAATATAACGATCAAAGCCTAGGAGTCAAAACGGAGCAAAAAGCAGAAAAAACAGACACTTTTAGTGTCGGTACGTCGCGACGCGACGGGTAAGGTGGTCGCGACGCGACGGGTGTCAGCACCTCCGTAAATCGCGCAATCAGTCGTACAATCAGGCAATAATGGAGGATGAGTCATCGCGACGCGACGGTCATGGTGGTCGCGACGCGAAGGGCCATCAGAGGCTATAAATACGAGGCACAAGCCTCATTTTTGAGGCAGAACACACACGAAACACATATACGATATAAGAGAGTGTTCTGGTAAGGAGTATACGTTGAGAGATGATAGTAAGAAGTAAGAAGTCAGCGGTAGCTAGCGTCGAGGTGCTTAGGAGCTGTCAGAAGTCCGGAACGAGAACCGTGCCAGGACTCCGGGAAAGCACCAAACTCAGGTGAGTAATCGCTACCGTATCTCCCTAGTAGTTTATACATGTTAAACTGTAGTAGAAAGCGATTATTGATAGAAATACATTATAGTACAGTTATGATTTATGCGAGAAATGTAGATATGCTACAGGCTCATTTGACGAGTCTGGTCCAGGAAAAGTAGTGTGTCACGAGGTAATGCTAAGTAGAGTAATGAACCAATAATGTAGTGCCCATGCGAAAGAATGACATACGACGTAAGTATAAAGATAATGTGTAGATACTGTGTGCCAGCTCCATATGTTGCACCAGTATTAATTTAATAAAATAAAGGGGATATGGATATCCCATAAAACAAGATCGTACAGATAGTACCAAATAATTAATTTGGTTAAGAGGAATAGTATCGCCAGATAACCCGGTGCGGAACCGGCAAATATTTATAACATAATAGTAACGAATGAGTAGCCGTATAATAAAAATAGGCGGCATAATAGTAAAATACAGTACGGTATACGATACCGTAAGTGAGTAACGTTAGACAGTATGGTAATGCTATAAGACAGACAGTATGGTAACATTATAAGTTACCAAGTAAAAGAAGAAAGTGCAAACAGTACGGTAACGTCATAAGTTACCAGACAGTAAAATAAAATAGTAAAAGAGTAACATTATATGTTACCAGATAATAGAAGAAAGTGTAGTAAGAAAGTATGAGAAAGGTGAGTTCCGTCAGGTAATACGGTAGTTTCACAGTATGATCGTAGGACGGTCAAATGTAGTAAAATGAATCTGTGAAACGAGTGTGGCTACTTAGGCCATACTGTGATTCGATTACTCACTAAGCTTTATAGCTTACCCCTTTATTTATGTGGTTTTTGCAGGCATAGGTAACGCTCGGCTTGGATCATGGGACGATCCCTGGTGATATTATCTTGTAAAAGACAGGCTTTGGAGAGCCGGGTCGTTACATTCACTACTGAACAGTCAAGATCGAGAATGAAAGAGAGAAAGAGAGAGATCGAGACACAAGGATTAAGGAAGAGAAAGAGAGAGAGATCGAGATAGATGGATCGATGAATACATGTTCGTAAATGAACATATGTTCAATAATGAACATATGTTCAATAATGAACATTTGTTCATTAATGAACATATGTTCATAAATGAACATGTGTTCATCCATAAAGATTATTCCTTTTTGTTCCTGTTCATCCATATGTTCAATTTCGTATGTTCACTGATGAATGTTCATTTCTAAACATGTTCATCAATGAACGTGTGTGTATGTTCAGAAAATTAATATATACTTGTAATTTAGGAAAGTTCAATAATTTTGGACTTTGATTTGTATAGATTAGGTAAGTTTTTGATATTTTTGGTTACATATTAATTCGCATTGATGAATGTTCATTTCTGAACATGTTTGTAACTTAGGAAACTTCAACAATTTTGGGATTTGATTTGTATATATTAGGTAAGTTGTTAATAATTTCTAGGATTTTGAACACAACGTTCATTGATGAACATACGTATATGTTCATCAATGAACGTATACGTATGTTCATTAATGAACATATAAGTGCAATTTACCATCATACCCTTATCACCCTAATTTGATCTAACGGTCAAGGAGATGGTTCTATGGTTCTATGCATAAAAATGGTTCTATGTTGAACCCACCCCTATATATATATATATATATATATATATATATATATATATATATATATATATATATATATATATATATATATATATATATAGGATTAACTAAGAAAAAATATTTACTGGTAAGGTAAGAACTGTTTCATTTGCATGTTTTTTGACCAATCAACAAAATAAATCATTAGATGATACAAAAAATCATGATTCAAAAAAATCACAAAAAGTTAACTCGATGATTAATTTTTTACTGAAGCAATTTTTGATTCATTTTTCGGTTTAGTTTAGTTAATCATTACAAAAATGAATCATCGTGAGGTAACTCGGAAATTTGTTGCAATTTTGTCTATGTTTGAAAGAATTGAAACCCGGTAGATACTTTAAAATTTATAGATTTGATTACTCAGAATTTAGTTGAATAGAAACTATCTAAAATAGTCGTGAGGTAACTCGGAAATTTTTTGCAATTTTGTTTCTTTATTGTGATTTTATTAAGTATCATATTATTTATACTAATAGCAAAATTTAAAAAGGACATTAAGTTTACAAAAAAGACATTGTGTTGTTATTTTCCAATTCAACCATTATGTTTTCAGTTTTGTTTCTATTTTAACCAATTAATCGGATGAAATGATTTCTTATTTGTTGACTAGACAAAATGCTTATGTGACCTCCATTTATAATCCTAGTTAGTAAACATTTGGATAGAGAAATGATCCGTACACAACAAATTTTCTCCATACACAACAACTTAACACTTTTTTTTTTGCATAATATAGAATACCCCTAAAACATTTTCTCCAAGTCCACACGTACCAGATATTGTCCGTTTTTGGCCACCCAACGTGAAAACTTCCCAGGGGGTCACCCATCATGGGATTTCTCCCACCCGGGCACGCTTAACTGCAGAGTTCTTATGGGATCTGCTGCCCTCACAGCTTTAAAACGCGTCTGGTAGGGGAGGTATCCACATCCCTTATAAGGCATGTTTCGTTCCCCTCCCCAACCGATGTGGGATCCGGGTGCGCTAACCCTTCTCCTCCCTCATCAGGGATTCGACGTCCTCGTCGAACACCATCGATCCGTACCCTGGCTCTGATACCATTTTGTAACACCCCAATTTTTCCATAATATAATAGATAAATGAACATATAATAACCATATTTTACATGATAAACATTTTGTGCAAGCAACCACAGAACACAAAAAAAAAAACTCACTTGGGTAATGCAGCCCTTAGAACAAACTTGGTTCTACTAAGTGATCTCCTTAATTGCTAAAAGACCTCCAAAAACTTCACAACTTCCTTCTTCGATTTCACCTTCGATTCTTCACCGTTTCTTGTTATTTCTGAGTGCCTTTCACTCTATTTTTTCGTGCTATTTATAATGCCCAAGGTTGTAACCGATGAGACCCTATTAATTGCTCGAATTTACTCCATCATCAAGATGATAGTTTTTTATATAAATACCCATAATTTCCTCTCCATTAAACCTAATTACTCCTAATTAATATTATTAATCATTGACATAATAACCTAATAAGATTTTATTCATTAATATTATATATATTATTTTTGAGTTATCACAGCTTACACTAAAGTATACTAACATGTCAATATAATGACCATTTCCAGATCACAGGGTAAAAAAAAAAAAAATTAGTATTTGCGCTTATCATAAATGCTAAAATATCAAACTAACCATTTTAAATAATGGATTTGATAGCAAACCATTTGATAACAAATCCTCTTACATAGATAGAAAATAAAACATTTGACCATCTTATAAGACTTGAGCTATAAACTTTCAATAACTCTCTTTAAATATATGCAGTTGTTTTTAGTTTTTACACATATAATTTTAAGTTTGTATTGATACAATTTCTGTTACAAAACTACGTATTAAAATGGGAATCGACTTTCATCGAAGAACTCATCAAGATCGAGGTTGTACAAAACCTTCAGATTGTATTCCTGAAAAATATAATCAAAACTTGACACTTGAGCTTCCACATAAACCAAAACTATAAATAAGAATATTCAAAATGCTCTGACAATGAACACTATATCTTTATGCTTGGAAAGACATAGTTTGGAAACAAGCACGATACAAAATTCATGTCAAAAAAACCACTCTCTTCTAACACATAATCTACCAATTATTAATAATATTATATTATTTTTCTAGTTTCTCCATATTTTCCGTACCAGTAAAAAGATGCAAATCTATAGGTAAGGTATGAGGTTACAAATACAAATTAGGACATCAAATCTTTACTCAAATAACATTATAATTTACATTATGTAAATATATGTGGCGCCCAAGATTGTCTCTCTAAAGAGCCCTTGTGGAGAGAGGGGAGACTCCAACATATAAACAAACTCATAAGACCGTGTCGCACCAATGTGTGATACACTAAGACTCCCCCTCAGAGACGTAGGCTCGATGAGGTTACACGGTGCGGGACACTGGCTCTGATACCATGTAAATATATGTGGCGCCCAAGATTGTCTCTCTAAAGAGCCATTGTGGAGAGAGGGGAGACTCCAACATATAAACAAACTCATAAGACCGTGTCGCATCAATGTGGGATACACTAAGACATTATTCATATTCTTCATGTGATCGATTGTGAGCATCCAAAAATGATGTTTATCTTCTAAATGTTTAATATTCCATTATGCAAGACAGCGTTTTCAAATTTGATTTTGACTACTTAGATGCCATGCACTAAGCCATGTAATTGCAATCTCAATCTATAAACGGATGCCATCATGTATTTGGATAACTTGAACATCTTTAATGTGTTATCCACCTCGCTACAAATAAATAAATGCACCAAAATTGGTAGTTTGCTACAACTAGAGGTGAGTGTGGTCCACAATCGGGACCGAACCGCACCGAAATCAAATTGGACCAAAATCTAATTGCGAATTTTGTACAAATAAAAGACTAATATATATATATATATATATATATATATATATATATATATATATATATATATATATATATATATATATATATATATATATATATATATATATCCTATCCTAATAAATAAGTAACTCAAAGCCACATGTCATCTCCTTATTAAATTGGTCACATGTCATTTTCTAGTAGTTTTGATTTTCTTTAATAAAAAAGTAAACGGTTACACATTTGACACTTACGAATTTGAAATACACATTTAACAGTTATGAATCACTCAATAATGATCGGTTTAATTGTAAATTCAATTTCAAAATCAATTGTAACCTACATTCATGGCTTTCTCGTCTCTTAATTTCATGGACTTAAACAAAACTCACAACGACAATTTTATTATTTTAAGTATTGGTATATTTCATCTTTAAACTTGTTTTTTTTAATATTAGTATTTAGATTTTGTTATTTAACCTTTTATTTATATTACCCCGTGTAATACACGGAACTCACAACTAGTATGTATATATATATATATATATATATATATATATATATATATATATATATATATATATATATATATATATATATATATATATATGTGTGTATATATATATATATATATATATATATATATATATATATATATATATACATACGTATATATATATATAAATGTGTATATATATATATATATATATATATATATATATATATATATATATATATATATATATATATATATACATACGTATATATATATAAATGTGTGTATATATATATATATATATATATATATATATATATATATATATATATATATATATATATATATATATATAAGTGAGAACAAATAAGAAATAAAATTTTGGTAGGAAGTGTAAAGAGTGTTTCATTTGTATATATTTTTTTGATAAACCAACAAAATCAATCATTAGATGATGCAAAGAAAACATGATTCACAAAAAAGAATTCGACAAAACAACTCAATAATTTATTTTTTACTGAAGCAATTTTTTATACACTCTACATACAATTTTAGTGAATCATCACAAAAATGAATCATCGATCAGTTTTTTCGGTGAAATTACGAATCATGATTTTTTTGTATCTTATAAAGATTCATATTGTTGATTCGGCAAAAAATAATACAAATGAATCACTTCTTACATTTCCTACCAAAATTTTCCTTCTTGTTGGATCTCAATCCTCTCATTCTCTCTCTCTCTCTGTGTGTGTGTATATATATATATATATATATATATATATATATATATATATATATATATATATATATATATATATATATATATATATATATATATATATATATAGGATCAAATAAGAAATAAAATTATGGTAATAGCTAAAAAGTTTATTTATTTATTTATTTATTTACTTTTTTTTTATGAACAACCAAAATGAATCATTAGATGATTTTCAAAACTAACATGATATTGGTACAAAAAATCTCGAAAAAATGCATTGATGAATCATTTTTTTAGTAAACCTAACTTTTATTCACTTTATGGTTAGTGAATAACAACAAAATAATCGTAAAAATAGATCATTAAGTTTTTTTTTTTTTTGAATTCTTTTTACGAATCATGTTAATTTTGCATTATCCATTTATTTATTTAGTTGGTTCGTCAAAAAAGATGTAAATGAAAAACTACATTCCTCCTACCAAAATTTTCTTTTTTACAATATCCCTATCATATGTATGTATGTATGTATGTAAGTATGTACGCGTGCACACACACACACACACGTGTGTTTGCGTGTATACTGGAACATAAATATTAAAATTAGAATGGCTGAAACTAAACTTTAAAAGTTTTGAATCATCTATTACCAACTCTATTTTTAAGTATTTGAATACTATTACTTCAAATATAGAGTAGTACTATTCATTTACACCAAAAATAGAGTTAATGTTTCGGTTATTATTTTTAGTCCTCTAGTTTTTATTTTTATACATTTCTAGTTTATTTAAGTATATAATAAATATTTACAATCATGTTATATATTAAATGATATTAATTAATTATAATTATAAAAATTGAATATTTATATATTGAATTCATATAAAAGTTTACGTATATTTAAAATAAAAATAAAACATGATAACATATTTTATAAAAAAAAAAACATTCTATATATATCATTACTATATATAAAAACGCGTTTTTTCTCCTTCCTTCTACATCTCAAATACCCATTTCTATGGATGCCACGTCATCTACACTCAAACGACGCAATACTGTTCAAAAAATATCCACGCCGCTTCATATGCAATCCATCGTTCCCTCATACGCCTCACCATGATTATGTTCCTGTTGAAACGCCCCCCTAAATTTCAAGATTACGCCTGCCCTTCACCATCCCTCTATGGCTCGTATCATTCACTTCAACAACGATCATGATCAACTCATCCGTGGAAATCAGTCCAACGTTACCCCCGATAAAATCATCTACAACAACAGCCTGATCGTTATGTAAAGTACCCAACCCTAATCCGCCTCACCTTCATTATGTTCGTGTTTAAACCCTTAGGGATTCAAGTTAATAATCGATTTCATTGCCCTCCACGCCTACGTTCCCCTGAAGTAATTGTCCAATTCTTTGACATCGGCTACAACTAACGGGGGATTTTAAAAGGCACGTCAAAACTCCGCTTCCGAAGTGTTTGATTTTCCAAATTCGAGATTAATTGGTCCTCATCCTCACCACCGTCTTTTAGCGCTTTAATGTAAGACTTTGATTTCTATTTCTTATCCGAACTCCACTATCTCTCTTTCTTCTCCCAGACGTTTCAATTTCAAATTGGAACCATCAATTTAGGTTTAAGGCGTATGTAATTAATATCGAGTGATCATGGACGAACAAATTGAAGTAAAGACTGTAAAGCGGTTAGCATTTTAGATTGTTGTTGTTTTTAGTATATATATTGCAAGATTACAAGTTCATGCTTCAAGACGTTTGGTCTGATATCACTTCTTCCACTGTTGGTTTGTTTTATTTTCCAAAACCCTAGCGATGGTTGTTAATAAGGTGATTTTGTATTTATATTGAATATTGTTATTATAACAAGTCCTTCTGTACGAAATTGCATTCTTTAAATTTTAGAAATATCAGCAGTAACCGTTTATTTAGACTATGCATTGGAGGGTCATCGTTCAAAAACTTTTACTCAGTCATTGCTGAGGGTGGTGGCGCTTCCCTGTGGCAGAAAAAGAACTCTAACTCTTATCTTATGGTAATTTTGCTATCTTTTTTTACAGGCTCTTTATGTATAATTTTTTACATGTTTCTAACTCTATTGATGGCTTTCTTAAAACACATGCTCTGTTTTTAACATCGTAAGCGTAGATGCATCATTTAGGTTTTAGAAAAGGTTGGTCAAAAAAGAATTTTTTTTTTGTTTTCTGGGTTATAGAAGGAGAAACTGGACATGTTATAGAAGTATTCCCAAGTGAATGCACATCAATGATAAATGTTTTAAATGAAAGTCAAGGAATTAGTCAAGCCAGGAGCTGATTTCTTGAGACAGAGTACATGATTATGATTCTTGATGATCTGTATTAAGTCAAAATGAATCACCAGTATATTACTTATATGATAAATTTATGCCTGCTTGAAATAATCTATTAAGAAAAAAGTTACAACAACTTAGTCAATTATTGTTCTGATTTTTGAAATAAGTTTAATATCTTATATTTTATAACATATGTACAAGATAATTAGGAATAGATATTATGGTACTTTGTGAGTGGTTTCAAATACTTACGCTCACTTGCCCAAGATTTTGTTAATTTAAAAAGATTGATTTGGTGGTACAACTTTGGATGCTTCTAAAAAACGCCTGATGTCCCTAAAGTATTATTGAATTAGATAACTTCGTAACGACACCACAAGAATTTGGACGTATTTTTTTCAAAAGGACTTTTGATATTTGAGATATTTTTGTAGGAATTAATGGATCAAGTCATGAAAGCTTTGGATATGAATCTGGGTAACACTTTAACCTCCAGATATACTTTAACCTCCAGATATACCAGTTCAGGACTTCAGGTACTCACTTTTAATTACTATACCACTAATATTTTTGTGTACTCATTAGTTTGTACGACATAAAAAGTATACTTAAGAAACACTGCAAACAGCATCAACATTCTTTATTATATTGGGACACACTAACTTTTTACTTCTATCTCAAATAAAATTTTCTCATATAAAACTTTGATCTAATACGAGTTCCTATAGTCTTATAATTATGTTGGAATTGATTTAATTTCCCATGTTGTTGGACTTACTCTTGGTCCTAGGGGATCATATCTTCGATTTTCCCTGTGGTATTTATTGCTTGGTAAAGGAGATAGTTAAACAAGCTATGGGTAGAGATTATGTAAAGGTGATGATCTTTTTGAATGGGTAATTTCTTGAATAAGCATTTTCTTCTATTGAGCTTGATAGTAATCGACAATGGTATCTCTCTTTGAACCGCCACACTCCACCGCCTCCGCCTTTCCTTGCATTGCATCAGGGTGCCGAGGGGAGTTGTTTTTTCCTTAATTCGGCTAGAATATGGATATCTAATTTGGGTTTTGGTTGGTTTTGGGGGAACTGAACGATTGAAGAGGATTGACTAAGATTAAGTTGTTTGAATTTGATCATCTTATAATCAAGATTGTTTACGCGATACTTTGTGTAACATCTTTTAGGTTCAATCGCTCTGAAGCTTTAATCATTTTGATATGCCTTCTAATAAACTAACAGGTTCATCTTTCTATTTTCACGTTTTAAATTTTCTATTCATCTTCGTACGACCTCAGAACCATATAATTTACATCGTAAAAATTCTCATTAATTTTGACGTTTTACTCAAGCTTTGTTCATTGTTATAGACTAAATTAACATGTGTTAGAATGTTTTAGAGGGTTGTGTAACACCCCAAAATTTGTCCCTTTTTTTTTAAAAGAGCATTAATACCAAAAGCGCAATAACGCCAAAAGCGCAATAGCACTAAAAGCACAATAGCTGGTGTAGTATTTTATAAAACTCGGTATTGAAAAATCTCATATTTCGAAAACCGTGTTTCTTTATAGAACAAATTGTCAAGCTTTAAAAACATTTCTCATGACCTAGTATCATGTCTTAAAATTTTGGTCCCAACAAAAACAATTAAGTTGTACAAACGTTTAAACAACTACGGGGGTTACAACTTCATATCAAACTAAACAATAAAAAAGCAAGTTAGGATTACAAACCAATTTATCAGCCAAGGTTTACTCCATCTAAGATACAATTTCTTCGGGTCATCTACTTGCTTTTATCTCTCATGTCTAGAACCTGGGATACATGACATAAAATAAAAAACGTAAGACAAAAATGTCTCGTGGGCTACATGGGTTTGGACACAAAACATTTATAAACATAACATACATCATTTTCAAAATCTTTGTAACAAAATCATATCATAACACTTGTTGTTAAAATCATTATAACTGAAACGTATTATCGTTTTGCTCTTAAAGCCTTTCATAAAAAGTTTGTCATTATAAAATTTTCATTTCTTAAACTTGACTGGTTATCAAACACAGTTGAATTTTTATACTTAGGGCCTTAATCACTATTGTTGATGCCCCAAGTCTATACTGAGATAGTAAAAACATAATCAAACCACCTCAGCATCTTATCACATGCTTTGACTGGCATCATAACATGCTTGATTTTTATACTTAAGACATTAATCACTCTTGGTGATACCCCAAGTCTATACCAAAATGGAGAGAACTTGATCAGTCCATCCTGGTATCATTAGTTTAGAACATCTACTTCGAAAAGAGGTCGATACCACCCAAGTAAACTCCTCTAGATTTCGTTACGGGGATCTCATCGCCCGGGCACAAGGAACCATGTTCCTTGTTGACATTGTTGTACAATTAAGTACCATTCATTCATAACATTTCTTTGCTTGCATCAAATACCAGTCATTTATAAACAAAACATTGCTAGTCATTAAAACATTCATTCGCAAATACATCAAGGCTAGATGCCAAAACTTTCATTCATAGCTTTATGGCTTGATGCCAAAACATTCTTTCAAATCATTATGGCTTAATGCCAAAACATACTTTCAAATCATTATGGCTTGATGCCAAAACATACGTTCAAATCATTATGGCTTGATGCCAAAATATACATTCAATTCATTAGGGCTTGATGCTTAAACATACTTTCATAACTTTCAAGGGCTAAACGCCAAAACATTCTTTCATAACTTTCATACGCTAATGTCAAAACATTCTTTCATAAAACATTATCAGCTAATTGCCAAAACATTCTTTTATACATATCGTGGGCTTAACGCCAAATCATACTTTCGTATCATAGTAGGCTTAGTGCCAAATCATATTTTCAAAACATATTTTAAACTTTCATAAACATGACATAAATAGTAAAACTTGCATATAGATTCACTTTTGAAATCACATATAACTTCATACATAATTTACCATGTACCCCATAGTGGTAAAAAGCCACAAGTACTCACATTAGTAGCTAGGTACGTCTAGCTACGCTAATCCACATAACTCTAGTCATTCGGTGCTTTCAAGCATCCTTCAATCTTTATTGATTCAATAAGAGATTAGAACTTATTAGACAACTAAACGTACAATATTTGTCTAATCATACTTGATCTACTTGAAAGCATCATCCAATTCCATTCGAATGGCTAACTATGATTCTTAAGGCATAATAACCATTTTTGGACGATTTTACCCTTTTATCCCATTTTGACCAAAAATGGTATTTTTCGGGTTCTATATGGTTAGTTCAACAATATTCAAACTTTTACCTCTTTATAAGTTTATCCAAATGGTTAGATGTCAAAACATCATTCATATTACTTGTTTATGCAATAATGGCAAATTCCAACGGATAAAGTTTCTAAAAAAAGAAACTGTTGTAAAACATGTTATTTTACGTTAATTTGGCACTAACATGTTTTCAACACTTCATAATTGTCATCTCGACTCAATTTGATAATCTCTTGAGCACTACTTTAGGACATACTAAATTTTGTCCCATAAAGGATGGAAATTCTCAATTTCATTCCAATTACAACAACAACGATTTTGAATTCCAAAATGATATACCGACCATATACAAAATTTATGTAACTTGCGTAAAGGATCAATATCATGAGTTTTTCTCATCATATGTTGTCAAGCTTCAACTATTAACAACATATGCACAAAACACCAAAAATTGAACTTTAAACTTGAAACAATCTTCACATAATACTTGATATTGAAACTCTAACATTTCAACAAATAGCAATCCAAATAAAGTTCTTCGGGTTTGACAAACAACGGATCAAACATTTCCAATATCAAATAACCAATTCTTATGTTCTTATTTCTTTGAAAATTTCAACTTAACCCAATCGTTCTTAATGCTTTCAAACCAATTCTCAACATGCATTAAACAATAACAAGTCAACCCAACAAGAACAATTTCTTGTGTTCTTGATTTCTTGAAGTTACTATCAAGCATACACACAAGCATTAAGCCAAAGAGACAAAAACCTTACAACCATATATGTTTTCTTGTACCCATAAGGTGTTGGAAACTAAAAACCAACTTCAGATTCAAACATGTAGAAGGTTCTTATCAGAAATGAAGTCTAAAACTTGACATGCATTTACTGATTCCTACATCCTTCTATAATTTCTTAGACCACATCAAAGGTTTTACCTTGAATCTGATGTGAAACGGAATATATATGGAGCCTTAGGACTGAAATTGGACTGCCATACGTCGACCCAGCCACCTGTCGTCGCCAGGATGTCCTTGTCGCCGTTAGCCGGCGATCTGCTGCCGGTTGCTGCCATCAGCGTGGCTCCAGGCACCAAGTCTTCTGCTGTCGTGCTCCCAACTTTGTCCTTATGAGAATTCGCGAACCACAGATCCGAAATCGAGCCCTAAATCAATCTCTTTCTCTTTGATTTTTGCATGACTCGACTTGTAGTGTGCGTACTTATGATTGAATCCCACTCCTGATCTCATGATCACACACCAAAAATCCCATCTCTCGATCCCGACTTCCTCTCTTTCCCTCGATTCTGAGATCACGCAACAAAGAACCAGATCGGGTCTCGATCTCAGGTTCACTCTCGTTATTGCTCTCTGATTTGAATGTATATGCGTGTTTCCCCAAGCTCGTTTATGATTTCTTTCTCACTTTCTCTTTCATCGATTTATGTTCCCAAGGAAAACCCATAGATCGTCCTTACGCAAACACAGTTTTTATCTGAATTTGATTTGGGCCGGATTTGGTTAAAAGACCAAAATGCCCCTAAGACATTCCTTAGACAAATTTTCAGCTTTTTGATCGTTATTTTCCTTGATTTTCTCCTAGACATAACTTCCTCATATTATATCTGAATTTTACAAACTTTACGTCTTTAGAAAGGTGGGAACGAGCTTTACAACCTTCCCCTATTGACTTAAGTATGAATCTTGATAGATCTTCTGTTATCATCCCTTGAAAATGACCCTTTGATCATTTTTGTCACTTTTGGGCCATTTTAATTCCATCATAACTCCTTCATTACAACTCCAAATGACTCGAATATTTTTCCTTAATTTTTTGTTATCTCAAATATTACAAAAGTCATTTTGATGACTTTTGCCCAAATCTTTCAATATTTTGAGATAATAATTTCCAAAGTTTGCACAATAAACTTTTCACTTTTAGTCTTTTGTTTCAAATTTTTCCCTTATGTCCTTAAGATTAAATTCTACTTGAATTATTATCACATCATGAATTAAATAAAGGTTTTAATACATAATTTCCATATTTTTACTTTCTTGGACTATTTTGCCCTTGCATCATACCTTAAATAACGCAACCATCACATTAAATTTACTTATGTTTTATTTCTTACTTTACATCAAATTTTCAGTTGTCATAGGTTGGGGTTTATTATTCTTTACTACAAAATTATGTATGATAAATTTCTTTACTATGTGCCTTTTCATTTATAAGTTTCAGCTTATAGTGGAGAAACTTGATTTGAATCTTGCGAGAGTTGCTTGGCTTGGTAAAAAGGTTTGTTATAGTTATAGAGTATGAATGAATACTTGGTTTTGGGGTCTACTTTATAGTTTATTAGTTATTTGTCATTCGTATAAACAACCAGAAATGTTAGACTAACTGCTTTAGAGGCAACCTGCTAGAGAAAGCCAGAGGATGGAAGCTATTTGATTTAAAGGATTAGGGAATAAACAAAGGAAAGCTTAGCGTGTTCGAAATTTCGAGGGAATCGTGTCTTTTAAGTATAATTCTAATATTATATATACTATTCGACATATAGTTTTGCTATATATTAAAGATTTGGGCTCTTTTTTAGGCGTTCACAACCGGTTACTACTCAAAGGGTAATTTGAGAAAGCATGTCATTGTTGGGAAATCTGCATTTGGCATAAAGGGTTTAAAAAGCTAAGATGTATGTATTTTTCTTTAAGAAATTTGCATAGAATAACGACATACTTTACTCTCAATACCAATATAAGTAGTGTACTTTATTTTTCAAAAATATGTCAAATTATAGCATTTTACCTTTGTTTCTCGTATAGCCAAGTAACTTGTATTGGGCCATGCTGAGCACGACCTTTAAAATGGACCTAGTATATATATATATATATATATATATATATATATATATATATATATATATATATATATATATATATATATATAGGGAAGGGTTCAAATGAGAACCACTAAAAGGTTGAGAACCGTGAGAACCACTAATTCACAGTTTAATAAAAAACTTACATTATAGTATTCACAGTTTAATAACTACAAATTTTATTATATTGTAAAACGTATTTAAAAATAAAGAAATTTATTAACTTTGATGTATTTTCACATAATAAACAAGTAGGAAAAAACAAAAAAACGAAAAAAAACATAATTCTTAATTTGTGAATATTGGTTCTCACGGTTCTTAACATTTTAGTGGTTCTCATTTGAACCTCTTCCTATATATATATATATATATATATATATATATATATATATATATATATATATATATATATATATATATATATATATATATATATCCTATCCTAATAAATAAGTAACTCAAAGTGCCACATGTCATCTTCTAAGCCCTCTTGTACACATGTCATTTTTATAGAATTCCTGATTTTCTTAAAATAAATTTTTTTTGTCAGTTACTCTAAACTTCTTAATTATCTTGTAACTTCCCAATTAAGTGTGGATAATTAATTACTATAATAGCATATTATGAATAATCAATTAAGTGTGGGAGAAAAAATTGATTGATTTGAGAAAGAGTAAATAAGGTTTTTGAGTTTTTTAGTTATTCTAAAATAGGTTTAACCAATCTAAGTTAATGTGAATGAAAGAAGTAGCATTGAACTTTGTAAAATAAATTCATTAATAACGTCATATATTTAAAATAAAATGGTTTTCTTAATATATAATTTTTTAAATTCGCCAACCAACTAAGATAAAAATGATCTGCAGATACATTGAATTTTGTATGAAACATGACATGTTTTTGAAAAAAAAATATTAGTCATAGAAACCAAACTATTAGCCGTCATGAAACTATTTGCTGAAAGGAAACCATTAACGATTCATTGCTATGAACCTTAAATAAAAACCCTAAATTGTAAATCTGAAAATCTAAACCTAAACTCTAAAAGAAACTACTTACCAAAAGAAACATTTTGCATATAAGTTGCATGCTCTTTATAATATTACATTTTTTTAAACAAGCTGGAATTTACACATCGACCGTGGTATCACTACAAACAAAATGACATTTAATGACACAGAAAAGATGTCACTAAATACCAAGAAAGTGCCACCAAAAGCGCTGCAACTAAAAGTATATAGTGGCACTATTTTATTGTGTCGCTGCAACATTGAATATTTTGCCGAATTATAACATTGTACTCTCATTTTTTTCTCTACCTCATGTAAAGTTTACTACTTTCGATTATTTTCTTATGGAAATATTTTTTTATGAACATTAACGTTTATATATTCATAATTTATATTCTTTATTTTTAATCATCACGTGTAATACACGGGTCTTACAACTACTATATATATATATATATATATATATATATATATATATATATATATATATATATATATATATATATATATATATATATATATATATATATATATATATATATATATATATATTTACATATATATAGATTGTGTTTAATACATAAGTTGAAGGCATGCTTTACTAGAATATTCAAATTGTATATATATATATATATATATATATATATATATATATATATATATATATATATATATATATATATATATATATATATATATATACAATCTAATAAAAACGATAATTGACAATAATATTATTCTAGTAATCAGGTTAATCAGATCCAAATCCCTCAATGTTATTAAAATATTGTCCAAACGAATACGATTGTTGATTTGGTTGTTCAGCCTTTTTTTTGCTAAAATGTGTGCTTGTTCCGCGAGAACATATGCTCGAACATTTGGGTCTACTATTGAGTTCGCATTGTGAAGCAACATCCTGTTTTCTTCTCTATAAATGCATGTATAATATTTATTTAGAAGTTTAGTATAAATGTACTTTTGTTAAAAGTTAATAAATAGAAGGGAGATTTTGACAAATTTTGTAAATGAAGAAAAAAGAATATGCTAATAATATATACATTTTAAAGTAAAAATAGTGTGAAAATAGAGGTGGGTTGGAGATGATCCACTTTTTACACCATTTTTTACTTCAAAAATAGAGTAAAAAATAGATGTGGACCGGAGATGGTCTCATACTTCATCACATTCTCATCACATTATGCTAGAAAATACTCATCACATTCCATCCCACCACATCATTTTTACTAATTAAAAATAATTCATTAATCAAATAGATAATTCAATAATAAAATTACTCGTCGTCATTCAAGCTGTTTTGATAAACATGTTCCGCTAAGTCTTCTCGAAGATATTGACACGTTTCGGAATCTTGAATTTCTACTACTCGTGCTAAATATTCGGACGAACTAGGAATGAATTTTTTATCTAAATTAACTGCGTCGGCCTCGTCGTATTTGCAAATTGCTCTACCTTTTTCTTAATCATCATATTATGTAAAATGATGCATGCATACATAATTGTGGTTATCCTTCCGTCGTCCCAGAGTGGTGCAGCGTGCTTCACCACATGTCATTTCTGCTTGAGAACCCTAAATGCCCTCTCTATGTCCATCCTAGCAGATTCTTGTCTTCATGTAAACTTATTTTGCTTTTTCAGTTCGAGGTACAATGTTCGCCTTCACAAATGTAGAGTAATCTAGATATATTCCATCACAAAGGTAGTAGCCGTGTTTTTATTCACGTCCGTTCACTGTGAATGACATATCAGGTGCTCGCCTGGTCCAAATATCATTGAAAACGGGAGACTAATTCAGAACATTACGGTCATTGTTAGACCCTGCAACCCCAAAGTACGCATACCAAATCTACAAATCTTGCGATAACAACTTCCAATATCATACTTGGCTCACCTATGTCACCTCGGGTAAATTGCATGCGCCACGCAGTTGGACATTTTTCCTACGCTTAATGGATACAATCAAGGCTACCAATCATTCCCGGTAAACCGTGTTTGGTTTCATGTGCCAAATATAATTTCTCGATATCACGTGCTGTAGGTTTACGCAAATACTCTTTACCAAAAACCTCAATAACGCATGCACAATAAAAATCCACACACTCCCTTGCGCACCTCTCAGATATTTTCAAATATTCGTCACTTGCGTCAGCTGTTATACCGAATCCTAAATACCTAAGTGCAGTTGAACATTTCTGTATACAATTGAAACTCATTCTACCTCTAGTATCTGGTTTTTGCTTAAAAAATTCTATCACGCCTCTAAAGCATTGCTAATGCGTAAAAATAATTCTCTATTTATACGATAACGACGTCTAAAAGCTTTGTCGTCATAAAAACAATTATCAGCAAAATAGTCACGTACCAAAATGTCATGTGCAACTTGCCGATCTTGGTTGATAACGGCTCTTGGTTGTCTAACATTTTGTAGATTCTTCAGCGGCAGCGGCGCAACAAAATTAAAAAATGTTGTGATAAACTCACAATCGTCTGAATCGAAGTCTTTAAAAAATTCCATCTTTTCCAAATAATCCATATTTTAGTGTGTGTATATATGAGAATAAAAGAGATTGTAATAATGTGTGTTGAATGAGGTAAATTGTGTTTGTATTTATGCTGGAGGGAGTGGTTAGCATGTTCAGCATGTGCTAAACTATGCCACGTCAGCATTCAGCAAGTTTAGCACATGCTGACCAAAAATGGTGGTAGTGGTCGGCACATGCTGAACTTCATGCTAAACTATTTTATTAAATCTTTTTTTTAAATTATTTATAATATTAAAAACAATAATAAAATTAAAAACAACCATTTCATTAATCTTAAAATACATTACATTAAAATTAAAAACATAAATAAACAACTTAAAACAAACTAAATTAAACTTAAAACCCAACTAAACACGACCTCATATATTGTCTTCATCTGAATATTCACCGTCGTACTCGTTCACCGGATCCATATTTAGATCAATATGGTCTACCGTCCAAAGATGATCTATAAGATGACGACGAAGATCGTCATGAATTTGTCGACTGCGCACCAGCTGCACTCGCTCAAGGTACTCAGGACTCGCAACTGGAATTGGCTGTAGATTGGGAATGACTTCATTTTCGTCGTATTGACATATAGCATGTCCTTCGTCTTCTAGAATCATGTTATGTAAAATAATACATGTAAACATGACCTTCGCCATAGTAGATTTTTTTGTAAACAGTGAAGGTTTAGCTAGTATGGCAAAACGTTTCTTCAATACACCAAATGCTCTCTCGATGTCCTTTCGAGCTCTTTCTTGAGCTCTTTTAAACTTTCTCCTTTGTGGGTCATCTGGGTAAGCCAAAGTCTTGACGAAAATAGAACGCTCTGGATAGATTCCATCCACAAGATAATACCCAAATCGATATTGCGTTCCTCGGAGTGTAAACGAAGAGTCCGGAGCAGTGCCGTTATGTAACTTTGTGTAAAAATCCGAACTATTGAGTATGTTGAGGTCATTATGCGACCCGGGAGCACCAAAATATGAATGCCAAATCCACATATCCTGTGACGCTGCAGCCTCAAGCACGACCGTCGGGTATCCGTACTGACCCTTCGTGTATTGGCCATGCCAAGCAGAAGGACAACCATTCCACCTCTAATGCATACAGTCTAAACTTCCTAACATACCAGGGAAGCCATGCACTTGTGCATGATGGGCATACAATTGTCGGATGTCATTGGGAGTAGGTTCACGCCCATATCGTGGCTTGTACATAATCAGGGCAAGGTCACAAAATATGTCTAGAGAGGCTCGTGCGACACGTGCGGACATCCTCGTTGTCTCGTCTAGTGCATCAGGGTGTGTGCCATATGCTAACATGCGAAGTACAGCAGTACATCTTTGAATAGGGTGGAATCCTAACATACCTGACGCGCTCGGTCGTTGCTTAAAGTAATCACTCGCCGCCTCCATGTCGCTAACAATCTTCAAAAACAACGATTTGCGCATGCGAAACCGACACCGGAATTTATACTCTGGATATGTGGGATTTTCAGCAAAATAATCCCGAAAGAGACGGTGTTCGGCTTCCGTTCTTCCCCGATCAATATATCTTCTGTGTAGACGAGGCCCGCTGCTTGGCGATGGATTTTGTAATTCTTGTTGTAAATGAGCCGTAATATGCTCTATTTGCTCGCCTATTTGTTCTTCCAATTCATCATCAGATGACGATGATATCGAAATTGACGAGTCGGATGACATACCTTTTGAAATTAAAATTGGGGGAAAGAGGATATAAATTATAGAATGGGTTTGATATTGAAGTTGTGTGGTAAAAATGGTTTGAGAGTTTGGTTTATATAGGAGAATAATTGGATTTTTTTTAATTAAATTTTTTTTTTTGTATTTGTGACCGTTCAACGGTCATATATCCGTTGGCAAAGACTTCGGCGAGCTCGCTGGAAAAATGGCGAGGGTCCGATAGCGAAGGCGAGGGCGAGGAACAACGGAGTGGTTGGCGAGGCCTTAGCGAGGCTTTGGCGAGTGGTTCAGCGAACCCACTCCGCCTAGCCTTATAGGTGAAATTAAATAAAAAAGTATTTTTTTTAAATTCTAACTGTTCAACGGCTCCTTGCTTCTCATTGGCCGTGTTCCACCGTGAGTACCATCACATTTGACCATGAAAATACCTATCACGATGTATACGGAGCAATATGTACGACCGTGATGGAGCGGCGAATCATCATCACGGTACCACCGTGACCGGTACTCCTAATGGCCTAATGCATCTAAAAAATTAATATATTCTGTTTTTATTTTCACGTAATGTTTGCGATCTCCTTTAGAAACATACACGTGTTGTATATATGGCTATGTGTGCATATTGCATATATGTGTGTATACGAATATAGATATGTATACGTGTTATCAATAGAAAAGAGTTGGTGTCTAATACACCAGAAGAGGCACATGGCACACGCAGTCTCCCAGATATTTGTTTTCCCACTATATACGTCGTGTACAATACAGCCCAATAAGCCTAACTACAATACACACACACATATATATATATATATATATATATATATATATATATATATATATATATATATATATATATATATATATATATATATATATATATATATATATATACTAGGTACATTTTAAGGGCCGTGCTCAGCACGGCCCATGATGTGTTAGCTGTTTGTATGAAAACGAAGGTTGAATGCTACAGTTTGATGGATATTGTATAGCGTAATGTGTTGAGAGTCATCCTAAGTTACTGTTGAAGGTAATTTAGGAAATTCGTTCGCTAATGTGAAAGTAATTGGAATCTTGTCTAAACAAAAGAATGTACAATATATTGCAACATGATTTTATTTTTACTGGTCCCAAAAATGAAACTTTCTTTAAAATTTTGGGTACGTATTTCAAGGTTTTATATCAACTTTCTACCCGAAACTTTGAAATAAAGTAGGTGATATGGGTCGGTTTGGGTTGTTTTTTACCCCAAACCGAATACTTTTGCATTTTAAATATTTAAAACCGAACCCAAACCCAAACCGGTCGGTTCGAGGTCTCGATTTTCGGTTTCCGGTTTATCGGATCCAAACCCAAATACTTGAGCTAAATTTTCATACCTTGACCGATGTACGACGCCTCTCACTTAAGAGGTAAAGTTATAAGTAAGGAGAATTCACATCTTTTACTACAGCAAGCAATGTGGGAGCTTTCATTGAGGCTAGCAAAATGAAATCGAAAATACATACAACAAGATTCCAGCATGGAAGCTTTGGTTCAAACACCTACTTGTGTGTATTCTTCACAGATTTTGTATATATTATGTATATATAACCTGTATTTTTTATTTATTGCATACAATCGGTTCAGTTCGGTTTTAATTCGGTTTTCGTATTCTAAAAACCGAACACAAACTGAAATTTCTGGTTTTTGGAAATTAGAAAACCACACCATCGGTTTTATGTTCGGTTTCGGTTTTTTGGTTTTTCGGTTTCTGGTTTCGTTATTGCTCACCGCTTGAATAAAGACATAAATTGATAGGGAACCTTGAATTAAGGACAAAAACGGAAGAAAAAAAGTTTTTATTGTGGACTAAACACGATAAAAATCAGAAAGCACCGGACCAATTTTGTTATTTATTGATAATGAGAAAGTGGTAAAGCCTAGTTACTCATAAAAGAAGTTAATTACAAAAGACGAATATACCCCTTATCAAATGTTAATTGATTTTGGATTTTTTATAATAGTCTATCTGGAACAGTTGTCGCTCAACTTTTGATGGGCTGGGGCTGATGGGCAAACTACAACAGATACCTAAAATAAATAACTTAATTTTAAAAGATCAATATATGAGAATTCTAATAAGGGTTTTTTTAATTTACCAATTCAATAATATTACACATATAATGGGAAACCCAGATCAAAAGGTTATTATTTTATATCTTATAACAACATTCAAGCCAACTTTATATTTTGGGTAGATCCTTCCAGAGTTATATTGCTGAAACCCAAAAGATTAACAGCACCAATGTTGAAAAATCACAATCCATGGATGAGAAAGTATTCAAATTAAATCATGTAATGTAAACACTCGCTTAAGTATTATATGTAGAAAAATTAAAAGAAAACAGAATGGTAATTGTAACTATATGTCATGACCAATGATTAAACAAACTTCTGGTAGCATTTGTTCCCTAGAAAACCATCCATATACATTTAAACAAAATATGCGTAGCAATCTAATTTTTATACATGTAATCCAATAGAATATTGGTGGTTTTATATAGGTAAGATTGCCGCTCTTCCTCCACACATATTCAAAAAGTCTGATGCCTATTATTGGTTGTTCATATGATGACGCACCCAATCTATAAGATGATTACAATTGCTTTACTTAAATTGTACCTTGCCCTAAACGTTATAAAATACTGTAGGGTCAGGATTCACCATTTTCGCCAATTAAGGGGGAGGGGGGGACTGAATTAATCAACATTCAACAGTATATTAAATCAAAATTCAATTAAAATTCATGAATCAGAATGATGGGCCATTTGGGATTAAAGCTTGAACTTTCAACCAAATAAAAGCTCATTTCGTTGAGGCTGTACAACTGATGGCGATGGCATAAGAAGGCGTCTGTCTTTATCCATCCTATCTTGTAAAATTCATTAACAAACAGACTCCTAATCTTCAAAAACGAAATCCCTAGTAACTCATTTGCTTGATTTAATTTTGATTATATCCATTGAGTAACATCTCCACATACCTGCAAGTACCCATTAAGAATTTAATTGACAGGGGAACGTAACCATAAACATACAGATAAAACATGAGATCGAAATCAAAGTGAATAAAGTCTAACCTAATCAATCCCAAGACACAAAGATAAATACGCAAATTATGTGGCCGAATTGGTTTGTACATTAATATTGGAGATTGATTGAGGGATGGAAAATGGCCAATTCCATATGATAGTTGGAGAATATAAATAAGGAAAACACGATATATGATGAATAAAGTCTAACCTGTAATAAACAATCGTAGAAGTTATGAATTCTGAATTAAGCAATCTTGGATACGCAGAAGACAGAGATGTCGGAAAAGGAAGTTGAAGACGATGAATCAGTTAGAAGCATTATCCAGTTGCATTTGCATACCGTCATTTAAGAGCCATGTAGTGACGGTATGTCAATTTCAGTAATAGAACCCGGAAATTTGACGGAATTCGGAGAGGGAAAGGGAACAATAAAGCACGGTGCAAGTAGTGGTTGTTTGTGGCGAGATAGAAGTAATAAATACTCAAACACATAATCATCATGGCATCTATATTTTTTCGCTTGTAGACCCTGATGACAATCGATCCTCCAATAATCGATGTAAAAGAAGTTTATGGCAAAAAACGTAGAAGACAAAGTTAAACAGAGTTGAACAGGAGGAATCTGTGGATTAATGCGAAGGTCTTTTGTTTGTTGGTAAACGGAGATGCGCGTATGTGAAGACGATGAATCGAATTTGAAGAGATGTGAAGCGATTGGAAGGGACACGGCGACGTTCAAAGAATGAACAGATGCCACAAGAAAAACCCTATAATAACCGGAATACGCACAGAAGAAAAAACGGGCTTTTTTATATAATATCCAGAAGATTAGCGGAATCGTCGAATTTGAAGCGGTGTGTATCCAACTTGAAGTAAGATTGCGTCGTTTAGAAGAAGGGTATGTGGCGTCTTGAGAACCCTGTGTAGACGTGAATGCGAGAATTAGAAAAAACGGGTTTTCATATATATATACTAGGTACATTTTAATGGTCGTGCTAAGCACGGCCCAGAACGGGTTATTTAGCTGTACGAGAAACAAAGATAAAATGTTATAATTTGACAATTTTTTTAAGATATGATGTGTAGATAAGAAAAAATAAATAAACGCACAACAATTGTAATAAGTAGCAAATGAGGTACACTGCTTATACCGGTATTGCAAGTAAAGTATGTCACAATTCTATGCAATTTTTCTTAAAGAAAATACATATACCATCTTAGCTTTTGAAACCTTTTCTGCCAAATGTAGAGTTCCAACAATGACATCCAGTCTTGAGTCACCCGTTGAGTAGTAACTGGTGGTGAATACTTAAAAAGTACCAACGCTCTAATAAATAGCAAAGTTATATGTCGAATAGTTGCCAAAGGATCACCTAGTTTTTTTTAGGTTTTCAGGTAACCTAGTTCATCCAAACATTAATAGTAACCCTAATGGCAATTAATTTGCTTTTTCACTTAAGGTTGAGGGTTTGTTGATTTTGAACCATCAATTTGCCAAAACTTGAGCTTTGTGTACACCATAAAAACTACAAAATAAGAAGATTCAAGTTGAAATTAAAGTTAGTAATTTCAAGTAACAATTACTCATGAATAAAAAAATCTTTAACCGGGTTGCATTTTTTGGACAAAAAAGAGAGACTCGCCAACAGAAAAACTAAGTGAATTACCTAATAGGTTTCATAACCATACTGAGTGCCCCAATTTATAGATCACTCAAAAAATCATAGAATGAGAACCGGTGGATATTTGAATACAAAAATAAAATAGGAAAGAGACCAACGGAATCGACTACCAAGTTCATCTAAACACTTACTTCTCTGACCTTCTAGAGAGGTCCTCAGGCATGATCTGTTAATCAATAGAATTGACCATATCTAGGTTTGGGAGTAACGATAGAACCTAAAATAAAATTAAACTAATTATATTTAAGTCAAAATGAAAACACAATAATCCCTTGCAGTCCCAGGTTCATTGCATTTCCAAAGGAATGAATTGTTTGCAAGACTCTATAATTTAGCAGAATCCCTGGTCTAATAGATACACCATCAACATTTGTAGAATATAAATATTTTTAGGTCCAACACTAATGAACCAGGCAGATAGCTATTTCAACTTGCATGTTCTGCTAAAAAAATTTTAGTGTAGACGTTGGTTCTGAAACGAGAAGCCTAAGTGCCAACAAAATTCGACCTTCTTTTTTTAAAATTCCAATTTCATAGAACGCAAAGAAAAAATAATACTTTGTCTCACATGTCTGCTAAATTATAACTTCGGGATGTTTGTTTTGCCTTAGATACCGGTTGTGAATTCTTCATTAATCCAACATGAATTACCAAAATCAACCAATTTGCAATTGACATCAACCTATTTTGATGGCCTTTTTTGTGAAATACATGACATAAATGAAGGTCTATTAGAAACCTTCAAAAAGTTTAAAGAATTAATCATCATATGCTTCATATCATTTACTAAGAAATTCAATCGTCCCATATGAAAATCAGCAAGAGTTGGAAACAAGTTCGAAGTCAGATAGAGAATTAAAGAAAGATAGAATTAGATTGAGAATTTGTAGTAAAACCATGTGTCTTCCTTCAATCATAAGGTCAAATTCAAAACGCTACAACTTTCAAATGAATAGGCAATCAAACAACATGAATAAATTATAAATTTTATTATCCGGTGATGCTAAAGCTTCAAAATTAAGATAAATATAAAAAATAAATTGAATATGAACAGTAATGTTGCCTAAGATTTTACAAAGAGGTACCGAGTACAATTATATAAGATAGAGAAATTATTGTACTTGATTGCATAATCCATAATTAGTAAAAGTAATAGAGAAATTACTGTAAAACAACAATATAAAATGAATTTGTGAGTATGATTGAACTAAAAGCTATAAACAAGATCCAACATTTAATTTGAACATGAAAGGAAAATGAAATTTACGTGGAATATCTTAGAAAAAATGTCAACTTGAAGTAGAAAATTTAACTTTGGAAAATTGTCAATGGGTAAATTCTCACAAATAAACCATTTAAACAATTGATAGGCTATAGAGCAATATGCATTGTAATCAAACCCGATTTGCATATAAACGCTGCTAATATTAAAATGAGATGATCCTTTGTAAATTCATAACCAAATAAAGCAGAAATTAAAAGAAAAGGACAACAAGCATTGAAACCGTAGATTCACAATAAAGTATCAGCGTATATAAATTGCTTTAATCAGGGAAATTGAAATCCAGGCGGTGGGGCTAGGTATAGAGATCTAATTTTCACCTCCTTGAAAAAATTAGTAATCATAATATTGACATAAGAAAATGAAAATTACAGAAACAAAGATCCAGAGTGAAAAGATAATTAAACAAAAACTCAAAATTAAGGCGTCTATGCCATTAAAAAGTTTAGTCCTAGTTTTCATCGATGACAAACCTTACTACAGACTCCACCCCACCAGACGAACAAGAGGAATCCTGATAGATCCACGAATCCCCAATAGAGAAAGATGAAGGCGGAAAATATGTGGCCGCTAAATCGGGTTTTTTTTGTAGATTATGTGGTCGGAGGTCTTGTAGAATACAAACCAGGAGTTACAGTTATATGAGAAGGGGAGTCGGCGGATGAATAGAGAACGTATCGGATAACCCACGACTATAAGAATCTAAATTATGTAGATGATAAAACGGATGGAGGCGGTGGAACGTGAAGCGTTGTCAATGAAATTAGACGGACATTGCGTCGGTCAGTCGTAGATGACGTCGCGTCCTTGTGCCTTTATGAAACTTACAAAGGCGACACGAGAAAACAGAAAAAATGGTAACAGTGGTATTCATGCGAACCTGAAACTTGTGGGTGATGTGTTCGGAGTTGCGGTTCCGGAATATCCATAGTATGAGGCGGATGAATGGGGTAGGATATGAAAAGGTGTGGATTTGAAGAGACACAATCCATTTAGAACCGGCAATGGTGCCGTTCAAAACATGAATTCGTAGCATAAGGAAACCCAATGGTGTCGTTTAAAATATGAGTACGTGGCATATGTAAACCGTATATCTAACCGGAATGAAAACAGTAGGAAAAACGCGTTTTTATATATAGTAATGATATATATATATATATATATATATATATATATATATATATATATATATATATATATATATATATATAGAGTTAGTATTAAATACATTTTCTAAGTATTGTGAGACTGTAGGACCAATTTGTGGCCATTAGATCAAAAAGAATGGAGGGTTATGATCATAATGGCATGATAGTAATTAAAAGGAAAAAAATTAATTATTTTCTATATTAAAACCTCCAGAAGGGTAAATAGGACTTTTTGGTTTTAATAAATTAGGAAGTGGCGGATTTCCAGGAGGCAAGTTTGAATATTTCCTTTATCAGGTTTAATTTTTCAATTTTAATTTAAAGTGTTTTTAATCAAATTCGACTTTTAAATTAGTTTTCAACAAATTTCGAAGTAAAAAAATGATACTGTCGTAAGTTGCAGTAGATAATATTTCACATAACGCAAAAACATTCTTAAAGAATGATGAGTCATTGAAGAAAATTACATCAAAGTAATACTATTCTAAAAGAATAAGAATTAAGAAAGAACGAACATTCTTAAAGAATCAACTTCGAAGCTGTTTTCCATTCTTCTGTATTACATTCTTCTTCATTCCATTCTTCAATTCTGCATTCCATTCTTCAAGAATCAACTTTCATGATGTTTTCCATTCAATAAAAACGTGTTTTCTGCATTCCATTCTTCAAGAATTGGTTCAATTTTTGTGTTCCCTTCTTAGAGAATAACACATACTAACCTTCAAGAATCAAGTTTGATGATGTGTTCCATTCTCGAAGAATATGAATTTTGACAGCATTCTCAGAGAATATGAATTTTGACAGCATTTTTCAAGTTCTGCGTGTACCTGTAAACCAGCATTTTCGTGTTCTGCATGTACTCGTAAACCAGCATTCTCGGAGAATATGAACTTTGACAGCATTCTCGAAGAATATGAACTTTGACAGCATTCTCAGAGAATGGCTCTTTACTTTGTTTGTTTATGTACTCTTCGAATTCCTCTTCTATTGATCACAAAGTCCTCCATCAATTGAATTCCCCTTTCTTCTATTTTCACCTCCCTTCCATCGTGCCTCAATCCAACCCTAAGCAAAAAAAAAGGACCAAAAATTGGGAGAATTTACAACATATATTAGGTACGCAAAAACCCTAAATTAAATTGGGAGAATTTACAAACAGTAGGATGTTGATCGGAGGCAGATGGTGGTTCTCGTCGTTCGCGATTGCTGATCAGAAAGCATCGAGATGTCCCATGGTGGTCCTCGTGGTTTGCGATTGCTGATTGGAGGCCGACGGTGGTCCTCGTGGACCGGCGCTGCTGTTGTTGTCGCTGCCGATGTCCCATGGCGGCAGAAATCGCCGGAGATGGCGGTGCTGGAAGCGATTGGCGACATCAAATGTTGGAATGGTAACCAGATCTGAAGGTTGCTGGTGGTGGACTCCTTAATTATAGGATCTGACGTGATGATAAAAATACTGATATACCCTTTGGAAACGATTGGACCAGGTTTAGTCCTACAGTCTCACAATACTTAGAAAATGTATTTGAACCTACATCTATATATATATATATATATATATATATATATATATATATATATATATATATATATATATATATATATATATATATATATATATATATATATATATATATATATATATATATATATATATATAGTAAAGTTCAATTGAGAACCTAAAAAAGCCTAGGAACCTAAGAACCCATTTTATGAACTTTTTTTCTACACAATATTTTTCAAAAAAAAATATACCAAAATTTTTGTTATGATTCATCTAGAAGATATCAAAAAAAAAATTTCAAAAAAAATCATTTTTTTAATTTTTTTTTCATATGGGTTTAGGGTTTAGGGTTTAGGGTTTAGGTTTAGGGTTTAGGTATAGGGTTTAGGGTTTAAGGTTTAGGGTTTAGGGTTTAGGGTTTAGGGTTTAGTTTTAGGGTTTAGGTTTAGGGTTTAGAAATCTCTTAGACACTTTAAATAAAAAAATTGGATGCAAAAAAATCATTTTTTTTTATTTTTTTCATATGGGTTTAGGGTTTAGGGTTTAGGTTTAGTGTTTAGGGTTTATGGTTTAGGGTTTAGGGTTTAGGGTTTAGAAATCTCTTAGACGCTTTAAATAAAAAAATTGGATGCAATTTTTTTTTAAAAATATTGTGTAGAAAAAAAGTTCCTAGGTTCCTAGGTTTTTTTAGGTTCTCTCATGATCTCGACCCTATATATATATATATATATATATATATATATATATATATATATATATATATATATATATATATATATATAGGGTCCCGTTCCGGTGAAGACTCTTTTTTCGGTAAGAACTTGTAAGGACACCTTAAAAAAATTGAAAAAAATATAAAAAAAATACAAATCATAAAATATAGAATAGTACTACATCATTATCAAAAAAAAATTGGAAAAAATTTTGGATCATCGAAAAACAGTAATGATCCAAAAAAAAATTATTTTGTGGATTATTGTTTCATTATAAAAAAAAATAATGATCCAAAAAAAAAATTCGAATTTTTTTCTCCAATATAGTACTATGATCCATTTTATTTTTTATATTTTTTTCAATTTTTTAAGGTGTCCTCACGAGTCCTCACTTTAAAAAGAGTCCTCACCCGATCGCTTATATATATATATATATATATATATATATATATATATATATATATATATATATATATATATATATATATATATATATATATATATATATATATATATATATATATATATATATATATATATATATATATATATATATATATATATATATATATATATATATATATATATATATATATATATATAGACTTAGGATCTTTTGAGAATCAGCTTCACCCCGAGAACCCAAGAACTCCCAACTCCTTTTTTATAATCCGGTAGATGCATGTCTACTTTAACTGTATAATCGTGCGGATGAGATTAATCCCTTGGTATCATGGTTTATTTTAGTCCTTTGTTAAACTTTTGTGTATGTATGTGTGCGTGTATATATATATATATATATATATATATATATATATATATATATATATATATATATATATATATATATATATATATATATATATATATATATATATATATATATATATATATATATATATATATATATATATATATATATATATATGATGTGCACGTCTACATATTGATCGAAAACTGGTAAAAAAAATTTTATTTACCTGTTTTTTTGGCGAACCGACAAAATGAATCAATAGATGATGCACAAATAACATAATTCACAAAAAAATCTTGAAAAAAAAACTTGATGATTCATTTTTACGATGATTTTTTTGTTATTCACTTAAATTGTTCATAATGTGAATAAAAACTTGATTTACTAAAAAATGATTCATCAATATGTTTTTTCAGGAATTTTTTCTATGAATCATGTTATTTTGATTCATCTAGTAATTCATGTTGGTGGTTCTTCAAAAAACCAAGTAAATAAAAAACTTTTTACCTTCTTACCATTATTTTTATTTCTTATTTGATCGTTCTTATATATATATATATATATATATATATATATATATATATATATATATATATATATATATATATATATATATATATATATATATATATATATATATATATAGAGAGAGAGAGGGAGAGAGAGATAGATAGATAGAGAGAGTGTGTGTGTGTGTGAGAAATAAATAGGGGAAACAAAATTAAGTGGACAAACCTAAGAACTTCTTTTCTACATATATATTTTTTTTAAATACACCTAAAATTTTATAATCTAGCGTCTAAGAGAATAGGAAACAAAATCAAAAAAACCTCAAAATTGATGCATATTCACATTTGCATGTTTTCATGTACATATAATTTAGGAAAAAGCACAACGAATATGCATATATAGTAGCGACTAAAGATGTGAAAAAAAACTCAAAATAAACAATTTTTATGCATATGAACATGTGTATGTTCATAAAAAATTGAGTTTTTTTTTAAATATAAGTGAGTTTGTGTGTGCACGTGTGTATGTATGTATGTATGTATGTATGTATGTATGTATGTATGTATGTACGTACGTACGTACGTACGTATGAGCTGTATTTTTATGCAAATTAATATAGAAAGTACTTATAATACTTGGAATTTATGCTTTCACTGTTGAACAAAAAAAGAGTGAAGCTAGACTGAAATTGGAGCTGGAAAAGAAATGTTGACTGATTGATGATCACGACACGTGCAAGACAAGATAGAGACGCGTTCTAGTATGTCACGCGACGTAAAGCCATAAGATCATGACGCGATTGTAGATAAGGCTTATGATGAATGTCAAGAGAGATGTATAACACGACGCGTTCCCAAGACCTTTTGTGACGCATTCTCGATGCGGTTTAAAATAACGATAAATAGATCAAACCCTTATTCTAGCTAGCATGAGAGGATGAATTGATGTGCGAATTTTATACATTCTCAAGCGATTTAAAGGCTTCTTAGTCGTTTTCAAGGCTAGAGGGAGGATTCAAAGCAAGGAATTAAAGAATCAAGGAGAAAAGCATTATGTTGTCATTCGTTCTGTCTATTAAACATGTTTATCTTTCTGAATTCGACTTCTTTATGTAATTTATTCTTTATAATGGGCTAAAAACTTGTGTTTTCACTTACTGTTGATAAATCTAATTATTATGTGTTGATTTCTTGATTCAAATATTAGGAGTTGGTTAATTTATCTTGTTTTCTTAATTGAAAAATCTTATGTATTCAATTTTTTATTTTTATAGCTTATTGTTGAATAATTTTCAGTTGAGATGACTATTCTAATTGAAATTGCTTAAATCATGTTTGTTTATGACCATTAGACAAGTATGATTAGTGATGGACCAAATCCTAGAGTTAGGTTATAAAATGTTTGAAACTTTAATATAGAAGAATAATTGCATTTTATGATCATTCTGTGCAAATCATTAATCTTCATGACCATTGAGATTAATAACTAGGATTAAGTCTTGCATGATATGAAATTAATAATTGATATTAGGTATAGCTAATTAACAGGATTAATAAGATTAGGTGGCTCTAACATCATATGATTAGTGAACGGACTAAGTGAATTAATCGGCCAAGGAATCAGTGACCAATAACCGATGTCCATTGCACTTCTTGAAATCAACCATAGCCTTTGGGTGTAATCAAAACTAAGTGAAACATCTTTATTTCCTGCTTGTCTCTAAACCTTCACCCTTGCCTTGTATTATTTACCTTATTTCTCGTTTTTCAATTGTTTGAGTTTGTTTTATCAAATTACAAAATTCCCTTTTATTTTGTGTTTAGTTTAATTCACAACTACATTGGCTTAATTAAATCATACTTGTTCCCGAAGAGTTCGACAACCCATTCTTACCAAAAGCTATGTTGCTACATGATTAGATTTTTATCGCCTAGTGTGTAATAGCCCCTAGTTGAGATAAGATAATTTTATAAATTTTAAACGAGATCTCGTATATTAATCTTTTGACACCTATCAGGGGATTGATTCGCACACTTCACTAAGCCTCACTTTCTCCATCAAAAAAATTCATTAAAGGCATCATTATGAGAAGAAAGGAATCAAGAATATGACATCGTCATCTTCAAATATAACACTTCCAAGTAAGTATATTTGTTTCCTACGTTTTCTCTAGGCTTCTCCAACATAATGTGTTTTTGGCATATATGACAAGTGATAGCATTATTTGCTTCATGAAATTAGAGCACTTGGTGTATTTGGAGACAGTATTGAAGATTATTTGGATTTGATTCATGTTGACATTAATTGCTCTACTTTATTTATTTGGTATTGGTTGGACAGCCCTCGTGAATTTTTTAGAAAACTTTTGGTATTAGAATAACTTTTTAATTATTGGGATTTATCGATGTCTATGTGACAATAATATATTATTACAAAGTGTATTGCCATGTCCTAAGGAGTCCTACGAGGGAAGATTTCGTTCAACTAAACTTGGTTTTATATAGTATCTACACTTAATCATGATGTTAAGACAAAGATTACAATGTGTTCTTTATGATAGAACTTAAACCATATTAAAAGTCTCACTATTGTCATCTCTAAACTTGGTCACTAGGAATAGAGTGTGAATCACTCGCATTATCGAAACACTTACGAGTGATAACTTCTATAGAGATTGCTCAAAACCCAGATTCTTCAATAATTATGTAAGTAGATGTGAGATTTCTCAAGATAAATGTAAGTTAAGAATCAATAATTTTTCCCTTAATGTATTAGCAACAAAGGAGCATGCCCAACAACAATATTTCTCTCTTGAGCAAATTCAAACGAAGTCCAATTACTGATATCTGATATGAGTCACTCATGGATGACTAACCAAAGCACATAAATGAAGACATAGGTCAAACATGTGCCATAAAGAGCTAAATGGCACGACTACACATCAAAATAACATGCACGAATGATACGACATATAACACAGTCGACTATAGATCATCATGTTTGTATTTTCAGCACATACAGTCACGTGACAAAGCAAATATAAACTATTGTGACTGGTTGCAAGTTTTTTATTAGTAAAAGCAAGAAGGCGACATGATGAAAATATCAGTATAAACTAAAGGTCGAACTCCTATGTCTTTTTCAAACATTTCATAAAAACTTCTTATTTTATAAAATCTATTTAAACTTCTACACAAAAATTCTCCACTTCCACATGAACGTATGTGAGGAAGTATACCCACAAAATTACTAGTCAAACGACTTTAGCATGTATAACATGGCGATCTTCGGCTTTGATTTGATATCAGATTTATAATATTTATTGCGCCAAACTTCGTGGTCACTAACTAACAACGTATCGATGGCATCACTCATCCCTATATTGTATCTGAATAAACTTTGAATTACAAATATGTTGACTATACTGTTCTATAGAAAAACACGTGTCACGATAGATAAAAATAGTTAATACATAATACAGATTCAATTGGTGTTTATTATCATCAAGAGATAACAAAGTTGTTTACAAGTAAATTCACATGCACCGATATTTGTCTTGGCAAATCGAGTATGGTTATCACTTTCTAGTCTTGTTTTAGCTTAGTTGGGTGTATGACATAAAGTCGACATTAGACGGAGAGGAGCACATACCCTGCATAGGTCGAGGAGTTGAGGTGACCACCACAAAGGGTGAAGGAACACTGCCCATGGTGAAAGCCTCGCACAATCACCACCCACCCCACGGGATGTCTTCGGTGCACACACACACACCTTTTACACACACTAGCCATTGGAATATATATATATATATATATATATATATATATATATATATATATATATATATATATATATATATATATATATATATATATATATATATATATATATATATATATATATATATACTCCTCTAAACCCTTTTTACCACAACTCAAATATTTTATACACTTTTACAAAATTTGTGTCAAATTAACTATGCCATCGTCATCTTCTACTTGCACGAATACGAAGGCGTTAACGGAATGTTTAACGGAATTAACATTTACTGGAAGTATGATGCAACAAGCAGTTGCCATTTTACAAGACGAAGTCAGAAGTTTACGTTCAAGAACGAGAATGCGTCCTCTACAGAGACAACGTGAAGCACGCTGCAATCGTCTCATAGATGACTACTTTGTCAATGATGTCATGTATATTGTAAAGTTTCGACAACAATTCTGAATGAGGAAAGAATTATTCGTATGCATAACTGATTATTTGAAGTCCAAGTTTCCATTTATTTTGTAGTAGTGGGATGCAAGAGGTAGGAAATATTTTTTTTTGTCGAATACAAAAATGCACAACTACCATTTGCCAATTAGCATTTGGCTTGGGAGCTGATTCATGGGATGAGTATTTGAAGATGTTGGAGTTGACTGTATGAGAAACACTTTTGAAGTTTGCAAAAGCTATCATTTTGGTTTACAGAGGACAATATCTTTGTAAGCCTACAATTAACGATACACATCAATTGTATACGACACATGAAAACATGCATGAGTTTCGAGGAATTCTAAATAGAATTGATTGTATGCACTGGCCATAGACAATGTGCCTTAATGCATGGTGTGGCCAGTATATGCAATGCGATCACAAACTTTTCGATAATTCTAGAAGGGGTGACAACAATCTTTGGTTTTTGGCATGCGCTTTTTGGTGTCTCGTGTTCCAACAATGGCATTAATGTGTTTAACCAATCGTCGGTATTCGATTACATCTATCTTCAAAAGACGTATGACGTACCGTTTGTAGTGAATGAAGTATCATATAAGCAAGGGTACTATCCTCCATATGAGATTTTATTGAAGTATTTTGTATTTGTCAAATCAAGGATATGTCTAAATGATGAAAAAATATTAAAATTAAGACGGCCCAAGAAGGAGCTAGGAAATATGTGGAATGAGCATTTGCTATCCTTAAAAGACGTTGGCAAATGATCGAAAATATGGTATACTCATGGGACCACAAAAAAAAAAATACAAAGCTTAATGTACGTGTGCAGCAACTTACTAAAATATGGTACACTCATGAGACCACAAAAAAAATATATATATATTTCACTACGATGAAAACGAAATTTTGTCATTCATTTTTTAATAGGTATTGATACATCTAAATACATAGCAAACAAAATAAAAGTATGTAACCGAGATACGCATCACCACTTTTGTACCGACTTGGTGGAGCATATTTACTATAAATGATATACTTAACATAAAATTTGGATGCACATTTGTACAATGAGTCGAATGAGAAATCGGATACGCATATAAACGACGAGTTGGATGACAACACGGACGATGATCTGAGTGATTCGGAGGTGTGAAGTACTTGTTTAATTATTGAAATATTGAAATGTACAATTTTCGTTTTAATTCTCATTTATACTTTTTCTTATTTATTTGATCTGAATTAATGAACTACTTTTTTATATCTCTTATAAATTTATTTATTTATATTTGTTATTTATTTATTTTAGAAAAAGTGAAGGTGGTGATAGATGGTCATTTCCTAAATTTAAGGGAATGAACAAGAAATGACACGTATACGACACAGAAAAAATGAAGAGAGTGAAGGAGAAGGTATGTACATCCTTTGGTCTTGTGAACATTAACCTGGGTATGTATGTTCACATTCTGGAATGTGACTGCAAAGCGTAGTCATTTCTTGTATGGTGATAGGGGTGGCAAATCGGGCAGTCGTGTCGGGTTTTTTCCTGACACGACACGACAATTTTTTATATAACACGAACACAACATGACACGACGTCGTGTTTTGCTTTGCTAACACAAAAACGACCCAATTAAAACACGATAAAAACGACCAACACGACAAACACGAAAAAGATAAAATAAAATAAACATTTAGTTTATTTAATTCATAATTAATCATACAAAACACGACAAACACGATAAACACGACAAACACGACAAAAACATGTTAATATTATGTTGAATTTTGAACACGAACACGACACGACACGACGTCGTGTTTTTTACACTTGACACGAACACGAATTTAAAATTCCATTTCGTCTCAATTTCGTTTCGTGTCTTTTGTCGTGTCGTGTCATGGATTGCCACCCCTATATGGTGATACCTTTTACCAAACTACTAGGTTACGCAAAAATAACATACTTTGCATAATTTAGTCACTTTAAGCCACAAAATCCTTAACAAAACCCCCCATCCTTTTGCACATATATTTACCATAACTCTTTAAAACAGCTATGGGAGCTCATCTATCATTATAAATCATGTTAGTAACAACATCTAACCATGAAATCATGGTTAGATCCTTCTTTTCACACTTTTCATTTAAATAAAAATACTAGAAATGAGTTATTCGAATATGTGATTTCTTTTCAAAATTTACACACCTAGTGTTACTAAACTAATTTACAATACATTACCTTCACATTATTTTATTCAAATCTTAAGATAGACTCAAAAACAAAAAAACTTAATCCAAGAATACTTGTAAGGTCTGAATCATCTAAAAGAGTATAAAATAAGATTTAATATGTTACATTGAAGATACAGATGAAGATGAACACAGGCGGCACCCAATCAGGAGAAAAATGTATCCATTAACAACATACGATTCAGAAGATATATCTTGCCATCACCACGAAACAATTATGAAGGCTCCTAAACGATTGAAGAACTAACCTTTTCTGCACCAAGGCCAAGTCAATGTATGCAATATCACTACTACTTTCTTAATACGATGGTCCAAAGTAATGTATTGAGTACAAATAATTTAGCTACAAGAGCCATTTGTTTTGATTCGCCACTAATGCTGATCACATAAAGAACCCACAAATAGATATTTACAAATCAACCTGATTCAAGCGGAACAAAGTGGATTTATGAACCAGAAATAACGTTTGCTCATGTTTCACAACTTCTTATAACTTCAATTAGTTCATTGCAAAGCCAACACATGATTTACATATACACCGACATAAAGACCATAATGATAGCTGAAGATTTACCTCATTAATGATGGGCAAAGCATTAGACAAGAGTACTAGAAACCGGAAGAACACTGGCGACTAAATCAATAATCCACACGACGATAGTTACTATAATCATCAAGTTCCCTTGCATTCAAATCACTCTCAGCTTTCTCCGCAACCTTTTCCTCTTCATACCTCAATCCTTCATCAATTGCAAGTCCTCCCAATCCCCCTGCCACTGCTCCGACAGCTAATCCCGCACCAAATCCTGGACCAGATGTTACCTTTCCTGGTCTCTGCTTCTGCTCATATTGAGCATAATCGACAGGCGCGCTAGGCCCGCCGCTACCACCGCCGTAGCTGGATGGCCTATCAGTAAATGGCCGTGGAGTCTGTGGAGGCGGTGGCTGAGAGTAGTATCCTCCCTGGTAATAACCAGAATATGGATCCGAATACGATCCGTAGTGGTATGGGTGTGGCGGCGGTGGTGAGGGTGCCGGAGGAGCTACCGCCGGTGGCGGTGGCGGTGGGAGGGAAGGAGAAGGATTGTATGGAGACTGGGAAGGCGGATACCTACCGTAAGACGGAGGGGCAGTGCTGTAATAATATGCAGGTTGAGGGGCACTTTGGTAATCGGGTAGAGGGCGTTCACGGAGAGCAAGTTTCAACCGGATCTTACCACTAGGACGACCAGATGGACGACGGAGCTCGAAAGTTCTGATGATGGTGGAGTCTTCGAGTTTAGGTAAGTCATCGATTGGGACGCGTAGGGTTCCAACTAAGGGTTTCGGTGTGTCGGATGGTTTGGAGTGGAAGATCTCGAGAGTTAGGACAGCGGCGGCCGGAGAAGAGAGGAGAGGGATGACGAACCGCTCGTTCCACACAGGTTTAGTGGAGTTGGAGTCATCGGATTTTGTAGCAAGACGGCGATCGGGATCGAGCCAGAAGATGGCGTATGGGTTTAGATCTCCGTTTCTCCAGTTGACGTTCTTGAGATGTTTCGCGGAGACGATTGTGATTTCGAGATCGAGTGGTTTTGGAGGTGGGCGGTGGGAGGTGGTGGTTGCCATGGTGGTGTTGGGTGATGTTTGAAGACTGAAATGGGAGACGATCTATCTATACCTTTGGTCTATGCCTCTATGGGATCATTAAAGAGGGTGAATAATGAAATAGGATAAGTTTAAAGGTAGCACTTAGCAGGTAAGAAATTATAGAAAAACGAGCCTTTTAACGTAACTTTTCGTTTTCAAAGGGGTGACCAGCTGTCCATGGTTTTACCTTGTTTATCCGTCTTAACGGTGTCTCTCAAATCTTATACGTAAAAATGGACTATATATGATTTAGAAACGTTTTTAAAATATGTTTCTTATGTGGGGGTGGTGTTGAAACGTTTTTGTGTATCATAGAGAGATAAACAGTCGATAAGTGTTTGTTTCTTAACTTTGTTTTTCAACCTCGTTTTCAATACGAGACGGTATTTGTCGTCGACAACACACGCACGTAGGATGCTATCGACAATTTTGTTTCTCATACCATGAAGCCGGAAACATGGTAATTGTAATGTTAAACTTTCAACTTAAATTGGTGGATACTTTAACATGTTAAATAATAGGATTAATATCTTTATGTATCTTTCAATCCAATATGTTTAATAAACGATCGATTGGTCTATTTAAACTTTGTAATATAAATAAATTAAATAATCACTATCTAAACAATTGAATTACAGACTTTGATAATTATTTAAAATTTGATAAAAATACAACTACATATGCAAATCAAAATGTTCAGATAACTTCAACAATGTCTAATTTTTCAAGAATTAGACTTTCATTTTCATCAACATGGCTTTCATTTTCAGTATGAACTCATCTTGATAATCTATCTTTTGGTCATAATGACCTCACATAGCTCCCCGAGTTGGTTTAATTTGTGGCTACTGATTGAGGTATGACCGGATAATTAGAGTTTGACCATTGAAGGAAGACTAATACTATAGTGAGGTGAGGTCGTGACTCGTGAAGAAAAAATGAGGGTTAGAATCTGCATTCATAAATCAACAAAGTGAGAATATGAAATGAAACTGCGCGGCTCATGTTTTTCTATTGTGGTTCTTTTGTTCTATATTTATTAATCTTAAAACAATTAATATACTAAATATATTCAAACGAGTTAGAATCATATTAAAATTTTCAACTCTAATCCAAAAAAATTAATTAAATAGGTTGACTCGATTCACTTAGACGGTTTGAAAATCCTAAATCAAAATGCTAACTGTGGGTTGGATCCGATATAGACTAACAGGTTGGGTCAATTTTTGTCAGTTGTGGCTAAATTTTGTTCACCTACAACAAAAAGTCTTAAATATTGTCTGAATTAAGGAACTAATTTATCAATGAACCTACAAAGATGAAAGAGAAGTTGGAAAATACTTTTGGATGGGCATTATTAAGTCTTCAATTTACCTTATATTGTTTTGCAATTTGAAAAAAAAAAAAAAAAAAAAAAAAAAAAAAAAAAAAAGAGCTACAGAACAATAGTTGAAAATATGATCAATTGTCTCAATATGTAACTCCATCAAATTACAAAAGGAGAAACAAGAGTTTTAAATATTAATGCTTTTGTATTGCAAGATGGGGAATTAGAGGAATTCGATTTTGATCCAATCTGCAAGTAAGAAAATTAAGCTTAATGGACACCCATCTGTTCCACTCGATTGAAACCGAATCGGATTGAAAAACAATAACATCAATTATTGTCTGAAGTGATAACTTAGAATATGTGCATGAATTGTCTCCCAGTCAATGTCAATAGTCGTCTAAAATAAAAAAAATAAAAGTTTTACAGAATTTGGCATAAGTTGACGAATTAATTTATTCTATGCCCGATCTTCTTCTTCTCCGATTCCAAGTATAAACTTAGGAAAAATCACTTTGGGATTGCACCCAAATCGAGATGAGGCATTTTTTCTGTACCTATGATATAAAGTCAATGAAACTAATATTTAATAATAAAATCACCCACCAATGTCTTTAAAATGCCAAGTCATACACTAGGGATTGGTTTTTTAGCAAACTAGTAATTATATTGACCATAGTACTTGTGAATTGCCATATGACAAGGGACCAAATTGAATTATCATCCGTTTTATACTTTTATCCATCCACCGCCATTTAGCAAGAATAGCGAGATTTGAAGCCCAAAGGCAATCAACCACAAAGCAATCGTAATCTTTGGGAAACGTAATTTGTTTCATGTCATCCAATAAATTTTTTTTATTATCCGATTCGACACCCCATGAGCATTAATAATGAATGCTCTACAAGAAATTGATTACTTTTTAAGGGCTTTAAAAATGAAAAAATAATAGAGTAAAAAAGAAAGCATTTGATGTTTCCATCAAGTATTCTTCTAATATTTTTTTACATATTGGAAATTATACATTCTATCTTTGTGCCTTCGTCTGAAATTACGTACTTAGTCTTCACATGCATTTAATGTTTTTTGCAAGTATTGTGAGATTGTTCATTACTAACGTGGATGTCAGTCTTAATCCACAAAATCGACATGAATTACATTGACCCTTATTTTTTGTCTTTTTATCAATTTTCTTATTTTTTTCAAATGACCAAAATTTCAACAAACTAGAAAGAGTCTAAAAACAATGAAACATTACAAATGAGAAATAGCATGGGTGAGTTGTTGTAACTAAGCAACTCATTTAAGCTTAAACTAACATTTCATATACACATAAGCACTGAGAAACAAATTTATCAGTATGTCATATTTATTTGGTTCTTTCGCTCCAACAATTTTCATGTGCCTAAGGTCGCAAATAGCCCAAATCGAATCACACACCTGACACCACTGCATCCAAAAAAAAGATGCTATTTTTTGTTAAAAATCAAAGAATCATGCAATTTTTTCAAAAGCGACACATGCATAAAATTATCTATCTCCCACCAAATGGATATAGGCCCACACTGATATTGTTGTGGTATACTAGGTAAATATGTGATTGATAGTCTCAACATGTACATCGCATAAATAACATAAAATAGAATCGACCTCTATTTCTCTCTTATCCAAATTCAATGTCATGGGGATCCTATGTAAGAAATTCTCCAACATAAGACATTAACCTTGATATTAAGAATTTTGTTCCATCGAGTTTTTTGATTTTCAACCAATAATGATTGGGAGTCAATAAAGTGTTTAGTTGAAGCAACTGTATACATGCAATCTATTTCAATATCCCAAACCCACCCATTTGAATGATTACCAAGAGTCACATGTCAAACTCGCTCCCGTATAAAGTCATATAAAAGCCTTTCCGACCCTTTTCTCAGATCCTACTGCACAATATCAATCTAATCTTCATGTAACACTTGATATTTTGTAACATCCCCCAATCGCATGTACCACAATATTGTCCGTTTCGGGCCACCTAACATGAAAACTTCCCAGGGGGTCACCAATCCTCCCACCCGGGCATGCTTAACTGTAAAGTTCTTATGGGATTTGCTGCTCACACGACTTTAAAACGTGTTGTAATAGGTAGGTATCCACACCCCTTATAAGGAGATGCTTCGTTCTCCTGCCCGGTCGATGTGGGATCAGGGATCTCTCCCATTTCTCCCTGTATAAGGTGTGCAGGTGGAGCTTGGTGGGACCCTATGAATCAGTGCATGGATTTCTTTAGTTGTTGTTTCGAGGTGAGTTCATCACTACACTGTATTGAAGTTGTACATCCTTCACTATAGCTCGTGTGTGTTGTTTATGATGTAGGCGGGTAGTACTAGGCTATGGGATGTTCTAGTAGGTGTGTGAGTGTGGTGAGTGGGTACACAACAATACAAGATTGAGTTGGGTGCTATGATTGAGCTAGGTGCAATGATTAAGTTGGGTGCCATGATTGTGTTGGGTGCCATGATTGAGTTAGATGTCATGATGGTCCTATGATTTTTAAGGCCCTGTGCATAGACTAAAAAATGGGCCCCTAAATGTAACTTTTTACTTATAATCAAAATTCATTCGTACTATCATAAGTGTTATATCATCATTGTTTTGATTTTGAGTAAAAACTTGTGGGTCTTTTTTTAAAAATTATCTAGAGATCCATTTTAAATTTTTGTTTTCTCTTTTTACGATTTTGACTAACAGAAAGATATTTAGGAGATATAATTTCTGAAAATTGATAAATCATATAACAATTTAATAATAATTGAATAAAAAAATTAAAACAATAACACAAATTTTAAAAGACTAAAAGCTTTAAATAACCAAAGCTTACAACTAAATTTTGAAAACTTGGAATTCACGCTGCAAGCCTGCAATGCTGCCTATAAGTTTTACATTCAGTTATTGTATAAATATTAATTATTTTGGCTAAATTATTGTATAAATATTAATTTATTTGGGCTAGGGCTAAATGCGTTTGGGCTGATAGAGAACAGGCCCAGCTGCTACGAATGCAAAAAGCAGCGAAATCTTAAAAATACTCCGCGCCAAGACTCGAACACACGACCTCACGTTCATTTTCATGCGCCTTTACCAGCTGATCTATAAGCTTCTCATGCAGTTTTTACGCAAATTTAATATATATATATATAATATGCATACTGTATACATATAGATTTTCGGGCCCCCCGACGACACGGGCCCTGTGCGGTCGCCCACCCCGCACATGCTTAGGGCCGGCCCTGGTCATGATTGAGATGAGTGTCATGATTGTGTCGTGTACTGTGACTGTGATGTGTGCCTTGTTTGTGTTGTGTGCCTTTGAGGCTTTGATAGGGGTAGAGTGTGTGATGGATATATCGTGTATGTGCTGAATTCACTAAGTTGTGTGCTTACCCTTACCCTATTAAATCATTGTTTCATGTACTTCAGGTGTGGGTGATGGCAATACATGACATGTACACACTGGTGCAACTTATTATGGGGACTTGTGTTTTATTTGATTTGATGTTAGCTGGATTTCTGTTGTTTGATGAATTTTGTTGACATTGAAATGTTTTTAAATGATTTGAATGATGTTTATGATTAAAGTTTATATAAATAAATGATGTGTTTTATTTAAAATGGTTTTCTATAAAATTTTAAATTGTCATAAAAACTAGGATGTTGCATATTTAAAAATGGCATTTTTTTCATATTCAAGCACGTAAACACATAGAATATGTGTTTCAAGTAAAGTATACATAATCCATATATCATTCAAAAAGATTTTGACACCTCCAACCCCTACCTTTCTACATAAAAATACTATTGTACAATCCTTTGTCCTTGATATTTATTTTAGAAGTCATAATATTACTCCAAATGTCAACAAGGGTCTTATCGCTCAAAAAAGAATTGATCCCAATTTTAGATGGTCTCGATTATCTTCAACCTCCTTACTAATCAACTACCAATTTACCATATATGATTTTATCAGCAAAGCTGAACTTGAACATGTATTTTATGCTAAATCCTAAATCCATCACATGATCTTTATGCTAAATCATGGTTTTTACATTTTCTTTTATATTTACATTTATGATTTTGTTACAATACATTGTTTTATTTTGATTTTTATTTCGGTATATACGAGTTTGGATATAAGGGTTTAGGGCATGTTTTCTTTTTTACCATTAAATCACGTATATATAAATTGGTTGGATGTATCAGAGTGTGTAATACTGTGTTACTAAATTATAGTAAGATTGTGTTAATCTTAGTGTAATTAATATTAAGTAGGTTATTATATGAGTTAGAATGGTTAGAAACCAAATTGGAAGAAGTTTGAGCATGATATAAGGGTTTAGGGCATGTTTTCTTTTTTACCATTAAATCACGTATATATAAATTGGTTGGATGTATCAGAGTGTGTAATACTGTGTTACTAAATTATAGTAAGATTGTGTTAATCTTAGTGTAATTAATATTAAGTAGGTTATTATATGAGTTAGAATGGTTAGAAACCAAATTGGAAGAAGTTTGAGCATGAAAAATGCCAAAAAGAGATTACACGGGTCGTGTAAAGAGACTTTAGAAACCAAACTGAGACATTTATAGACTCACACGGGTCGTGTGACTAGGTGCATATTTCTGGACAGTTTTGTTGTGGGACTTACATGGGTCGTGTGTCGCAGCAGACCCACTTCTTAAAGTCGATTTTCTTTCATTTTTGGGAAAAATTATTTCGTGAAAACTCTCTCTAAAACCCTAGAAACTTGCCCTAAACCCTTTAAAGTCCAAATGAAGGCCTATAATTTAAGAATTGAAGTTAGGGTTCATACCTTACGGTTAAAAGGTAATATCCTATGTTCTAGCTTCGATTTGATTGTCAATTTTGCTTGATTTGAGTTAGTTCCAGGTGGTGTTGGTGAACCACCTGCAACTAGCATGAGTTGGGTAAGTTTTCTATGATTAGTGTGTGAAAGTGAGTGCTAATCCTAAGCCCTAGCTAGGAGTGTGATGATTCTTGCGTTTTGTGGTCGATTGAGTGAGGTTTTACGGATTGAGAGCTGTAACCTAGAGATTGTTGTTATCTATTATTATAGTTCCTTTTCACCTTGAATAGATTTCTCTTTTTAGATGTGTTGGTATCGAGTATTGATTGGGCTGTTGTGATACAACCAAGTCTAATGGACAGGAGCCCGATACACGTAGCTTGGGGATTTCACATACTAAGCCAATATCAGGTGTGTACTCCTTTGTACTTGAGTATAGATATGTTTAATAAATGTCAAGATACATGTAATATATAGGTATATATATGTTTATGCTATGTTGGGGTTATTGTTGTAACCTCTGATTGAGTAAACTGTTATCTATAAGTAACAGTAGTCGAGTTAAATGTACATATTGATTGTATATTCAGAGTAGATGCTGGAATGGTTGTGTTATAGAGTTTTGTGTGGGATTGTGTAGCCATAATGGCTATTGAGCTGGAGTATAGTTGGTTGTCAAATGAGTGATTATGATTGGATATATAAGTAGTATTGAGTGTGGTACTTACTAAAGAGTTTATATTTGCTAATAATTAGCTGGTGTTTGTAAAGTTGATATGATTGCAGGTTTTAGAAATAAAGAGGATATATATATATATATATATATATATATATATATATATATATATATATATATATATATATATATATATATATATATATATATATATATATATATATATATATATATATAAGTGTTGATGAGATTTAGCAAGAGTTAGTGATGACAATGCTTAATTAATAAAGAGATTTGTAAGGAATGTTGGAGATTATTCACTAAGCTTTTTATAAGCTTACAATTGAGTTGTATGTTGTTTTGCAGGTATCTGTAGCAGTGATAGTGGAAGGCATGTGATAAAGAGAGATGAAAAACTTAGAGACTATCCTTTAGTCGTGTTAAATTTTATTTGTAATGCATGGTCAATTTTGTAAGGATCTTTTTGTGTATTTAAATATTTTGATAACATCTTGTTTCCATGGTTTGAGTACAAGTATGCCTATTTTGATATGTTAATGTTTGAAATTTTGTTGGGTATACTTTGTATGAGAAACCGGGCGTTACAAAATGTTTGTTTGGAAAAGTGATATATACATAAAGAATTATTTGGGGGTAAATGTACCAATTGAATTTGAGTAAATGAGTATTTTATCGTTTCATCTAAAATTAATATTGAATAGTAAATAACTTACAATAATATTGAATAGTGACACTAAAGAATTTGACAGACAAATATGGAAAAACCTAAATCGCCATTGTTTTTGTGATTTTGCTGATGAGATGTTAATTTCGAAGATGATACCTGCAAAATTAGTGGATATAATGGTTATTCATTTAATTTCTTCCTAAATTTTGACAAAAGCTTATGAAAACTAGCTAAAATTGTATTTGTATTTTTAATATTAGTATTAAAATAAATTATATATTACAAAGTTTGATGTGGAAACCATATTCATTTTACATTAATGCGACATAACCAATAGATACATTACTATAGATTTAAATAGTTGCCGCGATTAAATTAGAAAATACCAAATAATTTCTTACCGATTATTTTGTTAATATAGTTATCCCTATATAAATTGATTGTCTAAACCAATAATAAAGAGATAAAAAGATAAAGATAACTTAATCACATAAGTTTTACCTCAAAATAGCAAAAAATTGGCATGATCCTCAAAATAGCCGGTGAAATCGTAGGTGGGCTACTTCCACATGCGAACTTGCCTCCTCATTTGCGAACTCCTACCCTATCTACGATTTCCTCCAGTAGCATAAATAAAAGAAGTTTAGACGCATATTGGAAATCGTCACCTGCGATTTCCTCAATGCCAGATGTGAAATCCCGTTGTACACCTGCAATTTCCTTTTTTTTAGGGTTTTGGAGATTTCGTATGTGGGCGAGGGAATTTCGCAGGTGACATGAAGAAAATCGCAGGTGGCGATTTTATAGGTGGGGAGACGAGTTCGCAAGTGGGCTATTTGAAGAATTTGCTAATTTTTAATTATTTTGAGATAAACCTTAATTTTTATATATATTTTTTCTGATAAAAAAATAGCATGATGTAATCTAACTTGTCATCTATTTATTAGTTATTGACTTATGGTCAGTTTATCGCATACCCATAAAGTAAGTTGTTTAGTGGCCAAATTCAGTGTTTTGGGAGTTTGGTGACTGAAATGTAAATAATTTAACAGTGTAATAGTCAAATTGTCTTCCATGGAATACCCCAATTCACAACGTTACTGCGTCGGACATCATTTCTTGTTTCTCAACAGTTTCTTGCCGTTTTCTCTCTCTAAAAACACGTACAAACACCAAAACAAACACTCTTTCTCTCTCTAGATCCCCCGGTCTTTTAACAAACGAGGAGAAGAGAGAGAGAGAGGGAGAGGGAGAGAGAACGATATGTCCGACGCTTTAATCAATGGACTCGCCGGCGCCGGTGGTGGAATTATCGCTCAGCTCATCACTTATCCTCTCCAAACTGTAATTGATTTTGATCTTCGTGTACTTTGGATGTTCAGTCTAATTTGTTTGCGGATCAATATTTTATGATTAACTATTGATAGGTAAACACGCGTCAACAAACCGATAGAGATCCGAAGAAAGAGAAGAAAAAGGCGGGGACTGTTGAACAGATGTATCAGGCAATCCTCTTGCATTAGTTATCAACTTAATTCTGTTTAGGAATTTAATTCTGTAAATTTGCGTTAATTTAATGGAGTGATTATGTTGATTGTTTAGGTTGTTCAGCAAGAGGGATGGGGGCGACTGTACGGTGGCCTGACGCCATCATTGGTTGGCACGGCATGTTCGCAGGTGAGCTCAGAATCTTATCTTCGAATAAATTTTGAAGGAGCAGGGAAGGCTAATCCTGGAATTATGATTATGGTTTTTGGCTTATGTTCACTTCGTTCTGCTAAAGTTCTCTGCTGTCATTGAATTGCGGGAAAGAGATAGACGAAAACCTAACGTGCTATTTGATTTTTTTTTTTTTTTTTCAACCAAATACGCTAGACGAGGTCAAAAAGGACCGATCAAAATTCAAATCTGTAGGCAAAATTGCACGAATATGCTTTTGGAATCTCCTTGTGCCTTGATATACTTTGTTATTCCTAAACGGCTGCATACTTTATACAGAAATTGAGCATAAAGGGGATGTAAAATTGGATAAGGGGATCATTATCACAGCGAAGTTGTTTTACGTTTACATCATTCACAATCATTCTTTGTAAAATAAAATAACTTGATGTGCACTTTCTCTTAAAAAAAGTAAACATGTCGTGGTCACTTGTTTGAATGGAATTTTTACTTATTCACATGAATCAAGCTATTGAAATTCATAAGTATGGATGTCAAGTGGTCCCATTGCAGTGGAAAACGTGCCATCTTAATGCATAAAGTGATGTGAGCTTGTTTTATCACCAGGCCCATTCTTTTCTTGAATGCTTGTAGACAGGGAAATGATTTTTCTTATATTTTCATATTATTTCCATATTTTGTCTTCATATGAAGACATATTCCATGAATATATCTTTGATTGGTTTCTTCTTCGATCTTATTTCCATGATACAGGGTGTTTACTATTATTTCTATCAAATATTCAGAAGCAAGGCTGAAGCTACAGCACTTAGACGCAAGAAGGAAGGAGCTGGTGATGGATCAGTCGGGATGCTTTCATCACTCATGGTGGCTGCTATGTCCGGGTAATTTCTTCAAACTCCTTTTAATTTGTTGCATTTGCATTTTTATATTGCTGTATTTGATTTCAAGCAAATGTATTTTGCCTTTTAGGTGTGTGAATGTGCTGTTGACAAATCCTATATGGGTAGTAGTTACCCGCATGCAGACCCACACAAAGAAATCTCCATCCAACAAGGTTGAACCTATTGTTGGTGGAATAGATTCAATAGAATCACCTCCCTATGCAACTAGCCATGCGGTATAAATATATATCTGTAAAATAATAAATCCATTTTATTAATCATCATATTCACAAAACTCCAATTCAGTTATTTGTTTTCTTCAGGTTCAAGAAGTGTTTGATGAAGCTGGAGTGTGGGGATTCTGGAAAGGTGTTTTCCCAACATTAGTCATGGTACGTAACACGTGTTAACTGTTAACTACTATGCTGTACAAATTCTCACTTTTGTCCCCACTTGTTTCTGCCAGGTCAGCAATCCATCCATTCAGTTTATGCTGTATGAGACGTTACTAAAGAAGTTAAAGCAACGTCGCGCTTTAAGCAACAGTAACAAAGGTGTAACTGCTTTAGAGGCAAGTAACTAACTAATAATAAAACCACCAAATTATCATTTTTTTGAAATATCTGATTATATTATCTTTCAGGTATTTTTGCTTGGGGCATTAGCAAAACTTGGGGCGACAGTTGTAACGTATCCTCTTTTAGTTGTGAAGGTAACTAACTACCTTTTAAGATTCTATAGAAAATTACTTTTCCATTTCTTGATTACTTTTCTTTGTTGGTAAAATTCAGTCGAGACTTCAAGCAAAGCAAGTGCTTGGTGTAGACAAAAAGCATCAGTATAAAGGTACAACATATGATATTATTATTTTATTAAACTATAGAAAGCTGCTTACCTGTTATAATCTTTTCTCATTAGGCACACTGGATGCAATATTGAAGATGATACGTTACGAAGGGCTTCATGGATTTTACAGAGGAATGAGCACAAAGATAGTACAAAGTGTTCTTGCTGCTGCTGTTTTGTTCATGGTGAAGGAAGAACTTGTGAATGGAGCTCGGTGGTTGTTATTGAAGGATTCTGCTAAACGCTCATGATGATGTAGTAACACAATAATAGTTGAAAGAAAAAAAGGGTTCAGAGGCCGAAATTGTCCCACTTCATTGAAAGAAATAGTAATGAACTAATGATTATTGTTATCATTTTATGTCTGAATTGTGGTGTATTGTTTAGTGGATAAGGTACAAGACATTATAAGGCATTGGTGTAAGATGATCTATAAAATTGTAATGGTTGGTGTTGTGAGGAAAGCGTTGTAGGAGCCCCACCTTTCTTATCCTTTGCTATGTTGTTTGTTTGGCTCTATCTCATTGTAATCAGTTTTAAAAGTGTGGTTTCGAAAAGTGCTGCAATTAAGTGCTTTTAGTAATGAACGTATTGCCGCATACGAATTTATATTTAATCCTCTGTTAAGCTTTAATAATATACTTACAAATAATTTGGTATTGTAATATTTAACCGAAATGCTATGAAGAAAGCTCAATAAAATCCAATTGTTTTTAGCTACATGATTTAATACGTCAAATTTTGAAATATAAAGACTAGATATGTAGAAAACAATGATGCCAATAAAATATAATAAAATCTTTCTGTTTTTATTTATAACGTTATCCCTTACAAATACTGGTGCATTCTATCTTTTCTGCTCTTTCCAATGCGTCTAAAGCTATTGACAATACTTAACCATGCGTGTAGTTCTGTACTTCTGTGGTGCATAACCTAAAAATTATTTTTAGGAGGGCTTGATGTGTACTAAACACAATAGATGTGGTCGATTTGTTAAATTCAACTCAGGTTGACATCCGGCGTGTAGTAACTTGTAAATTCCTTCGGATTTCCATTTACTACTGGATGCAGTTAATAAACCCCAAATCCAGATTTCCAGACAAACCCTAGAAATTCTGAATCGTAAAAACAGGAAAAGGAATCGGAGATGACGACCACCAACGGCACCATCGCTGATCCCCCTACCAAAAATCCTAAGAAGATCAATCTCTTGGATCATCACTCCATCAAACACTTACTCGATGAATCTGTATCTGAGGTACAACACAACTTTATTCATACACATCTCGAATTCAAAATCCTCTGATACTATGTAATGCTTCAAGGTTCTCATAATCTTTTATGGATTTATTTGTGCTTTAGATCGTGACAAGCCGCGGTTACAGTGAAGATGTGAGGATGAGTAATGTGCGTTTGGTGATTGGATCGATCATTATCGTTATCGCCCTATTTGCTCAGTTTTACAACAAGAAGTTCCCTGATAACAGAAATTACCTCATTGGATGCATTGGATTATATCCTTTTCAATCTGTAGTTTTCTGGTGCCTAATGTTGTAAAAATGAATTAGAAAAACTTCACATTTGTTTTTCGATTTTTGTCTTTTTATGCATGATTAATTCCCATACAAGTTCCATCATGGTGTTACTATTTCAAAATTGAGAGTGTTTGATCTTTGACTGTCACAAGTACGTATTATACAACGGGATATTGCAGCTGATCATCTACACCAAGGAGAAGAACGCAATTATGTTTACCTATCCTCCTTCAGTAAGTTCCCTTTCCTTTCTCGGTTATAATTCACACCTTGTGCTCTGGCTTTGTCTGTTGAGTATATTGATAGGCAACTGTTCAATCTACTTTTGATGTTTGAATTCCTTTTTAGATGGTGTACTTTATGCATGTCAAAGAAAAAGATGGTGTACCTTATGAACCGAAGTTGGCATGTATATGAAGTTGATATATGATTCTATATGTCGTTTCAAAAATTTTCAAATGAGCTTGAATTTTAGATGAGTTAAATAGATCTGAATTGTTTCTTCATTGTGTTACATAATGACAGGGGTCAGTTTACAACAGCACTGGGTTGATGATATCTTCAAAGTTGCCTCGATACTCTGATATGTATACACTTACAATAGCCAGTGCAGATCCCAAATCTATTTCTGCAAACCCTACAGTCGAGTTCACAAAAAGTGTTACAAAATGGTCTCATTCTATATCTCTATGCAAGTCTCGTAGTAAAATTACGAATTGGCCTGCTATCTGTTTCTAAAGGTATATGGATGTTTTGCAGGTTCACAAAGGATGGGGTGTTGGTGGAAGGTCTGTTTTGGAAAGATGTTGAGGGGCTCGTGAACAAGTATGGCAAGGAACACAAGAAAAGTAAATAAATTAAGTTTGAAAAATGAAGAGAAGTAGTAATGGCGCGGCTCATGTTACTTGGTTTTGTTAAAATTAGATGAGATTTGAGATTTTGATATCAAAATTACGAAGAAGGGAAACTCATTTGGGCTTTAACTTGCGTCTTGCGTATAATTTTAGTGAAATATAGTCATGAGTTATATATGATGACATAAGTAATAACAAACTCATTTAACGCTTTATACTTCCGTGTTGGTATAAGGTCACAAAAATTTGTCCTATCGTTACATTTAAAGTTGATTTGGTGAAATAAAATTGCTCTAGTGGTAAGCACCATGGCAAAAGTGCTTCTTGAAGCTTCCATAGCATCAACAACCGCAATTGCAATGTCATCGTCATTATTATTCAATATTTTGTATTACAGGATTGTATAAATTATAATATCACTATTTTGTTATTACCTTAAAGCATTTTACGAATTGTTTTTGAGACGTTCCAAAAGCTTTCTCGAGCAAACACTTTTGCAATGCTTTCTGCAAAAGATTTGTACAACTAAATCTAATACCTGATGTTTTAAAAATTTATTATGTTATATTTGTATCTATCTAAAGTCTAAACCATCATATTTTTTGATATTATTTTGTTTTGGTTAAACAATGTTTCGAAGCCGGATAACCCAATAAAATCGGATAACACAAAGGAAGTCAATCGTGGAACACTAGCAAAATTTTGAGCAGTATCAGGATTTTGAATTTTTAACATCCTGCGTGGTATTTCACACCTAACGAGTAGGGTCGTATGACATAGGCAATTTTGCATAGTATTTCACACCTAACGAGTAGGCTCCTATGAATTAGGCAATTTTTAAGAATAGCAATCGACGTTTCTGGAAATTATTAATGCAATGCAATATTTTCAGTTCCAAGTTAGCTATGAACCGATTTTCTTGGATTATTTGGTTGCGAGACCTTAGTTTAATCAAAATATGAGAATATAATAGATTTAACGAACACAAAAATAACATAATGGTCTTTTCAAACATAGAAGAATAATATATTGAGTTTTCACCTTTTAAAATTTACAAAGCTACAACTTTGCTTTTGATTTTCTACAACTAAAAGTCAATGCGGTGGTACATACATATAATAGAACTGTTTGTACCAAATTGACTGTTTCAGTAAGCTAACAACATGTCTAACATTTCACGAAATAGAAAACATGGTACTTACGCTTTTCATGCTATACTTTGATTTTGTAAAACATATTAACTATGAGATACGCCATTTTTCAGTTTGCATTTTTCATCATGTTTTTAGCCATAGTCGGTTATCTACTTTTTGGGTATTGGGAACCTTTGGGACTCCACAATTTGCAACTTGACGCATTTGTAGCTTGTAGCCTTAGGCATTATGCTAATTTCTTTGAAAGTTGCTTTACCGGAACTAAAATTATGATTATTTTGGTGACTATAAACTAGTTTGCTTAATTTTAATTTTAGAATATAATATTCTTGTAACGTTTTTTCATTTCACCATAAAAAATGTAAGATCTATGTTAACGCTTACGTGGTCTAAAATGTAACGCCTAAATTGTTAGTATTTTAATATATAATTCGACATCCTCATCAAGTAAATTATTGCACAAAAGTTTTAACGAGACAACAAACATCAACGTCACTTACAATTTCGATGAAGAAATATAATAAACAAATATCAATAGCCACCGGAAGACATAGAAAACAAAAGCAATAAAATATCTCTACTAAACCAAATAGTCGGCTCCTTGATGACGTGTCACATCTCTCCCCACATTCATATCGCTACATGGACCCGCTTTGCTGATCTGGTGCAAACGTCAGCACGGTCCCCACCGGACTCCAATCCTGGACTTCAATACCACTTAAAATTTCTTTTCAGATCCGTATCCTCTTACAAGTTCCAACCACCTATATATGAATACTTTTATATCATCCCTTATCTCTCTCGTTTTGCTTCTCTACCAGTTATTATAAACAATTTATCCAATAACATCTTTCAATTAGATCTCTGATCTAGGCTCTTGAACAATCAATTGGTTTAATTTGTTACGAATCGTTCATTTCGAATTGAGAATTTGTGTTAAAATCAATCAATATGAATAATAATGATAAACCACAATCGTTTGATGATCGAGACTTCGAAGATCAGCAGAAACCAACGGAAGATTCATCGTCGGTGTCTCGTGGTGAGGCTTCACAGGATGCGGTTTCCGTAGATTCGTCGACAAGGCGGAACGGAAGTGGAATCGGACTTGCGGCGCGTTTGACCGATTTGTTTGTTGGTGATGGAAATAACGATGATGATTTGTTGATGCAACGGAGCGTCCAAGAAGGGACGGTTATGCAGTGGCTACAGGCGCTTGATATGCAGGTGATGGGAGCTTGTCGTGCCGATGAGAGGTTGAAGCCCTTGCTCAAGCTTAATGTGTCTGGTGGCGTGGCTGAGGATCGATTGCTGTCGCATCTGAGTCAGGTATCCTTGAGTATCCATTAATCGTAATTATCGACTTGCGTATATGCTTATAAAGTATCTGCTCGATTAGTTATACGCTTGGATGATTTCATGATCTAAGATGAAGCTATGGTGTGTAGTTGTTGACATATTTTTACCAGAAATATCACATATTTTCTCTGAGGATAGAAATGTGAAATCAAAGATAGATTAATGATACTTTTCTAGCGACCTATAAGCACATATGAAATTTTTGAGCAAGTGATAGGACATGATGATCGATTACTGCAAATATATAATACGATATGCTGCTGATTATACCTAATTGGTTTTTCTTACGTTTCTTACAGCACTTTGAGCCATCAGAAGTTGGTTTGCTTGCAAGGTGCTTGTGTATTCCCCTTGTGTCCATTCGTGTTGGCAAGATCGACAAGCAAGGAACTCTTCTAATCCCAAACAGTGCAAGGTAGTTGCTAGTTAGGATTACTTTGTAACTTCATTTTGATGCATGATGACTGAAAGAAAAGATATATCTTAACATGAAATTGTGCTTGATATATCTATACTTGGTAGCATTTGACATCTTGTTCCCTTAGTTAATTACTATACCTGTTGAGCATACAAGTTACTTAGTCTCAATTGTTAATTTGGATAATTTAGCAGAAGTTAGGGTTTTGTAGACCGGTTAGTGAAGTTTGTTTCTTGTCAATAATATTCAGGGTAGAAGTCTCACTTTTGGTAACGTTGGCTTTCCATCACCATTCCCAGGTTGCTAACGGTTGTCACTATCTCCACTTATTGGCACTTAAAGGAATGTTAGATGCATTTTAATGTGCTCTGCTGTTTGGCTCTTGTTAATAAGTTTTTATGCATAGGTTTCTAGAAAACATTTTAAGAACTTGTTTGTTTCTTGGTCCACTTAATGTGGATTGGGCACATGGGTTAGACATGTAGTGGATTGAGCTTTTTTGCTTTTTATGTGTATCATTTGAAGGAATTGGTTAGCATTTGTATGGATGCAAGGCAGTCATATTCATTCCAGTACATAAATTTTAGATGTAAACTAACTGGAGTGTTCTATGTGGTACCTCAAGTTTTCGATGTAAACTAATTGGTCTTAGCTTGTCTTGTTAGCATAATCGGTGTTTTAATCTGTTAATCTCCCAGTTTGTATGGGGGAAGCTATATACTCCACGTGTTATGTTATATTCATTGTGTTATTTCAATCTAACTTGTTCAATTTAGCTGATAATTTTCCCTTAACAAGAAACATATCATTGCTTGTATCTATGTAATGGCATTTAATGAGTAGAAATTGTAGGCTCGTGCATATCATCTTATTAATGGTGGCATGTTCATCCTTCCAAATAAATATATCTTTTCATTGTAGGTAACTGGGCGTTTTCTATTATGATCTCTGAATTAAGAAGAAGTAAAGGTAGTGTCATGCTCTTATATTATATATTGCTACAGTTGCTATGCTATGTTTGCATTGAGTTCTGTGGTCCTGTATTCTAATAACTGTCTCTATATTTTCATCTGGATCTCTCTGTGTCATTATTTGTTGACTTCACTTTCTAATTTGGTATATTGCCCATTAACACAGACATTTTCAAGTTGATGAAATTTGTTTTCTTGCTTTATAAAATTCAAAATGTTGTCACTAACTAGTCTTGTTTTGTAGGGATATTGATGCTAATTCTGTGTTTAATACAGTTTGTTATGTAGTACATTTTAATTAGACCGCCAGTGCCATAGTTGTGTGCAGTGGTATTGTCATGATGGTCTCGACCATGTGTCCGTGTATAGTTATGCTTTTGGGAAATCTAAAATGAGAAACAACGCGACTGTCTGAGTGAACTTTGTCTGACCATGTATTATATTTAATAACAGCCTTTGGTCCACCATTCAGTTTTTAAAGTTAAACTGCTACTCTTCAATCTAACATGTGGAGTGACCGAGTGATAGCAGCATGTTGTTATTTAGAGCTTTTGATCATTGAAACAATAAAAGTTATGGTGGCACATTCACAGTTGGTTAGGCAGCATCTAGATAGTTTAAAGATAGATAGTATCAGTTTTGAGGAGGGATCTTATATTAGCAGCCAACAACTCTCGTCACCCCAATTCCTTGCTTACGAATAATAAATAAAATAAAATAGCCACAAAGAAAATGGTATGAACAATAATCGTAGAGCTTGTATTTGTATCAGGTTTCTAAACCTTTTACAATCTAAGACGAGCTTGGAATTGTTACTATAATGTCTACTTGTATAGTTATGTTGCTGCCTTTGGTGGCTGTATGTGTGCTTTTGTTTGTCTTTGAATACTTGATGTATATGATTTGTTGCATTGAAACAGGGGAAATTTAACCCTCTCACTCATGCCAACATCTGACCTGCGCATATCCTTTCATGGAGACGATGGGCATGTAGAGCGTCTTTCAACCTTGAGAAATCTGTCTGATTGCCCGTCTGTTGTGATTGAGGGAATATCTGCAGATAATTCTGGTCGATCTTTCACGATTAGGGTTCCAAGTGCCGACCCTTTTTACTTTTGGTGCTCAGAGAAGTCCAGACTTGCTGGTAATGAGTTGCTTGACAAGGTAGTTATCATATATCTAGTAAATGACATACAGACAACATGTATTAGAAATCTATATATATATACTGATATGGTGTGTATACCCTGTTTTTAGATGAAGAATTTACTTGAGAAGAAGCCTTCCCTTGCTGATTTAACTGGAATTAGTGATTCTCGTCTTAAATGTTTTGTGACCCATCTTCGAACTTATCTTGTTGGGCCAAATACTCAAATCAATAATAATACTGAACTTGCCCCCCCTTCCACCTCCACAACCTCTTTAGGTAAAAGTTCACAATCAGCATCCCTACCATCATCTAAGTCTTCACGTGGTCGGAGCTCTACTGTTCAAGGTAGCCTGAGTCCTAGGCCAAGTAGTTTCAAAGACGGTCCACCCAGAAACTTGGTTTCCTTGAAAAATGTTGTGAAGGAGAAATTAAGGCGAAAGGTGGATGTGGAGGTGGAGGTTTTATGTGCTGAAAATCTCGAAAGCCTTTCACCAACTTCTGCCAATACATCAACTTCAAATCAGTGTTTTGAACCTAAGATTCCTGAATCGACTAATATCGACACCCGCATGTTCCCGTTGGTAAGTGGGTTAGAAGTTGGTTTAGCAGAGAAAACCCAAGAGACGACGTCCGTAAACCCAACTCGTCCAATACCTTCTATGTATTCTCCATATTATTGTTGGTGTCCACCTGTTGCCTCCACTCTTCAATACACGGTGGCACCTTCACAGATGTCAATGGCAATGGCAGACTCGTTTACTTTACCTCCACTTTCTTCTCTTCTTGCAGGCTCATCATCATCATCATCATCTGGCCTTTTAACACCGAAACAAACTCTTAATCTGGACGAAATCCCACCTTTCCTACCGGAACCATTGATCCGCTTACCCATATCTATGCCACCTTCTCAACAGATCCCAACTTTCACTCCTTTAATGACGGATTCAATAGTCCACATCCCCGTAATGGACATTTGCTCCTCAGGCCAAGCCTACCTGGTCAGTGCTGGCCCTGCTATAAATATTCCACCCCTCCACCAGGCACTTGTGAGCCCATTGATCCAACAAACCGATTCCATGGCGGAGAAGAGCGCAAGGGATACACTACGGCTGCTAATCAGCGGATCAAGTCAACTGCCATCGGTTCTAGCCACTGTTGATGGGAACCAAAATGTACTTGCAACTGGAAGCAGGGGTCTGTACGGGGGAGCTACAGATGTAAACCACGCCATTGCAAACAGCATTGCTGCTGTGGGCTTGGTTTCACTGTCGGAGAGATCAGGAGGTGTTGTGAGGAGGTGCATTGACCAAGGTGATCTGGTTCATCTCCTTGGAGTAGGAGACGCAGTTGATGCTGGTGGAACTTGTTCCAACAATCAGGATTCAAGCTTCTCAGATTCCGGGGCAGGAGAAACCCAGTAATATGAATATGGCAGGAGGATTTTTTTTTTCTTTTTTACTTTTGTAGATCCTTGCTTTTGTTGCTCTAAGATTAAAAAGAAATGTAGATAGATATATATATATATATCTTTTTTGTAGTTTTGTTTTTTGGGGTGCAAATGATTTGTAACTAGACTGGAAAGCTTAATAGCTTCGACTGCTGTTGATGATCACCAAGTTGGATTCAACGGTGCCTCTGTGCCCACGTTTGCAATCAGTATATATTTTATGTAGAAACATTTCCGTCTTGTGTTCTTATTAAACTCCAATAATGAAGCAAATCACCTCCTACGAAGAAATTTTTTGATTTTGCGGCTTAATAAATAGTACATGAAAATATCCGAAACAAACATTAGCCCAACCCTGGCTGGCTTTTTGGGAAGCTCGCCCCCTTTGTGAAAATAATGTGTGGGAACAGCAGGACTTGTTAACAATCACAATCCTTGTTTCTCTTCTTTTTCACTCCTTTCCAAAAGATGATACTTTTGTTCATATATTGTCGCAAAAGATGTTATAAAGTGAATGCAAATATAGCAATAAAAAAGATAAAAGTAATCCGTTGATGCAACCATTCAAAAGCATCCAGCATATATACTTCCACATGGTACAATCATCAAGCGGAGGATTTTGGAAATTTGCTCACATCACCGTCTACTTGCATGTTAATTTTATCGACGATGGCCCTTTCATTGTACTATTTGAAAGCAACTTTAGGATTTTGTTCTTATCGAATGTTTTTAATTTTCCATGAATCGATTCTTTGTCATTAATTACATTAAATAAAGGATAACATGGCAAGAATAGGAAATACAAACACTAGTCGGACTTGGGCCATGATATACACCACATACAGTATATGCACACTAACATCCTCCCCCAATATGAAGGAATTCATACATTTAAACTAAACCTAAATTCTTGAAATAAAATAGTTGAGAGTCCCTTGGTGAGCATATTGAGATATAAATGGAACGTGAAAAACACAGACTTCACCAATATCACCAAGGGCGGAACACGACCATACAAAGTAAGAGGGTCAAAATATTTTTTTTTCCAAATGGTGCAAAGTCCAAATAATAAACTTACCCCATATAATTATTGATGACTTCAATATAGCATATACATACCATGAAGTACCTATTGTTTTAAATTCAATATTCTATTAACAAATTATAAATATATCTTATTTATGTAATACCAAATCTAGTCAAAATCACCACACAAATTCTAACTATACTAAATAAAAACAAACACCTACTTTACGATTAAATAAAGGGTCATCTTAAAAAAAACCCCTCATCATTAGTATATGATGTCCCATCAATTTGGGTTTCTTTATATATATATATATATATATATATATATATATATATATATATATATATATATATATATATATATATATATATATATATATATATATATATATATATATATATATATATATATATATATATATATATATATAAATTAATTATTAATTATGATATTTTTTAATTATTTTGATTTTTTGTAATTTTATAACTATTACTAATTATTTTTATTTAATATAGATAATTATTTTGGTATTTATAAATAAAATTTTATTCTAACATTTTGACGTTTAATTCGAATACGTTTTCTAATGTGTTTTTTTTAACGTTTTGTTCGTTTGTATCATTTAACGTTGTAATTTAGTTTTTTTTTTCTAATTTTTGACGTTTTGCTTGAATACATTGTTATATGTTTTGTTCGTTTATATCGGTGGAAAGTTAGTAAATAATGTTGATTAGATTTATGAGTTTGCATTTTCTAATTCTTGACGTTTTGTTTGAAAACATTTTAAATATGGTTTGTTCGTTTATATGTTTATATCGTTTCTAAATTTTGACGTTTTGTTTGAATATATTTTCAAATTTTTATAATTTTTGATGTACTAATTTTCTAATTTTTGACGTTTTATATTGGTGGAAACCACAATTTCCACAATTTCCATCATTTCTATCACCAATATAAAACGTCAAAAATTAGAAAATTAATACATCAAAAATTATAAAAATTAAAAAATATATTCAAACAAAACGTAAAAAATTAGAAACGAACAAAACATATAAACGATATAAACGAACAAACCATATAAAAATGTTTCCAAACAAAACGTCAAAAATTAGAAAATGCAAACTCATAAGTCTAATCAATATTATTTAATAACTTTCCATCGATATAAACTAACAAAACATATAACTATGTATTCAAGCAAAACGTCAAAAATTAGAAAAAAATACTAAATTACAACGTTAAATAATACCAACGAATAAAACGTTAAAAAAACACATTAGAAAACGTATTCGAACTAAACGTCAAAAATTTAAAATAATATTTAAATTATAAATACCAAAATAAGTATTTATATTAAATAAAAACAATTAATAATAGTTATAAAATTACAAAAAAAATAATTAAAAATATCATAATTAATTTATTTATATATATATATATATATATATATATATATATATATATATATATATATATATATATATATATATATATATATATATATATATATATAAAGAAACCCAAATTGATGGGACATCATCAATTAATGATGAGGGGTTTTTTTTACCAATACCCTTAAATAAAATGTTACTTACATACCCATTTTATTAATTGAGAAACTAAATAAATAAAGTATAAAAAACACTCTACAAAACATTATAAAACCCAACACTCAACAAAACCTTGCAACACCTAGTATTTTAAATAGAAGAGTAAACACTCTGTAGTAGTACGTCAACACATTCAGAGAAAGTATTCATCTAAATTTATATAAAAAACAAAAAGTAATTAAACCAACGCAACAACAACAACAAACAAACACCAAAAGTACTTATGTTGGAACTCATAAAACACTACTGTGACTCCATAAGCATTTTCATCTCAAAACTAAGAAATGCTAATATATATATATATATATATATATATATATATATATATATATATATATATATATATATATATATATAGAGAGAGAGAGAGTTAAGATCAAATACAAACAACAATTATTGTGTGAATGTAATACCAAATGTGGAGCGTCCGATCGAAATTATCGCTATTGTTAGATTTAAGGGTTTGATTGTAAATTTATGACAAGTAATTAATAAAAATTTACAATTAAACCCTTATAAAGAGTATTTTAGTCTATTAAGAAATATTTAAAAAAACAAATACCTTATTTATCTCCTAATTTTGTGAGATATACATGATTATTCAGATCTCTCTGATTTAAACAACGAAACAAATCAAAAGTGCCAAACTAAATTGAGTAACTTGAAAATTAATTATTTGGAGAGAATTAACAATCATTTAATCTAATGAAGGAGACAACTTTTTATTAAATTGTGAAACGTAATCATTACGATATTGTATTTCCGATTTGTGTTTACATGAGAAAAATCACTAAACTAAATAATAAAGAAATTATCAAACCGCATAACGTAATCCTCCACCGCATTCCAAATTCGATAAAAATCACTAAACTAAATAATAAATAAATTATTTAGGAAGGAGAAGTGTGGCCGGAAACAGAAAGCGACGAAGGAGGATGAGAAATAATAATAAGGAGAAGTATAATAGGGTTGAAGAAGATGATGACGGCTTTTTAGGTTATTCAATAAGTATAGGTTTTATTTTAGGTAAATTAGTTTGTTATTTTGGGCTAATAATTTAATTAAATGGAGAATTCTGAAATTATCTCAATCAATTGATTGGTCCAGAATTGGTCCTACATTCACACAATAGTTATGGTTTATATATGAACGTAGCTTTATATATATATATATATATATATATATATATATATATATATATATATATATATATATATATATATATATATATATATATATATATATATATATATATATATATATATATATATATATATATATATATATATATATATATATATATATATATATATGGGCTAGGTTATAATAAGAATGACAATTATTGTGTTACCTTGTAACCAAATCATAGCCATCAGATTTCATTCTCGTAACAATGAAAAAAATACATTCTTAACAGAATAAGTTTTTGACATAATGAGTTCTTATCATTCTTAAAAGAATGAACTAAATTTTGTACATTTTTAAAAGAATGTGTTTTAAATGAGTGGTCCAGATTGAGTTTCAATGTTACACAATACTTGTATGGATATATTTGATCCTAGCCCTATATATATATATATATATATATATATATATATATATATATATATATATATATATATATATATATATATATATATATATATATATATATATATATATATATATATATATATATATATATATATATATATATATATATATAGTCCCGTTCCGGTGAGGACTCTTTTTTCGGTGAGGACTCGTAAGGACACCTTAAAAAAATTGAAAAAATATAAAAAAATACAAATAATAAAATCGAGAATAGTACTATATCATGATCCAAAAAAATTGGAAAAAAAAATGGATCATTGAGAAACAGTAATGATCCACAAAAAAAATTATTTTGTGGATCATTGTTTCATTATAAAAAAATAATGATCCAAAAATTTTTTTCGAATTTTTTTCTCCAATATAGTACTATGATCCATTTTATTATTTATATATATATTTTTTAATTTTTTTTTTCAATTTTTTAAGGTGTTCTCATGAGTCCTCACCCGATTGCTTATATATATATATATATATATATATATATATATATATATATATATATATATATATATATATATATATATATATATATATATATATATATATACACTAGTTGTAAGACCCGTGTATTACACGGGATGATTAAAAATAAAGAATATAAATTATGAATATGTAAATGTTAATGTTCATAAAAAAATACTTCCATATGAAAATAATTGAAAGTATTAAACTTTACATGAGGTAGAGAAAAAATAAGAGTACAATGTTATAATTCGGCAAAATATTCAATGTTGCAGCGACACAATAAAATAGTGCCACTATATACTTTTAGTCGCAGCGCTTTTGGTGGCACTTTCTTGATATTTAGTGGCATATTTTCTGTGTCATTAAATATCATTTTGTTTGTAGTGATACCACGTTCGATGTGTAAATTCCAACTTGTTTAAAAAAATGTAATATTACAAAGAGCATGCAACTTATATGCAAAATGTTTCTTTTGGTAAGTAGTTTCTTTTAGAGTTTAGGTTTAGGTTTTCAGATTTACAATTTAGGGATTTTATTTAAGGTTCATAGCAATGAATCGTTAATGGTTTCCTTTCAGCAAATAATTTCATGCCGGCTAATAGTTTGGTTTATATGACTAATATATTTTTTCAAAAACATGTCATGTTTCATACAAAATTCAATGTATCTGCAGATCATTTTTAGCTTAGTTGGTTGACGAATTTAAAAAATTATATATTAAGAAAACCATTTTATTTTAAATATATGACGTTATTAATAAATTTTTTTTTACAAAGTTCAATGCTATTTCTTTCATTGACATTAACTTAGATTGGTTAATCATATTTTAAAATAACTAAAAAACTTGAAAGCCTTATTTACTCTTTCTCAAATCAATCAATTTTTTCTCCCACACTTAATTGATTATTCATAATATGTCATTATAGTTATTAATTATCCACACTTATGTGAGGAGTTACAAGATAATTAAGGAGTTTAAAGTAACTGACATACAAATTTTTATTTTAAGAAAATAAAAAATTCTATAAAAATGACATCTGTACAAAAGGGCTTAGAAGATGACATGTGGCACTTTGAGTTACTTATTTATTAGGATAGGATATATATATATATATATATATATATATATATATATATATATATATATATATATATATATATATATATATATATATATATATATATATATATATATATATATATATATATATATATATATATATATATATATATATATATATATATATATAAAAGATCGGGTGAGGACTACAATTTCGGTGAAGATTGTGATGACAAATCTGGACTTTCAATCTTGAAAATAGGTGGCTAAACTTCAATGTGAAAAAATATACACGTCTTACAAGTTTGGGGAGACTAGTTGTTTAAAAATTAAGACCAGTTGATAGATAAGAAAAATTAAGAAAACTAATATGGTAATCTGAATTAATACCCCACCCCTATTGCGGCAATTGTCACCATCTAGTTTTGTGAGTTTTTTTATTCACCCACTTTGTTTTTGGGTCATAACTTTTTTTTCTTTGTAAAAAATAATTCTAGAAAAAGCAAAGTTCTTAAAATTTAATTATCTACAAAACAAGAACCATCAAGAAAATATGATTTTCTTTATTTTTATAAAAAAAAAGTTATCCAAAAATTATGAATATTTAAGGGATCAGTGTAGATATTATATTCGTAAGTTTGTAAAAAATAGTTTTTTAAAAATAAGTTTTTTACGTGTTCATTTTATATATTTTTAAGTAATAAACCCAAAAATTAGCAAAAAAAAAAAAAAATTATACATGATGCAAAAATATTAAGAACCAAAATATGTTTTTATGATTCAAACTGTTATGGACTAATTTTTTTATTAATCAAAACTTATTATAATCCAAAAATGTTATTAATCAAACTTATTATGATTCAAAATTTAAAATGATCCAAAAATGTTTTTAAATTTTGGATCATTTCAAGATTCACATATGTTATGAATCAAAATGTTATATAAAAAACTTTTAATATTCAAAACTTATAATTATCCAAAATGCTATGGATCAAAACTTATTATGTCATAAATATTATTATTCTTAAGTATAATGATCCAAAAATTATAATCAAAGATTCATAACTTGTTATGATCTAAGATCCAAAACTTGTTATGATCAAATATCCAAAACTTGTTATGACTTTTAAGTCTAATAATCCAAAACGAGTTAAAATGAGATGGTCAAGATTTTGTGAGATGAGGAGATGCGATCCTAGCCAATTAATCTTAGAGATAAAAAAAATTTAAAATAGTAAAAAATAATGAGAAATTAAAGAAAAATTCTCATTATTTTCGATAGTTTCTGTATCCAAAAAAAATTATAAAAAATAAAAAAATCAAAAAAAATAAAAATAAAAAACATTTCAATAGAATGTTACTGTAACATTCTAATAAAATATTACACATATAGTGAATATTACATATATAGTATAAGATTTTATTAGAAATACAACAAAAAAGTTAATTTTTTATTTATTTTTGAATAAAAAAGTGACAAAAATAATAAATAGATATATATATTTCAATTATTTTTATTTATTTTACATTTTTTTAATTTACATCCTATATGCATATTATTGATATTTAAAGATGTTTTTTTTGGAACCGGATATTTAAAGATGTTGGTGGTAATTTTAGTTTATCCTGATGCCAAAAGTATGTTGTTGTTGGCAGAGTTGCAGAATCTTTAGCGGGCTCTCCCAATTTAACCCTCGACACAGCATTAAGTTTCTTGGCTGCAAACTCTATACAACCGTCTCTTTCATTTAAGTTTCTTGGTTTAAGCCTTTCATAAACAACTTTCTATTTTTATCGTTCCCCAGACAAACTCTTCCAATTGTCGCCGTCTGATCTCTGCCTCCTCCCCAATCCTAACCGTCCACTTCTCTGCTCCTCACTCTCACTCCTACTTTCTCTCTCTAGCCCCCCATTCGTGGATCTCAACACTCCTAAATTCTCTTGTTTACATCCCCTTATATCTCTGATAAGATTCCTTCCTAAATAACTCTTTTCAACCTGGTTTTTCCTAATCCAATTATATCCATCTTTGAACCTCCTTGTTTTGAAGTGGGTTTTTGTTTCTTTCTTGATTTCAACTCGACCTTTTGTTTTCTCGTACGGAATCCGTCGTGAATCCTTTTTCTTTCACTTCCAGTTTTTAATCTAGTCACGAATCTCAAAAAACTTTCTTGTTTTGAAATGGGTTTTTTGTATCTTTCTTGATTTAAAGTTGGGTTTTGGTTTCTTTTACCCATTTCAGTTCCAAGAATCCGTTCTGAATCACTGTTTAACTGTTTTCGACTTGGATTTTTGGGAATCCAATCACAAACTTCAAAGTTTCTTAATTTCAACTGGGGTTCTCGATTTCTTACTTGAATTTCATTATGGAGGATCGGAACTACACCACCCATCGGGTTCACGGTATGTCTGACGTCGTCTTCGAGTGTGTGTTATCGTACATAGAGGACACACGTGACCGTCAATCCATCTCGTTGGTCTGCCGTAGATTATGCCAACTCGAAGCTCATACGCGTAAACACGTAACAATAGCGCTGTGTTACACTGCAACCCCTAAACAGCTTTCGCGGAGGTTCCCGTATCTTGAGTCTTTGAAAATAAAAGGGAAGCCACGCGCCGCCATGTATAACTTGATTCCGGAGGACTGGGGTGGGTTTGCAACGCCATGGGTGGAGGAGATTACGAAATCTTTTAGTTGCATAAAAGCTGTGCACTTCAGAAGGATGATTGTAAGGGATGAAGATCTTGAAGTATTAGCGCGTGAGCGTGGGTCTGTTCTTCAGGTTCTTAAACTTGATAAATGTTCTGGATTCACCACTGACGGTCTTCTGCATATTTGTCGCTCTTGCAGGTATTTTGTCATCTTTTAGATTCTGTAAATAGCGTGTTAACTGTTAAAATCTCATTAGAGTTTGTTCTCATTTTCATCAAGATTTTAATATTCACATTTTTCGTATGAACCTTTTTCTCTACAGTCAGCTCCAGTTTATTTTTGGACTACTCTGTTTTGCCTCTCTCTTTTTTGGGAAATTGTTGCATGATTAAAGCTGTGTTCTCTCCTAAATTTTATTCTTTGCTCAGATTCAAGAATTTCTCAGTACAAATTACTAGTAGCCAAATGTACCAATTGACCCATCTTTATTTTTGAGATTTTATTATTTTAAGAAGATGCGCAATCTTTTGCGAATCTGTTATTGGGCATTTTATCTTTGTTAAATCTCGACGAATCATATTTTTTTTCTTGATTTCTATTAATTAAAAGTAATGACAGTATCGATGGATTCTTGTTTAGTGAAAGTATTTGATCTTTATGAAATGTTAGGGCCTCCATGTGAAAGCTTGATGCCATCTAGAAGGTTAACATTTTCTTGAAATGCACTCAAAGGTGTAATTGACCAACATAAATCGCATTTTTCTTCATAATTCTGGTAGGGTTTTGATTTTCTGTTCACTATCTGGTGCCTGTTTCCTTCTTTTCCTAATTATTATCTGCCATTATTAGCATTTATCTGCGCATTGCTTTGGGTGATAGGGTGCTAATTTTAGCATATAATAATTCTTGTTGTCAGGTTTCTTTTCTACATACATCATTCAAGATTCTTAATACATTTGACTATCATGTTCCGAGTTCACACTTGGTAGCTTTTTATAAACGTTTAACGTGGGTATTATTTAGATTCCTTAAAATTGAAAAATTCACATAAATTATGATGTTGAAAATTCAAAAGTTTGAGTTCAAATGTCAATTATGAGATTTAACTACAAAGTTTGATTATCAAATATCAAGTTCCTACCACTTAGGAGAAATAGCCTTTTGCTGTAGTTCGTTTTGGCTGCACTCGTTAAAATAGATGAGACTGCATGTGACTAGACAAACTTTCTAGAGCTATTATTCATGTCTTTTGCACAGACCAGAGATCGAAAGCGTGTCTGTGTCCCATCTTGTTCCACCTTTTTAGATAGGACCAAAAGTTACATTTTGTCTTATCAACATCAGTCCAGTCCTTGTGTATGCAACAGTACAACCAATTATCTTATGTCATTTCATACATAATGAATGCACTTTTAACCCTTTTTGTTATTCTAAAATGTCATTCTAGAAATTCAGTGCAATTGGTCATGTTGAACTTATAATTTATGCTATATATTGCAGGAACCTTAGAATCTTGTTTTTAGAAGAGAGCCAAATATTAGAAAAGGATGGACTGTGGCTACATGAGCTTGCTTTGAATAACACGGTACTCGAAACGTTGAACTTTTACATGACAGAACTTTCCCAAGTTAGCGTTAAAGATCTTGAGCTTATTGCCAAGAAATGTTCGGATTTAGTATCTGTCAAGATAGGTGACTCTGAAATCTCAAGCCTTGTTGGTTTCTTCAACCATGCTAATGCACTTGAAGAATTTGGTGGGGGTTCTTTTAATGAGCAAAGCGAACTGTATAATCATGTGATGTACCCCCAAAGAGTGACTCGTTTAGGTCTAAACTACATGAGTACAAGTGAAACTGTCCTTGTGTTACCATTCGCTTTCCGCCTCAAAAAGTTAGATCTCCTCTTTGCCCTTCTCGACACCGAGGACCACTGTCGCTTGCTCCAAAGGTGCACCAATTTGGAAGTTCTTGAGGTACATTCTCGGTTGTTTTCGGGGTTTAGCAATATAGTAACAAAGAAAGATTGATTTTGGTGTGTAAAAGATCTAAAAAATATGAAAAAGGATAGTCGCCAAAGGCTTCGTGACACAAGTCATATGAAATTGAAAACTTATAGTGACACTTTAATAATATCTACTCTTTTGTGACACTTGTCATGTGATCCACCCAGATATACTTTCTTAATCTTCTAATATTCAAAATGACCGAGTGTTTATGTATCATGAAATACCCCAACATTCTCATTGTTTCAATTCTAACATTTTTAGTTAAACTAATTTCAAATGAACTAATCGAATTCAAAATTGATGAAAAACAGACAAGAGACGTGATTGGAGACCGAGGACTGGAAGTTGTAGCGCAATGCTGCAAGAAGTTAAAACGGCTTAGAGTCGAGCGAGGAGCCGATGAACAAGAAATGGAGGATGAAGAAGGTATTGTCTCTCAAAGGGGAATGACCGCTGTCGCAGAAGGCTGTCTAGAGTTAGAATATATTGCAGTATACGTATCCGATATCACTAACGCAGCTCTAGAAACCATGGGTATGAACTTGAAAAAACTCCGTGATTTCCGCATGGTATTGCTGGATCGAGAAGAAGTTATCACAGATTTGCCACTTGATAATGGAATCCGATCTTTACTCAGTGGCTGCCATGAACTTAGAAGATTTGCACTCTATCTCCGACCAGGAGGGCTAACAGACGTAGGTTTGGAGTATATTGGTCAATACAGCCAGCATATAAGATGGATGCTGCTTGGATATCTCGGGGAATCTGATACTGGGCTTTTAGGCTTCTCTAGAGGCTGCCCTAGCCTACAAAAACTTGAAGTTAGAGGGTGTTGTTTTAGCGAACGCGCACTTGCGCTTGCTGCTTTACAGCTGAGATCTTTAAGATACTTGTGGGTACAAGGGTATCGGGTATCTCCGACTGGATGTGATCTGTTGGCAATGACGCGACCTTTTTGGAATATTGAAATAATTCCTCCAAGAAAGGTTATTGGTGGAGAAGGTAAAGAAATAGAACATCCTGCACATATACTTGCGTATTACTCGCTTGCTGGACCAAGAACAGATTTTCCATCTTCTGTCATCCCATTGTTAGCTGAATAAACATGTAGATATGTTTCAGATAGGTAACAGGTTTTCTTTAAAACACACCATAAATCGTGGATCATAGCTGATATGAGTTCTTTTGTTTTTTCGGTTTGTTTCTTTGTATCATGCAGTTTCCTGTATCGTTACTGTTCATAATGGCTCTTTTTTATTTTGGTTTTTCGTTATGTTAAAACATGTACGCTACCAAGAACATGTTGGCGCACGAAATAATGGTTTATCTCTATATGGTTGGTTCGCTTGGGAAAGACATCATTATGAGCTATCTAAATAGCATCTCGATAGTCACACCAAAGAACACCAAGTGATGACCGATCAATACCCATATTAGAGAGAAGACATCTAATAAAAAAATGAGTCATTGGATGGTATCAGCAAGAGCACGATATTCAGCTTCGCTAGAAGAGCATACCGTAAGGGATTGCTTCTCACTGCGTCATGAGATAAGGGAGAAACCGAGGAAGTAACAGTAGCCCGTCGTGGAGCGACGATCAATATCATTTTCATTACAATAAGCATCGGAGTACCCCCAAAGCTCTAAGAAGGGTGTGCAAGAAAAGTGTGGGCCACAAAACATTGATCGTAAAAAAATTTCATTTCAAAACAAATATTTCCCTATTAGGGAGTAAAACCTTTTTAAAATATTTTTTTATGAAAGCGAAAAAATACATTTAGTATTCACTTAGCACATAAGGGCACACGGAGTAATGGAAGCCGAACCCGCCGGAAGCCGAGCCCGCCGTCAACCCGCCGGAACCCGCTGATGCACGGTGTAGAAGCCGTCGATCCCGCTTCCGCCAAACCCACCTCCAACCCGCTGCGGTTTCACAAACCCCCTTTTCCTTCTTTGCTTTCGACGCACAGCGGCTTCACAAGCCCGCTGTTTCTCCTCTTTGAACCCGCCGGAGGCCGGAACCCGCGCGATACCGGCAGTGACACACGAACCCGCCCACGAACCCATTGCGATCTTTCGCTACTCCGTGTGCCCTAAGGGATATATCTTAGGAAAAACAATAAAAAATTAAGATAATGACATGTAATATTGGGTATAAAGTCACCTCAATGTTTATTGAGGAATCCGTATAGCTACTACATATCAAAATCCTTCAAAAGATTCATTACTTATAACCCTCTTATGTGTCTAATATGTCCTTTTATCACCTAAAAGTCAATGCAAACTAGTATAAGACTTACATTCTTAGTAAGTGAATTCTACTACCTGCAACACTTGCATGGATAGTATAAAGGATTGTAAGGACATGCATTAGGTTGCATGACCTAACAAATAATAAACTTGTAGGGCTGTGCAAAGTGTGTATTACATCATTTCGAGCAAAATATCCATTTAGTTATTCCAACTTGACCTAAACCTTTCCAAACCCAATTTAATGACTTAGAATTAGTATCAATGGTTCAAATATTTATTCAAACACCTAAATAAAATCAAGATAACATCATTAACACATTGATTCATCGCTTAAAGAGATCCTCATCATCATTTTCCATTTAAGCATCAAACCACATGTCATTGCTTTTATATAGGATCTCCTTAAATGATTTGAACATAAAACACTTGTATCTAAACAAAAATCATAAATGGACCTTACATTCATAACCAATTTGAAATTTATATCGATCAAGGGATGACCCACCATTGTTAGAGCTCATAAACTTCAATAAAGCTCCATAACATCGAAATGAAGTAGTAGATTGAATCTAAACCATGATTTGAACTTAGGATGATGAAATATAAAATCAAACCATGGAATAACACTAATTAAATTTCCAAATTCTTGTTTAGATGAGCAAGTAGTGCTTCATTAAAAATCAAAGAATCCAAAACATAACTTAAGACATGACAATGGATCAACACCAATAGATGAGGGATTTATTGATAACATGTATGGTAAAAACTCACTATAACATTAAATAAGAGTTATCATCATGGATAAACTTATAGAGAATCTAGTTATTCAACTTACTTCGTAACTTTTCTTTTTCCGGATACTCTAAATGAATCCTTTCTAAATCAACCAGTAGGGCATCTTATCTCAAATGATTCTATCTATCCAAGAAATAAAGAATAATTATTATTGGAACGTCAATAATAAGTACCCCTTATGGAAATCTATTGGATACTGCTTTCATTTATTATGGAAAGTTATTTCGAAATATCTACATGTATTATAATTTTGTTCATTGCTCTATTCACTTCCACTTTAAAGCATATCCTATATAGATTCTATAACGGTCTAAATCACTCTATTTGTAAGTTTTAAGCATTTATAGATAATACATTTATAGGATTAATGGTATTGACACATACACACCTAACTGTAACTCCTCACTTCCAAATTCGATAACACATTTTCCTCTTTAAAAGTCAAGGCTATCAAATTTCCTAAAAGTGTAACCTTCCGTATTGATTCTAGAATGCCTTCAGTTTCCATCAATTATCAATCAAATACCCGTTCCTGTCTAGAAGTTTCTTTACTCTTTTCCTTATTCTCATAACCACCCGAAAATTTTTTATTGTTATTTCCAAATGAAAAATAATTTGTAATAGTATTTACTCTAGAGTTGGAGACATTCACTTGCTTTGATACCTACTTGAATATTATTTACTCTTGTCATATTTCATTACTAAATTATTTTAACTTCATATATTCTCATATCACTTTCAAAATATGGAATGAAATTATAAGGATCACATATTCATCCATATCTGTAACACCCGTGTTTTCGACAATTATCAACCACGTATATTTTAGCACATTATAAGTTATCTGTATTTTCAGCAATAATTGACGAGGTAAATTTTACAAAGTTATTTTTACAAACTATCACCTATTAAATTTAGACGGTTAATAAAATAATATATTACATCGTTTCCTAATATATCACGTCTACGGATAATACCAATCGCCATTTTATTTATAAAGTATATATTACATATTATCTAACTTATAATAGTTTATTATCATCTCCTGTTATATCCATATGTGAATGCTTTTAAAATTATATATGTTTATATAAACGTAATTATATAGTTAACAAGTTATATATTATGTGAAATCTAGTCATACAGAAGATCCAAGAGAATTGGTAAAGTGCTTGAAAAAAAAATAGTCTTAGATAGTAATACTAATATTGTTGGATTAGGTGTCTAAGCCATGACTAATAATTAGTATTTACCTGATTAATAGTAGCACAGTCCATTTGGGTTGCCCTCATGGCTGGAGGTTTGTTGGAAAGTTAAGTAGAGAGAAAGGGTTGATTTATTATATGAATAATAAATCAAGATATTGTTTGTTAATATATTATGGAGATGATATATTAATTAGAAATAATATTGTTTGATTAATAATTAATCAGAAATTAATTGGATTAATTTCGGTGACATTAATTGGATTAATCAGGAGGTCAGGGATTAAAGTTGTACGAATTCAATAGTTGAATTGCGGCGCGCGGCGCGCCAATGTAAAGGCTGCGACGCGCGTACATATCCGCACGAATTCAATAGTTGAATTGCGGCGCGCGGCGCGCCAACGTAAGGGCCGCGGCGCGCGTACACATAATCCGGAAAATGGGCTGCGGCTAGGGTTTCTAGCTTCACCCTTTGGTTCCCTATAAATAGGGAACCCTAGGCCTCATTATCAGTTGCTCATTCTATTGTTTCTCTCTGGAATCTCGATCCATAATCCTCTCGGATTGGGTGTGATCTCATTTGAGGCAGGATACTTTTGCTGCTCAGCTTCCAGAAAATTCTTCTAAAAGGTTGGTTTCTCTAATTTTATTCTTTTAGTTAATTTCCTTATGGCCTTTAGGATTTGTTATATGTTCAATTAGAAGAAAACATAGATCCTTATAGGTTGCATGTGAACTTAGGTTATTTAGTTCATGGTTGCAGAAAACCTTTCAGTGGTATCAGAGCCTGTCTTGTTTTCTTGTTGAATTGCTATAACTGTTTTAGGGTTTAAAGCTTATAAACCCTAATATATATCAGGATCGATTTCTAGGGTTAGGGTTTTGGAAACCCTAATCCCCCCTTTGCCTATTTCGAAAATCTCAATCAGGGTTTTAGAAGGTTTTCTATTTTTGGTAACTTTATTTGGATAACCTTAAACCCCATTATTTGAATTCGATTTTTAGGGGGTTTAGGATAGGTTTTAATTAATTTGATTAATTTGGATAAACCTATCTTCATTTGAATTAATTTAATTAATTGTTAATTAAAAGATAATTCAAAAGGGATTTAATTAATTTTAAATTGGCGAAATTAATGGAATAAATCCAGAAAATTATTTTAAAATGTTTAAAATATTTAGATTTAATTAATTTAATTAATTGGTAATTAAAATTGATTAAATCGAAATTTAAGGTTTAATTTAATTTAAAATTTAATTGTTAAATTTGGTAAAATTAAAAGATAAACCTTGAATATTTTAAAGGGTTTTAAAATACATCTTATATATGTTATTAATTGTTAATACTATATGTATAAGATAAAATTGGTCAGTCAATTCAATAGTAGGCCTCATTCACGAAGCTGGTCTATAAAGTGGGTATAAGGAGGCTGCCTGTAAAATGGCAGTCTAATGGGTGAACACTCTCACCCACCGCTCGCCTGATCAGTGGAGGGTCGTTAGCCGAACAGTTTTGATAGGACCACATAATCATTAAAAGTATAATGATCAAAGTACTAGAACCTTTACACAAAATCCCAATCTAGTTACTTTAAGAAAAATGTGAATTTGATGCTACCCCATGAAATTGCACATTGCACTTTATGAAACGTTGGTGGAGCGTGTGTGGTTTACCGGCACACCAATGGGGGTTCATAAAGAGTGGCAATGGGTGTCTCGGGTGTTATCATTGTTGATGGAGCGTGTGTGGTTTACCGGCACATCAATTTGAGATGATAATGGACCCCGAGAGTACCAAGCTAATTTGCATGGTTATTCACACCCGGTTTGTGATCCTCGGCATCCCAGTCACAAACGGTGGGGCATATCCGAGATTAAACATGCTATTGAACAGTTCAATAAATCTCATAAGAAACTAGGAATTCCATTTATAATAAGATTATTTTTCCGCGGTGGAATTGGCTGAATCGTCATTCGCCTACCTTTATAAATTTGCTTATAGATTACGGCATCCCTCTTCTATGTTGCAAATTGTTATAGTTGGATCCTAGCCTTATTTTATATTGGGTTATTATAAGGACCGACAAGTATCTAATTAAACTTACCTTCTTTTATAGATGTCTTCTGCTGATCAATCCGCTCCCCACTCAAACTCCAGTGTTCCCTCAATCCTCTCACTGTGTTCCAAGGTTCAATTGAACGGGACAAACTACAATGACTGGATTAGAAATATCAAGATGGCTCTGAGGTACGAGAACAAGGAGTATGTCCTCGAGACCGAGCTTGTCGATATTGACCCTGAAACTGCTACTCCCGAGGAAATTGCCTTGTACCAAAAACATTCTGATGATGCGACCAAAGTGGCCTGCATCATGATCGCCACAATGAACCCAGAATTGCAGAGAATATACGAAGACTACTGGCCCTTTGAGATGCACCAGGAGCTTGCGGAAAAGTTCCGCAAGCAAGAGCGCATCGAGAGGTGCGAGGTGGTCAAGGACTTCACGAACAGCAAACCTAAAGATGGAGAGTCCATCTGCACTCATGTGCAAAGAATGCAAGGTTACGTGGAGCGGCTTAGAAAGCTTGCGATGCCTGTACCGGAGCAGTTGGCCGTTGACATAGTGCTTAACTCGTTACCGAGTTCTTATGACCAGTTCAGGCTGGCTTATCATTTGAACAACAATCAGGCTAATATGACTGAGTTGCATCGCATGCTTCGAGTAGCTGAGGACGGGATGAAGGGTAAAAGTGTACCCTCGGTTAATCAGCCCGTCCTAGCCATTGGAAGTGGCAAAGGAAAGAAAAGGAAGGGCCCTCCTAAGAAAAATTGGAGGGAAAAGGTTCAGGTCGGGTCATCCAGTAATGGCTCGAGAACCAAGACTTCTCACATTCCTTGTGTGGCCAACCCTGATGAAGCCAACTGTTTTTACTGCAAAGAGAAGGGCCATTGGAAGAGAAGCTGCCCCAAATACTTGCAGGATGTCAAGGATGGGAAAGTAAAGCCATCGACAGCAGGTATATACACTATCTCTAAAAACTCACCATCTTCTAATTCTTGGGTCCTTGATACAGGATGTGGTTTTCACATTTGTTCTGATCTGCAGGGCCTAAAGGAAAGCAGGGAGGTGGAGCACGGTAGACTGAACTTGATCATGGGCAATAGGAGATCGTCCCCTGTTACCAAGATCGGCGTTTACAGTTTAGTGCTTAGTAGTGATGTTAGTTTAGAATTATTAAATTGTTGCTATTCGCCAGAAATGGCAAGAAACATTATTTCATTTCACGCATTGTTCAGACAAGGATTTCAATTTTCTTTTGATAATAAAATTGGTTCTATTTCTGTTTTCAAAAATGGTATTTTGATTTTTACTGCTTATCCTTGTGATGGTGTGTATGAAACTGTTGAATGTGTTGACAATTTAGGACATAGTGTAAATTATATTGATTCTTCTAGTGGTGTAGAAAAGGCATGTCTGTGGCATAGTCGGCTCGGGCACATCAGCAAGAAACGCATCGCCCAACTCCAAAAGGATGGAGTGTTGGAATCATTCGACCTAAGGTCGGATGATGTATGCGAATCTTGTCTGTTGGGCAAGATGACTAAATCACCCTTCAAAGGGTCTTTTGAAAGAGGTGAGGGTCTGCTGGACATCATTCACACGGATGTGTGTGGTCCATTCAGATCAACCACAAAGGATGGCACGCGGTTCTACGTGACCTTTACCGACGATTTTAGTAGATACGGTTATATCTACTTGATCAAGCACAAGTCGGACACCTTTGAAAAGTTCAAAGAGTTTAAGAACGAAGTAGAGAATCAATTAGGCAGGAAGATAAAGATGCTCAGGTCCGACAGAGGCGGAGAGTATCTAAGTATCGAGTTCCTAGACTATCTAAAGGAATGCGGAATAGTTTCGCAGTTGACACCTCCCAGGACACCACAGTTGAATGGTGTTGCAGAGAGGCGCAACCGAACCCTGTTGGACATGGTTCGTTCCATGATGAGTCGAGCTTCACTTCCCATTCACTTCTGGGGGTATGCCTTAGAGACTGCCGCCCATATCCTCAATCTTGTCCCAACTAAGAAGGTTGCTAAAACACCTCATGAGATGTGGACGGGGAAAGTTCCATCGTTGGCACATATCAAGGTCTGGGGTTGCGAGGCTTTCGTTAGACGAGAGACTCAAGACAAACTCGCAGACAGAAGCGAAAGGTGTTTCTTCCTTGGTTATCCCAAACAGTCATTTGGATATCTATTCTACAGACCAAGCGAGGACGTGGTCTTTGTAGCTAGACGAGCGGTCTTTCGAGAGAGAGAGCTCATATTCAAAGAGGACAGTGGGAGTACCATTGATCTGGAAGAAATTCAAGAGTCATCAGATGACGCAACCTTAGGAGAAACTAGCAACCAACATGAGGAAGAAGTTCATGTTGGTCCGACAGATGTATCCTTACCTCTTAGGCGTTCCGGTAGGGTTAGCATGCCACCCGAGTTTTATGGGTTCCATATAACTTCGGATGGGGACACGTTTGTCAGTGATAGGACACTGATAAATTTGGATGAACCAGCTAACTACCAGGAAGCAGTGGCGGGCCCTGAGTCTGCCAAGTGGAAAGAGGCCATGGATAGCGAGATCAAGTCCATGTATGACAATCAAGTTTGGAACTTGGTTGACAATATACCGGGTCGAAAGACAGTCGGGTGCAAATGGATCTTCAAGAAGAAGACCGACATGGACGGAAAAGTACACACTTTCAAGGCAAGACTGGTTGCGAAGGGCTTTACTCAAACCCCAGGGGTTGACTATGACGAGACCTTCTCACCAGTAGCCAAGATAAAGTCTATTAGGATTATGCTAGCCATAGCTGCATTTCATGACTATGAAATTTGGCAGATGGACGTCAAAACCGCTTTCCTTAATGGGAAGTTGACTGAGGATGTTTACATGAATCAGCCAGAGGGTTTTGTCGATGCAAAGTATCCTAATAAGGTGTGTAAGCTTGAGAGATCAATCTATGGATTGAAGCAAGCTTCTCGCAGCTGGAATCTTTGTTTCCATGAGAAAGTCAAAGAGTTTGGTTTCTCTAGGAGCGAGGATGAGTCCTGCGTATATGTCAAGGCTAGTGGGAGTATAGTCACCTTTCTGGTGCTGTATGTCGATGACATACTGCTCATGGGAAACGATATTCCAACCTTGCAAGGTGTCAAGGCTTGGCTTGGGAAATGTTTCGCCATGAAGGACCTAGGAGAGGCTGCCTATATTCTCGGGATAAGAATACTGAGAGATAGGAAGAAGAGACTAATTGGACTTAGTCAGGGTACATACTTGGAAAAGGTACTGAAAAGGTTTAGTATGGAAAATTCCAAGAAGGGAGAGCTACCTATCCAAAGTAATGCAAAATTGAGTAAGACTCAAAGTCCGAGTACAGACGAAGAAATAGCTGAAATGAGTCGGGTACCTTACGCTTCGGCTGTAGGATCGATCATGTACGCTATGACGTGTACTCGCCCTGACGTGGCTTTTGCTTTAAGCATGGTCAGTCGGTACCAGGGTAACCCTGGAAGGACGCATTGGATAGCTGTAAAGAATATACTCAAGTATCTGCGAAGGACAAAGGACATGGTGTTGGTCCTTGGAGGCGGTGATACATTGAGAGTTGAAGGATATACGGATGCCAGTTTTCAGACGGATAGAGACAGTGGTCGGTCTCAGTCTGGCTGGGTATTCCTTCTGAACGGAGGAGCAGTAACTTGGAAAAGTTCCAAGCAAGATACGGTGGCTGATTCTACTTGTGAATCAGAGTATATAGCAGCAAGTGAAGCGTCTAAGGAAGCGGCTTGGCTGAAGAACTTCATCGGTGACCTTGGAGTAGTCCCGAGTATTCAGGAGCCCGTGGAACTGTTCTGCGATAACGAAGGTGCGGTCGCTTTGACAAAGGAACCGCGAGACCATGGAAAGTCCAGGCATATCGACAGAAAGTACCACTACATAAGGCATAAGGTAGAAGAAGGTCACCTCGTGGTAAAGAGGGTATCATCGGAAGATAATCCTGCAGATCCCTTGACAAAGGCTCTGAGTAGGATTAAGCATAATCAGCATGCTAGGAGCATTGGATTAAGAGATGATATAAAGTTTATGTAAATTAGATAGGTTTCGAAACTTGTAACAATGTATTGTATTTGACTCTTGTGATTTAATAATAGAGATTTATTAATGAGTAATGGTTTACTACTTTTGTCAATACTTTATCGTTGTGTTTCATTTTGCATGTTTTACTTCCTGAATAATTGGATTATTCAAATATCCACAGTCGATTACACTTTTTGGGAGTAAGTGTGAAGTAAGACTGTCATGAATTGGTAATATATTGTCTAAGGAGTTAGACATTGCAATTGGATTGCTGCACCATTCGTGAGTACTTGGAAATGGAGATTTGAGTATTGGATAAACCCGCGCTCAATGGATTGCTTCATGGATTTCATCACGAGCAATGTTGAGACGATAATATCTTTCGATCTTTAAGCTAAGACATATGAGTTATGATTTATTAGACGGTTGTTTATTGATAATACGAAAACGCATCGGTAACTCGGTGTTATAAAACGTATTGTTGTGAGTGATTTGTCTGGTAAAAGACATAAGTATATGAGTTGAAGCTTATTCGTCCCTTGACCCTAACGGGGAACAGATATCTGTAGGCCTCTCGATGAATTTGAAGTTGACTAAAATGGTTGGCCAACCGGGACTAAATTGGTAGTCTAAGAGTCATATGCAAATCGGATATCGAGGAACAGTGAATCAGACCGGATTGATTTTATCCATGTCTTGAGTCTGAAAATATCTTGTTGGACGGAGGATCATCTGATCACTTATCTATGGACAGAACTGATTAGATCAGAGTTTGGCAGCGGTTTCTAGGAAGCTAAAAGTGCTGGTTAATTAGAGGTTAAATTGGTAATTATAGTCATAGACTTATCCAAGTGGGAGACTGTTGGATTAGGTGTCTAAGCCATGACTAATAATTAGTATTTACCTGATTAATAGTAGCACAGTCCATTTGGGTTGCCCTCATGGCTGGAGGTTTGTTGGAAAGTTAAGTAGAGAGAAAGGGTTGATTTATTATATGACTAATAAATCAAGATATTGTTTGTTAATATATTATGGAGATGATATATTAATTAGAAATAATATTGTTTGATTAATAATTAATCAGAAATTAATTGGATTAATTTCGGTGACATTAATTGGATTAATCAGGAGGTCAGGGATTAAAGTCGTACGAATTCAATAGTTGAATTGCGGCGCGCGGCGCGCCAATGTAAAGGCTGCGACGCGCGTACATATCCGCACAAATTCAATAGTTGAATTGCGGCGCGCGGCGCGCCAACGTAAGGGCCGCGGCGCGCGTACACATAATCCGGAAAATGGGCTGCGGCTAGGGTTTCTAGCTTCACCCTTTGGTTCCCTATAAATAGGGAACCCTAGGCCTCATTATCAGTTGCTCATTCTATTGTTTCTCTCTGGAATCTCGATCCATAATCCTCTCGGCTTGGGTGTGATCTCATTTGAGACAGGATACTTTTGCTGCTCAGCTTCCAGAAAATTCTTCTAAAAGGTTGGTTTCTCTAATTTTATTCTTTTAGTTAATTTCCTTATGGCCTTTAGGATTTGTTATATGTTCAATTAGAAGAAAACATAGATCCTTATAGGTTGCATGTGAACTTAGGTTATTTAGTTCATGGTTGCAGAAAACCTTTCAAATATAAGTTTCATTGAAACCAAAATAGCAGGTTATTCAAATTTGATGGGTTTCAATTGTAATATTTACAAATTATGGATGGATTGGTTGCTATGTTATATATATGATAAGTATTGAATATATACAATGACTAAATTAAACCTTATCCATAATTTGATGACTCACATAAAAACAGTACATATATTAACTTGGTTCGTACATACGTGTCCATATTAAGAGATGACAATGCAAATTTATTGTACGGACATTTGTTAGGATAGATTCAAATTTGAGTATAAATATGGGTATCTTCATTTAGTTCAAACTAGTTTTCTCCCGTGCTCCGCACGGGTCCGGAGCAAACTATTTGGGAGAAAATTTGAAAAAAAAAGAGTTATACCAAGTGACTATAGAACCATCCGAAAAAAAAAGAACTCATCAAACTAACATAACTCAAAATCTAGAGTTTGACTACTCAAGAGAGGAATCAAACCTTAAACGGTGCTAATTCCTCAGCAGATGCGAGCATTTCCTTTGTTTGTAAAAAGAGGAAACATTTCTAGAAGCGGTGCCATGTGTCTTTCCGAATCGTATATTCTTTCGGAAGCGAGAAAAATGGATGTGCTTTTATCGAATCCCATTCTTGTAAGCATTAAGCCAACCTAGTAATAATCAAATTTCACCATTTGATTTTTTTTTTATTTTTTTTTTGTAAATTTTAAGGAATGTGGCTGTTATACTTACAGAAAAAATGATATTTATTTATTATTATTACCTCTAGAGGTGTGAGGGGACATTTTCCATTTACCCTATTGGCTCTAGGCCGAATAACTCTACCAGGTTTTGTGAATTTACCTTTCCACCCCCTCTCCTTTGCAGCTACCATATCATTCCTCTCTTTTGATCCACCATCATATACATAGCAAGAAACAGCAACCATGTCCTATAAAAATTATTTTTGTTATATCTCACTTTAATAATATATAAACCAGAGTGAATTAAGAAAATAGGTGATTTTTACCAGCTTTAGTATAAAAATGGAACCTTTTGCAATTTTGGTCCTTATTGCAAGGTTCCATATCAATTCTGTTCCATGTGTTGTTAACTTTAACAACCCTTTTGTGAAGTTGTAAAAATTACCGTGTTGCCCTTCTTTTACCTTTATATACCACAGGGACCAAAAAAGAAGCGCGAAACGGTTAAAGTTACATATTTAACAAAAGGGATGTCAAAGTCAATGACACAAGATAAAAATTGATATGAATCCTTATAATGAGGACCAAACTTGTAAAGGTTTCATTTTTGGGCTAAACCAGGTAAAAATCACATACCACATGAAAAAAAAAAAGAAAGGCAAAATGGTAATTTTTACAAATTTAACATAAAAGGCTGTTGAAGGTAACGACACATGGACCAAAATCAAAATGAAACGTTGCAATAAAAGCTAAAAATGCAAAATATCTCATTTTGGACTAAACCTGGTAAAATTCACATACCAAAAGAACCATAACAGAAGGCCAAAACGGTAATTTTCTAAACTTTACAAAAATGGTTGTTAAAGTTGAGGACACAGGGACCAAAATCAATAAAAAACCTTGTAATAAGAACCAAAAAGGCAAAAGGTTTCGTTTTTGGACTAAACCGATAAAAATCACATACCACAAGGATAAAAAAATAAAAGCAAAATGGACAATTTTACAAATGTAACAAAAGGGCTGTTAAAGTTAACGACACAGGAACCAAAACTGGTATGAAAAGTTGCAATAAGGATTAAAAACGCAAAAGGTTTCCTTTTTTGGACTAACCCCTGTAAAAATCACATAACACAAGGACCATTTTGAAATTTAGTCTACAAACTACGAACTGATACAAAAAATATAAGTGTACAGACCTCCTCAAAGTGTAAATGAACAGATATATAGTTGCCACCATTGTTTGCATTGCGTGCTTTCATTCTTGAAACCAAAGTTTCACCCATTGTCAATAAAGGGCTTGAAAACCTTAAAGATTCATAATTTGCCAAACATCGAAGCGTCTGAACATCAAGAGATGCATCAAATGATAATCGATTTGCAAACGGTGAAATCCTTATAAACCGAAACAATTAATACACATTAAAATGATTAAATAATAAATAATATGGTAATTAGAAGTAAACAGAGCTACTTTCAGAATATAGAATTTCACAAGTTCACAACATCAACCGGTTCTAATGTGCAATCCTAATATGTGCCTTCTTTATTTGTCTTCTTGTAACCAAAATTAATTAATATTTGCTCTTTAATAATGAATGCATTATTTATCTTCATAATACATATGATATCTTTCAATTTAAGTATGATTAAAAAAAATAAATAAAAGATTAACAAAATTTTTACCAGCAAATTTCAAACATTCAACTTTGGATTTCCCTTCAACAAAAGCAACAGCATAAGCAGCAGTGAATGTATCCCCTGCACCAGTCGTGTCAATGACTTTTTTAGCCTCAATGATGCTTTGTATGATTGGTTCTTTTTCCTTTTGTGAATAAAGCAGATCCTCTTCCACCAAGTTTCACAAGAACTTCTTTAACACCCTGATAACAATTAAATTTTCAGTTTTGGTCCTCTGTGTTTTAAGGTTATATTGAAACTTTAAAACTTACTAATTGGTGACATTTAGCTATGCAAGGCCTATTTCTTTCGTAGCAGCCAAGGATGAGTCTCCTTATGTCTATGTTTGTCATCTTAGGTTCAAAAATATCCACCTGTTCATAAATATCCTGATAAGTTCAAAATACATTTGATAATAACAAATGTTAAACTGATATTTCCAAAAACCCAAACAAATAAGTTGTTAACCCAATAAGAACATATATTTGGAAATCTAATGTTGTTGAACTCATTTCATGATGCTAACAGGAGATTGATTCCACATTCAGCTTGGATCTACTAAATCTGAAATCAACATTTGCTAAGGTTCCAAAAGATCAAAAGTTTTACCTTGAATTCTCTGTTCTTGAGAAGAAATTGAGGTTTTAGACTCATCCGGAGGGTGAAATCGGAAGAGAAGGACCAATTCCCACCACCGGTCAGGTGAGATCGGTGGGTGGCCTAGCTTGTTATGTGGGTCGGGACGCTTTGTTTTTGCGGATCCTGATAGGTTGTGGTTTTAATTGGAAGGGTGTCGTTTTGTTTGTCCATTCATGTCTGGGGCGACACGTGGTTTTAATAAATGAGATTTATGAAAGGCATGCATTAATGAATTGTGAATGTGAATAATATTACAATCATTTATTTTACATTCAATCTTCTATATTTTCACATGTATTTTTATGCTTTTAAAGCAAAAGTTCCAATTCCTATGTAGAACATGTCAAATTACAGAAAAACCATTGTATTTTGGGCAACTTTACAGATTAACCACTTAAGCTTTAGTGTTTTTTCCAATTAAAACACACAAGTTTAAAAAAAATTCCAAATTAACCATTTTGATTGTAAAAAACTGCACTTTTTTTTATAAAAGAATGCATTTTTCTATTAAAAGACTACACTTTTAACAACAAAATGCACTTCTATAAACAAAAAATTGAAATTTCATAAAACTAAAATGTTTTAACAGAAAACTACATTTTTTTAACAAAAATAAAATTAACCAAATAGTTGTTCTTAACCAAAAACTGCATTTTTTAAAAACTACAATCTTTTAATGAAAAACTACAAAACTGGACTCGTCAAAGATATAATGGTTTTTTTGTATTTTATGGTACAACAACAGAAGCTAATCAAAAGTATGATGAATAACCTTAATGGCATAATGCTTTCCATCAACTTGGCTTTGATGAATAACCTTGATGGCATAACGCTTTCTATCAACTTGGTTTCGATAAAGAACCTATAGAACATAAAGGTTAAATGATAATGAATACAATTTATTTATAGGTTAAATGTTGATATAGATAACCACAAGTTAAATAATTACCACTTTGCCATAACTACCAGCACCAATTTTACACTCACGAACATACTCATTCGCTATCTTGTTCCCGTTTTCCTCCTATACAACCTAAAACGGCAAACTTTAAGATAAAGGGATTAAATATGAAGATTGTAAACCCTACAGTTCGGCAACAGTTGATACACTATATTTCCTGCAAGTTCACATTGGCATGAGTCTAGTGCATTACATCGTATATTAGCCAATACTCAGATGTACTTTGTGGCGTGGTTGTGCTAAATTTGTGCAGTTGCAATGACATGTAAATATAGATTTGGGAAACAGTCTTCTTAACTCGAAATAAAGGGAACATTGAAAATAAACACAGAAATAAACACAAATGATTTCAAAAACCCGAAAAAAAAGCAACTGATAGACTGGTTTGTGGTTATCTTGAAGGGCAGAGAAGATTGAAACACAACACGTATAAATTTTACAAAGAACCACATTGATATAATTTTGAGGAGAGTATAGCAGGTGGCACCCCCTACGTTGTGCCATTGGGAAAATATCACAGGCCAAGAATACTACTTTTGCAAAAGGGATAAAAAGAAAAGAAAAATCAATAGGTTTCGACGGTGATTAAAGGAATGAACTTAGTAGAATAGAAGATGGCAAAGCATCTGAAAATTTGATCAGCATTGAAACTAAATATAACCCTATTCCAAATTAGTAGACTTGAAAACTAATCAACCTTGAAATTAAATAGAACCAAATGCTAAATTGGCAGACAATAGCAGCAACAGAGTAAACTTTTAATAAAATAGGTTGTGCTTTCAACATACGCCTTTTAACAATCAAAATCCATCCAGGACAGATTTTAAACTAATGAATCTAAACAGTACAGATTAAACAGAATCAAGGAACAAACACGAAAACATGTAAAAATATCAACAAACGATGAGTACCAGTGAGGGGACTCCGACTTCGAGTACGTGTGTAGTCGATGGTTTTCGTAGGAGCTGCAATTTGCTGGAGGTCTCGAATAGGCTCTTTCCGGTCTGTTTCTCAGCCTGTGTCTCGAATCGCTTTTGTGTGTGTGTGTTTCCCACTTTCCTGATTTTGGATTTTTTTTCTCCCGATCTTGTCTGTCGATTTCCTCTGATCGGAATCGCACCCTTGTGTGCGTGATGCCTGAGACTTACACGGATTGAGGAAGGGGGTGAGGTGTCGGGAAGAAAGGAAGAGGTGGAAGCAACTGGCGGAAACCGTCGGCGTCGTAGAAATTGAAATTGAAATTGAAAGAAAATCGATCTTCAAGGAGAAATAGATAAAGGGAAACTGATTATAGCAGATAATGTTGAGAAGAGAAATCGATTTTACCAGAAATCGTATCTTCAAGGGAGTGAAAGAAAAATCTATTTTACCTGAATAATTTGGAATCTGTGTGGCCGAATAAGGAAACCTCCGGAGGTGCTGTTGGAAATGTAACGCCAAGGTCTGTAGTTGAATCGGGAGGAGGAAGCTTCCATGGGATCGAACGCCAATCTCTCCTTCCTCTCTCTCGGATCGCTTCTACCCCTGAAAAAGAATTCGATTTCTCCCCTCTTTGTAACTTGCAAAGAAGTTACGCTTTTTCAAACCCCGGGAAAAAACCCCAGCGAAATAAGAAACAGGTGGAATGAGAGAAACGTGGCGGTATCCTGAAGCGAGATCGAAGAAAGATGGCGGAACGTAATTGGTAAAAAGAACGCACCCCCTTAAAATTCCCCAATCCCCCCCACCCCCAGCAAACCTTCTAGAAAACCTACGGGTTTTAATATATAAGGTAATGAATAATATCATTATAAAGAAAAAAAATTAGAAGGAAATTATGGAAGCATACGACTTAACATAATTAAAGGTACTTTGTTTATTTTATGATGTTTTTATAATTAATAGTTTTTCAGTTGTAGGTATGATTATAAATGTAAGACGTTGGTCTATTTTTATAATCACGTTAATATTATAATTATTAGCCACATCAATTTTGTCCGTTTAAACTTATTTTGAAATACGTTATTTTTAACTAATATATTATTAGTTATATTATGGCTTACGTTTATTTGGTCGGTAATTATTTTATACCCACGAGTTATAGAAAATAATTCATAAAAGTTATTATATAACTAAATTATTATAGTTACATTATAAGTTACGTTTATACGATTGGCATCTATTTTCATATTAGACCAACGCGGTATAAAAAATATATTATTAGATTATGTTTTTCGGTTGGTAAATATTTTTATATCGGACCAACAAGATATATAAAATTATTAGTAATATGTTTGTATATAATGAAAATAGTATTAGCTACAAAGTATGCTTTTCGGTTGGTAACCATTTCTATATTGAAACCGTGGGGTATACGAAATAACTAGTAATAACGTTATTATATAACTGAAATATTATTAGTTATATTTTAACTTGTGATTATTCAATTGGTAATGTTAGACGTTATTTTAACCGTTTAGATCGAGAAGTCACCATAGGGGCTATTCAGGAAGTGACACATATACAGGTTGTTCCAGGTGAGTCATGTTGAATTTTCCCAAACTGGGTACACGTCAAAATCATATTATTTTGATGGTTATACATCTTTAAATTGTTTGGTATCGATGACATTTTTTTACATATAATGATTTAAAGCATAATATTTGCAACAAATTACTAATGTTGGATTTTTATTCAATAATATGCATACATGGAATGTTTAAAACAAATTCTTTTATAAAATGTTTTATTTAACATCTTTTCCATTGTGTGCTATTATTGATTAAAAGAATGAAATTATAACCTAAATGTTACAAGGATATATGTTGGATTATGTTCGGCAACGCACGGTTACTCATTTGAAGGTTTCGGTCGACGCGAATTAGTAAGCTCCATGGGTAGCGCCCATTTGATGCCACGAATGACATCAGAGTTGTAGTTGCGAGCTATGACTCGGGTGATAGGCATAGAGTCCGGAGGTACCACCGACTCCAGGACCGCACTCCCACTGATCCGGGAGGATGCTGAAATCAGCCCAACGGTCAATGGAATTGCTCTGTGCTTTTTCATTCATACCGGAAAACCGCCAAGGGTTATGGATGTTCTAATGGAAGCCGCATACGGTTACAAGTTCAACGGAAACACGTTTGTGATTTATTAGCAATATAACTGGAACATGGAAACTTTTGATACAAAAATTTGTTTTCTTAAACTATAAGCAACACCATATATTTTGATATTGCTAGAATTTACATTTGATCAAGGGTTTTTGAATATTTTAATATTTCATAAACTCATGAGCTCACCAGGCGTAAAGCCTGACCTTTTTTATAAATCGACGTGTACTCAGGTTCAGGAGCTTTTGTGGCGCTTTTGTGGGGACTAGCAAGGGTAAGGATAATATACCCCAGGACAGATGTAGAATTTCTGAAAAAAGGGTGCTTTTTGGAAGATAGTCTTTTGCTGTAATAAAGTAACGCCAATGTTTGTAGGCTAGTTAGCCAAATGTATTTCGCTTCCAGCTTAGCTTACTCTGAAACTGAAATAAAAGTTTAAAATTTTTAGAATTTCTATCTTCCAAAAAATGAGAGCGTTACAATATCATTTTACACTTTTAAGGTTTATTCATATTCTATATTCAAGGAAATACCCATTTTCACTCAATAATACTTACTAGCTACATCAATGTAATTAGCACTTCATATATTCTTAACTATTACCAATATCATTTAGAGTTGTCTCTTAGGTTTTCCTGCTAATTCTCATTAAATGACTAGAAACATCTAAATATTTTACTATAAGGTAATAAATATAAAATATATATATTCTTTATAATTTTCAAGAATTAAATTCTTATTTTCACTTGTAAGCTTCATTGCTTACTTCTTTGGTATTATAAACATAAAATTTTATCATGTTTATCATTTCTTACATAATTTTAAACATTACAAAGCTAACTAATAACATTCTTATTCATATTTAGGTACATAATCCTCGTTAGGTATTTCTGTAAGGTAAGTCTCCTAAGAGCGGCATGGTTCCTATTATCAAAAAATACAACATATGTTATAAATGTTTTAAATCATAAAACGACAATAAATTTCCACTTTTTGTCCCTTCTGAGGCATAATAAGGTTGTTGTCTTCAATCATATCACTTTTATTTTCTCATGTAACTTTCTCTTCTAAAACAGTTTATACAGATACCCAACTTTTTAAAGATATATCTATAAGGTAAGTTTTGTATTGACATCATGATGTCTATTAATAAATTGTATGTCCTTTACTAAAAACACTCTAACTCATGAAACTAACATAAGCTCCAATTCCATTTGCTTCAAGGCATACTAAGGCTCTTTTCCTTAACTCCAACACTAAATATTATTTAGTAACATTATTACTTTTAACATATCTCATTTATTTGTTGTATTTTACCTTCCTTAGGATTTCTATGTGCTAATCTTTAATAATAGGATTAAATATAGCATTAAAACACATGGAATCCTAACAGTCAAATTTAGCACCTATCCAACACCATATAATGGGTTATTTTAATGTTTAACGATACTGTCTTTCTAATCACATCTTATCTAAATATTACAGGACCCAAACTATTTTATTTTAACTTTTAATGTATTTAGGTACCTATTTTTAGGTATAAAACTCAAAGGTAAATATATCTTTATACATCAAAATAATCTTATAACTTAGTTCCTTCCTATGAAACCTAATTACTCATTCTCCTTACCAAAATTCCATATTATATTTAGTTCAATAATACTTACAACTTAAATCCTAGAACCTAAATCATACATATAATAAATGCTAGATCTATGATTTTAGTTTCAAGTTAACCAAATTTTAATCCCATCACCAGGGAAATCATGTAAGGTTAAGATATTAGGACTACATCCTAAAGTCATGTTAATAATATATTTCAATTCACTTACAACTTAAGAACCACTCTAAGTACTTAGTTCACTTAAACCAAACCTCTAATACCAAGTGTAATACTCCTCGCTTAGGCCATTTTGAATAAATATTTCAACAATAGAAGTTCAATTAAAAAAATATTAATGCATCGGAATTTAGATCCTGAAGTCCCAAAACAATGTTTAGTTAAGTGAGGTCGTTGCAATCCGTAGCAAGCAATGTTATTGTTCGATGCATTTTATGCACCCTTTTTGGACCACTTTTCCAGCATTTATCATGCATTTTAGTTTACATTCATGCAATTTCATCTATTTTTCAGGGACACCTTTACTTTCATGGATTGCGGTTGATTTGCAGGAGATTTGAGCAAAGGAGCTTGGAAGAGCGGAGCTAAGGAGATTTGGAGCGAGGAAGCTAGACCGTGGGATCTTAGGAGCATTTGGAGAGCATAGTGGAGACAATTGGAAGCTTATATAAGCACTTGGAAGCTTTTGGAGCAAAGGAGTTTTGAAATGTTAAAGCTGGTGAAACACAGGGGTGTGTGGATAACACAGGGGGAAGAAATGAAGACCAAAACATATGGGTTGTGTGTTTTCAAAGCTAAAGAATCAAAGAATGACAAACACATAGCCTGTGTGAAATCACATAGGCCGTGTCCAGCGATGTCCCCAAAAATTGTAAAAAACACACCGACTGTGTGAAATATCATGGTCCGTGTGTTGCACTGAAAACTGCTTTTGGACAGTTATTTTCATCGATACAAAATGCAATTTTGGAGCTCATTTGAGGCATTCACACATCCCCATGAGGTTTAGAAACGACATCTCTTGAAGACTTTCGCTAGGAATCATTTGGAAACATTAATTTCATTGAATTTTATCGTTTGCAAGTCGGATTTGAACATCAATTTTTTGTTTTTCTTCTTGGATGCTTGTTTAGCCATGTGTGGCTAAACCCTTTTTCATTCCGATTCTGTTAGACACTCGTATTTTGTGGTCTAATCATATGATTTGTTATTTTGTTCATGTTTCTATTTAGTGAGTTTGGTTTTGTGTTTGATTTTATGTTTGATTCTTGATTCGGTTCATGACTGGCGTATAAATTAGGGTTTGCTTTGTTCTATTTAATCAAATCATAAAATCCATAATTGTTTTCTGAATTGTTTCTAAGTAACAAACTTCAAATTTCTTCTGTGGTCGGCGTTAACTTTGGTGTAAACCTGAATCACATGTTTTTATGCTTCCAAGCTTGTAAAAGTATGGGGCGTTGTTGGAAACGTTCACAAAAAACTTAATACAATCTTTTAGATTCAATCTAAGAGCATGTTTATATTTTATCATAAAAGGTTAGGTTTAATTCAAAGAGCTTGTTTTGATTAAATAAACTTGGTGAACGGGAAGTACTAGAGCTTATTAGTGCCTCCAAGTACCCATTTAGGTAAAACTTGACATAATATCACTTCTCGATTGAATCACATTATTACTTGTGTGGAAAACAGAATCGAACCTTAGTTAATATTGAATTTACATTACATCAATTACTTTTTTTTAGTTTACATTGTTTATTTTACAAACAACCCCCCATTTCCTTTAAGTCACTATGTCTTGTGCAAAGATGCATATCATTAGACCATTGTCCTTGTGGATCTACCCTGCTTATCTTTTGCTACATAGTTAGTGTAATTGGACAGTGCTATACTGTTATCATTTACCCCATATTCATTTGTTGGGTGTGACGCCTTACATAACCATAATCTTCTAAATATCCTTGCTACTTCCAAGCTACCATCTCAAGTTTACTAATCTTAATATGTGTCAAAATACAAGTGTTAGACTTGGAAACCTTATTGAGTATACACAGGGTCAACTCTTCACTGGTAGAAGATGAGAACGACAATTTAATACTAAAGTCAAAGCTACAAAATTAGTTTTAAATCATATCAAAGTTTTAGTTATATCAATGGCATAGTGGGTTTTTTAAGTTTTTCCTTTCTTAAGGTGTGGGTTTTTTTTCTTTATTGATACCAAGCAATTTCTCTATAGATAGGGAAGTGGGTTGCTGGAAAAACAAGTCAGAGGGAATCTTAATCGGCAGAGGAGAGAGGGAGGGGGAGGGGGAGACGGAGAGGGAGAGAGACTGATAGTGGGAGGGTGGGGTGGGGGTGGGTGAGTTTTTTTTAAATAAAAAAATATTAAAATAGGTATTCAAAATAGAAAAACAAGTTATAAGGGTAAATTGGTCTTTTCAAATCTATCAGGGACCAAAACCACAGAAAATTCCTGATTTTGGACGTCCCATGTAACTTGAAAACTTTTTGGACTCAATCCACAGTTTTTGACAAACCACATGGACAAATTTTGCAGTTTTGTCTTTGCTAAACATCGGTTTGTCTCAAGGTGATTTTTGTTCTCTGAAACCTGTCTTATATGGAATTATTTTCTTTTTTAAGGAGTTATATGATCTTTAGTATTCTTTGTACAAGACTATATATACAACCTCTTAGTCATAGTTTTATTCATTCCATTATTTTTTTTTTTCTCCTCATATTATCGATTTATACCTTGTAAACTTTCTCTCTGTTATCGATTATATTGATATACCAAGTATTTATAGTTCATAGTGGGTTTTCCTGTTTTTGAGTTTTCACTTTATATCTTGCCTGTTTTTTATTTATTCTGTTTTAATCATATATATAACAATTTGGAACTTTATATACACGTGGGTCATCCCACATCTAAGCTTTGATCAAGGATAGAATTGAATGGTGGAGCAAAGTGCTCATTATGCAACTTGCAGAACATTAAAAAGACTATTTCATGAAGTGAGAACCTTTGTCATACTCCAAAACAAGTTCTTTTTTCAAGAAAGGATAACTGATGAGATGGAATGTTTGTCGTCTGCCCATTAATTCGTTATTCAAACTAAGTATCTATAAACCAACCAGAAAATCGGTACTTCTATACTATGATCATAGACAGTCCAATAATACATTGTACAAATCATAAAGACCATCCATTTCAACTACAAGCACAAAACCCGGTTGTCTAACCTTGAATCTGGTACCTCGTAGGTTGTAAAAAAAGACCAAAATTGTGTACTCGGATATTGATTCCGTCGCTAGAATTCCTGTTGATTGGTGTGTTAACCAATCGCGACGGTTTGTCCATGTCACCAGTGAAATTGGTGGTTCGTGGCAGGTGGACAGTTGTGATATCATGGATGCTAGGTCTTCTCTTCTCTTTCCCGTCTGAATGTTGTCTTGCAAAGTACTTTTGAGCATGACTCGCTACTTGTGTTGGTGTTTTTGTCACTACAAAGTTACGAGAAATATTTCGCCAATCTCCTTTACCATGTACTTGAAGTCCCATCAAGAATCGCCTATAACGAATTAAATACGAGTTATTATGATTTATGACATTATTGCACCAAACTCATTAGAAAACTATTATATGGTCTTAAAACTAGATAATAGAAGTTCACCTGTGCTCATCTTCAGTCCATGGAATGCCTTTTCGCCTTTCGTGATCAAAGGATCTGGACCTGTAAAGCCGACTCCCGAAAGAATTGAATCTGTGATCTTGAACCAATTCTGATTTGAAGGTGAAGTAGCCCGGTTCAGGAACCAAACCGGCCTCGATATTATTAATATCGGCTTTCAATTCCTCGTACTGTTGTCTCACCTCATATTCCGATTTCCCGGGAACCAAAGCAGCGACATTTGACCATCGGTCTGGTGTTTCTGTATCGAATATAGCCAAAGCACTTTCGAACCATTTGTTTTGTTCTCTCGTCCATTTTGAGCTCTTGCTCTCTTGCATCACTCGATTTGATGTTTCCATAGCTGCTTCAAACTGATATTTCAATGAGAAAAAAACACCGAAACACACGGAAAAAGTTTAGAATCAAATTATCGGAACACCTTTCTAGATTTAGTAGAACATATTCAGGAATCTTGAAAACGACCCATCAATTCAAGAATCATGAAGACTTGAAAAAGATGGAACAATGATTAAAAACCCTGTCAAATCACATGATTCGAACACGGAATTTGAAAATAATCAAGTACCCAATTGGAAACAGGATTAAAAATCAAAACTTTATATAATTAAAATAAATTCCATGCTTAACTGAGAAACAAGATTAAAAATTAAAACTTTATATAATTGAAATAAATTTGATGCTTTATAACTAGTCGGTATTCTGAAGAAATAGAGAGCTTTACCTCTTGTAGCAGAATCGAGACTGGTTTTGCTGGAATAACGATTGTGGATGAATTCAAAGTGATTGAAGAAGGTGGCTAGTTGTCAATGGCAGTATTACTATCTGCTATTTATATACAAAGTGGTGGTAGTTTGTGTGTGCTTTTTGAAGTATTTACTGTGGCTGCTCTTGAGGGATTTACTTTAACAAATCAAGCGCCTTTTATGATTGCATTAAAAAGTTGGCAAGATTTGGCATGACAATGATCCATTTGGCTTTTCATTTCTTGTATAATTATTGCTCCTACAAAAGCCTTTACAGGAGAAAGAAACTCCTAAAACTTCTTTTGTGAACATAGTGGCAAATATCTTTCATTTTTGTAATAGCTGTACACTTTTGCCCATACATGATTCAAATGTGTATTTTTTTATATTTTAATATTCATTATAAACAACACATGATAGATTGATACTCGATTTGTTACTAAACGCTCTCTTGTCAAACAACCAATATTTTCTATGACAAATAGAAGCCTCAAAAGACACCAGTTAACGAGGATAAATTTATATAAAAAATATGATTTAACGAAGAAAGTCTTATTTTTCTGGCTTTCTCTATTTAGTCATCGTTCCAAGTAAAAAAGAAACATTTGTTGGATTAACTTTAGTTCCATTAAGTAAAAAAGAGTAATAGCTAAACGTTTCTTGGTAGAAAAAGAATCGAATAGGAATAGGAAGGTGGGCCTTGGTGTCATATTCAAATGTTAACAAGTCTATAAACGTATGAAAACATAAGGGTATTTAGTGTACCGACAACTAAATGACGGAACACACTTCTCTAGAAGGTTGAAAGGCCAATACGAGACAACGATAGGAAACGAAGGGTGTGATTACAGTGGTTTAGTTAATCTTTGTATAAAAAGATTCAAACTGAAATAGAAAGGTGGGCCTCTTGGTGTCATATTCAATTGTTAACATTTCTGTAAACGTATGAAACATGAGGTATTTAGCGTAGCGACACCTAAATGACGAAACCCACTTCTTTGGAAAGGTCGAAAGGCCAAGGCGAGACAAAGATTGGACTTTAAAGTTTTGTATGTAAGTGGGTATGAAAATTCGAAGAAGGGGGCCAAAGCAATTGAGCCCATGAGCAATTATTTGAGAAAAATTAGTGAAAGGCAAAAAGAAAAAAGAAACAAGTCAAGTGGAAAGAGGAACGAGTAGCAAAGGTGCATTTACACTTCTTTTGGTCATCGTGAATCATACATGAGATTCATATTAGCTTCAAAAAGTGTCCGTATTATATCAATCATTTTAGACATCAATCACACAAAATACGTATGACGAAAACGTCATTTATTCCCATTATAACAAATGTTTGGGCTCCACATAAAGATTATTAAAGGTGAGAAAATATGATTTAGTAGGTGGATAACAGATATTTATTCTACCGAATAAAATTTTAAACAAATTTAATTATATTTGTAATGTTATTCTGCGAAGATAATAGGCTTCCTTAAAAAGACTTCTTATATTTTAGTAGTTACAGTTCAAACTTATGCACAGATAGCGCCTGTAGCTCAGTGGATAGAGCGTCTGTTTCCTAAGCAGAAAGTCGTAGGTTCGACCCCTACCTGGCGCGCATTAGCTTTTTTCCTCTACATTTTTTTCTGCTTTTTCAGTTCTCGCGCATAACATCAAAAAAATGCAAACTACGATCTAGAAAATTTTTGTGATACAGAAAGTTGCAATTATTTATAGAGTTAAGTGTTTTCTTGTGTTTGACCCATATCGGATGAGGATGAAAATCCAAAGGTCTTGTGATAATAAACTTAGGTAGCTTACCAATAACAAAATCGTGGGTTATTTAGTTACAAATGTACTCAAAGATTTTTCATGGATAAGTTTAAAATCTTTACCCTTTGATAGATATAACATGATGTTGTGTCATTGAGGATTTCAAGATTTGAAAAATGTTTCCTGAATATAGTGTTTTAACATTTTAACATTCAATTTATATATGATCGAAAAATTTTAATCGAATTCTTACAATACATGTTTACAAAACAAAGTTGATTGTTGATTGCTGACTCATAAAGTTTTAAGCTGAAGCTCCGACAGGCACACCCTTGAGCCTAGATGACCCGTATAGTGTCTCTTCAAACCTTATGATCTCATTTTTCGACCCATAAGCTACTTGAGTCCGATCATCAAGATTCACAATCACCTTATCTAACACAGACTGTGTCCCGTCACTACTATAACCTCCAGCATTCTCGATCAACAATCCCAAAGGAGCCACCTCGAACAGAAGCCTTAGTTTGGCTTTTGTTGTTGGTGATATCACATTTGTAAATACCCCCTTTTCTTTTACAATGATCTGCAATAAAAAAAGTACATTAGAACTTAAAGTCAAAAATGAGACCCAAAGGCACGTTTTGTTATGCGGTACATGACATGACAGGAAAGATTGTACTGCAATTGGTGGATTAAACTAGGAGAGAGACTAATGTGATTTTTTGTCCCACCCAAAAAGATTGAACAGGGTGAGGCAAGGCTCACTCGTTTCTCTCATATGTGCAAAGACCTGAAAATAACCCTAGAAAACTTGTCTAGTAATGTAGCTAAAAGAATATGTTGTTTTTATATATATGGACCAACCTGGTTAACATCTGGCACCATTCCACCGGTGTATCGCAAAGTGTATTTCTCTTTCACGTAGTAGTTGATCAGCTGCAATCGTGATTGAAAACTTTAAAGGAAATTAAAAAAATTAAAAAAAAAAAAAAAACAATTTTCAAGATTTCTAAAGAAGGTTTTAGGACCTTGTCATAATCAGGATTGTCAAAAGTGGCTCTCAGATTTCCAGGAGAAAACATCTTCCCTTCTGAAATTTCTGTGGTTTCTTTCACATGTTGCCATTTACCTGACCATCGGAATTGGCTAATTTAGATGTTTATACAATACAATTATCTTATTTTTTGAGAACTGAATATTTTTTACCTTCGTCAAGAAGAAGAAACTCATGGGTTCCAGGGAAACCCTTGATAGCAATAACGTAAGTGGTTCGAGGTCCATAAATTCCCATGGCTGCAGCCACTTGGTCTCCTCCGGTCACTCCGGTTAGCTTATCTCCCGGCCACACACCAAAGATGGTTCCCACGGTGAAGTTCGTGTCCACAATGCTGGACCCGTCAAGCGGATCAAACGCGACACTGAACCCGCCTGTTTTCACACTTTTCTTAATTATTTTAATATAAAATAACAAGCATACTTTGTGATTTTAGATATAGGTCAATATACACCGCGCACTAAAAATACCATCAAACTTATCACCTAATGGCGTAGGATAATATGAGAAAACAAAAACCGATGCATTTCCTTTTTATTGATGGTATGTTTAGTGAACGTCATATTTACCCTTTTGGATTAAAATTACGAATATGTAACGTTGTGACCTTCGACTGGACCACCCATGTCTTGAAGCTCCGGAACTTCTTCAGAGCAAGCATATTTGCAGAAATGCGAGTGAGTCAATGCCTACAATCGAATTCAAAAGAGGATTATTCTTAGTTCTACGGAAGCAAACCAAATCAGGCAATTTGAATGCTTAAATGCAGTGACGAAACCAGAAATTGTAAAACTTTTAGAATAAAATCATAAATTGAATAAAGTCCGCCCCTCAAATTGTAATCAATTTGTAAACTTTTGTGGTTCCGTCACTGTTTATAGAGAGTTAGAAGTGAAATTATATGAAAGTTTGAATCTAACATCAAACAAAAGCTTGTCGGCAAGCATGTCGACTGCGAGTTGTTCATCGCCGAACGAATTGACACATGCTGTGCCACCACAAGACGCAGTCCGGACTTTAAATGCAATAGTCCTAATCGCTTCGCTCATGCATGTCAGCAATCTGATCAAACCCTTGTCTGGGGTTGCCTTTGATAGAAAATCTTCCTACAAAGAATTTGGGATACGAATATGAGCACCAGAAATCCCGTTACAGGCTGTGGGTCCCACTGACTACTGGTCCATCTTTTTCGTATGAACGATAAACTCACCAGACTTTCACCAATTTCACATTTGGTTACGACTGAGGAATTTTGTGCCTTTGAAACCTTGAGCGACGATCTTGGCATCACCCGCAAGGCCTCTCCGAACAATGAGCTTGATTTTAAATTCTGCAGAAAAAGAATATTCACCCGGTTATGTTCGAACGATCCTAATACTTATAATCGAACCTATGATGTTTCAGTTCCAGATGGGTCCAAAAAATGATCAGATGTACCCGATTCTGCAGTTTGACTGTAATTATGTCTGTGTAAAGACCTCATCTTTCAAGCATTTTACATACGAAACTCATAATCTCAATGCAATTTAAAGTAAAAGAATACAAGCCCAGAAAGATGAACATAATAGGCGATGAATTTGAGGCATACCCTGGTGGTGAAAACGGGGGAAATGGTGCGTGGAGAGGCAAATGAGGTTGTGTGTTGAGAAGCAACGCTTGGCGAGATTGTCGCACGTGCAAAACACGCCACCCCTGTCTCCATTTTTATCTGGTTTTTTAAGCTTCGAAGTAGAAGCAGAAGAAGAAGAAGGAGGGGAGTGTTTTTGAGCTGTTGGTGTTTTTGGAAGAATGGGTTCTTCAACAGATAAGCAGGGAACGACGGGGATGACACGTGGCGGTGGGGTGAATAGATAGATATGGTGTTGATTGAAGAGTATGGGGGTGAGGTTTATTACTCATCTTTCCAAGATTTATGTGGCTCTCAGCTCTATGTGATTCTGTTTTGTTTAGATTAGTCTAGGGGTGTTGGAATTTCTTATTTAAAAAAAAAATTAATAAAATAATTAAGTATTATCTTAAAATAGTTTAGTGTTGAAACTTTTTTGAAAATAATCATGGAAATCGCATATAGTACTAGTTATTTGTGATTTTAATGACTATTTTCGAAAGATGAGTAAAATAATCATGAAAATCGCAAATGATTAGACGAATTAATACTATCTGCGATTCCTTCCTTTCATATGTGATTTGGTAGCCAACTGCGATTTCATTATCCGGTATAAATTTTTTTTGGCAAAATGATATTGTAGCTCTATAAACTTTTGACTTCTATTTTAAAAGATCCCTAATTTTTTTTTTCCTAAGGACATGAACTCTATGTTTACCAGCTAAAAAACCTAATACTTATGATAACCGGTATCTATTGATGACGTGATTTTTTTGTGAAAAAAGATAAATCCCTCAAACCTAAACCTACCACATGTGTGTGAATAAGATCGAGTCTCTGAAGATACGGTACCTTTTGGACTCTGCCACCGCTGATGTATCATTGTGGTCGTTGTTGCCACGTTTAGATCTGTTGTTGCGTGGCATCGGTGCTCCTTCTGTTGTAACAACCGCTGCATCTGGCTGTGATTCGACGTCTTCTTCGATTCCGGTCGCTAATAATCTTACTCTGATAGTGTTTGAACACGCGCCTGCACCGTAACCTCCGCCTCCTCCGCCGATGATTCACTCATCGAATCCGATGGTCACTCTGCCCATACCCTTGCCGGTTTCCCCTCCTGTATATCAAGTTATTAGACAAAATTTAATCGATTATAAGGAGTCGATAGGGAAAACAAGGTTAGTTGAGTTCTTTCCATTTCTTTGTTTTTAAAATTTTTAGAATTTTATTGTATTTTATGCTCCAGTCATTTGAAACTTGCATTTGTGTTTGGAAAAATTTCTTTTCTGTATTTCTTTGTCACTTTTGTTTATAATTTTTTACCGTTCATCACAGTAATAGGGTTCTCAAGAATTTCAAAACTCTTGATTGTCAAAGATAAAATTTGAAGTTTTCTCGTCCTTGTAATCTCCGTATCCATATATTTCATTCTTTTCGTTTTCCATTTGGGATTTGTTTGATTTGAAATGCAGGGTGATTTGGGAGATTTAATGCTATTTCTAACATAGATATTCATGTGGGTATTCAGTGTTTATATTTTATTCGTGGGTGTTTATATTTTTTAGGGTTCATGACGATTTCACTTGTTTTTTAGAGATAAAGATTGAAGCTTTGTGTTATGGATAAGTTACACTGGGAAAATAGAAAGGGATTGAGATTGCTAAAGGTGAAAGAGTCAATAGTTATGAAAGGAAAATTAGATGGAAATGGAATTATTATTGTACGAGAGCGACTGTTCATGAAATTAGGGTAAAAACAGGAAATCGATCGACTTGGCAGCTGATTAGGATACTATCAATGAGATGAGATGACATCTGACATGACCGCCGACTAAGAAGTTGTAACCGGCTGACCCCTTCATTAGGGGGTCAATGATGTTTTTAACCTAATTTAATGAAGTTCATATCCTTAGAAAACAAAAAATTAAAAAACTTTAAGGACATTTTAAAACAGAAGTTAAAAATTTATAATACTACAGTGTCATTTCGCGATTTTCTTTTTATTCAAAGTTGTCATTTTGGAAATTCACCATCTGCGATTTCATAATTTAAAGAAAATTGCAGATGATAGAGAGGAAATCGTAGATGGTGAATTTCCAAAATGACAACTTCGAACTTTATTTTTTTTTAAACACAAGACGAAATCGCTTATGTCTAACCCAACAAATGTGAAATCGAATATGAGAGAGGAAAATCACCGACAACACTAGCTATCTGGATAAATCTATGGTTATTTTGAGAATTTTATTAACTTTTGGTTATTTTGAAGTAAAAACTTATGTGACTAAGGCTATTTAGTTATTTTTATTTAAAATAACATACGTTTTTTACTATTATAAAATGGTCATCAAAATTTACGGTAGTAAAACGTAGTTTTAAAAAAAGCAATGAGTTTATATGGCATCCAAAGCATGTTAAGTTGATAAGTTGTTTTATATTATTTGGTAAATTTTATTCATATATAAAAATGATAAAAAAACATTTATGTATCATTAACTTATTTATTTTTACACATAATAATTTGTTGTTTATCTATAATAATAATGATGTTATTTGTGAAATTTAATATCTGTACCAGGAAAAGGAATTTGTTATCACTCCATTGTTGAAAGTTTTAGTTAACAGAGGCAGATTAAAAATTCAAGTTAAAACAATTAACATAAATTCAAGTTAAAACAATTAACATAAATTACAGATAATAATTTGTTAACAGAGGCAGATTAAAAATTCAAGTTAAAACAATCATAAATCTACAGAATATGTTGGTACGTTGTATAAAAAATTATTTTTGTTAAACAAATTAACATAAATGATCTTGTGCTTCTCAAAAAGTTTCAAAATAAATTACATATTCATGTGGTTTCAAAATTAAGAACGGTTAGTCCTTTTGCCTCTCTTAATATATTTTGTCTTTTTTATTCTATGTTACTTTTGTCAATTTGTCATAAACTGATTTACATAAATGGTCATTGTGGTTTGATACACCAGACAACTTGAGTCCAACTCTTTTTTCTTGCATTACTTTTCATTTAGGTTTTTTTATGCACGTTCAATCCTCGGGGCAAACGACGTTAAAGGGTGATCGTTAACCCTCTTTTTGTGTCATTTACGCCAAAGGCATTTTAGTCTTTCTCTTTCTACATGCTTTCTTCTGAATCTTTGTAGGGGGAATTTAATTGTAGATATGTGAAAGATCTTTCCCTTCCCTCACTATTTTCTTTACTCTTTCCCTCAATTGTGCAAAAGTTATTTTTTTTCATTTGCCACAGTTTTATAGAAAAGATGATGATTTATAATTGTGGTCCAACTGCGATCATACTAAAATCATTGGTAAACAATAACCCTAGCTGCCATCTCTGGACATGTTCAAAGACCACTCTAGGTGCCCACTTATCCGTTGGCTCAACCAACCAATGTGCCCTAAGTCCATTGACATCATTCAAGGTTTGTTAAGGTCAAAAAATTCGTTGCAAGAAACTGTTATTGAAGATGTGTCACAAGTACAAAAGTATAGGATGGAAATGTTTGTAACTCAAAAGAGGGCCATGGAAATGTTTGTAGCACCGCCACCTGACCACCTCAACGTGCTCGTCCTCCGCTTGATGCCTCCGGCTCCACTTCTCCCCCTTCCTTTAACGCCATCATGACTGCTGTTCTCTGCCATTTATTATTCTCTTTGGTCACGCACTCATCTATTTGCCTTTGTGCATTCACTTTCTGTGACTCTGAGTTTTCGACTACTTTATTATTTTTCCTACTTACTTTCTGTATGACAATGTTTTATTTTTTTCGAATTTACATGTCTTTATGTCAATTGGTACTTCCTCAATCCAGATAAAAAGAGATGCACTTTGAATTTGCATGTCAACTCTGAACCTTATGTACTTCATAGTTTATATGAATTTTTTTTTTCTAGAAAATATTTCTGACTGATTTAAGTTATCCCGAACTGCTGCGAATATACGCAACAAAATGTAGGTCATATCATTTTTAAAGCTGGATAAGTATTAGGCTTAGGTTCCGTTTGATAGCCTCTTAATTGTAAAATTAAGCCTAGTCACTTAAAGTTTAAGATTAAGACCGTTTGTGAGACACCCCATTTTTACTGTTTTCAAATACTATGGTTTTTCGTATAAATACATGAATACAAAAATACGGTTTATCAAAAACCGATAATTTAAATGCTTAAAATTGTGGGTGAACAAATTCATATCAAGCTAACCATAGTAAGCAAGAAAGGATTTAACCTTGAGTCCAATATAGGAGCTAACTTAAGCTCCACTCCAGCTAAACTTCATCCCATTGATAGCAACTTAATTTGACCTGGAATACATGGCAAAAACATAAAATACGTAAGACAATAATGTCTCGTGAGTTACATGAATTTTAGACTCAAACTTTTAACTTCTTTACCAACCTTTTTATAAAACTTATACATAAAACATCTTTCAAAGTTTTATAATAATATCATACCATAACTCTTTACTTTTCAAAATCATTACATATCATGCCTTACAAAAATATCTTCTTTCCAAACTTTATAATAGCAATATACTATAACTCTTTACTTCTGAAAAATCATTTTATGACATACTTTACAAAAATAGCATCTTTCTTACTTTCTTTGACTGGTTTTATAAGCTTGCTGGATTTTTATACTTATGGCTTTAATCACCATAAGTGATACCCCAAGTCTCTATGGCTAGAAAGAACGGATCAACCCTCATCATAGAAGTGCTGAGGCAATCTACTTCGCGATGGGGATTTTCCCCAGTAGACCCCTTACCTAACCCGGGTAGGTTGGAACATAGTTCCCTTACTAACGCTGCTTGCTACAATTACCAATCATATAAAATACTTGCTGCTTGCTTGAACATTTCTCATATACATATAACTTGTGGCTAGGTGCCAAACTACATCATTTTATGTCTTTATGGCTAGATGCCAAATATAGCTTTCATCACATAATAATCATATGTTTAAAACATATTTTTTTCTAACATGCTAAGCTTTATGCCAAAACATACTCCCCAACATCTTATGGCTATATGCCATTTATACTCGAAAACAAATACGGTTTGTAACCAAAACATACTTCTTAAACATCTTGTGGCTATATGCCATTCATACTTGAAAACACATATAACTTGTAATCAAAATATACTTTCACATAATTGGTTCATAGACCAAAACATACTTTCACATAATTGGTTCATAGACCAAAACATACTTCAAATATAACAATTTACTTTCACAAACAAGTTAGAACTAATACTCTTGCATATAATTTCACATATAGAAATTTTATAAGAAATCTTGAAAATACTTACTTGCCATGTACCCCAGAATGGGTAAAAATACTGCATGTACTCACCTCATGTATTGCTAGAAGATTGACTACACGTTCCTTGTATTCATACTCATTTGTGATTAAATAATCACTTGGCATGAACCTATAATTAACATGTTATACATTAACATTCATGCTAACTGATTCTATAACTCATTAAAGTCCTTATAATACTATCTTGGGTCATATCAAGTCTATAACTTTTAAATGACCAACTTTAGTTAAATCGTATTTTATATGTATTTTGCTACAGTGCCCTCGAGGGGTCGTATTTTGGTTCCGACAATTTTCCATGAAGTTTTAGGCCATAATAGACCTATGTTTAAAATTTGAGGTCAAACGGACAAGTATAAGACCAAAACTCAAAATCCATTTGGGCTTGGCAGGAGACTAATTGAGAAAACTGCATTTTCACTCTGCCGCGATGGCGCATCGCGCCCAGGTAAGGGGCGCATCGCGCCTGCTGAACAGCAGTCCAGAATTTCCTGATTTTTATGCTACAAATTTCCAATTTCTCATATTAAGTCCTTAATTCACGTCTTAATCAATAAGGTTTGTTCCAAGACCAAAACCATTCATTTACTTCAAGTTTTTAACCATAAAAATCATGGATTTCAATTATTTTTCAAACATTCCCGTTTTTTGCATTTTTGATTCAAAAACCGAAATTGTCCAATATTAAGCACCTCTACTGATTTATTTCAACAATTACCACATGTGGAATTCATTAAAACCCCTTAGAATTAATTTGATCATTTAAAATTGATTTCTAAGGCTTTTGAACAAAATTCCAATTTTTCAACAATAGCAACATACTTTGATGATTTTAAGATATGTTCTTATTACTTGACTTAATTGGTTTAGGGTCATATCTAGGCCCTAAATACCAACTTACACTTAGTTTTAAACTTCAAAATCATCAAACTTTCATTAAAATCTTGAAAATTCTTCCGGAAACAACATTTTTTTACCAAAAATCATTTTATTGAATTTTCAAGCTTATGAATTGATTTCTTGTTTCTTTTACAACATTTTTAACTTAACTAAACCATTAGAGCCATTTGAAATCAGTTTCAACTCATTAACCCATTTCTAGGGTTCTTGAGCTAAAAACACATTTCATCATTCTTGGCATCTAAGCTTCAATTCCTTTGAATTAATGACTATTACATGTTTCTTTCACCTTTTCTAACACATTAGATTAATCAAAACCATCTGGACTCTCAAACCCGTAACTTAGGGTTCTTAAGCAAAAATCATCTTTTCTTGATTATTCAACATATTCAACTACTAGAACATGTTAAATAGATGATTTTGAGCAAGATGAATTTGATGGTTCCATTGGAATCATGATTTCTGGAAAAATCAGAAATCAAAACTTAATTCCCGTTCAAGAATTTTGGAGCCTAGAACTTGGAAACCTTACCTCTTGGAGCTTGGAATCACTAGTTCCAATTGTGTTCCTTTGATTTCTTTGCAACGATGTTTGATCTTCTTCTCCTCTCGTGCTCTCTTCTCTCGTTCTCTCTAGACTCTTCTGAATTTATGAGGATTAATGAGATATTTTCTCATTTTTATATTTTCCATATTTACAGTTTTAGTCCCTGAACTTTCATTCCTTGGACTTTTGACACAAATATTAAATTTGGCCACATGAAGCTAAAATTCTTACATTTTTGGTCCAAACTAGAATTATACGTTTATAATAATTCTTGTATATGGTCAAATGACCAAATTACCCTTCTCATGGTAAAAGTAACCAAATTACCCTCTTTTACTAGAATTAACTTTCAATTACTTATCACCATTATTTGGTGTCAAAATTTTTATTTCTTTACATATTAACTCAAAAAAATCATATTTTCCATACTTAAAAGTCATTTGGATGTCAAATGACCATTTTGCCATTTTCTCATCATCTTTTTCCAAAAATTTTGGTATTTTACCACATTTCTAAGTAATTTATTTTAAAACTTTCAAAATATTTTTGGTCTTTTCTTTACGTATTTTCTCGAATATAAATTCGAGATTTTGGGGTCGTTACAGTTTGGTAACCACTTATTTTTTTTCCTCTTAATTAAAAAAGTGTCTCTTTTTGAGTCAGATATAAGAGCATGTCTGAGGGTGTCTGATTAAAAAAATGGTCATCTTAAAAAAAACCCCTCATCATTAATTTATAATGTCCTATCAATTTGGGTTTATATATATATATATATATATATATATATATATATATATATATATATATATATATATATATATATATATATATATATATATATATATATATATATATATATATATATATATATATATATATATTAGTTATGATATTTTTTAATTATTTTGTTTTTTTATAATTTTATAACTATTATTAATGTTTTATTTAATATAAATACTTATTTTGGTATTTATAATTTAAATTTTATTCTAACTTTTTGACGTTTAGTTCGAATGCGTTTTCTAATATGTTTTTTTTAACGTTTTGTCCGTTGGTATCATTTAACGTTGTAATTTAGTATTTTTTTGTTCTAATTTTTGATGTTTTCTTTGATTACATTGTTATATGTTTTGTTCGTTTATATCGGTAGAAAGTTACTAAATAATGTTGATTAGACTTATGAGTTTGCATTTTCTAATTTTTGACGTTTTGTTTAAAAACATTTTTATATGGTTTGTTCGTTTATATCGCTTATATGTTTTGTTCATTTCTAATTAAACACTTTAGAACAACTTCGTCTAAGGGGTTGTTGGGGAGGTGGATCAACGGTAGTTTTATTGAACCGTTTATCCTTGAAAGAGGGACGTCCGTGAATGGACTTGTGAACAACGTTTTTGACGGTGCAAAAAACTCCTTTACCCTATTATAAAGAGTACGCTTACCATGTTTTGACTGTTTTTTGTCTCTCTTGGAGTTCGTCTTCACAATAATTATCTTCATCTACGATAGGAATACACGGCGATATTTCAAGTTTTCACCAAAATATATCAACTGAATTCAGTAGAATAAATTGACCATTCTTTGAATAGTTTGCTTGTTCGTGTGCACGTAGTAACCCATAACAAGTACGCACTTGACAACCATAATTCTCAAAGAACACGCCAACAAATTTTGACCAAAACCGATTAACCAAATCGAATAAATCTAAACCAATTAACTGGAGAAGCTTGTAAAACAAAGTGTACTTCAATATATATATATATATATATATATATATATATATATATATATATATATATATATATATATATATATATATATATATATATATATATAAGTTAAAAGAAACCTAAATTAGAAAAAAATATTAAAGTACAATGTATTCAAACAAAACGTCAAAAATTAGAACAAAAAAAAAGTACTAAATTACAACGTTAAATGATACCAACAAAAAAAACGTTAAAAAACACATTAGAAAATATATTCGAACTAAATGTCAAAAAGTCAGAATAAAATTTAAATTATAAATACCAAAATAAGTATTTATATTAAATAAAAACAATTAATAATAATTATAAAATTACAAAAAAATAATTAAAAAAAATATCATTATATATATATATATATATATATATATATATATATATATATATATATATATATATATATATATATATATATATATATATATATATATATATATATATATATATATATATATGTTCAAATACATTTTCTAAATACTGTGCGACTGTGCGACCTAATAATATCCATCGATTTCACAAGGGCACGATCGGAATACCCTTCCCCAATTCTTCCCCGATTATTCATTCCACGAGCCTGCTTCTTTCAGCCCTAATCCGGCAGCCGTCACTACCATCGCCACCACACCGGATCGAACGAACCATAGCAGCACCACACCTCCGCTTTCCCTCTCCGATGCACATTCACGCCGACAGAAGCATATTCAAGCATCAATTGAAGAAAATTGGAACTTTCGATAGATACTTAACGAGTGGAAGCAGATTGAAGCATATTTGAACTTTCGATTGAAGCACGATCAAGTCGGTTTTGAAATAATCGGTCTAATTTGCATGTTTAAAAAAATCGATCTCCGCCTTTTTTTTCTTCTGGGTTTTGGAAAGGCATTCTCAGAGAATGGGGATGAATGTCTATGAGAATGCAATAGAATTCCTTCACGTTCATGATAATGGTTCACGTTCATTCTCAGATAATGGATCATTCTCAGATAATGGGGCTTTCCATATAGCAGTTCCCAGCCCATAATCAGTCCATTCTCCGAGAATGGTATAAATATTCTATAAGAATTCTTCATGAACAGGCTATTACACTTACTTATCGTTGGCATTGCTTACCATTCTCTGAGAATTGGCTTTGAAAACTCTTACGTAACTATTTTTTTACGTCAACAACAATTTTACAAACCATTCTCTGATAATAGACTTTGAAAACTCTTACGTAACTATTTTTTTACGTCAACAACAATTTTACAAGTTCATTCTTTGATAATCAATATGTGGAATTCCAGAGTCCCGTTCACGACCAACAGCGTGCTGACGACCATCTCTGTCGCCTCCGGCAGCCGCAAACGGCGTCAAAAACCACCACCGCATCGTGTCCGTACATTTCGTTGTTATGGGTTTTGGGGATTTTTACTCTTTTACCCTTAACCGGGTTTTTTCATTTAAAGACACGCGCATTCTATTATTTTCATTTAAAAAATGTCATTTATTTACAGTCATTGATTTTATTGATCTAATGGTCTATGTTAGGTCCTACAATCACAATCATAAATCTACAGAAAATGTTGTAAGTTGTATAAAAAATTATTTTAGTTAAACAAATTAACATAAATGATCTGATGCTTTCTCAAAAAGTTTCAAAATAAATTACATATTCTTGTGGTTTCAAAATTAAGCATGGTTAGTCCTTTTGCCTCTTTTAATATATTTTGTCTTTTTTATTCTATGTTACTTTTGTCAGTTTGTTATAAACTGATTTACATAAATGGCCCTTGTGGTTTTCTACACCGGACAACTTGAGTCCAACCTTTTTTTTCTTGCATTACTTTTCATTTAGGTTTGTTTTTTATGCATGTTTAATCCTCAACGATGTTAAAGAGTGATCGTTAACACTCTTTTTGTGTCATTTACGCCAAAGGCATTTTAGTTTCTCTTTTTACATGCTTTCTTCTGAATCTTTGTAAGAGGAATTTAATTGTAGATATGTGAAAGATCTTTCCCTTCCATCACTCTTTTCTTCACTCCTTCCCTCAATTGTGCAAAAGTTTTTTTTTCATTTGCCACAGTTCTAAAGAAAAGATGGTGATTTATAGTTGTGGTCCAACTGCGATCATACTCAAATCATTGGAAAACAATAACTCTATTTGTCGTCTCTAGATATGTTCAAAGACAACTCTAGGTGCCCACTTATCCGTTGGCTCAATCCACCAATGTTCCCTAGGTCCGTTGACATCATTCAAGGTTTGTTAAGGTCAAAAAATACGTCGCAAGAAACTATTATTGAAGATGTGTCACAAGTACAAAAGTATAGGATGGTGTTGATTGCAAGCTAGCTTTTTTTTATAATGTGTTTTTTCTATCAGAATTGACATTCTTCCATACTAGGTGTTATTGTTGTTCTTGTTATTGTCTTGTATCTTTTTAGATGTGTTTGCAATGAAATGGTTTAGTTTGAAGATTATCATGGGTGTAACATTGTAAGATTTCAATATAATGAAAAAAAGTTATTTTGATGAAAATTTACATTTATTATGTGTTAGTCATATTTTTACCAACTAAAAGAATCTGGCATTGCAATTTCATAACTTAACTTACCATTAACTACTAATAATATGCTAAACATGACATAAACCTTCAATCAGAGCGTCATATTAGCCAAAATCAATGCCTAATATAGTAGAGTAGTGTTTGACAACCACACTTACATGGACCGTCATTACATAATAGTTTGAAACCGTCACATAATACATAGACGGAAACTTAATAGGACACCCACACTTACATGGTAACTCCTTGACCCTTGCAACTCCTAAAATTGTGCATTGGATTTGGGCACTTGCACAAGTTACACTCATGAGTTTCCTTGAAAGTTTTGGTCCTTGGTTGGGACCGAGAATCTTGTGTTATGTTCAAAACACGAGGGTGCAAATGTGACTATCCTTCATTTGATAGGGCAATTTATGTAACCTTCCGAGGAAGAAAAGGGAACGCAAAAGAGGGCCATGGAAATGTTTGTAACGCCGCCACCTGACCACCTCAACATGCTCGTCCTCCGCTTGACGCCTCTGGCTCCACTTCTCCCCCTCCCTTTAACGCCATCGTGAGTGTTGTTCCCTGCTATTTATTATTCTCTTCGGTCACGCACTCATCTATATGCCTTTGTGCATTCGCTTTTTGTGACTCTGAGTTTTCGACTACTTTCGGTACTCAATTGAATATTCTTTAGGGTTCTTAGGGTGTGTTTGATTGCCTTTTAATCTGAATGATTAAGAGATTCTGAATGATTAAAAGCGTTTGATTCGTAAAATTGATAAATTTGAATAAATCAGAGCCTCTTAATGGCTTCTGAACCTCTTAATGGCCTCTGGACCATTAAGAGAATTTATGAAGTCTGAAAGAGTAATTTTAAAATATACAACATTACCCATTACCGTAAACCCTCCTCTTCTCTCATTCTTTCAGCCGATAAGTTCTCTCCCACTCTCAAACGTCAATCGCCGGCAAAGAACCAGCACACCCCCGATTCGACTACCGCCAGCCGACGACTCCGGCTGCCGGCGTCTTCTCGCCGCCTCTATTGCTTCACGTCGTGCCTCCACGTTGCTGCTTCTTCTCGCGCCTCAGGTCGCCATCGCTCCTTAGGTCGGACTGCCGCCGTCGTCGCACAACATCAAATCGTCACACACAGGGCTGCAATCGCTTTCCAGGTTAGCATCTGTTTGTTTTTCCTACTTACTTTCTGTATGACAATCTTTTATTTTGTTCAAATTTACATATTTTTATGTCAATTGGTACTTCCTCAATCCAGATAAAAAGAGCTGCACTTTGAATTTGCATGTCAACTCTGAATCTTATGTACTTCATAGTTTATATGAATTTTTTTTTCTAGAAAATATTTCCGACTGATTTAAGTTATCCCGAACTGCTGCGAATATACGCAACAAAATGCATGTCATATCATTTTTAAAGCTGGATAAGTATTAGGCTTAACTTCAAAGTTCAAACAATAGGAGATTTATGTTCTCGGTATATATTAGGCCCTCATCAAGTACCATCATTCTGACTAGACATCATTCTCTTGAAGCTTTTTAGGTATTCATGGAAATCGGATCTTGTATTAGAGCTCCAAATGTCAGCTGTCCAACATCATACTTAACTCGTGCAACTTACCTCAATGAACAATCTATTCCAACCCAAAACCGTACTTCAATTGCTTCATCTTATGTCACACTTCCTCGCAAAACTTGCACTTGCAAAGCAACTTTAAAGGAAGCCAATAACAATATTGAAGCTGTTGAAAAGGTACAAACTTTTCCTATTACTTTATTTATTATCATTTCTGTTGACCAAACAATTAGTTTGTATTTTCTTTTGGTGAACCTTTTCTTGTCCTCATTTCATGGAACTCCAAACTTTACCTAACTTGTACAATCTTGCATTGCCTGAAAGATTACAACATATGATTTCAGGTAAAAGTGAAGCCTTCTGACATGGACCTCTCAAGTTTAACCGCCATAAGTCCCTTGGATGGGCGTTATTGGAATAAAGTCAAAGATTTAGCCCGCTATTTGAGTGAATATGGCCTGATTTATTACCGCACATTGGTTGAGGTACAATGCTTATTTCACCATTCGTTTCTTTATCATGTTGACTAAAAATAATTTTTAAAATTTGGTTTGTCTGTTTTACCTTGAAACCCTTAGGTGAAGTGGTTGCTAAAGCTGTCACAAATTCCTCAAGTGCCTGAGGTTCCAACCTTTAGCAATGAAGCTCAAATGAAATTGCAAGGACTAATTGATGGATTCAATGAAGCTGATGCAATGCAAGTGAAGAATATTGAGAGAATAACTAATCATGATGTGAAAGCTGTTGAATATTTTCTTAAAACAAAGTGTCAAGAAGATCCAGAGATAGCTAAGGTGTGTATCTTTGAGGGTTAAATTCAAGAATTAGCAACGTACTTTTGTTTAATTGATTATTATATCATTCTTCTTTCATTTCTTCCCAGGTGCTTGAATTTTTTCATTTTGGGTGTACATCTGAAGACATAAACAACCTTGCTCATGGACTAATGCTTAAAGAATCAGTTACTTCAGTCATTCTTCCAGTCATGGATGATTTAATCAATGCAATATATACAATGGCAAACACAAATGCTCACGTTCCCATGCTTTCTCGTACTCATGGACAGGTACAAATGTATATAAAATCTTTCAGTTTGTTTATAAATTTAAAATTTTTTAACTTTTTTTTTGTACATTGTTCTATAGCCAGCTTCACCTACAACATTGGGAAAGGAGATGGTGATATTTGCTGAAAGATTAAGAAAAGAAAGACAAGATATTTCACAAGTAGAAATATTTGGAAAATTTGCAGGTGCAGTTGGTAACTACAATGCACATGTTGTGGCATATCCTGATGTAAAATGGCCAGTAATTGCTCAAGAATTTGTAAACTCTCTTGGATTAAGCTTTAATCCACATGTCACACAGATCGAGCCTCATGACTACATGGCTAAATTATTCCATTCATTTATCCGGTTTAATAACATCTTACTTGATTTTGATAAAGACATTTGGGGCTATATCTCTGTTGGCTACTTCAAGCAGGTGGGTGTACTTTTTTTTTTTTTTAATAATTTTCTATAATCTTTTAACCGAATCACACCTTGACTTTGTAAATACTAAATAATCATGCAGGTAACAAAGGCCGGTGAAATTGGGTCATCGACAATGCCTCACAAAGTCAACCCCATTGACTTTGAAAACAGCGAGGGCAATCTTGGAATAGCGAACGCAATTTTAGATCATTTAAGTATAAAGCTGCCTATTTCACGTTGGCAACGTGACTTGACTGATTCTACTGTTTTGAGAAACATCGGTGTGGGATTGGGTTATTCACTTCTCGCTTACAAAAGTGCACTAGTCGGAATCGGGAAGCTTCAGGTAATAAATCGATTGCATTTGTGGTTTTTAATAAAAGATTTTATTTTTAAATGAATTTGAACGTCTTTGTGATTGCGTGTGGTAGGTGAACGAAGCCGCCTTAAACAAAGACTTGGACAACTCATGGGAGGTTCTTGCTGAACCAATACAGACGGTATAATTTGTATATTTTAATTGAAATGGTTTTGTTACTGTGTGTGACTAAAATATTAAATTTTTTTTTTTTTTTTTTTTGTGTATGTAGGTGATGAGAAGATATGGAGTTGAGGAGCCGTATGAGAAACTGAAGGAACTTACGAGAGGAAAAGCGGTTAATAAAGAGAGCATTACTGAATTTATTAATGGGTTAGAAATACCGGTTGAAGCAAAAACAGAGCTTTTAAAGTTGACCCCACACAACTATGTTGGGGTTGCGGGTCAATTGGTGGAGGAGGCGTGTATTAGGGTATTAGGTTGATGGTATAAGGTCAATTCTGGTAAGTTTATCGGGTTTTAGGTGTATGTTTAGACATGTTTTGATAACGATGGTATTTTTGTTGGAAATGAGTTTGTGGTTACGAATTTATTTTTGAGGCATTTGGTTTGTGAGTTTTGATGCTATTAAGGCTCTGTTTGGCCGAAATAAGCTAGCTTAATGTAATTTTAGTGTTCTGTAAGACCACTAAAATAGCTAATAAATTAGCTTTTTGATAAGCTACTTTGAGATTTACGTAACAATCGTGATGTTTTTACAATTTTGTTGGCAAAGATGGAAATTGCAAGCACGATGAATAAATGTGGTTGGGTGTGGGTTTATTATTATTATTATTATTTTCTTTTTACCTTGAAGATATTGATGGGAGGGTTGCCATTTGTTGAAAGACTTTAACGATGAGATGTTGATTGGTTGTGCCAACGTAGGTGGAAAAAATGAAGATTCGATCGGTTTATATGTCTAAATATAATCAAAGTTTGAAACTTTTAAGAGATGCATTTAGTTTATGGTTACAATTTAGATGAGATTTTATGAGACACGAGAACATGATTAAAAAAATTACAAAAGCAAACACTCTATGTCTCTATCCCTGACCCCGAGTGTGAAGTTCGAAGGCATTGCAATTGTGCTTCTAGGCTGATTTAGCCGCATCTTACTTGTTCAGTAACTTGGTATTGAGGAAGTTTCACAACGGGGTGGTGGCGCAGTTGGCTAGCGCGTAGGTCTCATAGCTTTCTGAGTAATCCTGAGGTCGAGAGTTCGAGCCTCTCTCACCCCATTTTTGCCGTTTTTCCTTGAATTTTTACCTTTGAGAAAAAACATAGTCCGGTGAGTTTCTTTTGGTAATCGCCACATAAACATCGCACACATAATTGATCTAGTTTATGAAGATCCAAGACTACTCTAATGTATTAACAATAGCGAGTCTAGTAAACCAAAAAGGTGTTTGGCAGGTTGATTATTTGTTATAGGTAATTATTATTAAAATAATAATTGTTGCAGATTTGTTTTACTTGGTTACTCAAAATTTCTTTAAAATGTTTTACCATTCAAGTTTCGTTTTTGTTCCATTTGTATGAAACGCTATGTTCCGTTGTTTCATTAGTATATAATTTACAAACCAAATTATCTATAAGTGTAGAAGGTAAACCATGATTAAATTTACCATTTTAAGGGAAATTAATTTAAATCAAAACACGTAAGCTTGAACGGAGAAGTTTTTAAGCTTGCATCACAAGAAGAGTTGTACCAAAACTCAGCTCAAGGAAGGAAAACACACTATTCTTTGGGTTTATCAAAAGTCAAACACTTCAAATATTGTTCCAAGCATTTATTCATAACCTCGGTTTGACCATCAGCCTATGGATGATAGGTGATACTGTATTTGAGATGCGTCCCTTATAACTTGAAAATTTCTTTCCAAAAATTACTAACAAAAATTCAGTCTCAGTCACTAATAATTGCTTATAGTATCCCATGTAATTTCACGACTTCTTTAACAAAGACACAAACGACAATTTGGGCAACAAAAGGTGGTGTTTGAGTCTTTGAGAGCCATAGAATGAGCGCATTTAGAAAGACGGGCCGCCACAACCAAGATAGAATCCATAACCTTCGACTTGGGAAAACCCTCTACGAAATCAATTATTACTTCTTCCCAAACCTGGTAATGAAATGGGTTGAAGTAATCCTGTCACGATGCTCAGCATGTGCTTTCAAAAGATTTGACCATTTCGACAATGTCTCTTTTTATTCCCAATCAAAATACTTCTAAAGCAATATGTTGATAAGTCTGTTGTGCCTCCTTAGAATGTCCCCTAATAGGACATGCATGGAATTCAACAAAAATGTGGGAAATTAATTAAGATGTCTTTGTAATAACCAATCTTGACTTATACAATAATAAATCATTGTACACTTGAAAACCATTATAAGATTGCACTTTATCAATAAATCTTTTATAGTTTTTAAGAAGATCGTTCTTATTTATCTTCTTTTGAAGGATCTACCATTAACGCCATTGAGGACCCCCAAGATCCGTGCATTCAATGACTGGTTGGACTAGAGAAAGAGCATCAACAACCCTATTACTAGTTCCCTTTTTGTACACAATTACAAAATCATACCCAAGTAACAGTCCTTTATCACTTGACAATATATATCTCATACAAGTTTCAACATTGATGAACAATAATTTTAATACTTCTTTTCTTCTCTGTTCGTAAAAAATTTACATAGAATAACACTTAGCCTAATTGTTTGAGAGTTGTTTTGCCAAGTGGAAGGTGAAGGTTGGATCACCGCACACATCTTCTTTTTCTTTCTTTCTTTTAATATTTTGTTCAAGATTTTAATTGTTTTTCTATTTTAATCTAAATATTTATATAAAATTCTAAATATCTCTCATCCTTTTTACACTTTTGGCCCATTATTTATTTCTTTTTACAAATATACTCAAAATTATTTTAATAAAATTTTTCCAATGATTTACACATTTTCTAGGTTCTTTTAAATATTGCATTTTTTAGATTTTGTTTTGAGACTTTTTTACAGCTTCCTTACGTACGAAATTGTTCTTACAAAATTACTTATTTTTGCAGAAAGTTTTTTAATACAACATTTTTTAACAAAACTCTTTTATGAATGCATTGTTTAAGATTTCATGTTTTTTATCTTTGTTTGTGTGCATTTTTTTTAAATTACAGAACATTTTTTTGTCATAAAATCGTTTTCAAAATTATATATTTATTGTAGAAGTTTTTTTTACAACTTTGTGTTTTATGAAATAGTTTTTAAAAATTTATTGTTTTTAAATAATTAAAATTTTCAATTTTTTCATGTTTATGTTTTTATGCATGTTTTTTAAAGATGTTTATGTTTTTACTTATTTGTTTTTATGAATGTTTTTGTAAAATTTATTTGGTTTTGCCGAATGGTCTTTATATGTAGGGTTGTTAAAAACATGTAAAATTTCATCTTTTACGTATTCATTCTCGGGCATTTATAACTTATTTCTTTTAAAAGTTTTCGCAAATTTGTGTTTTATGAGTTCACTTTTACAAAACTAGTTTTTTTAGAAGATTTAATTTTTATACTTTTCAAGTTTTCATTGTTATGTATGTTTCTAATATGATTTTGTTTTTACATATTTGCTTTTATGCGTATATTTAAAAATTTTCTAGTATGTACAGATTGATTTTTTTGTTATAAAATTGTTTTTCAATTTTTTTTATATTTAGTTTTATACATGTAGGGTTATTAAAACATGTAAAAGTTCATATATACATATTCATATTTACAAACCAAAAGTTTATTACTATGTATAAATAAATTTTATTTTTTTGAAAATGATTGTCTTATGTATTATATATACACAGCAAATCAGCAATAAATGAATATGCCACCCTTAGTTCAAACTTAAAATATAAATCAAAAGGTTCACTAGGTCAACTCAAAGTCAAACAACGACTTTTGCCTCCTTGAATACGTAAACCTCAGGAAGGTTTATCATTCATGCCAAATACCCCATATAATAAATACACCTAATAAAAACATGGTTGGGCATGACTTCTTTTAATTTTGAAGAAATTGATGGTAAGGTTGCCATTTGTTGAAACTTGAAAGACTTAAATGATATGTTGATTGGTTGTGCCAACGTAGGTGGAAAAATGAAAATTAAATCGGTTTATAAGTCTAAATGTAATCAAAGCTTGAAACTTTATTAGACTTGTATAGTGTATACATTTTTAAAAGCATTTAGTTGGTCATACTAGCTAGATTTTATGACACACGAGATCATCTTGATTAAGAAAAATACTACAGCAAACACTCTATCCCTGAGTCCGAAGCTTCGAAAAAGACAAGATATCATAATCTTGGGAAAATCATTCTGTGATTTAATCGCATCCTGATTGTTTGGTCAACTATCTTCGGATTGATTATGCTTCACAATGGGGTGGTGGCGCAGTTGGCTAGCGCGTAGGTCTCATAGCTATCTGAGTAATCCTGAGGTCGAGAGTTCGAGCCTCTCTCACCCCATTTTGATGTTTTCCCTGATTTTTACCTTTTATTACTCTTAATAATATATATCTTAATTCTTAAAGGATTCAATAGTAGGAGAGATTAGAGAAAAAACATTGTCGGTGAGTTTCTTTTGGTAATTGCCACATATAATTGATCTAGTTATGAAGATCTAAACCTATGCTCCGTTGTTTCATTACTATGTAATTTACTATTTACAAACCAAGTTTATCTTTTAGTGTAAAAGGTAAACCATGATTAAATTTATTTTCTTAAAGGAAATTATTTCAAATTAAAACACATAAGGTAAATCATAATTGAAATTATTCTTTAAGAAAATTATTTCAAATCAAAACACATAAGTTGATTTAGATTACTATCTTTAGGAAGATACATATTGAAAAAAATACTAATTTTTCCTTGCAAAATATTTTGAAACCGAATGTTTTTAAAAATAAATTTAAAACGTATTAATTTCATGATAATAATTTTATCTTAATATCTTAGTTTTTAAAATCTAACAATGCACGTTTTAAAAATATGAAAGTTAAAACTAATATTTTACAAAGTTGTGTGTTATACGTTAAAATAATCAAATTATTCTAGTTTTCAAAATACATGATATTTAAAAGAATTAATATTATTTAGAATCGAAGTTTAAATGCATGTTTGTATTCAATTTTTCAGAAACACAAATTCAAATTTGTTTTGCCAATAATAAAAATTACTTGCATTAAAACAAAAAAAAAATCAATTATATAAGGGAATTTAAGAACATGAATATAAGGCAGTATAAAATTGTTAAGAAAACATGATATACGATAGAAACAATTGAAAGTTGAAACAGATTCATTTCAATTCATTTATTCACAAAAGTACCTAGGTTTTTAAATGCTAGGCATATGAAAAAAAACTATAACAAAACTTTCCTAGTCTAATAATGAAATATAAGAAACCTACACTATTAAGGAATAATAATAATAATCATAACAATAATAATAATAACATATGTCTAATAGGCCCCTGCAGTCGAAGTCGGAGGTGGCCGGATGCTTAAATTGTCTCATAAATCACCAAAGAGAACATGTGGAAGCCTTTTATGAAGACGCCCGCAATTTGATAGTGGGGAGCGTGTAGAACTCTTATTTTACCGCGTGCAACCTTTTCTTAGACAATGTGTATGTCCATCTCAATATGTTTTCTTCGTTGGTGTTGTATCGAGTTGTTGGAATATGAAATTGCATTCAGATTGCCACAATTACCTTTTTTGAGAGGGCATTGTAGTTCTAGAAGAAGATTACGTAACTGACAAGCTCTGGAGATGACATTTGCAATGTCCCGGTATTCGCCTTCCACACTTGATCGAGATAATGTTGGTTGCCTCTTGGAGGACCAAGAGATAACGTTATCGCCAAGGAAAGTACAGTACCCGTATGTTGAGCGTCTTGTATGTAGGCATCCATTCCAATCAGCGTTGGTGTAGCAAACCAGAGCATGCTTTTGATAAATGTATGTTGTAAGATAGAGTTCATTGTAAATATCATATGATCCTTTTGAGTGCATTCATATGAGACGTGTGGGGATTATACATATATAAGAAAATTTGTTTCACTGCATACGATATGTTCGGTCACGTAAAAGTAACATATTGAAACGCCCCTGCCAAGCTTTGAAAATACATTAGATCATAAAAGGGTTCACCAATGGTTGAGCCAAGTTTTGTGTTTGTGTCGATGAGAGTGTGAGTTGGTGTAATGTCCCAATTTTTTTTCTTTTATTACAAATAACACATCAATATTATCTTTTATTAAATTTCAAACCAATCAAAGTCTACTAAAAAGATTTACTGTAACAAAAATGCAGAAGTCTTAACAAAAATAGATATGACTACTCCTGGTCAGAGAGGACCATCTTGGTGGAAGAATATGTGTGTATGTAGAGAGAACGAGAGATAAAATGAGTGAAAACACCCCATCTGGAAAATAGAAGGATCTCCCGACATGGTGGAAGGAGGGTTCTATTTATAGAGTAATTGAGGGGACAATAAGGGGACAAAAAGGACAATAGGGGACAAGGCCTGTTGTGTACTATTCACCTTTTAAGAGGAGGAAAAAATGCCTTTGTGGTGCTCTGCAGTGTTATGCGCCCCTATTGCGTCTCTACAGGACTACGTGACTCTATTGCGCGTCTATAGGACTGCACGGCTCTGTTGCGCCTCAACGGGATTGTGCAGCTCTGCTACGCCTCTACAGGACTGTTCGGCTCTGCTACGCCTCTATAGGGTTTTGCGGCTCTGTTGTGTCACACCCCGATCCTTGGCGGAATCGATCAAGGCGTGATATATTGTTCAAAGTCTCATGACAACTATGTTATAATATAATTAGATTCAATTAAGTACTAAGTAGGCAAACAAGATCCACAACATATGTGACACCCGTGTCCCGGGAGGGACTATAGATCAAAAGTAAGAGCGTTTTAACCTTTAGTGTGGCCAAATAACGATGTTAAGGACATTATGAGATAAGAAAAATATAATGATCAAAGCCTAGGAGCCAAAACGGAGCAAAAAGCAGGAAAAAGTGACACTTTTTAGTGTCGGCGCCTCGCGACGCGACGGACATGTTGGTCGCGACGCGACGGCTGTCAGCAGATCCGTAAATCGCTCCGTAAATCACGCAATCAGGCAATCATTCGAGGTGAGTCATCGCGACGCGAGCCTTGCTTTGGTCGCGACGCGAAGGAGGTCCAGAGGCCTATAAATACGAGGCACAAGCCTCATTTTGAGGCAGAACACACACCAAACACATATATGATATAGGAGAGTGTTCTGGTAAGGAGTATACGTTGAGAGATGATGGTGAGAAGTAAGGAGCCAGCGGTAGCTAGCATCGAGGTGCTCGGGAGCTATCGGGAGTCTAGAACGAGAACCGTGCCAGGACTCCGGGAAAGCACCAAACTCAGGTGAGTAATCGCTACCGTATCTCCCTAGTAGTTTATACGTGTTAAACTATAGTAGAAATAAATTATTGAAAGAAATGCAGAGTAGTACAGTTATGACTTATGTGTTAGTAGTTGTATGAAAAGTAGATATGTTACGGACTAGTCTGACGAGTCTGGCCCATGAGAAGCAATGTATCACGGGATGATGCTAAGCAGTGAGATTAACCAGTAGTGTAGTGTTCATGCGGAAGGATGACATATGATATAGAAAAAAAAAATATTATATAAATACTGTGTGCCAGCTTCATATGTTGCACCAGTATTGGTCTAGTAAGTTAGAGGGGATATGGATATCCTATAAAGCAAGCATAGGAAATTGTGTAGACAGTACCAAATAGTGAATTTGGTTAAGAACAATAGTACCGACAGATAACCCGGTACGGAACCGGTAAACATTTATAACATAGCAGCAACGAATTAGTCGCCGTATAATAAAATAAGCGGCATAATAGTAGAACGCATCACGGTGTATGATATCGTAAGTGAGTGACGTCAGACAGTACGGTAATGCTATAAGTTACCAGACAGTTGAAGAAAGTACAGAAAGACAGACAGTATGGTAACGTATAAATTACGAAACAGTAGACAGTATGGTAACGTATAAGTTACCAGACAATAGAAGTACAGAAAGATATAGTAAGTGAGTAACGTTAGACAGTACAGCAACGATATAAGTTACCAAATAGTAGAAGAAAGTGTAGTAAGAGTGTACGAGGAATGAGTTTCGTCGGGTAATACGGTAGTTTCACAGTATGATGTACGAGTAAGGAAAGTGATCGTATGACGGTCAAGTATAGTAAAATGATTCTGTGAAACGAGTGTGGCTATTTAGGCCATACTCTAATTCGATTACTCACTAAGCTTTATAACTTACCCTTTTATTTTATGTGGTTTTGCAGGTTTAGGTAACGCTCGGCTTGGATCATGGGACGATCCCTGGTGATATTATCTTGTAAAACCTTAGGCTTTGGAGGGTCGGGGCGTTACAACATACAAATACAAATTCAAATACAAACAACATTTATTACATCAAATTTAAATAGTCTTATGGGTTTCTAAGGTATACCCTACTTTTCATCAACTTCATTCTTCAAATCTGCATCATGGGTAAAAACATGTCAACTACGAGAGTTGGTGAGTAATCTAGTTTTATTAAAGAAAATTGTGAGTTTGAAATATTTATAATTTGAAACTTGTTTTCTTTGGAAGTCGACAAGCAAGTATTATTGAGATAACGGTTTATAAATCAAAAATTGATTAACAAATGATAAGAACAACAATAAGTCCTCACTCTATATATACATATATATATATATGTGTATATATATATATATATATATATATATATATATATATATATATATATATATATATATATATATATATATATATATATATATATATAGGATGGAGCATCTAATCATCATACACACTTAACCACGTGCAATCAATCACCTTAGCGTCCCAAGGCGGGGTGGTCAACCCAATAGCGCTATTATTGTCCATAACGTACCTCAAGAATACAAGCATAGTCATGGAGATTAGACTAAAAATTGTAATGCACTACAAGTACATGTAGCGTAAACAAACAATAACTATACAAATAATGATTCATGTATAAATGTCCCAACAATGTCTCAATGGTGAAAAAATAATAAAATGAAGTTGGACATATTAAAACCACATGATACACCCCAAAAGTATTGAAATTTATAAAATATGGGGTAGATTACTCACATTAGTCCAAACGGAATACGCGTGTTATACGATAGACGGCTCGGGTCAAAACGACGTGGAACCTATTATAATTAATAGTTTTGGTTTAGGAACTACTAAACGGGAATGGAGTATTAATAAAATTAATTAGACACATATTCTTATATTAGATGAATTAACAATAATCAAATTTTGTTTTGAATATTAATGTATTCATAGGTTAGATGAATTTTAAATTGAATTAATTACTTTGCTTAATTAATTTATATTTTCACTTTAGGCAAGATTTTAATAATTTCTTATTAAAATAATAACTTGTCAAATTATAAGTATTTACAGATTTTATATATTATAAACAATTATTTATATGAAATAATCATTAAAAAGGCATTTTTACATGCTTAGATATTTAGGAAAATGGTTTTAAATACTAAACAGTAATGAAACATTCTGAAATTATCAAAAAATCATTATTTCATAAGATAGTAATTACTGTAAAATTTTCATATTTTTCTTAACTGCTTTAGTATTTATTTAGTATTTTAATGATTAAACAACAACAAAATTCGGGAAAAATAACAAATTATTCCCAAAAATTCTGGAAAAATAACCATAGTTTTCTAACATTATATTGAGTCTACGGTAAATGTTTTGGATATTTTTGACTATGGGAAGTATTTCTTATGTTTTTCATTATTAACTAATCAATAAAATCATAAATAATAGGAAAATATTAATATAAATTCATTAAACTTTTTATTTATGATTAACATGTTATATAGTATATTCTGATAAGGTTTTATAATTTTTGGACATGTGTAGCTATTTATTATCAATTTAAACCATTAAATAATCATTAAATCAGGAAAAATAAGCAAACATTCTTAATAAAATCTGTAAATTTTGTCATGGATTCTTTAAAATGTTAATAAGGTGCGAAAAATATAAAATCTAGTTTTTAACATACATAACTATATTTTGCAATTTATTTATCTAAAACAAAATAAAATACAAACTAAGCATCAAACAATAATATAAATGCATGAAACTTCATAAATCCACTTTACACAATATATGGGTTGTTCCAAAATTTTCCCAGAATTTATTGACTGCAAAAAGTATTTTATGTGAATTATTGCCATATTTTATTGCAATAATTATAGTAATTCAATAAAAATAAGTTATTTTCTGAAAATTTCCAGAACTTCTTATTTTATTGATGGGATCCTGAAAAAAATCAGGTTTATGCATAAAATGAGATTTAGATAGTTTGGTGGATTTAATTTGTTTCATTCATGAATTTGAGACTTTTAACAACATACCTTGATGAATGCTTCAAGAGGGATGAAGATTTTAGTATATTTGAGTGTTCTTGGCTGAAATATGAAGATTTCTAGGAGGAATTTCGAGATTGAGAGTGAGAGAAAGAATAGATATGGTTTGAGTGGTGATGAGAATAATGTATTGGGAGAAAAATGAAAGGAAAGATGATGGGAGGTGTGAGTGGGAGACAATGGGAATAACCTTTTGCTTTTGGTGGTCTTCATAATTTTCCACTAACACAAGCATCTTTTATATAATATATTAATTAATATAAGAGTTTTATAAAATTTAATGTAGAGTTTATAAAAATAGAGTTTTATAAAAGATAGGTTATTATTTGATTATAACAATCTACTTTGATTTGAAGTTTAATTATAGCATTCAAGTTTGATTCTTTTAATTTAATTAGAGCACCATACTTTGATTTAATTTTAATATGGTATCATAATTTAATTTGATTATAGTTATAACGTTATACTATGCTATATTGCTATTAACGTCAATTTATATCGTAGTGTATGGGTTTTGATCATATTAGCGTCAAGTAATCTTGAGTAGGGTTTATTAAATTTCCAATTGGGTTGGGTTGACCCGAATCCATTTTAGGCGGATGTCATATGTTGCGCCTCTACAGGGCTGTGCGGCTCTGCTTCGCATCTATATGGTTGTGCGGCTTTGCTGTGCCTCTGCAGGATTGTGTGGCTCTATGGGGCTCTACGGCTCTACAGTGCCTCAGCAAGACTAGACGGTTGTGTTACACCTCAATGGGGATCTACGCCCTACATACCTATGTTGCTCTACGTGGTCGGGTTGTCAATCTTAGATCGACCGGTTCAGTCATTTTGGTAAGCTCCGAGTAATGGAGCTGGTATCATCATTTTGCAACCTCAAACAACAACTAATGGTCGTCCTACCAAAGATACATAATTGAAGTTTGGCTATTTCTTGTATCTATGCAGATGACACGATCGCCTTTGCAACAAAATGCACAACATGTTATTTAGAATGCACACGAGTGGATTCAAATTGGATACAATTAAATGCTATGTTACTGCTGATGTTGAAGTTGGGATGTATACATAAAGGTACATTGTTATTCTTTTGTAATATATAGAACTACCCTTTTTAACTACTTGAAATATGAAATATATGCTAAAACACTGCTTAAAACTCGGGTTGAAACACCTTGTTATTTCACCAAAAAGCCTATTTCAGGGCTTAAAATATGTAGTATTAATATTAAAAAAATGCGCAAAAAGGGATGGAAAATGTTATTTCACCAAAAAAAACAGCCATTTTAAGCCTTAGTTGGATTTTTTTTGCATATAATAGCAAGGTACTTTCACCATTTTCTTTTTAATATTTTTAGCATTATTAAAACAGCTTGTAAAGGAATAGTAACATATTAATTTTGTGCTTTTTCATATATACTCATAAAGGTGTTGCATTTTTTGTGTTTAGCCATTTTTGAAATATGATAACTTGTGTAAAATCTTTTTGTAAGGATATAGCTACTGGTAGGTCTTGATCTATGAGGATAATATGTCAATGAAGAGATACAAAGAAGCTCACATATTGATGTCAATGGATTTGGAGATATCATTGAAGAGACATAACCAACTGCTAGTATCACTACTCACTAGTAGCTATAAAAGAAGTAAAATTGTTGACATCGAAAGTTATTATAGGGAAGTAATGAAAAGGATGAAAGAGACATTCAAGGAGTTTGGTGATAAACTTACTGAAACCATAAACAATACAGGAAGGCAAGAAAATAATGAAGCGTCCAATATGGTACCTAAAGTTATAAAAGAGAGACAATGTATGCCAAATATCAATGTCAAACAGCAACTAAAAGCAATTGGCATGATTGGCAAAGATCAATTTCGTGCTCGATCATTTTTTAAGATGATTGAAGTTGAAAAGATTTGTTATGTAGAAATGATTGAGGATGGGTCAATAGCATAGTTGGGCTACTTTACATTATGATTTTAGCTGTTATGAATATTGAATTTGATTTTTCACACATTTATTCTTGGACATAGTTTTTATGGAGAATTCTGTATATGCCTTTTTTAATATAGAAATATCATATACAAGCTCAACCTAATTGTAAATATCATATTTACCCTTCATAAACTTTCAAAGTATCGTATTTGCGCAAATCCTTTTTTTTTTTTAACATTTTAAGTCATTTAAATCCTTAATTTTATCAATTGACTATTATATATTTCTTATAAATCTAAGTTTAAAATATCTAAAATCAATTCATAAATCCTCGTTGCCGGTCTCCTCTAATTCTTTATCGTCTGTTCTACGACTTTTGTGTTCATCGTATTGTCTCTAACATCTTGTTCCTCGATTTTGTTTTCGGTTATCCATTCTCCATTGCTCCCTAAAATGATGGTTGGAGGCAATATCCAAGATTTTGGAGATGACGTAATAAACCCGGGTGTCAAAGAGGGGACAATAGGGTTTAAGGAAGACTATAATTTAGTCTTTAGGAAATCAATTTTAGATATTTTAAACGTAGATTATAAGAGGATATGATAGTAAATTGATGAAATACGAATTAAAATTATTACGAAATGTTAAAAATAAGGATTTGGGCAAATCTAATATTATGAAGTTTATGGAGAGTATATATACTATTTAGAAATTAGGGAAAACAAATATGATCTTTTGATCTTTAAGAATGACATATATGAAATTCTCCCTAGTTTTTAAATAATATGATTTTCAATTTTTTTTATGTTTGGATCTATTTATAAATTACAGTTTTATATTAGAACTGTGTTTTTCAATACAAGATATGTATATAAAAATGTTATTTGGCAATTATAAAAAAATACTTGGTAAAAACTAAATGTTAAAAATTATAAACATAAAAATGCATAATTTGACAATTTAATATTTATATTTTCATTCTCTGTTCCATTTCATTTTCTTGTATCAAACGTGTTTTAACACCCATAAAAATGCTAAACATCTACGTTTGATAAATATTGTTGCAAGATATACTTGAAACTCTATTTTTCTTGCAAATATCAACAATATATTGTTCTAGAATTCATTACTTTTTGCTGTAATGAACTATTGCCGATAGACTAAAGATGACATCCCATAATTGAAGTCTTTCTTTCAACCTCAAGAAAGCAAAATTCAACAAGGCATTCATCACCACCACTTATTAAGCAAAAAAGGGATGAACCAAATAATGGATCATATATTTCCCCCGGCCTTAGAAATCAATACTCATAACGTAACACATTCTAGCTTCCATCTCAAAATTAAAACAACTTTTAACGAGTAGAGTAACTTGTACCATCAATAAACCCTAACACGTGTAAAAATGGTCCGGATGAAGGCCATTTGGTAAACTTAAATGATTATAACAAATGCAATCCTAGCACCCTTTAAATAATTATCTTTCCATTTCTATCTGAATCATGTATAATAACGACACTATATGTCGATCAACTAGTACTTGACCATGTGTATATTTGCCGTTTCCAAAAAAAATTGACCAGGAGCAAAAGGTGGACTCAATAAATGAAATTACATGTAGTGAACGTAAGGAATGCTCTTGGAAACAAGACTTATGATCACTTGGGGCCACATGCTTCACTGCAGTCTCCATCAAATAATTATGTTGCTGGCAAGACTTCTAACTTTTAGCGGGAGGGAGACGACACGCTCTAATAAACGATACGAAACATTTATTTATTTTTTACTTAAATACATCTTTAGGCGTACAATGATTCTTTTTTTAGGACGATGCTATCTTTGGCACGTTTGACAAAATAAATCAAAGTTCAAAATTACGCCTAAAATAATGAAATTTCTTATCTAAGATAGTTTGCAAGTGAATAAAGTTTTTAACTTTACGCCGTTCACTATAAAATTTGTGGTTTATGAACAGCACTAACTGTTGAAAATGGAGGCTTTTTTATTTTGTTTAGTCATCAAGGGGGGGGGGGAGAGAATTTTGTTGGTCATCAAAGGGAGGAAGAAAGATTGAGGCTGCATAACTTCAATTCACATTGTCTCTCATGCCTATAAATACAAGGCTTTGAGAAGCAAACCAATGCACCACACAAACACATAGATAGATATATCACGATTTTGTGAGATAGCCTTTTGTGCAGAGTCCAGTTTGGCAGCCAAAAGTGCGAGTGATATTTTCTTGTGAGCGGTCAGACTACAAGTGCAGTTTAGCCTTGTATGATTGTAATTTCTTGGTGTTAATAAAACCCTCTCTCTCTCGTTCGCCCGTGGACGTAGGTCGTGATCCCGTGACCGAACCACGTTAAATATTGTGTTCCGATTTTCAGTTTTTTTTAGTTTGCCATTATTCTCCATTTTATTTCCGCGTGTTTTGCCGGAATCGTTTATCGTTTGTCGGAAGTGCCTAACTTGTTTTGTTATATCCTAACAAACTGGTATCAGAGCTCCGGGTTTAAAGGAAGTCGTATCTCGCGTATGCTCTGTGGTTGCAGCTTAGTCTGATCTTCCACATCAGAAACGAGTTTTCGATTGGCCTTATAAAATATTATTTTTCGAGCTATGGCTGAAGATGGGAAAGTTAGGATCGAAAAATTCGAAGGTCACGATTTCGGATTTTGGAGAATGCAAATCGAAGATTATCTCTACCAGAAAAAATTACACCTACCACTGTTCGGAATAAAACCTGAAACGATGGCGCAGGAAGAATGAGACTTATTAGATCGGCAGGCACTTGGAGTTATAAGGTTATCATTGGCAAAGAATGTAGCATACAATATTGTCAGTGTAAAGACAACCTTCAATCTGATAAATGCGCTGTCTAATATGTACGAAAAACCTTCAGCGGCAAATAAGGTTTTCTTGATTCGGCAGTTGGTGAATCTGAAGATGAAAGAAGGCGGCTCGGTGACAGACCATGTGAATGAATTCAACTCAATAATATCAAGATTGATATCTGTTGATATTGGATTCGAAGACGAAGTCCAGGCGTTGCTGTTATTATCTTCGTTGCCTGAGAGTTGGTCCGGTACAGTAACAGCAGTTAGCAGTTCAGCCGGAGGTGCTAAGCTGACATTCGAAGGTATTCGCGACTTAATCCTTGGAGAGGATGTGCGAAGACGGAGTGCCGGAGAATCTTCCAGTAGTCTCCTAAGTACAGAAGATAGAGGAAGAAGGTCCAACAAAGGAGGCAGTGGTAGAGGAAGATCGAAGTCAAGAAAGAGAGGTGGTCAGAAAAACAGGACTGATGTTACCTGTTGGAACTGCAAAGAGAATGGTCATTTCAGAAATCAGTGTCCAAAGCCTTCGACAGACAAAGGCAAGAAGGAAGTCAATATGGCAGTAGATTCTGAAGATGATGCGCTCATTTGCTGTGTTGAAAACTCAACAGAATCCTGGATCATGGATTCCGGTGCGTCGTTCCATGCTAGTCATTCCAGAGAAGTAATGCAAAATTTCCGGCAGTACAAAGGAAAAGTCAGACTAGCAGACAACAAGAGCCTGGATATTACAGGTGTTGGGGATGTGGTCCTCAAGACAACTTTAGGTACAGATTGGACTTTGAAGAATGTCAAGTTCATTCCTGACTTAAAGAGGATGTTAATATCTGTGGGGCAGCTTGATGATGAAGGTCACCATGTTACATTTGGTGATCATCAGTGGAAGGTGACAAAGGGGAATCTAGTTGTTGCTAGAGGACAGAAGCGGGGTACACTTTATATGGTGGAAGTTTCTGATGCCGAAGCACACGCTGTTGAAGAAGTTGGGGCATCTACTCTATGGCACCAAAGACTTGGGCATATGAGTGAGAAGGGAATGAAGATGCTAGTTTCCAAAGGAAGAATACCAGAGCTGAAGACTGTGAAAGTCGATTTCTGTGAGCCATGTGTTCTTGGCAAACAGAAGAAAGTCACTTTCAAAAAGGTGGGTCATCAGCCCAAGTCCGTGAAGCTGGAGCTAGTTCATTCAGATGTCTACGGTCCCACTTCAGTTTCTTCAGTTGGAGGATCCTGATACTATGTCACGTTCATAGACGATTGCACAAGGAAGGTTTGGGTTTATTTCTTGAAGCATAAATCTGAAGTTTTCAGCACTTTCAAGAAATGGAAGGCTACTGTGGAAAATGAAACAGACTTGAAGATAAAGTGTTTCAGATCTGATAATGGGGGCGAATATAGTAGCAAAGAATTTGTTGATTACTGTGCTGACCAAGGAATCAGAATGCAGAAGACGGTTCCAGAGACACCTCAGCAGAATGGAGTAGCTGAGAGGATGAACCGTACATTGAACGAAAGGTCTAAGAGCATGAGACTGCATGCAGGTTTACCCAAGATGTTCTGGGCAGATGCGGTCAACACAGCGGCATATTTAATCAACAGAGGACCCTCAGTCCCCATAGGGTTCAAGATTCCAGAAGAGGAATGGCAAGGTCGTGAGATTACACTCAAACACTTGAAGGTTTTCGGTTGTGTCTCTTATGTCAAAGTTAAGGACTCAGACAGAGACAAGCTTGAGGCAAAGGCAAGAAAATGCACTTTTATAGGCTATGGGTTGGATGACATAGGGTACCGCTTCTGGGATAACCAAAATAAAAGGGTTATCAGAAGCCGGGATGTGGTGTTCAACGAGAACGTCCTATATAAAGATGAACTTGCAGAGAGCTCAGGCAGAAACAAGCAACCAGAGAAAGCAGAAAATCAAGTTGAGTTTGAAGAGATCTCTGAAGATGACATTGTGAAACCTATCAGTACTCCAGAGATAGGTGAAAGTTCAGGAAGCAGTGGGAGCTCTGATGTATATGGAGATAGTGGGAGCACAGATGACAGTAGTTCTGAAGACGGGGTTGCAGATGATGCAGAGACCTCAACTCCTACTGTTCGTAGATCCACTAGAGTACGAAGACCTCCAGTTAGGTATTCTCCATCAGCTAATTACTTATTGCTGACAGAGAATGGTGAACCTGAGTCTTATCCAGAGGCCTTAAGGATGAAAGATTCCATACAGTGGAAGAAGGCTATGGAAGACGAATTGAGCTCACTTGACAAGAACCATACTTGGTCCTTAGTCAAGCTCCCAGCAGGGAAGAAAGCACTGCAGAACAAGTGGGTGTTTCGGGTAAAGGATGAGATTGATGGCAGTAAAAGATACAAGGCACGATTAGTGGTCAAGGGGTTCCAACAGAAAAGAGGGGTCGATTATAATGAGATCTTCTCTCCAGTTGTGAAGATGACTACAATCAGAATGGTCTTGGGTATTGTAGCCTCTGAAGATCTCCATCTAGAACAGCTAGATGTGAAAACAGCTTTTCTCCATGGCGACCTGGAAGAAGACATCTACATGGTACAACCAGAAGGTTTTCCTACAGTCGGTAAGGAAAATCTGGTGTGTAAACTGAAGAAAAGTCTGTATGGATTGAAGCAGGCTCCAAGACAGTGGTACTTGAAGTTTGATAGCTTCATGCAAAGGAGTGGGTATCGCAGATGTGAGATGGATCACTGCTGTTACTTGAAGAAATTCAGCTCTTCTTACATCATCCTGTTATTGTATGTTGATGACATGTTGATAGCTGGATCCGACATGCAGGAGATCAACAAGCTTAAGAAGCAGTTGTCCAGAGAGTTCGAGATGAAGGACCTAGGGGCTGCTAAGCAGATATTGGGCATGAGCATAGCCAGGAACAGAGTTACCGGTACATTAAAACTTTCGCAAACAAAGTACATCAAGAAAGTTTTAGAAAAGTTCAGCATGGCAGATGCCAAGGCCAGAAGTACACCTTTGGGAAGTCAGTTAAAACTCTCAAAGAAGCAATCCCCAAAGACGGAAGAAGACAGAGAACAAATGGCTAAAGTTCCTTATGCATCTGCAGTTGGTAGTTTGATGTATGCAATGGTATGCACAAGACCAGATATTGCTCATGCAGTGGGAGTAGTGAGCAGGTTCATGTCAAATCCAGGAAAAGAGCATTGGGAAGGAGTAAAGTGGCTGTTACGCTACTTGAAAGGAACAGCTGAGATTGCCCTATGTTTCAGAAGAAAGGGGGTAGTCTTAGAAGGGTTTGCCGATGCAGATTTGGGTGGATGTACGGATTCGGGTAAAAGCACAACGGGATACGTTTTCACAATCGGAGGTACCGCAATCAGTTGGATGTCTAGGTTACAGAAGAGTGTTGCTCTTTCAACCACAGAAGCAGAATATATGGCTATTGCAGAAGCAGCCAAGGAGCTTATATGGTTGAAGAACTTCTTATCAGAACTTGGATTTCAGCAGGAGGATTGTGTACTGCATTGTGACAACCAAAGTGCAGTACACCTAGCAAAGAATCCGGTGTTTCACAGTAGAACGAAACACATTCAGATGAGGTACCATTTCATTCGAGAGTTAATCAATGATGGAACTTTACATCTGAAGAAAATCCTTGGAACGAAGAATCCAGCAGATATGTTCACCAAGGTAGTTACCACTGACAAATTGAAGTTTTGTATGACTTCAACTGGCCTTCCAGAAGTTTGAAGAGGATGGCGTGGCAGATAACGAGAGAGTGTGTGATTAAAAAATGTTGCAGGAATTGAACGACAGAGAAAGTTGTTCAAGCCTCCAAGTGGGAGATTGTTGAAAATGGAGGCTTTTTTATTTTGTTTAGTCATCAAAGGGAGGGAGAATTTTGTTGGTCATCAAAGGGAGGAAGAAAGATTGAGGCTGCATAACTTCAATTCACATTGTCTCTCATGCCTATAAATACAAGGCTTTGAGAAGCAAACCAATGCACCACACAAACACAAACACAAAGAAACACAAACACATAGATAGATATATCACGATTTTGTGAGATAGCCTTTTGTGCAGAGTCCAGTTTGGCAGCCAAAAGTGCGAGTGATATTTTCTTGTGAGCGGTCAGACTACAAGTGCAGTTTAGCCTTGTATGATTGTAATTTCTTGGTGTTAATAAAACCCTCTCTCTCTCGTTCGCCCGTGGACGTAGGTCGTGATCCCGTGACCGAACCACGTTAAATATTGTGTTCCGATTTTCAGTTTTTTTTAGTTTGCCATTATTCTCCATTTTATTTCCGCGTGTTTTGCCGGAATCGTTTATCGTTTGTCGGAAGTGCCTAACTTGTTTTGTTATATCCTAACACTAACCATGGACGTTAAGTCCATATAAAAATGACTATTCCATTTTTCTTTAATATACCCTAAAATCAAATCAAATTCAACCAAAAATCAAATGTAAAGAAAAAAGAAAAGAAAAATGAAATATCAAATAGAAATCCCACCGTGCACCATCCGCGCAATTTCTAATGTCAAATCAACGATTCATAGCGTTACGCTATTTAAAGAACATCAAAAACATTTTCCAAAAGCAACTTTGTATGGCCTACTTTTCTTTATTCTTCCATGCAACAGCATTGCTGTTATGGCTTCCAACACCAACACTTGCCAGAAACAATGCCGATCATCTTGCACTCCTGGCCATCAAATCAAGCATCACCCACGACCCACAACAAATTCTAAACACATGGAACACCTCCCTCCATTTCTGCCAATGGCAAGGCGTCACCTGTGGTCGCCGCCACCCCAGAGTCACCAAACTGGATCTTGAATCTAGCGCCATTGTTGGTTCCTTATCTCCTCACATCGGAAACCTAAGCTTCCTCAAAATCATCAGATTATCAAATAACACCTTCACAGGTGTAATCCCACCTCAACTGGGTGATTTATTCAGGTTGCAGAAGCTAATCCTCATAAACAACTCTTTTTCCGGTGAAGTCCCCGCCACTTTATCAAATTGCACCCGACTCACCGTTCTCGGGTTGAGCCGCAATAAACTAACTGGAAATCTCCCCAAACAGCTTGCTTCACTCATAAACCTTGTAATCATAACCCTTCATAATAATCGTTTCACAGGGCTAATCCCGTCTTTCTTGGGAAACTACACTTTTCTTGAACAGATTTCAGCTGCAAACAATCGTCTAAGTGGAACCATTCCATTTTCTTTAGGCCAATTGCATAACTTGATAAAAATCGGATTCAGTAACAACCAGCTTTACGGTACAATCCCGCCATCCATCTACAATTTATCTTCTTTATCGGTTTTCAGTTTCACTGAAAATCGTATCAGTGGAGAATTACCAAAAGGTTTAGGATTGATGCTACCGAATCTTGAGTTGTTTCAAATTTGGGGCAACAAGTTTACAGGAAGCATTCCTGTTTCGTTTTCTAATTGTTCAAATTTGGTAGAAATGAACTTGGCGGAAAACGGTTTCACCGGGAAAGTTGGTGTGGATTTTAGACGAATGCCAAATCTTGCGTATCTTGGGCTGTTTTCCAACAGTTTAGGAAGTTGGGAATCTGATGAGATGAACTTCATTGATTCGATGGTCAACTGTAGCAAATTAGAATTGTTATCTCTTCACATAAACCAATTCCGAGGAGTTCTTCCTCGTTCTGTAAGCAATCTGTCATCTGAACTCAGATCTCTAGCTTTCGCTGGAAACCTCTTATATGGAGACTTGCCTTCTGGGATAGGGAATCTTGTGAAGTTGGAGCGTTTATCAATGCAAATTAATCAATTCACAGGCTTAATTCCTAGTGAAATTGGTAATCTTGGAAACCTACGACTATTATACCTATATGATAACAACTTCATTGGGAAGTTTCCAGATTTTATAGGAAATCTTTCGTTGTTGAATGAATTATATTTGTCGGTTAACCGATTAGAAGGACACATACCTATAAGTATCGGAAACTGTAGGAGTTTGGAATCGTTGGATCTTTCTAGAAACAATCTTACTGGCCCAATACCTGTTGAGCTTTTTCAACTAACGTCCCTATCGATAACCCTAAATCTTGCTCAAAATCGTTTAGTTGGACCACTTCCCCAACAAATAGGAAAGCTTAAAAGCTTGACGAAGCTTGATCTATCACAAAATGGTTTGATTGGAGCAATCCCGGATGCCATTGGAAGCTGCACAAGCCTGGAGTACCTTGACCTGAGAGCTAATTCCTTTCAAGGTTCGTTGCCTCCGACGATGAAAGATTTAAGAGGTATAAGGAATCTTGATCTTTCAAGTAACAACTTCTCCGGACAGATTCCGAGATTCTTGGAGCAACTAAACTTGTCTTCATTGAATTTGTCATTCAATAATCTTGACGGGGAGGTACCCATCAGAGGAATCTTCAAGAATGCAAGTGCAATCGCCATTGATGGGAACGATAGGTTATGTGGAGGCGTTCCAGAACTTCGGCGACCAAAGTGTGACAAAGAAGAAAGATCAAAGAAAGGCTCAACGACGTTACGTGTTATTCTAATCGTCGTCCCGGTTTGCTCGTTTCTAGTAGTGACGATGGTGTTGTTTTTATTGTTCCGACGGCATAGAAAGAAAAGGCAATCAGAACCAACAGGATCATCGATCGTGGAACCATTTTCTAGAGTTTCTTATGGAAGCATACTCAAAGCGACCGATGAATTCTCTGAACAGAACCTGATTGGAATGGGGTATTTCAGCGCTGTTTATAAGGGTCTCCTTGAAGCATTTGGTGTAATGGTTGCCATTAAAGTTCTAAAGCTTGGAAACCAAGGAGCTTTGAAGAGTTTCTTGGCAGAGTGTGAAGCTTTGAAGAACATAAGGCATCGTAATCTTGTGAAAATCATTACTGCATGCTCATCTGTTGATTTTCAAGGTAACGATTTCAAAGCGCTGATTTACGAGTTCATGCCAAATGGGAGTCTCGAAATGTGGCTACATCCAAGCCCTGAAACAGAGATTAATTTTCCACGAAGATTGACTCTTGGCGAACGATTACAAATTGCGATAGACGTGGCTCATGCCATTCATTACCTTCACGTAGACTGTGAGGTGCCCGTAATTCACTGTGATCTGAAGCCAAGCAATGTTTTACTCGACAGTGACATGGTTGCTCATATTGGTGATTTCGGCCTGACAAAGTTTCTTCCACTAAAACCACACCAAAGCAGTTCAATTGGAGTAAGAGGAACAGTTGGGTATGCTGCACCAGGTAAACCGATCCGGAAACAAAACTTCAATGAAATTTTATATGAAAGTATCAGTTGAATTACAATCAATCATTCCAGAATCCAGTTTTTGTGAAATGTATTCTTAGTGCATGTTTGGCTCCCCATTTAAAAATGGTTTATTAGCTTATTGGCTTATTGAAAAGTTAATAAGCTAAAAAAAGTGTTTGGTAATAAAAAGCAATTTTGTTTTTAACTTTTCAATACATATGAAAAAACCATTTTTGAAAAGCACAAATTCCTGGCTTTTTAAAAGAATAAGTGCTTTTTTATTACAAAATGTCTTTTTTAGTCATTTTACATATATAAAAGCTTATCCAAACACTTTTTAAATCTCCTTATCAACTTATTAATTTGTGAACACTTAAAGTAAAATTGTTGACTACATGTGATAAATATGCAGAGTATGGACTTGGAAGCGAGATGACAAAAGAAGGGGATATTTACAGTTTTGGGATTTTGTTATTAGAGATGATGACAGGAAAGAGACCTACAGACCCAATTTTCCAAGAAGGGTTGAACCTCCATGGCTATGTGATGATTGCGTTGCATGATCGTTTAATGGAAATCATCGAACCGACGCTATTAGTTGTCTATGAGGAACAAATGCAAACTGCAAACGTCAGGCGTGATAACAATGATGATGAAGCGAGAAAGCGGAAGAGATTGGAAGATGGCATGATTTCTTTAGCAGGAATTGGGTTGGCATGCTCCGTGGAATCTCCCAGAGAGAGAATAGATACAAGCAAAGTCATCTATGAGCTACGTCGCATTAATATTTCCAGTGTTTTGTAAAATTGTTACACATATCAAGGTGGTGGCGTAGTTGGCTAACACGTAGGTCTCATAACTATCTGAGTTATCATGAGGTAGAGAGTTCAAGCCTCTGTCACCCCATTACATTTTTAGTCATTATATGTATACGTGTTTCGCCCTATGCAGGCTAAAACAATCGGCGTTTAACAACAATAAGCCATCCCATAGTTTGATATCATAGATACATCAATATATTACACATAAAAACGAAAATGTTAATCGATCTCTTCTGTTTCTTTCAATAACTATAATATATTTTAGTTAGCGGTTTAATAACAATAACCCATCCCATAGTTTGAAATCATACATACGTCAATATATACGCGATACACAAAAAACTAAAAGATATTACATAAGAAGTGTTTGATATATAGTAATAGGGAATGAGCTTGAGCTTGGAGCACGGCACGAATGCATCGCATCTGTGGTTTTGGTATTCAAGACTTCCGCTGGATAATGTTTGTAACTATTTTGATAAACACGGTTTTAAATGTTTTAATTGTAAAATTTGAATAAATGGTTTTATTTTCCAACCCGTTTTAATGTATTTGAACCGTTATATAAATAAAAATTTTACTCTGGAATTTGGGTTACGTGTATTTTGTAACTGGTATCGTAATAAGCTAGTTCTAGTAGTTAGCTTTTGTTTCTATGGATGTTATTTCTTTCTGTAACAACGAAACTCAAAAAAATATGGCGTAACCGGGTTACCCGGTCCCCGAACTAGAACCGTCGGTTCCGATTCCTAAAATTTAAGAGCCACTTAGACCGGTTCCAACTTTACAAGAATAGCCAGTTCTGGTTCTGGTTCTGGTTCTGGTTCTGGTTCTGGTTCTGGTTCTGGTTCTGGTTCTGGTTCTGGTTCTGGTTCTGGTTCTGGTTCTGGTTCTGGTTCTGGTTCTGGTTCTGGCCAAATTAGGCGGTACCGCGTATTCTCACCTCTAGTTGCATTTAGTGGTAAAAATAGTAAAATATCTTTATGTTTAATATAGGTAGAAATAAGATTAGAATATTATAATAAACAATAAAAGAACATTGTTATTGCTTGCAGTAATTAACTTTGTTTATTTACCAACAATAGCATTGTACCTACAACCTTTTACACATAATGGTAACATAAGCCTGATGTCAAATAAAAGTAGGATCATATTATAAACAAATAAATGGAAGTTTGATGGTATTGGCTGCATTCAGTCGTAAAAATAGTATATAAACTTTCTTTTTCTGTAATAATACCTTAAAGTGGGATGCAAAAATTCCATGAAAGTAGATTGTTGTTTATGTCATTTAACCCCAAGCACACAGCCACACACACCAATAAACACACACACACACACACACACACACACACACACATATATATATATATATATATATATATATATATATATATATATATATATATATATATATATATATATATATATATATATATATATATATATATATATATATATATATATGTGTGTGTGTGTGTATGTGTCTGTGTGGACACACACACATAGAATATCAGCCCTCACAGCCACGTACATAGCAGCCCTCACAACCATACATAAACAGTCGCACATACGTATTATCACATACACCTACACACAAAAAGCCACATACACATGCAATATTTCTTTCATTATAGCATTGTACTTTCAAAGTACAATGCTTAAATAAGAAACAATTAATTAAAAAATAATAAATATAATTGAAAGTAAGATGCTATATCGAAAAATTAAAAATGCATTCCTATTTCTTGTATTTAGAAACAATTACATAAATGGTCTCTATTTTATTAATTTAGTAATTACAAAAATAGTCCCTGTGAAAAAACAAAAAATGTCAAAAAAAAATTGTGCATAACTATTGGAAAAAGTAGGATGTTAAAAGGTTAAAAAAAAAAAAGATGTCTAAAAACTGTTGGAAAAGTAAGAGGCTAAAAAGGTCAAAATATAGTGAAAACTATAGTCCCATTACCTACAAGAATTATACCATAATATTTGAACATTGTGCTCTCAATATATTTTTTCAAGAACTATAGTCATATATCTATTATAGTAGCCTACGTTTAAATTTTTATTAAAAATTATACTTAAATCCAAAAATCTTCTTACAAACTATAACTTGAAATTAAATTATAATGATTTAATAGAAAATTGAAAGTATAATGATGTAATAAGAAAGAAATTGATCATCAGGAGACAAACTACCATGTGTTAATAAGAGAGAAATTGAATCTATAATGATGTAATAAAAATGAAAGTAGGATGCAGTAATACAAAATAAAAGTACAATTCTATTTCTTGTTTAGACTTTTTTTAGAATAATTTCCTTTATTTATTTTGAAGTTTACATGTTGGTTATGTGCCTATGGTCATAACAAGTTGGTAATATGACTATATATAGAAAGAGTCCTTTTGGGTTATACGCAAAAGATGATTTAGCTAAAAGAGATCAAAAGCAAAGATGAGGGACAAAGTTTATTAATACATCAAAGTAAAGGTATATTAATTAGAAGCAAAAATATGATAAATGACTTAAGTGATAATATCAACAGTTTGAATTTTAAAAGTCCTTATCCACAATGGATAAGACTTATCCAAAGAGGGAAGAGATAAGAATGACGGGTATTATAAATACCCACCATAGTTGGAGGTTTTAGATCATCCAAAACCATAAAATTCGTCCACCCTCTCCCTCCCCCCCCCCCCCCCCCCCCCCCCCAATAGTTGGTTGATTTCTTTATTATACCCGGTAGAAATATTTCCTAATCATCAAGCAAAGTGTTATACTACATCAATGGGTGCTAGATCATTGTATTGGGTGTGATTCCATTAGAAGAATTCTGGTCTGGGCTCTAATCATTCTAGACAAATCATATCTGTATTAAAAGGTAATTCTTGATCCTTCTTTCAGTTTACAGTTACAAAAAGGCGCATGATTTTGTGATCAGTGGTGGAATATGATCGTTTAATTTTGCTTCCGTTGTTTGTATTTGTATTATTATCGTATTCCAACATTAACAAGATCCTCTGGCGTAGAAGGTTTGGATTTTGTATTAGAACACATTCCCTCATCAAGCTCATGTCCTGATTTTTCCTTGTTTTTGTATTCATTTGGTCGTAGCTCTAGACATATATCTCTTACCAAACTTGTTGCATAAAGTCTAGTTGCTTACTTCATCACCTGAAATGAATGGTCAAAAAACAATCAAGACACACATAGTGGTTTTATAGTAACTAAACTAATAAAAATAAGAAAAGAAGGCTCACCAAATATCGTTCTTTCAAGGTTAATTTTCTTCGCTTTTTGAAATAAGGAAGGTCAGGAACAGATATGGGGAATGCAATTTATTTCGAATCACAACGGACATAATCACGAATTTTCCTCCAAAATATCTTCCTCTTCATTCTTATCTTTAAATCTTCTAAAAGTTTTTAAGTTTGTGGATTACATGTTCTTTAGCAAATTTCCTATAAATGTTGATATCAATAAAGAAACTAAAAGGAGGCGATAAAATACATGATCAATTAGATTACTTTTGGTGCAAGTATAATTTAATCAAAGATGCTAGAAATTGAATATAGTCAAGGCATAAGATCAAGTGTAATGCGTTTTTTCCTGAGAAGAAATTATTAGTTGTATATTGCAAAAATTAAACGGGATTAAAAAGCTTACTTGTGTACAAAAAGATGATCTCAAAGCATATGAATCACCTTTAAAATCACCCTTGAGAAGAAATGGGAGAACTAATTCTGATGCCTTATTGCTACTTCCTAAGCTAGTTGAAATCACAAAACAAAGTGGCCTTGATAGGAAATATTTTTAGATCAAAGTAGCACAGGACTAGCAAGAAGTGGCAGAAGTATTTGTGATAGTGGGATGTAAACGAACCAAATGAATATGAACAATGGCTTGTTCATGTTCGTGCATTTCAGTTAACCGCACAAATGAATGAACATGAACAGATAAATGAACAAATATTCTTGTTTAATGGCACACACTCCAGTGCTTCTAGTACTTCGGACCCTCTGCCATCCATTGCAGCAGAGCCCTTTCATGAGCGGGGGAGGGCTAAGCACAGTGTGCTTTCGGGTGATTCCGCATCTCCGCGGAGACGGATACGGAAACCATGAACGAATATGAATGGATAAACGAACAAAACACTAACTTTTGCCAAGTGCTGTTGTTTTACATTTTGGATCAATTCAATTTGTGTCAACAATGAATATGTTAACTGATATCCCTTTCATTTTGTGTAAAAACAATTAACATTGAGACTTTTTCATAAAAAGACTCAAAATAATGACACTTTACTGGAGATTACCAATCTAGGAAGCCTGGTAACCCGGAAGAAATGTAATTGAATATGTTAGTCGGGTATTCTGTACTTTTGTGTAAAAGAATTAATTTCAAGACTTTTTCATAATTCGGCCAAAAATAATGGGACTTTATTGAATATTTTTCTAGTATAATAATAGAACATAAACAAACGATCATAAATAAACGAATATAAATGAACGTTCACGAACGTAAATAAACGAACAAGATTATTGTTCGTGTTCGTTCAACAAACGAAAAATCTTGTTTACGGTCGTTTATTTGTTAAATATATTAACATAAGCGAACTTCCTATCGAAAGGTTCACGAACAATTCGTTAAACGTTCGGTTTATTTACAGTCTTATGTGATAGCATGAGTTCTATGCTAGTTCACTACTGCTAGTAGGTTGAAATTCACAACTTTCGTCGAACAATGTAAAAATTCAATGTGTTTAGTTGTGTTGCGTATCACAAAGTACAACAGAAGGATATGCTTTGATCCCTTCTTTGGTTTATTCGTGGTGGTAATGATGAATGCATTGTTGAATTTTATCATTTTGAGGTTGAAAAAAAAAAAGGAATTAAGCTTCATTAAGTGCTGGTGATGATAAACATATTTAAATGGGTGACAGGCATTTCTTAGATGGGTAGTGGAAATTATAATGACAAATGGACGGAAGATATTTTTCAAAATTTAATCATTTTGGTTCTGTAGCTTTGATGATTAAAACACAAACACTCAACTCGTTTGTTATTCTAAAGGTTTCATTGTGTTTACAATAATAAAATTAACAATCCTCAAATATACCCAAAAAAAAAAAAAAAAAAAAAAAAGAGGGTGTCACATAACCATCAAGTGTAATTAGAATCTAATACAAGTTACGTGGTGTGGGATGTACATTTGTATAACACTAAGGTTGTGTTTGTTTTCGAAGATGTTAAACATCTTTTTTCTTTTTCCATGTCTGCGGAAAAAGATGTGGATTAAAAGTCTTTTTCTATGTCTTCGGTTTTTTTAAAAAGAGTGTTTGTTTTTAATGTTTTTTTTGAAATCATTCTATTAGACCGCCTACTCCCTACCTACCCCACCTATCCCACCCCTACCCCACCCTACACAATTGAACTTTGTTTGATTCTTTTTTATTCTTTTTCGATAAATACACAATTGGGACGTTTGTATTTTGGTAGATCTATCAACTCCAACTTTATAAATTGTTTTATACAATACACAATACAGGAACATTGGAAGAGTAGAGCGGGTCAAAGCAAAAAAGAAAAAAGAGAAAAAAAAAAAAACGAAGGTGCACAGCGGAAACGAGAAGAAGAAAAAAAGCAACAAAAATAAAAAGAGAGACAAGAAAGCAAAGCGATCACATGGATCTCCTTGCTGCTGGCCTCGAAAATTATGAGACAAGAAACCAAAAGAAAATTATCTAAAAGGAATCAAACAAAGTTCAAAATAAATGGGTTTTATTGATCTTTTCAGAAAAACTGTTGTGGGTTCGTTGTTAATTTGACTTGAGATGGAATATCAGATTGGAAAACGCATAGTAGCTGATTGTCGGAGGCTTGGAGCGAGGGAGGCGGCGGTGGCATGGACCGGGGGCAGCGTCGTTGCCGGAGTTGAAGGATTTGACAGTAGTCGGTGGTGGAGAATGTTTACCCGCCGGAGGAGATCATCGGGAGAGAAAAGGGAGGAGTATGTCACGTGTGAAAGAGGCAAAAAGAAGTGAAAAAGTAAAATTTTAGGTCTTCTGCAGAAAGACATGAAAAAGAGCTTTTTACCTCTTTTATCTTCCAAAAAACAAACACGTTTTTTTGTAAGATATCTACTCGCCTGAAGATGTTTTATTAGAAAAAGTATTTTTCACTAAAAACAAACACCCCCTAAGCGTTTACTTCCACATAATTACTTTTGTGTAAGCCATTTTACAGCCTTACCCAGTGTTGTTCCAACACAAAAGAATACTAAAATTCACACATAAGGACATATAACTGTAGTTCCATAAAGTTTAACACAAACACACAATTCATAGTTACATCCACATCTAAATTTTCGAAATTTCCCTCTCACCTAATCATATATTAACAAAAGCAAGTGATAAAAACAACTAGGCAACAGCAACAGCCTCTGCAGATGTGACAGCTGCAGGAGGAGCAGAAGTGGCGGCAGGTGGTGGTGGGGAGTGTTTGAGGTGGAGAGGAGTGTTGTGCTTCAGTTTTGTTAAGATCTGCCTCATCCTTGATAAATCAGTTGGCTTTCCGGGCTTGGGACCTTGGACCACAATAACAGAAGGTTTCTTATCCTGGTCCTTCTTTGATCCTCTGGTCTCTATAACAGCCACTTCTTTGGGAACAAGGTCTGCAATCGCCTTCCAGTAACTCTTGTCAGCCTCTTCATGGAACTTGTCCCTAGCAGCCAAATATACCTACCACATTTGGAGCTCCAATTTCAAATTTCCCCCAATTTTCAAGAGTTTGTGATGATATATGATTATTTGTGCAAAGATGGCAATGAAAGGTACATGCTTACCTTTTCACTTTCACGATTTGTTGCTATGTTATTCTCACAAGTGATCTTTCTCTTACTGTGGAATTTAATCTTGTACTCATCTGCTTCGTCAATGATTTGGTTTAACAGCTCTTTCTCTATCTTCTCCTTCTCTTCTAAACGCAATGCATTTTCTCTGTCGTCAGAACATGTTAGGGTTCCGATTCGAAATTCATACAGCATATCAGATTGCGGTTAGATTAGGGCTGTTAATGAGTCAGATCAAGTCTAATCGTTCAAATGTTCGATGAATTTGATATCAATTACAATCAAAATAGGTAATAGATAAATCAGAGCTAAGATTCGCTGAAGACGGCATATTGTTAATCGGTTCTCCTGCTAAAAACTCAAGTTCATATGATTGATCAAAACATAGAATTTTGAGAAACAAACGATGATAAATAAGAAAATTAACAGACGAAAAATTAATGAATAAGCTCTTGTAGTAAAGGAATATTAGAAAATATTATTAAAAGAATTGAAGCCCTAACCTCCTCCATTCTCTAAGTGCAAAACCCTCCTCAGGCTGCATCTCCGACAGTGGGGGCAAAACCGATCCGTCCGACGCCATATACTCACCTTCTAATGGCGTTCCATTTTCTTTCTCCGAGTGAAACGATGAGAATTCTGGCTGATCGGCCGATAATCCTCCACCAGAAACGAAAACCGGCGTCGGGGATGGATAATTGGATACCTGCGCCTCCTCGGTATCCAAAACCGGAGGGTCTTCAACTACCAAACCGTCATCGGAAGGGTGAACCGGAGCGGCGACTGAATCATCGAACGAAGAAGACATGGTTGACTTGATTATCTCGGCGATCTTCCTCTCTACTCGATCGTCTTATGTTTGGTTGTTGAACTGTTTTTTTTTTTTTTTTTAATTATTCTTTGAAAAAGACGGTGCTTTTGTATAAAGACCCGTTCATGCTCCAAACCCTTCGTTCGGGTCTAATCCAAAATGCTGTTTCTTCTTACAAGGCCCATATCTTCTTAGCTCATTTAATGCTGTTTTTTTTATCTAAAAGAAAAATAACTTATTAAGTCATATATCTAAAATGCTGAATTTCATCAAATTTCTAATGTTGTTCTTTTTCAACTAAGGGCTTCTTCAGCAAACCTACCCCATGGTTAATATGAAGAGATCACGGTACTTTTAGGTGCTGTTTGTTTTTGAAGAGGTAAAATGTCTGCAGTCTGCGGACCACATCTGCAGAGCATCTACAGAGAAGAAGTGGACTAAATGTCTGCAGACTGCAAGAAGAATACTGTTTGTTTTTTAAAGTCTGCAGGTTGTGAAAATAAACTGAAATTTAAACAAACTTTTTTTAAGTAAAACACATGAGTACGTTCAATTTATGATATTAACAAATTTAAGGATCAAAGCAAACATTTAGTTTTTTAAATAATAAAGAATAAAAATTACGTAACCAAAGTTGAATTTACAAATAGTTTGTAAAGCTAAAAATTTGCATAAGATTGTGAACCAAAGTTCTAATGTTAAAATATATTTGTAGGTTTCAAATAGTTTATAATTATGATTTACAATAAAAAAGTGTCTATTATATGATATTAATGAATTTAAATATCAAAGCAAACATGTCTTTTTTTAATTTTGTGACATTTTTTTTAAAAGTTTTATAAATTTATCTTCATTTTGTTTAAAAATTTAGAAAAATAAATTTATCTTCTTTTTTTTAGGTTAAAATTGTATTAATTTATTACTAGAAGAGCTCTGCAGACCCTTGAAAACATTGGTCTATATCTGCCCCAAAAACAGGACGCGCAGACCTTTTTAGGTCTGCAGTCTTCGAAAAAACAAACACTCTGCGAAGTTCCATGTCTGCGCGCCGTCTGCGTGGCGCAGACAAAAGTGGTCAGGAAGATCTGCAAAGAAAAAACAAACAGCCCCTTAGAGTAATAAATCATTATGAATGATTGAATGTGATATTCAGTCTTGTTAATGGTCTACTGTAGCATGTTAAAAGGAATTAGAGTTAAAGTCTTAGCTTAATCGAATTATTTTTATCTTTCAAGGATGAGGAAAGTGTATGTGAGGTCAAAAATGTTTGAGTTTGGAGTGTAATTGCATATATCGTCAATTTAGAGTATGTTAGAAGGTCTCTAGAATATGTCACTTTAGAATGGTAATTAAAAAATGAGTTTGCACCAACAACTGATAGAAATAAAAGACCGCATTCAATGTGAGTAGTCATAATTTAATGTCAAATTCGGGGATAGGGCACTATGAAACAGTTACGTTGCTACTAGATTACTTGAAAAGGCACTTATGAGGTTGCTTATGTTTCCGTTGGAAAAGGATTGTCTTGAAAGGATGTCTAGATGTTGATTAGGTAGTTACTATTAGGTTGGATGTTGGAATATGATCTTACGTAAATGTTATTGGACTATTTATGTGTTGTTTTAATATTAAAGGTATATTATATATCTTAATGTTGTTTGCCATTATGATATTTTTGGTGTCTGTATTTATATAATGTTGACATATGATAGATGTGGATGACACAAGAGTTACATAAGGGCCGGTATGTTTATTTTTTAATGCGTGATTCTATACATACCCTCCTATAGTCTAGTTACACCCCTTGATTTTATTTATTTTTTTGTTGTTTTTCTTTTTGTTTTTTTTTTTGTCTATTTTGTTTGTTTGTTGTCATTTTCATTTTTTTTCTTTTATTAATATATTTTGATTTATTATTATTATTATTAGAAAAACAATAATAATGAATTTAACTTTTATAATTTTTACGTTTTAATAACAATAAACAATAGTTTTTTAAATAATTACGACACAACGAACAACGTTTATAATTTTATAAAATTATGTCAAATTATATCAAAACGGTTATGTCGAATTTGACCAAATGTCGAATTAATGAATTTAGATTTTATAATTTTTACGTTTTAGTAACAATAAAACAATAATTTTTTTAAAGTAATTACGACACAACGAACAACGTTTATAATTTTATAAAATTATGTCAAATTATATCAAAACGGTTATGTCGAATTTGACCAAATGTCGAATTAATGAATTTAGCTTTTATAATTTTTACGTTTTAGTAACAATAAAACAATAATTTTTTTAAAGTAATTACGACACAACGAACGACGTTTATAATTTTATAAAATTATGTCAACTTATATCAAAATGGTTGAACGAATGTATAAAAAATAACAATATAAATAATAATATCAATGCAAAGTTTGGTCCAATATTACAATTGCACGGTGCGTTATATGGATAACGAACATAAATATTTAGTCGAGCACTATACAATGTTTTCTATTCAGCAGAATGTTCTGAGCACGCACAATCTTGGACAAACGGATATGGTGTACAACTGGGTCGACGGATCAAAAATGACGGTTTCCGACTAATAATAACGTGAATTTCGATTACCTACAAACGATATAAACCCGAAAGATTTTATAAATAATAAATTATACGTACAACCAATTAGTTTATCAACGACTGAATAAATTCGAACGACAAAAAAGAAAACATTGGATTATCAATAAATACGAACGGTTATAATTTTATAAAAGCTAATAATAATAATAATAATAATAATAATAATAATAATAATAAATAATAAAAGACAAAATTGGAATAAAACAAATTTGATAGTCAAATAGGGGTATAAAATGAAATGGGGGTATTTATACCACGACCCTTTTTTAATACACTCGTATAAATAAGAATAAAAGGAAACGGACGTACCACACTCTCATTCTTTTCTCCCTCGTTCGTTTATCTTTCGTCTCAAGAACACCAATACAAATAAATTTTTGTGTTCTTCAGTCTTGTATGAATTTTGCGCTTGAACTGATTAGAAAAATAAATGGGATAATTATTTTTTGTAAATGATCCAACATGTGATATCATAGCAATGTTGCTCTTTATCAATTTAAACCACGAGAATATGAAATTGAAACTTCTAATTCTCTTCGAAATGAAATTTGAAAATTGAAATTCTGCAATGGTTGCATGAAATTGATTCCCAAAATCAACAAATTAAAAGACTTACAATTATGTCAAAACCACTTGAATATGGATTCTTCGGGTTTTTTTATCCCTTAAAGGCTCAAACACGCCAAAATCATTCCCGATTCGCCTTTTTTACGACGTCCCTATTGAACGACCCCATGAACAACACATCGTGATCCTTTTTTGTTCTTCAATTAAATGGTGCAGAGTGTTTGGGACTGCAAAGAAAACATTGGGATGGTGTGACTGCAGAAAATTGTTGGGGAATGTAGCTTTACAGAGGCCATCGACGTTGTCCTCTTTTTTGATCGGCGCTCCCCATTTAACCGTCATACTCTATATGTGTTTGGGCTGAAAAATGAAATACTGTGGGCTGCATTTTATTTATTCATTAGCCCAGTTAACTAATAGAAACAAAATTACTTGATTTGCATTTTGATTTTCTATTCGATAAGTATATACGTGATAAGTCCCTACATACTTTTCCATTTTCCATTAATTAATAGAATTATATTATAATTGATATGTTTCTATTGTGTAGTTAGAGTATGGTCCCGCTAATAAAAATGCTTGAAATAAACTCAAAGATATTATACAAAAACTGCGGAGCCTAATTACTTTTATTTTATTTTATTAAATATTATTGTTATTATTGTTTGCGTTGTACTTGTATCTTGTTTTAGTAGTAGTCCAACGGAAGGTTACTTAAATTTGATACAAGTATAAATAAGGCATTATTGTGTGCTAACATATGTGTTGCAACTCGACAAGCCCAAAGGCAAATCGTTTTGTGACACATATCACACAAATTTACAGTTTAATTAACATGAGTATAATATTTCGGCTCAAATGTGATCTATGATATTTATGTGGCGTATTTATTCTTTACATATGTTCAAAACGCTCGAATGTTGGTCATAGCCAATGCGAAAAACCAATGATTAAACAAGACATAAATATTCAATATTTAACAATTATCATGTAATGTTTCAACTCTACCCAAAGATGATTTGCAATATAATTATGGCATACTTTAATTATTAGAACGTCATAATGTTCAATGATTAGCATTAGCCAACGCGAAGATATTTGTTGAACATGACAGCAATTTGTCTATTATGTTGGCGTTAATAATAGACTTAGGAACTAATCCTTGATATGCTTCATTGTTATCCCTTAGTTACTAATTAGTTTGTACAAATTCCTCTACTAAAATCCTCATTTAGGGCCTACCCTTACCCCTTATAATTATGGGGTTGAAAGTTGAAACACTCACGGGAACTAACTTCTCAACATGGAAAAAGTCTATTAAACTGACGTTAGGCATGATGGACCTTGATTGTACACTTAGAACCAATCCATCAGATGTTATTACTGATACAAGCAGCGTAGAACAGGAGTGGGTCTATGAATAATAGGACAGGTCTAACTGTATGTCCCTTATAGTAATGAAGAATTTCATCTCTATAGCGATTCGCTTAGCTATTCCTGACTCTGGTAATGCAAAAACCTACCTAAGCCATGTTGAAGAGCAGTGTAAAGGTACTTCTCAGGCGCATGCAAGTACCCTTATACTTAAAATGCTGCAAACTAAATACGACGGGATAAGCGGTGTCCGTGAGCACATCATGATGATGTCCGACATGGCTAATAAACTCAAAGGAATGGACATGTCAATAAGCGACGGGTTTCTCATTCATTTCATTATGACCTCTCTACCTGCACAATATGGTCCATCCAAGATCAATTACAATATGCAGAAAGAGAAGTGGACAATGAGCGAGCTGATTGCAATGTGTGTCCAGGAAGAAGAGCGGTTGAAGATTGAGAAACCGGATGAATTCTTTTAGCATGACCGGTCTATTAATACTTGGTGAATTGATTCAGGTTCTATTGGCTATATATTAATATTATTGTAATTCGGTTTTCTAAGAAAATTCCGTACTTGAGAATCATCAAGGGCCTTAAACAACCAAAACAGGTACCAAATGCGAGAGTTGAGATAATCACCAACTTGATGCATCAGGAATCAAAACTCGAAATAGGAGGTAACGATTATCCAAATTGGGAGAAATCTAATCGTATACTCTATAACATGGGTGACCCTTTAGGACCCGTCTACCCCACGGCCCAAATTTTCTATAGGTTATGTATTAATATTAGTGTAATTCAGATTTCTAAGAAAAATCCAGACTTGAGAATCATGAAGGGCCTAAAACAAACAAAGCAAGTATTAGAAGTGAGAGTTGAGATAATCACCAACTTGATGCATCGAGAATCAAAACTCGAAAAATGAGGCAGTAGCTATCCAAATTGTGAGAAATCCAATCGCATACTTTATAACTGATGGAAGCAATATGGAAGAATCTGGATTTTTCTTTTCTGATAATTGGTTGGAAATCAACAATATAGAAATCGCGATTTTTTTATTAGTTGCTCTGTTTTTAGTTTGATGGTTTTATTGTTTCATAATTAAGTAGCCAATTTGCATTTGTTAATGTACAATTGGATATTAACTCTTATTTATACAAAGACTATACTACACAGAAAACATATTTTACTTATATTAGAGTAGGACACTTGGTTACTTAGTTTATTCTTTGGCATCATAAATATCATACACAAAAACATTACACAGTACACATGTCAACATCATTTTTTTCTGTCTTTAGTAGGTTATTTTTTGCGAATTGTGATTTATATTTCTCATTTCTATTGCAAATACAATCATCTTACTTGGATTTTAATTTTTTTAAAGTTGTCTATCATTATATTGAAGATGTTGAGAGGTATTAACAAGGCTAACTTTTTTTGCTCTCTAATAAAAAAATGAATTTGTAAAAATGTGAAACGAGAAAATGACTCAAATTTAATTCTTGCTTGAGCTCTTAATTTAATTCTTGCTGTTCAAAAAAAAGAAAATGACTCAAATTCCAAAATCCCTAAATTATTAATGGTAAATGACAAAAGCACATTTTGATTTGTAATTGACTAACTGTGACTATATGCGTCTTCAAAGGTTTAAGGAGAAACGGGAAAAAGAACAAAATCGAGTCGTCAACTCAAATTTTAATGTGTAATCATTACTTTACTATAAGTTGTTGTCTTATTGTATATTGGTCATGTCATGGTGGTGCAGGCGAAAATTTAAAAGGTAAAAGGTAAAGAGTGTTACCAATCTTTTGCAGGAAAATTGATGGTAGTTAGCATCTTTTATTTATTTTTGTAGAAGGTTTTGTCTACGTATGCAAGCTTTAGAAATTCATAAGCGTATAGCCAAGTCATCTGTCGATATAGCTTTTGAAGTAATGTATGTGAATACCAATACCATGAAGTTGTTAAGCTTTTGTAAGTCCGTTGCGTAAATATGTAAAGCTTATGTTAACTTTTAGTTTTTAATGTATTTCTTCTTGTATGGTTTGTTTGTATGTCTGGTGCAAGTAGGGTGAGTCATCATAGAGCCAAGAGATATAGCTTTCGAAATAATGCTCCCTTTTTGTTTCTAAATATGTAAAGCTTATGTTAACTTTTATGTTTGTTTCTAAATTAAAAATATCTTGCAAATAATGCTCCCTTTTTGGCTTATGTTTGTTACTAAATTAAAAATATCTTGCTAAAATCATGTTTGATGCAAAATATTATTTAAAAATAGAAAAATGAAAGTTAGGGGCATGTTCATCAAGATTGTTCTTTTTTTCATTTTTACAAGTCGGTCACTTGATTAGACAAAAAGTAATTTGGAGTTGACATGTAAGAAAAGCCTCAACAACCCAACTCCATCACTAAGCTTTGACTACCATGGAACAACTAACTCGGTATGTCGAACTCATAAGCAATCATTGTAAACAGGTGTTTTAAGCGATGTTCGCGATGAGAAGAACAATTAAACTCCAAGCACATTAGAGAGAAAATTTTCCACGTTCTTGGAGCATTTAGAAGCATGGATGATTTTAATAAAATTTAATTGTGGTTGTTATGTATACCAAACCAACATTAGTTTATTTATAATGTCTTAAAAATTAGAGAGAGAAAATCATATTTTTTTTTTCAATTTTTCTTGAAGGGGAATGAGAAGGAAATATTCCGATTACGACAAAAAATATGAGTGAAAGGAAATCAGACACTCCAAGTTTTGTTTGTAGGTTTTTTTTATAACGCAATATATATAAGAAACTGACGCGGTTTTATTATAAAAAAAATTGTCTTTTTTTTTTTTTTCTTTTTCTCCGGTTCAAGAACATGGTTGTAAGCTTTTATTTTCTTTCATTTCAACTCCATAATCTAAATAAAACAATTATTTTCCTCTATAAATTAAAGATGCATGTAAATGTGTTTTTTCACTTACATGCAAGTACAATGAAAATGATGTTCCTTTGCCATTTTTTAGAAAGCGGGGAGTAGGAAAAGTAAACACGTTTATCCAATCTAACCCTAATCATCTATGTCTTACCCAAGTACACTATGTTAATACTTTTATAATCCTTTGCGTTTGACATCTACTTTTCACTTTTCAATCGACATCCTCCATAAAGATGTTATAAATGTATCGTACTTGATCAAAAAGATGGTCAAAATCTTTTGGCCAACAAATTTGACCAAATTTTCGCATTGAATAAGTCTTGAACACTTGGGCCTATATTTAATAGAAACTAGCTTGAACCCGTGCTTCGCACGGGTTGTGCTAGATCTTGATAAGTGGGTTAGACGGTTTGTGGGGTTTATTAATTTGAGTTTCTGTTATCGATAAGTAGGGTTATCTTATTCATTCTTCAAGGACTTTGAATTCGTTTGGAAAGTTGATATTCCTGAGTCTACTATTTTTGAAAGATTTTAAGGATACTTTGAACAGTTTACCACCTGATCGTTAGCATACAACCTTTTTTTAATGACAAAAATACCCTCAAAATTCAAAGACGCCTACAGTATGTCCAATTATCTTTAGAATTCAACCACACCTGAAGATTACGTCCAGAGTGATTGCATTTAATAGAAATCCATTATTTCATGTTCATTAAAGAAACATTCAAACATCCAAATCTACAGGAGTACCACAAAAGGTAAAGAAAGTATCTTTTCTTATATGTATATATTGCTTCGTGAGCCTCTTTGGCCATCTTTCCAGGTTGTGTTTTTAAACTTGTTAGTACGAATTGTTTTTTGTGATTTAATAACTCTTTATAGTCAAATTAGAACTGTTAGAGATGATTTATAGTAAAGAACAGAGAAATAAGAAATTAATATAGAGTAGATGTTGATGAATTCGGAGACGTACCAAGTCCTCAAGTGAATCTGCTTCCGGTTTCCTCATCCTCCTTTCCATTGAAGAAGTTTGATCGTACATCTACAAGGCATATGCTATAATACTTAAAATAAGGAATCGTCAATTTTACACAAACAAAACCAGTAGACATAGTTATAGATAAAAAAACAAAATGGATTTCAAGAGATTAATCAAACAATTAACTTATTTGAGATTGCTTTTCGGGCAATCCGGAATGTTTTTTGACTAAATGTAAATTGAATTTGTTGCAACCAATTTGATTCCATTTATCATCCTCGCTTCCGTTACTCAAAAATTTGGAATTCAAACTAAGTGATCTATGAATGACACTCAACAATCGGCTTTTATGATGATCTGAATTCCCTGCAAAATACCCAGAAATTAAATTCAAATTAATTAAAGTTTTTATCGTTCTTCAAAATTGGCCAGAAATAGTATGTCCGTATTCAATTAACCTTTTGCATCGACATTCAACGGTGATGAAGGGGAGTACCTATGGAACACTATGTTTTCTCGCCATTCCAACTATAATCTCATTAGCACAATAAGATTTGGATGGATCGGACTTTTGACCAACTTGTTAACCGAATTGTTTTTTTTTTCTTTGTACAGCTTCTTCAACTGGATTGTGGCACTACGGCAAGCTCCACCAAGCCCAAAAAAGACATCGCCCCCAATTCTGACTGCTCAAATCATTACATCCTATCGACCAGCCATCTCTCTGAATCTCTGTTTCTAGGTCATCGACAACTACCTCTGCAGATCTTTAACTCAAGATCCACCTGCAAATTCACGAAACAGAATTTAATTGTATCACTATTCCACTGAATAAGGATAATTAAGCCCACAATTTTTTTACAAGAATCCAAAGAGCACAGTGAAGAATCAAGAATCAATGATTGACCTGTTTCAGGTCACAAAATCCTTCGGAGACTGCGAGAATGGAGTCGAAAGTTTTCACAAGAGATAGCAGTGCAGATTTCCCATCACAAAACCCCAGGTTCATCATAAACCCTAGAACACAAATAAAACCCATTCACGTTTTCAACAAAATAAATAAAAACAAAACTCTTACCATTGTTGGTTACGACATAAAGAGCGATAAGACGATCACCAGGATGAGCAGCTTTCACGAAAGCCCAACTGAGTAACTCTCTGCTTTCTGATCTAATTTCACTCCAACGTTCCGGTCATTGTACTCTCCGGCGAGCTCCGATTGAATCATCTTTACCGGAATCTTACTGACGTTGTCTACAGATTTCGAGGCAATTTTGGCTTTCGGGATTTCTCTCTCACACACAAAGACGCAGTGGGTGAAAGGTTTTTGGAGGTCGATAGACGAAAACAAAGGAAGAGAAAGTAGCAGAGATGAGTGTGAGGTAGGAGAGGCAGTCAAAGTAGACTAATTAAGAAAACCGGAAACATACTATCGGCGAAGGAAGAGTGAGATGTGGCAATCTTCTGTGCATCTTGGGCAAAGAAGGAAGACGAATGAGTAGAGGTGTCGTGATGAGAGACGGCGGTGGAAGAAACCTGGAAGAACGTGATTCGTGAAAACAAACCCACCCCCCTTAAAAACGGAAAACCCTCCCACCCCCACCCCAAACCTTCTAGAACCCCTTGCATTTAATCTATATAATAATACAATGGTTGCAATTAAATGAGGAGTGCGCCATTGTCCCTTTCATTCACAGGCTACAAAGGTGGGTGCTTTGCAATTTGCGTCGTACATATGGGTCCTCCGTCGTAGTCAAAATTCGTCATCCATGTGAAGCGAATCTAAAAGCTTTGAAATTATGGATTAAATGGGTCCCTTCATATCTCCTCCCTATGTTGATTGATTCCTTTCAACATTTGCCCCTATTCTTCCCAATAATTGCCAATCATTTCACCAATAATTCACCATAGTTAGGTTTGCCCGTGCTCAAAAGACATACCCAACAATCGCAACATCCCATATTCCCATTAGCCAATAAATAAATTATTTTTAGATTTGATGGAAATGTGTTAATCATATTTTCAGATATTTTTAAACCAGACAGCACAAAAAAGAAACACGACCTAGGATTGATTTAGATACGAGATTTATCATTCACATACAAATAAGTAATTTGGATAAAAAGAAACCACTCATGAAAACCAAAAGCTATCATCTTCCACGAATGCTAGCCGGGGAACGAACACCTTTTTCACTGTTACTCTCATCATCAATATGTTCATCAATCGGATTGTTATTCACACTCATTTCAGAGCTCGCATTGCTACTTGTTGCAAGAGGAGAATCCGATACACTAATCATTCGACTACGTGTGGGCCCGGGCCCGGGCCCCGATCTCACACTGTACATCGACGACGCCGGAATCTTAGTCATCAACGGCCTCAAATTCCCCGGTACCGTCTTCCTTATATCCTGCTCCACACAAAAAAATAATATCAAATACCACATTCCTCCAAAAAGATCATTCTTCCATTCTTCCAACAACCTCTGAGCTGGCCCGCTGGCCCACACTGTTATTGGGCTGTCAGTGGGCCGCAGGTATTGCTGTTTAAAATAAAATAAGAGGAGAAAGGAAAACATACCATATGTCGCATGGCCATATCTAATGATTTTTTGGAAAGTGATCTTCCAAAACCCGAGCTGTCGGGTGACGATGATTTCCCGGATAAGTTATGTGGCGAGTTTTTGTCGTCTTGCTTAGGTGGCATCAATTTGCGCATGTTAATAACTCTTTCAACCATCTTTGTCCCGTATAATCCCGGGCTCATATTGTCATTAGCTTTCGCATACGCGCGGTTCAAAGCAGGAATAGGTACAGAGTTTCCACTCTTACGACTTATTCCATTAACTCCATTAGGAAGTCGACCTCTTGAAGGAGAACATGACTGTCTTCTCACTCCTCTTCCATTAGGCACCGGCTCGATAGATGAAGACCGGCTACTCGGTCCACCCGCCCTTCCTCTAATTGACGAAATCGGTCTATCGGACAAAGAGGTTCGTAAATTTGGTGGTGCATCGAGGGTATAACCGGGCATTTCTTGAGGCTTCCATGGTCTCGGTCTTGAGTTGGGCGAACCAACACTTGGTTGTGGTAGGGTTTTTGCAGTGGGGGATTTAACCGGGGCGGGTGTTTTTGTTACTGTGGCTGGTCTTCGGGTGGGTGTGGGTGCTCTTGGTGTGGGTTTGGTAGTGGACGATAAAGATGGTCTACTTGTTGGAGTTGACCTAGATGTAGGGGTTGAAGATCTAGGTGGGGCTGTTGGTTTAGATGAAGAAATAACGGGTCGAGAATTGGTGGGTGTTGAAGATCTTGAAGGCCTCGAAGTGGGTTTTGAAATTGTGGTGGTTTTGGGGACCGGATTTGATATGGTTCTTGATGATGTTAATGTACCTAAAACTGGCCTACCGGTTGGTGTCAAAGGCCTTGAACCTGAAGCTGAACCTGAACCTGAACCGCCGGATGAGGTTGGTCTACGGGGTCCTGCACCGGGTCCAGGTGATGCAGGTCGTGGTCTGGACACCAAGCTGTTCCTGGTAGCCTCTGGTTGTGTATTTGATAGCTGTACCAAAACCACATTTATGACTTAATACAGAAAGAACGACTTCATGAACAGACAGTGAAAGATGGAAAGGAAGAAATTATTGGTTTTACTCTAGATTTTGGTGCAGTTGGATGAGCTTTAGGTGTTCCGTTCTGGTTCATGACTGTTTTCTGTGATTCTGATTCCAGTGAAGGAAAGAGAGGAGTACCTGGGGGTGTTAAAAGCCTGAAAAGATATGAAGGTTTTTGGTAAATTTCAACTTGAAATGGAATGCGATCAGTAGTAACATGTGCATACAAGAATATAGAAGAACAATTTGTACATATGACCAGTGACTTTAGCCCCACAGAATAATACCGGAAGAATAAAAGGTTAATCACAGGATAATCATAAGACAAGATTACCAATCATAATCATTCTTATCACTTTCAGAGTTGAGAAATTCATCCGCTCCGGTTTTTCGCATAGTGGTTGTAGCAGGCATACTGTATTTGGGGGAATTTCCTGTTCGTGATCCTGCAACATCAAAATATGGTTTTAGAAATAGAAAACAATAAATCAGTATCCAAATCTCAAATCTTATTCAAGAGCAATTCATAGGATTTCTTTCCTTTTAGCCCTAATTTTGTAGTAATATATTACAGGATTTGATATTTAAAAACGACAAGAAAAAGTTATAATCGGATAATTGTTAAACACCAGCAACTGAAGTAAGAAATTATCATCAAATTAATAAAATACCAAGTGTCGAATCGAATTCCTCTTCTGCGTTGTGAAGAAGAAGATCGTGACGTTCTTTTTCTCGTTTTCTCATTTCCAAAAATAACCCTAGCTCGTCTTCTTTCTCTCTCATTGCCGAATTCCTAAAACTCCCCATCATTTGTTGTTGCCGTTGCTTCACCGGCCCAGGCATTTCCTTTTCCGGCGCACGGAAACTCCGATTCATCGCCACAATCAATATTATCCACCGATTTTCTAATCCTTGGACATAAACCCAAAAAAACACTGATTTTTAACGTCACCGCCAAAAACCTGACCTTCCGAGTTCACGTTGCGCACTACACAAACAAGTACCGCAGAAATTTACAGCGCCAGATCTGACAATCGAACTGCAAGGCTTCTAAAATTGCAGCCGAAATTTTCTGAAAAAGCCGAAGCTAATCCACGCATTTGAACAACAACAAAAGCAACAATAGCAAAGAACTCGTAGTATGTCAAAGAAATCTGTGAAGCATTTAGTTTGATCAAAGCTTTGAATTTTGAAATTTGGTAAGAATGGAGACAAACACGACTGTAAGAGAGAGAATCCGAACAAATATCGAGTCAATTTTAGTCCATTACCAGCAGGCACAAATGGGAGAGAAAGAGTGAATGTTAGAGCAAATATATCTCATAACCGGAGCAAGATGCTTCTGTAACTTGTACTCTTTGCATTAAAATTGTAACATTATCTGGATATCTCGTTTTAGACTCTGGAATAAGAGATAACCATTAATAAAGGAATGTTAATTGATGAAAGCGTTTTTATTTCGTTTAGACGTTTCCTAATGAGCGTGAACAATTGACCCCTTAATATTTTTGTTTACTCCTCGTTTCATCCCTATAATTTCGAATAAATTCATAGGAAAGTACCTAAAGTTTGTTATGGAGTCAATTTCTTTTGTTTTATTGGGCCAGTTACATTTATTTCCTAATTTTACTTTTGGATGCTTTCAATATATCGATTATTGTAATTAAAAAGTTATAATTCATAAATATGCGAGAAAAAGATAAACGGGACCAATTTTATAAACCAATTTCCAAGGTTTAGGAAAAATTAAGAAGTTTATCAAAACAGTCGTGATTTTCGTAAAAGTTATCTGTGAAAATTTCTGACATCTACGAAAATTGTATGGGCAATGAAAATCCTCAATTGAGCTGCAAAAATCTTATATGGGCTGTGAAAATCTTGGTCATAGGCCGAAATTTGGCTTGAGTGGTACCCTATTTAAGGGAAAAAAAATCTTTTTTCTCATTTTCATACTAGATTGTTTGCAAATTAGATTGAATTCTTTTTAAATAAAATGCCACATAATGACCCCAACTGTACTTGGAATTATATTAATAAAACTCTAGAAAATACAACGAAAAATATACATTTTATTAAATGTTATCCTCGGTTTTAGCTTTTGAGTTAATTATCATCTAAAATCCAAGATTTTTTCAGGTAATCATCTACTAAAATCTAAGAATTTCGCAGGTGGTTACCTACTAAAATTTAATATTATGTTAATATCTAATATTTTTAGAGGTAGTCACATGCTAAAATCTAATAATTCTGCAATTGATCACCTGTTAGAATCTAATATTTTCAAAGATGCTCATCTGTAATTTCTTTTTATTTGGATTTGGGACCCACTTTTTCCCACATAGTTAATATTTTTGCAAATGCTCGTCTGTGAAAATCCTTAAAAAACGACATTGTTATGAGTTTTTCTAGGCTTCCAATATTTTCGGAGTTACCAACCTACGAGAAATCATTGTTATTTTGGTACGGTCTCTAATTTTTTGCTAAATTGTGGTAAATGGATTAAAATAATACTCAAATTCATCTTTTTCTCTAAATATAAAGGTTGAAATTATGTTTCATTTTTTATCAATGTATATAAAAAATAGATTCTTTTACCGATTTATACAATAATATTTTATGCAATAAAATTGATCTCCTGCAAGTTATACATATATAAGTTAAAGAACTTTTAGTAAAAAAACTACTAATATGGTTGTGAAACTTGTGTGAAAAATATTTGACTTAAATTTAACAAAAGAATCTAAAATAATAAGACATGGTTTTAAATGTGTACTCAACCTTGAATATAACATATGTATAATGTAATGCATGTTATCCATGCTTTCAACTAAATGCAAATCACCATAACATGAAAATATTGTTTGTACGACGGATATATTACTCTATGTATAAACGTAATTAACTAATATAAACGTTATTGTATGTTAGGACTATTTATAACCAGTTAAAAAAATTCAATAAAACCAAATAATTTTGATATTTTTTAAACCGGTTATTTTTACCTTCTACGCTTGGTACAAACAATTTCTTTAATAGGTTTATCCAAAAATATGTAAAAATATAATGGTTAACTGAAATGCTACAAAATATCGACTTTTATATAGTATGTCTAAAGTCAATTACCAAAGAAATTGATTGTAACGAGGTATATGATGTAAAGTGGTGGAATTGAAAAATAAACGTTAAACCTATGTGGTTTTATTGGAAAAATATCTTAAGAAAAGAATAAGAAACACGAAAAGCTATCTAAATTGTCATAATTTAAATATAATTACTCTATTTATAAATATAAAAATCAATAGTAGTATTTTTAAATAACCATAATAATCATAAAGTATGTCTATGAAATTCTTATATAATAACTTAAACATGAAAAAATATCAACTTGAAAAAATATCAACATAAATCATAAAGTATGTCTATGAAATTCTTATATTATAGAATTGTATTTATTTAATATCAAATAGTGTCGGCCCCGGGAGGAATTGAGGGTTGGGTTGAAAGTGTTATTGGGCATAATACGAGGGGCCCAATGCAACATGATCATAATGACATAATGTTAGAGCTTATATTGGAGTTTCCCTAACTTCAAAGTTACGTTGTGGCAACCAAAAGGTTTGAGCTTCAAACTTTTCTTTTCCTGTCTAGGTGACATTTGGGTTCACCTTTTATCATCCTTTATTTATAATATTTGAAAATACATAAATACCTAAAGGATATTAAGATGAGTCAGGCAAACGTATATGGGGTAGATCTATGTGTCATACTCATACCTTGGAAATCATGAGACTATATAAAGTAAGTTGTTGGTTCAAATCTTAAAGGGACAACACACAATCTATGTATCTAGGAGCGACCAACTACAATCATGGATTTATATGATAATTAGTTAAATAATGGTTACACATTTATTTTGAAAGATTATAATCGTAGGAACGGATTGGGATTAAAATATCCTATTGAAATAAAATAATTACAAGTTTATATTTTGAAAAGTAAATGTCTAACTATTTGTTCACAAATTATAAAGAGCCTAAACATTACTGATAATTAAAAGAGTTTTTCTTAATGCCGAAAGAATTCGATAACCAACTAGCAAAAAGCGAGCGAACAAAAACCCATATATAAATTAATTGGCGTTAATTGGACTTTGAAGTCAACAAGTCCAATTAGCTAGAAAAGTATGTGCCTAAAAATAAACCAATTATATGAAATATCAACAATTGTTTCCTGCCTTTGCAACTCACTTTCGAAAATTTTAGTGTATCTAAAGGCCACGATACCTACAAAAATTGCTCTCATACCTTCTTTCCTAGTTCGATAAACCACGATCGAATAGAATGGGTGAGATGGGAACGGAGTATGATATTAAAATCCTACGCGCGATCCTACAATATTAGGTCCAATATTGTTCCACAAACCAATCTTAGTGAGATCGGGATTGTTTTTGTTTGTAGGATTGTAGGATCTTACAATCTCACAATCTCGATCTTAACAACACTAATTTTAAGTAGCAAAGTATAACAATAAAACGGTTTGCGAATAAAATACGTTTTTGCTAGGGTTTTAGGTTTATGAACTAACATAAACTTACTTGACACCAAATTGAGATATAATATAGGTTGTCTAACTTTAATGTTGTGTGGCAACATAGATAAACTCTAGTATATATCGGTGTTAGTTAACCAAGTCATAATACTCTACAAGTATATATGCATATCGTTATATCCAGAAACATACATCATTAGTCCTTTATAGACCCTATCAAACCCTAAAGATATCAACAAAGTTGCATGAAAGAAAGTTGAAGATTGCACATAACTAGCATTGCCTTGATGCGGACCAAGCATTGTCACATATGACAATTACATTACGAACATGTACCATAACACTCAACAAAATAAGTACCATCGGCAAATCAGTGCCGTGTAGTCATAGCATCGACACAACGCCACCCTGATGCCACCCCATTGTAGCCCCATGACCATGGCACCCCCACTTTAGTCTCGACATTGAACATCAAGATGATATCAGTGCCACCTCCATGTCGCCACACTGTTAGTGTTATATATTGTGTTATTTAGGTCCGTAACTCGCCACAATCTCTAATTTGATCTCCAAACACAAAAATAACATGCTAGGTTCAAAGTATGTTTAGTTATTTTCTTTATGTGTATTTCACATTTTAAACGATCCACTTATATTAAATTGTCATTTAAATAGATTTTCGTCACTGCATTACATTCATATTTGAAAAATATGGTATGAAGAGCCATAAATACACCACTATCACATGTCAAACTCATAAAGGATGTCTTTATTTCAACCCAAACAAAAAAAAAAATCCTGTTAAACCTTATAATAATAGTTGTACTTTATTTCAAGCAATTAAAATAAACACAATATGTAGCATATATTTTGATGCAAACGCGTTGTGATAACTTATTCGTGTATATCAATTAAAAGAAGTTGCATATGAGTGCTTATGTTTTCATATAAATTAGGTAAGAATCCATTTAATAAATGTTTGAATAGTTAAAGGTTTATATTTAGTGGAAAACGTGACGTAATTTAGTTTATACATTTTTCAAATTATCGTGGGTTGACAAACATATATATACGTTTATATATTTTCGTAGTCAAAATCTACCTTTTCTAATATGTAGGAATAAAAACAAAAAACTAGAGTGACTTTTAGCTAAGGTGATATTGTTAAACGATAAACAATCTTATCAAATAGGAATTAACTTTTATATTTATACTATAAGTATATTAAAATTAGACAAATTGTAAAAAAATCATTAAGTTTGATACCGTATTATTATTATTTTTAATTAAGTCATTAAGTTTTCCAATTTGTTGCAATTTTGACCATTTGATCAGTCAACCAGGTTGCATGTTGACCTGACATGGTGACATGTCAGTTTTTGTTCATGTGGTGCTGATATGACAGGATAACTTGACACAATGTCAAATTTTGGAAAAATATATATAATGTAGTCACTTAATTACAAAAAAAAATAATAATACAGTGTCAAAATCGGGAAAAAATATATAATGTAGTGACTTAATTGCAAACAAAAAATAACACAATTTCAAAGTCGAATTTTTATGAAAACTTAGTATATTTTGTAACTTTTACGCTGTACAGTAAATTTGTATATTTTAAGAAAATTGTTACTTTCTAGATGTTTTACTAAATAAGTTATTTAGTATTGAAATAATTTGATTTTTTTAACCCTTTTATATACTAAAATATATTAAATTAATTTTAAAAAACACAGTGTCCAAATATGGTATGTTTTATTCATTCATTTGTTACAAAATAGATAAAACATCATTTTACTTCAATATATTTCCTCTTTATTGTATATTTGACCAAAAATGTGTATAAGGGTGCACGGAGTAATGAGAAAGATGGAGCGGGTTCAACAAAAAAAAAAGGTTTGGTACCAATGGTACCGCAATGGTACCAAAATGGTCATTGCCCCGTCTTGATTGGGTTCGCTTGGTTTCGGGATAGTTGGCTTCATTAACTAGATGAAACCGATGGTTAAATATAAAAAAAATTTAATCATTTAAAAATCACCTTCCTCCGTTCCCTATAAATACCACCTCTATACCCATTAAAAAATTCATACCTTCACCATTAAATTTAGGATTAAATTTCTCGTATTTAGGATTAAATTTCCGTATTTAGGTTGTTTTTAATTTTTTTAATGGTGTGTTTTTTTAATTAAATGTTATTTGACTTTTTAATTTAATGTTATTTGTGATTTTTATTTTAATAATTGCATTTTATTATTATTTATATTATTAAATTAAATGTTAAAATTCATTTATTAAATTAATTAATTAATTTAAAAATCAAAAATCTGATGTGGCATTGTGGGTTCAGTGGGTACTGGTTCCATGGGTGAAAGATTGGTGAAAGATGGGGAAAGATGGAAGTGAGAGGAGAGAGAAAAACTGACGTGGCGCGTGCGATGAGTGGGTATTACTCCCTCCACTGTAAACATATATTTGTACTCTCATAATAGGCACCAATTTTAATTGAATTACTTTAACATAAAACATCAACAAATGTTATAAGTTTAGAACATTGAATATGATGTATACAATTGAATTTACTTTAACATAAACCATCAATGAGTTTTTCTCTTTTCCTTAACTTCATTTCTTCATACTCAATTAGATCACTGGTTTATCTTCCAAGTTAAAATTTACCGTGCCATTAATAACTTCGCATTTCTTCTATTTCTCCTCCACTTCGTCATTTTCTTGTGCTCTATAATAAAAGTGCACTTTCATTATAACTTCAGACATTCATTTTAGTTAATTTTCTCACTCATTGATCTTTAAACATAATGTTCAGGATTTGAGCCTTCTTTCTTTCTTTTCATTTATATCCAAAGGGGTACCTTATCACTGTAGATTTATATCATAACTCCACTAAATTCTTCATAATCTCACACACCATCATCTTCTATTTTCAAGTTGGTATATATTTAAAATCAATAAAATAGGACTTCGACATTTCATGCTCCAAGTTATGTACTCTACCATTTTAATAGTTGTAATATCTTCTTCATTTGTCCCTTTATGCATTCCTGGTCATTATATATATATATATATATATATATATATATATATATATATATATATATATATATATATATATATATATATATATATATATATATATATATATATATATATATATATATATATGGTTCTATATTTATGTATTTTCTCTATTTTTTACAAAGGATGTACTTTACTCGATACCACATTCTTCACTTAGGGGCTGTTTGTTTTTTCTTTGCAGATCTTCCTGGCCACTTTTGTCTGCGCCACGCAGACGGCGCGCAGACATGTACCTTCGCAGAGTGTTTGTTTTTTCGAAGACTGCAGACCTAAAAAGGTTTGCGCGTCCTCTTTTTGGGGCAGACATGGACCAATGTCTTCAAGGGTCTGCAGAGGTCTTCTAGTAATAAATTAATACAATTTTAACAAAAAAAAATACGCATATCGTTTTCTCCTCCAACCGGTCTCGCGTTTTCTCTTCCTTGCGTCGTCGACCAAACCGCTGCCGCCGACCACCTTCGATTAAAAAAAAAAAGAAATACGCATATATGTTTTTAAAAACACTTTGATTTTTTTTACTAATAGTTGCGATTTTTTTTCAACATTACTTTTCGAAGTAAATAATATTTATTTTTCTAAGTTTTTAAACAAAATAAAGATAAATTTGTAAAATTTTTTAAAAAAATGTCACAAACTTAAAAAAGGATATGTTTGCTTTGATATTTAAATTCGTTAATATCATATAATAGACGCTTGTTTTTATTGTAAATCATACTTATAAACTATTTGAAACCTACAAATATATTTTAATATTAGAACTTTGGTTCACAATCTTACGTAAATTTTTAGCTTTACAAACTATTTGTAAATCCAACTTTGGTTACGTAATTTTTATTCTTTATTATTTAAAAAAAACAAATGTTTGCTTTGATCCTTAAATTCGTTAATATCATAAATTGAACGTACTCATGTGTTTTACTTAAAAAAAAAATTATTTAAATTTCAGTTTATTTTCACAACCTGCAGACTTTAAAAAACAAACAGTCTTCTTCTTGCAGTCTGCAAACATTTAGTCCACCTCTTCTCTGTAGATGCTCTGCAGATGTGGTCCGCAGACTGCAGACTTTTTACCTCTTAAAAAACAAACAGCACCTTAGACTTCCAAATAGAATTTAAGATATAATTTTAGAGTTCATTCACAACATTCTTTATGATTTTCACACTTGTCATTCATCTATTTACAATATCAATAGCTTTTCCTCGTGTAAATTCTAACATAAGGCATTATTAACCTACAATGGTCATGGCATAGTTTTCTTATAATCATAAGATCTTATAAAGTGGTTTGGTATTTGAATCCATAAATATATTAACATAAAGATTTTAAAAGCAATGTACATATCATGTCATCGTCAGCTCCCTTAGCTTCCTCCAATGTCAATTGGAATTTCCTTTCCATTTACTTTCGTTGGTTCTTTATTTTTGTATGCGGTAGATACTAACCATCAAATTCCCTTGTTTATACATCTCATGATAATATGCTCTTTCTCATGAAAAGAATAACACTCAATTCCTTGTATGTCTTTACTCCAACATTCTGCCACCTTTTGTCCCAAATTTCCACACTTATAGCAATTATTGTTTCGTTTGCGACACTATCCTATATGCATCTTTCCACATTTTGCACATTATTTTATCATATCAAATATTGAATTTTTTTATATGAAATTTACCTTATTATTAGATTCCAAATATTCCTTTCTTTTTCACTCTTCTTGATCATATATTCCATGTCACGTGTTATGATAATAACATCATCAAGTGTTGAAGCTTGTTTAACCTTTATTAAATATTTCAAGGGTAGGCTAATGCTGTAACGACTTAGTCTTCCCATTTCAAAGGAATAATATCACAATAAAAAGGGATGATATTCATAAACTTCTTCATCTATTCGTCTATTGACATGTTATCTTTCCTTGAATCAAAGAATTCCTCCACCAGCTTCTCCATATCATGGTTAGAAAATATTCTTGCCTTTAACCTCATCACAAAGTCATCATATTTCCAAAGTAATATTTTTTTTCTCTTCCAATGGCATTGTACAAAGTGTTCCACCATACTAAAGCTTCCATTCTTAACATTTGGGATGCAAATTGTACCTTTTGATTATCCAATCATTCACATACTCCAAGAACTTGCTATATATTTGTTACTAAATGTATAATTGTTTTTGGTCAAAGCTTCCCTCGCATAGTTTGGCCTATAAGACAATAATGATTTGATCATATACCCTTTATTTAGGTTAAAACTCAAAAGGGGTTTAATAAGATGAATATTTGGGTTGCGAAGTGCTTTATACTCCCCCATTGGGATGGCAATTAAGAAGGGAATACTGGGATAAGGATGAGGAATGAGATCCTCAATATTCTCTCATTGCCATCTCTCATTTCAACCCTATAACTACTCATAACTACATTAGTTGTCATCTCTCATTTCAACCCTATAGCGACTTATAACTACATTAACATCAAGATGATTCTTTACTGTATTACAAATCCAAACATGCCAAATTTATGTAAAAGCTCTACACAATATCTCCTTATTGTCGTTCGAATGCCACAATCTATATCTATTATATCACAACCAAAAAACATAAGCTTTATAAAACCTTTTTACAAGAAATTTAAGACTTACCATATGACTTGACTTTATTTATTTCTTTCAAATTATTTATTGTAAGTACAATATTGACAACAAGACTACAATAGATTTATTTTCATTATTTATAATAAAAGAATAATTATTCTTGCTTTCCACAGAGTCTAATTCAAATAAAAAAGCACACTATTTTTCATTCCAATTCCTAGGGCATCATAAAAAGATTTTGAAAGTCACCCACATATTTATCCCTTGATGTAATATCTTAAGAGTAAGATCATCCATACTTTCTCATAATAGTTTTCATACAAAAATCGTTGTTAATGTCAAAATTAGTACAAAATTTAACTATTATTAACATGAAGATAACACACATATAACTAAGTAACTTTGCTACATGAGACACTATTTCATTGAAATCAATTCTCTCACTTTTACTTGTAACTTTTAGCCATCAACTTAGCTTTATATATATTCCCCCTCCCTTAAATTTATAAATTATTTTGTACATCCATTTACAACAATATCCCATCTATTTAATAAAATTTTAAGTTTCATTCCTATATAAGACCGCTATTTCGTCATTCATTGTAATAATCCTTAGGTTCAACCATTTTGTTTAGACTAGAAACAATAAAATTTATATTTATTTTAATTGTAGTAATTTATGATCTTTTCAATATCTTATTTATATTTTCCTCCAATAATGTAATCATGAAACTCACTAGGTAATCTTGAAATTCCGTTAACTATTAATATTTTGGGAAATAAAGTTTAGAGAGAATTTCGTTTATATCTTTATAAATTTACATAATTACGCATATATCCTTCTAAAACTTGAAATTACATGTATATCATTATAAAACCTAATAAATTCACATATATATTCAAATACTCAATTTAATGATAATTAGTCTTTTTAAAAATTAAAAACTATCTTTAAGTTGATTTATTATTATTAAAAAACTAATTAACTTGTAACATTACGATATTACCCTTCTTCTAAAAATCATAAACATATAAACTTAAAGAATGTTTTTTTAATTTTTAAAAAGATTAATTATAATTAAATTAAGTATGAAAGTTTATAAGAATAGAAACAAATTTTTTTCTAAAATTTATAATATTTTTTAACTAACTTTTACAATAGATATACTCAGATAATATTTTCTTTTAATCCATCGTCCTACGATTAATTATAGGATGATCTTAAATAAACCCCCTAGATATGTATTGTATGAATTGACATTACTATTAATAGTAAAACCAACCTGATGAATAGTAACTTTATAATATTTTATTATTACATTTCATTAATATATATTCAGCATTAAGTTAAAACATGTGAATGTTTGTAGCGTAGTGGTAAGAATAACGAATGTTGAGTAGGAATACGTGGGTTTAAATCCTAGTCTGCATCTATTCTTAATTTTTTTTTGAGTAAACTGCAAATTTGGTCCCTGTGGTTTGCACAAAAGTGTGACTGAGGTCCAAAAAGTTTTCAACTTGCACCAGTGGTCCAAACTTGAAAACTTTTTGTGGTTATGGTCCTTGAAAAACCTAAAAAGACTTATTTGCCCTTTTAGTTTCTTTTTACATTAATTTTAATTTGTTTTTACATCATTTTAATATTATTTTCAGATTTTTATAATTAAAAATATAAAAAATCCCCTTCACACCAATCTCATCTCTCTCTCTCTCTCTCTCTCTCTCTCTCTCTCTCTCTCTTAACGACCCGTTTCTTCTTAAACCCTAATCCAATAGCCATCAAAATTAACATCACCGGCAACCAAAAAATTCTGCAACCGCCGCCAACATGACCAACCACCATTGTCGTTCACTCCCACCACAGCACCGGACCACCATTTCACAACCAAATCCGTTGTCTCAACACTTCTCATCCACCACTGTTGCTTCTAGATCTGAAAACTCACAAGCGCCGCTGATAAAACTGAAAACCCATCACCGCTGTTGTCATTTTGCTGCCCATCCCCGGTGACCCCCACCCTCATATTGCCATTACAGTCTGGTGATTCTGCTCCACCCCGTGGATCAATGTCAGGTTCCATGAACGCCGACAACCTATGCTACTTGAAATGGTATTCTCCAGAATAAATGTCTCCTGTATAGAATCTATACATGATTCAATCCTTGCCGATATTGCCCCTGTACCGGCTTCCCCTGGCCCACGTTGATTTGGAGACCTTGTCCGATAATGTGAGTTTGATCGGCAAAGATGTGACAAGAACCAATCTGATTCAAGGGAGGCGAGGGAGGGCAAGATGTTTATCGGAATAGAGATAATGGAGAAGGAGAAGGAGAAGCGGCGATGGAATGGAGGAGGTGGAACGGGAAGTATGAAAGCTATAGATCTCGATCCATCAAGTTTTCCAGCGATTATTTTGAGTGTGAGGAAAAGTGAGTGAAACAGGAATGACCATGGTTGACGGTGCAGCTCTGCATCGTTCTCCGATGGGGCTGTAGAGGTCCGGTGATACTTCAATTTGTGTAGCATGATTTCTGGAAAACTCATTCAATCCCGTAAAAAAGCATAACACCAGACAAAATTAAATATGGCTTCAACAATCGATTTCCCCATCAAAATCAAAAGGAAGGGAGAAGTGGAGAGGGAAGATCAAAAGGAAGAGGCAAGAACACAACAATTACCCAGAAAAATACAGCAATTGGGTTCTCTTTCCCAAGCCAAATCTGATGAAAATCGTTCTAAACTACCTTTCCTGCGTCTTTCTTTTACTTCGATTCGTGTTTCAGGAAGAGATAGAGTAGAGAGCTAACGATGATAGTGGTGGCGGGTCGTGGTGGTGTTAGCTTCGATTTCAGCAAAGGATATAAAACATTAAGATGGAGATGGTTTGTTCAAAACATTAACGATGATGGAGATGGTTTGTTTTATCGGAGATGAAGAGATGGAGAAGGAGAAAGAAAAAGGAAGAGAGAGAGAGAGAGAGAGGGGAAAGAGACGGACGGTGAGGAAGAGAGAGAGCCATTTATTTTTTAATAGAACATTAAAATAAATCAAAGAAATATAAAAAAATATATAGAAAAGAAATCAAAAGGGTAAAAGAGTCTTTTTAAGTTTGACAGGGACCATAACCACAAAAAGTTTTCAATTTCGGACCACTGGTGCAATTTGAAAACTTTTTGGATCTCAGTCACACTTTTGTGCAAACCACAGGGACCAAATTTGCAGTTTACTCTTTAATTTTTTATACATTTTAACCTTTTGACTTTTTTATATTGCAAATCCAACCCTTATATTTTCTTTTGTTTTTTATTTTTTACATCTTTTAGCAATAACTTTTTTTATGTTTCAAATCCAACCCTATACCTTATTATTTTTTTTTATTATAATTGTACCCTTGAATTTTTATATTTTTTAAAATCCAACATATATTTTCTTTTTTATTGTTTTCTTCGGTTTTTAACCTTCTATATATATGCTCTAATATTTATCATGATAATTTATTTATATTATATATCCTCTATATTATAATAAAACTATTGAAAAATTAAAAATTCATAAAAATGAAATACTTCATTTAACAAACCGATTACTAAGATTTTTCCTGTTGATACGTTGTTTTATGAATTTGGTACAAGCGTTTTTTTATTTTCTTCAACTTTTATTTTCAATTTTTTTATATATTTACGACTTATTTTTTTAGAAATTTTTTTATGTAAAATTAGATTTCTTCTTACGAAATTGTTTTCAAAAAATAGATTCTTTTGACGAAAACAACTTTTTACAAAGTTATCTTTAAAATTTTTATATTTTATTTTTTATGCATGCTTTATTAAAATTTTCTTATTTATGCATCATCTTACACGAATTTGGTACAAGCTTCTTTTATAATTTCTGGTCAACTTTAATTTTACAACTATTGTTATTTAGAAATTTTTAATTATTTTTTGAAAAATGTTATTTGTAAACTTATATTATATTTTTCTACAAGTTTTTTTAGAATTGAACCAAACTTTGTTTACAATTTTTTTCTATATTTTTATAAGTTTTTTTATGTTATTTGAAAATTAGTTCCTCTTAGATATTTTTTACGTATTCTTTTATAGTTTTTTACAATTATATGTTTTAAGAAAATGTATTTATATAATAACTTTATAGAAAAATTTTGTATCCTTTTTATAGCTTTGTTTTTATGTATGTATGTATTTTTTATTTTATAACATATTTCATTTTTGTTATTTTGTTTAATATTTTTCATTATTACAAACTTTGTTTACAAACCCCACCGCAACACGTCTTCTAGTTAGACACATATATGATTTTTTTTTTTACCGATACCCTTAATTATAACATAATATTTTCTAATTGCACCCGCAGATAAATGCTACATTTCTAAACACGGTATTTGAAATAAATTAAAGAGTGGCGTGTACGAGCTATGGTTGGGTGACCTATATCGTCCCATCGTCGATTTTGTTTTCCGATCGAAATTTCCCGTGATGAGCTGTAGTAATCTCGCAATTCCAACCGATGAAATGAAGAATTGACCAAAAGATTGTGTACATATGGCGGATAAGAGGAAGATCAAGACCGAAGCTAGCAGTAGCAGCAGTAACATCAATAATGGTAGAGGCGAAAGCGTCGTCGTCGATGTTGGTCGCCGGAGAAGCTCATGCGGTTATTGCAAATCCGGCTCCAACACCAGTATTACTCACGGTTAGTTGATTTCTAGATTTTGCTGATCGGTCGCGCGCATATGTAGCGATAATGTTTATACGATTAGGTTTATGTGTATGATTTTATTTGATATAGTTCCATCTGTGATCTTCGTGTTCTAGGGACTTTAATACCTAAACTTTTAGTTTTTTTTAGTTGAAGTGAGATTGTTCTTGTTAGATTGCTCAGGAACTTTCCCCCCGGGGGAAGGGGTATAGAATGTGCAAAACGACTTGGAACAACAGCTAAATTAGTGCTGTATTGGATATTCAATTCTTTCCCCAAGAGAGTTCAAGTTTGACTTTATCGATCAAACAAGACGCTTTCTACATTAAAGCTGATATGGATTGTAAACTTTTTGGAAAAGATTGATAACGACAATAGCCTAGCATATCAGATGTAGATTTACAAGTTATCAATATCCAACATCCATGGAAAAATTGTAGGTTTGACATCGAAAACCTTATCTTTCCATAGTGTAATGGAGAGATTAGAGACTTCATCAAGTTAGTTCTATGACTCGATCTAGGCACTATCACCAACCACAGATGATTTAATAGAGTTGTTAATGATATACCTCCATCCTAAATAAAGAAGAAACAGAAACAGACAGATCTGTATGTGTAATTTTCCCAAGTAAAGTTGTGTTTGTTGATGTTGCAGGTTTATGGGCACACAGTTTGACTGTTCATGACTACCAAGGTTAGTTTGTGTACTATTACTAAATCTTCTATGGACCCAAGATACTGGATTCATACTTCCAAATTTTTTCACTTAGAAGATTTATAATATCTTTTATTCTTTTGTTAGCTCTTCTTGACAGAGGTTGGAGAAGATCCGGCTGTTTCCTCTACAAACCTGAAATGGAAAAGACATGTTGCCCCTCTTACACAATTCGTCTGAAAGCAAGTGACTTTGTTCCTTCCAAAGAACAAGTCCGCGTGTCTAAACGAATGCAAAGGTTTCTAGAAGGTTCACTCACTCTTAAAAAACCAGATGAACAAAAGGATTCAAATTCAATCCATCTTCCCGATACTGATAATGTAAAAACAGATAACAAGTCACAAAAAAACAACATCGAGCAGTTTTTATCCAATGAGATTGACTCCATAGTACTCACATGTACCGAACGGGGTGAATTCCCTAACAACCTTAATTTCCCCAAAGCTTCAGTCAAAACCGTTGCGCCATCTAAGCGCAAGTTACAAGCCGACGAAGCACACGATCTTTTGTACACCAGCAACATTTCTTTTCAAATTTCCGCTGCTTTAAAACGAGCGAATAAGTCTCTCCAAAAAGAAGACCAGTGTGTGGACCCGAATCCGAAACTTATTGCTGAAATGCTATCAGGGCATTTAAGTAATTTACCATCGTCTCTACGTTTGTCTGTAAAAGCTTGCAACGGACATATTAACTTCTATTCTACCGAGTTACAATCACAAACAGATCCAATAGTCGGAAAGCCAGACTCGTCTTCCACTAGCGGTAAAAGCAAGGGTGTTTCCGTAAATAAACAGAGTCTCGAGATTCGTCTAAAAAGATCCGGTTTTGACCCGGAAGAGTACGCACTATACAGGAGGTACCAGATTAAAGTGCACAACGATACACCGGATCACGTGACCGAAAGCTCTTACAAACGGTTCTTGGTGGACAGTCCGTTAATATATGTCCCAACAAGCGGTGATGCAACTGTCCCGCCTTGTGGATTTGGTTCTTTCCATCAACAGTATTTGATTAACGGGAAACTGGTTGCGGTTGGTGTGATCGATATTCTTCCTAAATGTTTATCGAGTAAATATTTATTTTGGGATCCCGATCTCGCCCCTTTGTCACTCGGTAAATACTCGGCATTACAAGAAATAAATTGGGTGAGAGAGAACGAAGGTTATTGTTCAAGCTTGCAGTATTATTATCTCGGATATTACATTCACTCGTGTAGTAAAATGAGATATAAAGCAGCTTATCGCCCATCAGAGCTTCTCTGTCCTCTTCGTTACCAGTAAGCTTTAAATATAATCTAAAAAAAATATATATAACATAAAGTTAAAATATTTGTTGAAACTAAATTTACTCGCAGGTGGGTTTCTTTTGATAACGCGAAGCGGTTACTTGATAGGAAACAGTACGTGGTGTTGTCTGATTATGCGAGTTTGGAAAACGAGGGAGATTTGTTGGATAATAATGTGTCGGAAGATGAAATAGAACAAGGAGAGGGGTCAAATGATGTTCGTGTTGATGGCGATGAAGAAATGTCTGAAGTTGGATTTGATGATTCTGATGATGATTCGGGACCCGAAACTAGCAGTTTGACACCTGTGGAAATGAGACAAGATGTTAGTAATATTGTTATTGGATTGAAAGGAATGCATTTGAAATACAAGGTACGTTTTTACTAAACTTACGAGTTATTATTATTTTGCTTTCTGTGTTAAGAAATGTTTGTTGTTTATTTTGAAGGATATACGGCAAGCTTTTGGAGCGAATGAAAGAAACTACTTGGAAAGTCAGTTGCATAAATACGCGACGGTTGTGGGTACGGAACTCTCTGAGAGAATGATTTATTCACTCGGTTGATTTGGTTTTATTTCACATGATGCATTATGACAAGTAATCTTCAAATGTTTTTCCATACATTTTTTCAAGTTATGTTTGTTGTTTCGTCTTATGGTTTCAGTAACCAGACTTTAACTTAACTCCATACTTGGTTGCTTGGATCTTTATAAATTACCTTTCTAGTGTACAATTGACGATGCACATAATACACATTGGATGGGGTTGCAACCAATTTCCGTGAAGAAGGTGATTTTACTACACTTTTTATGGTTACATGCTCAAATTATAATTATATCATTTGGATATTTATATTCGTGACTGCTGCAATCACATAATCTTAAACCCAATTTCAATCAGATAACCTTCAAAATGTTAACATTCTATCTTCGAGGTTGCTTTTTTCCTTGGACTTTTCTGTATCGCACCAACCATTATGCTAGACACTAAAATTAAAAAGTCATTGCAAGTGATTAATAATAGACAAATTTTCAAAAATGGTTCCCGTCGTCTACAAAAAGCATGAGGATTTGTTGCATGGATGGTTGAAAAATATTATACCGCAAGTCTTCCTAACATTATTAAAAATAAGGGTAATGGTAAAAAAACCCTCCATGATGTGACATGTGTGTGTGGATGTCAACCCATACAACATACGCATCCACACACATGGAGGGGGTTTATTTAAGATTATCCTAAAAATAATGGTCAAGTTTTCATGAAATAATGTATATCTCTACCGACTTTTTGTCCTTTTCAAACATAAGAACTATCCAATGTGACAAATTCCTCATAAGGACCATATGTGGTATTTTTTGTAAACCACAATGACCATTTTCTGGAATACTAGTTGTACATACTTTATTTTGAGAAATACAAAATTTGTATTAAAATCATGGACAATTATAAAGTGTTATTGCGCTTTAATCATAATTATATACGGAAACAAAAATTATCTGATTAAGAGATTATATATATATATATATATATATATATATATATATATATATATATATATATATATATATATATATATATATATATAAGTAGAGGGGTGTGTGTGTGAGAGAGAGAGATAGGTTATAAAAAAACCAAAATTATTGTGTGGTTGTAAAAATCAATCATAGACAAGAATCAATCAATATATTTCGGTAAATTAATTTATAAATCAATTAATTTAAATTTAGATTAAATCCTATAATTATGGTAAATTGACCTATAATTGAGGTATCAGACTCTATCATCTCCTTCTTCATCTCCAACCTTCATTGATCCTAGAACACCTCTCTACCCCACCGTCACCTCCACTAATCCGCCACCATCACAAATCATCGCCTCCACCAACCACTCACCATCACAAACCACCTTGCTGCCACCAATATACCATACTCTCATGGAACCACTCCTCCATCTGACTGCCTCTACCCTATCATCTCTACATCCAAACGACATTAAAGTACCCTTGAACAAGTGATTAACCCGACTGAAACCCTTCATTACCGTCGGACCACCACATGCAACAACAACCATGATTCCTTCCTCACGCGCCATCCTCCATACAATGATTAGTATTTGTATTGGTCAAAAATATGCAAGACCAAATTAGTTAGGGTTGTGGTGTTAAGCTAAGGATTCTTGGGAGGATCTTGAAATAAAGACACGAGGATCTTACGAGGAAAACCCTTGATCCTATTAAGGATTTCCGACACAAAACCTTGGGAACCGGAAATACTCGGTTGCCTGTGTTGGTTTTATTGATTGGAAAAATAGTTACAAGTGATTGTTACATTGAGAGCTTTAATGAAGGTAAAAAGTAGCAAAACGTAGGGTGTGGGTGTAGGTGGATATGGGTGTGGGTGTAGGGGTAGGGATGTGATGGGGATGGGGATGGGGATGGGGATGGGGATTGGGGTGTGGGTGTGGGTGTGGGTGTGTGTGGATGTAGGTTAGGGTTTAAACTTGAGAAAAATTTTATAGAAGGATTACTCTTTGCATATTTGGTAAGTGAGGAATAACATGAAACACCTCTCGTATAAGACACTTTGAAAAGCATTTAAAATCCACAAAGTCTAAAAATCTCAAAGCAGTGGAAGTCTTGATAAAACTTTATCAAAAGTTGAATCAATTAAACACAATATTTTAAAACATACAATGAAATATCCAAGGTAACAAAGATACTAAACAAGTAGTCTAACTGTCTAAACTACTTCTAGGCTCGTGGCCATCCTCATATCTTCCTAAAGTATTACTCTCTCAATAATATATTCTTCACCTATCACGTATTAAACATGTTGAACAAAATAGTATCTTAGCTAGGAAGAGCCTAGTGAAGAATGGCGAACCTACACCAAAATTTTAGGGGTAGCACAACTTTTTCCGTATATTATACAATAAGATAAAACTTAGAAATTAATATCTCATTAAATATGATAAAATGACAAAGTGTACATTCTAAAGATAACCTATCTGATCTTTCATTTTTCAGAAGCGGCTCATCACATTTTCTGTTTTAACATCCATAAGTAGGGCTGTTATTCCGGCGGGTAATTCGGTTTTCGGGTTATTTGAGTACGGGTTATTCGGGTTTTTGGGTAGTGGGTAACCGGCCGAAACCGAATCGTATAAGGTTCGGGTAATTCGGGTTTCGGGTTTCGGTTTATTAGGGTACATGTTATTCGGGTAACGGGTTAAATGGTTACGGGTAATTTGGGCATGAATTATTTGGGTTATTTGTGTTATTTGGGTAATAGAAGTACATTTTTCCATTTTTAGCCATTTATCCATTGAAATTCAGTTTCGTTCCAAACAAAATCTCATTCAAACACAAATTCATTCCATTCGTACAAACATTACATAAGCAAATTCAAACATTACAAATGGAAATAGAGTTCAAACGTTTTAAAACCAAAATAAAGTTCAAACATTACAAACAGAAATAAAGTTCAAACATTACAAAAACATAATCCAACATGACCACTACTTCTAGATTTGGTTAGACGCACCATAAATGATTCCATTTCTACACTACAAATCAAAGATCATTTAAAAAATCGTCACTCTATTACGTAAATCAGTCTTCACACGTTTCATTGCGGAAAAACAATTTTCAACCATTGCGGTTCAACGGGAAAAACCAAAGTTAGCTTTACTAACCTATAGACCAAAGGAAAAGAACGATGTTTTCCTGTTTCCACCATCAAACGAGAAAGGTCCGTAATTCCCTTCAATTGAGCAAAATTTTCATCACGTACCAAAGAGTGATAATAAATATCAAGTTGACTACTAAGATGAACCCGTTATGCATCACGTAGCAAAAAGTGATAGTAAAGGTCCGGAGGTTGGCTAGACACCGACGGATAGAGTGAAGGTCGGAGGTCGGAGCTAGAGGGCCGAAGGCCGGGAGCTGAGTCGCGGGACAAGAATTGGAGGCTTGGTCGGTTGGAGGAGTTGGGGGGCAGCCGGCAGGAGGTGAACCGTGAGAAGTGATCGAGACTTTTTTCCCCCTTTTCCCGGTTCCAATTGAAGTCTATGCTTAATTAGTGGCCCAATTGCAAAACCACAATTAGTTTCTGATTTGGGCTATTTTAATAAGGTGTTGGGCACTTGGGTTTAATTTGTTTGGACTATTAAATGATTATTTCTTTCAATCAAATTCTAGTTTGGAGTTTAGACATTTAACTTTGGACTAAATAATTTAGGGGTAGCCCAATTATTTTCCGGTGGTTGCACCTATATATAAAAAAATTCGAAATTTTTTCTACTACTTGGGAAAATTAGGCTACTACTAAGGTCCGCCACTGCTAGTGATTAAATTCCTATAAAACATTTATAAGGCCTTGAACACATTTGTATAATTTTAAGAAACAAACCCTTTGATCAAATTCCAGTGCGAGTATCTCATCATGGACATCTACAAATCCCAAGTAGTGGTTAGAGTATGTGCCAAAGAGGATTAGCAAGACCTAAGTGTTGTAAGACGTTTTAGAATTCCATCACAATCATCCATGCATCCACATACTACCATCTAAGTTTCCGAATCACACTAGTCAACCACCCATGCCGCATGCTTTGATGAAACATAATCATATTTTGTAATAATTAAGATATCTTAATACATGTTTCTAGTAAGTAGTAAAATGCACATTTGATTACATGAGATGACAAGGAATTGCAAGTGTATATCAGTTAAGGAGTGTAGAATAAAATACGATTTTATAATGAAGAATGTGCATTAGCTTACTATGTAGTTGCATCGATAAATGAACCCTTTAAACTTCAATAGCACTTGAAATTGTAGGAAAAATATGGATAAGGACAAATGATGGTTAATGGAAGTTAAATCCGGTCAACAATATAGAAATGTGCACCATTGTAATTTTAGTTTTGTAAAAAGCCTCCCACTCAAGTCACTCGTTAACTTTAATAACCCGTTTAACACGTAAGTTTTTGTTACATTTTGCTAACATAAAGTCTATGTAACATATATCCGATACATCCTTAAAATGTTAAAGCCATAAAATAACAATGCTTGTTAAAGAAAAAAGAAGAAAACAATGATACGATCACAACACTTGTATTATCACTTATCAGCAATGCCCACAAGCATTAAACATACGAGTTACAAGAAAAGCAATCCCTTAAATGCTATTATAGCAAGGGTAAATTTCAAACAACTTTTTACTAGTCAATAAGCATCCAAATCTACAACACATTGAATTTCTAAAAAGATACCACAGGGTAAATTTCAAGCCCCCTTGGATGCATGTGACAGTTTCAGATAACAAACAATCCATAATAAAATCTGGAGAAGAGATATGGGGTTTCAGAATGTACATGCCAGCTTCATTTTTTCTTATTCATCAAACATCTTCTTGATCACTTCCACCAAAATGAGCTTGAACTTCATGACTAACCCAATAACCACTTCCATCAGGACCACGAAGCTTACACCTGCATACATTCATCAACATCCTTCAAATAAGGCTGCATTTTTTTACATGGGACAAATTTTCTAAAGCTATTTTCGATAATGAGAATGACGAGGGCATTCACGTCTTTTACACAGAGGAGAGAGAGACCGAGACCAAGTACAAGTAGTAGTTTGGTACTAACCGTTCCAGGACAGACTTCCCTTCCTTGTACTTTTGGTTCTTCTCATGAGCAGTTTCCTGAAAATTTATGGACCAATTACAAACAGATTCTAGAACATAGTGTGTGTGTGTTGTATAAATCTATAAATCTTACATATGTCCATCCAACAATTGATCCACATTTGACACAGAAGATGTCAGCAACTGTGTGCAGCCCAGTCATCATCAGTCTATCTTCCTTCACACCAACAGTCACATTTACTCTGTAAAACAATGGAAATATTTAAAGACTAGATAAATGTCCACTTGAGACATGATGTATGCAAGTTTTCATGACATAAAGAATGAACATCTCTTTACTGACAGCTAAGTTTTATCAGCAAGAAAGTATAGGGAACTGATGAAATAAAGCTATATTGGCACGTAAGAGAGTAAGGAAAACTTACACCTTACTGAAGAGATACGCCTTTCCATGCTTGCAATGGAAGGCCTGAATTGAAACACACAAGGAAAGGATCAAGATTATATCTCTTTGATGTGTATATGAGTCTCAATGCTATCTAAAGTTAGTTTCTCAATCACACACATTGTAATTTACCGATTCTTATGATGGAACAAACTAAACTACCAGTTTGAATGCATGACAATTACATGTATAACAGAGTAGAGCCCTGATGAACAGTGATCACAAATTGATTCATATGCAATTCCCTCTTTCTATGACTCTCATAGAATAACAATTCATATCAATTTATAGATGAGACTCAGCGGTCTATTCTTCATAAACAATCTGATTGATCTTGTATATTGAGATGTAATTAGTTGTTTAGAATAGAGACCACTTGAGTTCATAAAACTTTTTGAAACGGAAACACACAGAGCAAGGCAAATTGAGTAAATTAAGCAAGCCTTACTGAAGGCGTTTAGGTTAAATCGGAACAATATTTTCCAGTACCTTACACCTTCGATCAAAATTCCAATTCAAACGATACATACAAATCATTAATCAGTCCATCAATCAAGATTTTACGAATGTACGGAACACAATCGAAATCAAAACTTCCACACAAATATTTTATCCACGATGATCTTCAAACCACATATATTAGATCGGAAAAATCAATTAGAAAAAACAAATTACTGTGTAGAAATTTATGAAGAAAAGGTTACAGACCTTTGAAACGATATCATCGCAAAGAGCAAGATGGTTTTTGCAGTGTTTACAAGTGTAAAATTTGCCTTCTAACGTAACTTGAAACAATCGCCCCATTTCTCACACCGATTGATGGAAAGAAGAAGTGAAATCGAGGAATAACGATGTCTTGGAAGGAATCGATCAACTAAAATTCCACGCAATCGGTCCCCAGCGATAATATACGCTTTATGTTGTTCAAACAGACAAACTACTCTGTGGACCCAAAATTTAGGGAAAATGACTATAAAGGTAATTATGTTTTAAAACTGTTCAAAAAACATCATCCAAGTTTGGTCTGTTCAAAAAACACCATCCAAGTAAGACCTTTGTGCAAAAAACACCATCCAAGTAAGGATTTTGTACAAAAAACATCAATGAACTACATGTTTGTTCAAATTTTATCCGATGGTAACCGGCTCTTGCAGGTTAAAGGATGATTTGGCCTAATATTTAATGACATGGCATAATAACAGATGAACAGTTTAACCTGCAAGAGCCCGTTACCATCGGGTAAAATTTAAACAAAACATGTAGTTCGTTGGTGTTTTTTGTACAAAGGCCTTACTTGGATGGTGTTTTTGGTACAAAGGCTTTACTTGGATGATGTTTTTTGAACAAACCAAACTTGGATGGTGTTTTTAGAACATTTTTTAAACATAATTACCCTTATAAGTCATTTTCCCCAAAATTTACAATTCACGGTTAATTTCAGGACATGTCGATTATGAATGCTACATATTTGCATAGTAAGTTTTTAATTTATATTTATGGTCATGAAATGATAATCTGCCTGAAATTTATTTTATCATCAACTTTCACTTGATACAAAGCTCCCATTTTTTTTTTTCAATTTCATATTTAATATTTTAAATGGCAAAATATCTGGTCCAACATCGCACATGTAACAAGACATCGAATTGTTTGCTAACTTTCTTCTAGATGATGCGACATCTTTTACCCTCCATTTTATTAACGTAACTATATAGTGTTTGATAACATCTGAATCATTCGGATCTATTCAGATGTCTGAATTATTTAGAACTCATTTAGATTCATTCTCCTCTTTTAATGATGCGACATCTTTCATTCAGATGTGATATTTTTGTGTATCAAAATGTGCTATCAAACACAACCTATAATAAGATTCAACAAAATATTCTATTTCATATTTTATTACATGAATATTACTATATTAGTTACAAGATAAATGACAATAAATATTATAATTACATCTATCCTCTATATAACCAAAGTCAAAAACTCAAAGGTTCTGATAGAGTTAATAAATGTACAAGCAGGAGCTTTGTTGCTTTCTTACTTTTTTCTTGTAGCACCATCGTGTTGCTTGGCAGGTCCATACTATCTAAGACTATCCCTTTTCACAACCCAACTCAATCCAACTTTTTATTTAAAAATTAATATCTCTCTCTTCCACATACACAACCTATTTTAACCCAATCTTTTACCCACATTAGCAACCCAACCCAATCCTATATTTTAAATTAAAAAAATTACAAAAAAGTTATTAATAGTGGTCTTATTTTGTAGAGGAAAAAAATTACGAATTATGATATCTTTTATTTGTTTTTTAATAAATAATATATTTAGTTTTTAATAGGATAAAGTTTAAAAAGAATGAAAAAGAAAAGAAAAATTAAAAAAAAGGAGAGAAAGGGCGTGAGCTTGGATCGGTGGGGTGGCCTAGGTCACCAACTTTTTTGGAATTTTGATTTTCTTTTAACAAAAAACATGGTGAGCGGATTGGATAAAACCCCCGATGAGGGTGGTCTAAGGTACCATCATAGAAGTACCAAGTCCATCTCAAAGACAAAGATGTTGAAATCTTAGATATCAGTGTGTAGTAACAAACGACAACACCATTCAACCTGGTCAAGAAACTAAATTTGAGTCATCTTTGAGTGAATCTATTGTTTGCCATTTTGGCTTTGGGTGGCAATTAAAAGAAAAAGATGTTACCTCGCAATGGGAGCTTAATATTGAGGTGCAAAATTTCATACAGGATATCTAGGATTAAAATATTGACACTACCAAAATATCGTCAGTGTTCTGCGATTGACCTCCTACAGTGGTCTGTGAGGCTGACTCTTGTAGAAAATTCTTGCTTGGAAACTGTTTATTTTAAAAGACGATGTAGGTGGTTTGGATAGGAATGTGGTCGTTTTCAACTCTCCTAACACTAGAATTGATGCTCTTTTTGATAAAGTTGTTTAGCAATATTTTTTTTAGCTTGTTCATAAAATTTAAAACTCAAACTCAATTGAGTTCGTTGGTTGTAAAATTTAATGTTGATCATTAATTCTATGTAATATTGTTCTCTTCTTGCTAATCAATAAAATTTAGCTATTCAAAAAAAGAGCAAACTACAAATTTGGTCCCTGTGGTTTTTAAAAAGTTGTGGATGGGGTCCAAAAATATTTCAGCTTGCACCGGTAGTCCAAAAACCTAAAATTTTTGTGGTTTTGGTCCCTAGAAAACTTAAAAGGTCACTTTTGCCCTTTTACTTTTCTTTTTATAGTATCTTAAGAGTTTCTTAATATTTCAATAATTATAAAAAAAAAAAAGTAAAAACCCATCCCACCATTCCACCTCCACGTACTCTCTCTCTCTCTCTCTCTCTCTCCCCCCATAACCCCTGATAAGAAACCCATCTCCCAAACGTACATTGTTCTTTGATAGCACAACCACTCCTCCTCCAACCTTGAGACCATCAACTTTACATACACTAGTTATCATTGCCATACCTTTGCCTCCCACTCTCGCTTAAGTACTCCTAGTATCCCTAACGCTCGGTTGCCCTTTTCGTCAGCAAGTACCCCCTTCCTACCTTCTTATTTCCCCTCTCCTCAAACCATTGTCCCCCTTCTCCTATCCTCTTCCTGGTACTAGGAGGACTTATCAGGGTGAATGAATATCGAATTGGTAACCCTAGGTTCTTGATCTAATTGTCGACCCCTGTACAATCCTATATCCCTCTCCCTAGTTTGTCGGATGGAAAAAACAAACCGATGCTTTCTTCAAGGAAATAATTGTGCAGACTTATAACATCAAGGACGCTTTCTTCATTCAAGGAAATGATTGTTGTAGTAATCAGAATTATGAGGTTTTTGTTTCAATACTCAAATCGGTATGGATTTGGATTTCATAGTTGTATGTGTTTGTGTGAATTTTATCTTTATGTATGGATTGCTTTCATAGTTGTATGTAGATTTCATCTTTGAAAATGGGTATTTCAAGTTTGTTGATATATAAATAAAATGGGTTTTGCAAGGATACGATGGTAGCGGTGAGGTGGTGATCGAAGAGAGAGACAGAGAGAGTGTGTGTGTGGGTTGGGGGGGGGGGGTGGGGGGAAGGGTAATAATATTTTTTTAATTATAAAACAACTAAACGTTCAACCATTAATGTTGTATGTCGGTAAACGAACCGGACATAACACAATTATAATCGAGTACCGAACCTTTTCTCCTTTTTGTTTGTATTTAATTATAATTGAATATCACTTTCTTTTGTTGAATTTCCTGAAGCTAGAAGCTCATGCTACAAGCTTGAGAGATTAAAACCAAACATGTTCCATGCTTGATGTATAGGACTTCTCCAATATATAATATGCATTTTCTCCGTTTCCTTTTTGTATGACAGTAATGAACGAACGACATATCAAAAGTCATATATGAGGTTTTGATAATGAAGTCTTCCGCTAGATAATGTTTGTAAACATTTTTTATAATTACAATTTCTAACGTTTGAATAAGAAGTTTTAATTTAGATGATTTTAATTGGTAACCCGTTTTATGTGTTGAACCATTTTTAAAAGAAAATTTTATTACTGGATTTGGGACGTTACAAGTTTAAATGTTTTTTAGATATACCGTATACACACCACACCCATGGTGCAGTGTTACAACGTGAACACCCCCCTCTACCGGCATGATGGGCTTGGCCTCAGCCATATTATGTCATGCTGTGTTGATCGAAAAATGACTATTAAATGGTCATATACTATATATATATATATATATATATATATATATATATATATATATATATATGTGTGTGTGTGTGTGTGTGTGTGTGTGTGTGTGTGTGTAGAGTAAAGTTCAATTGAGAACTTAAAAAAACCTAGGAACCTAAGAACCAAATTTATAAACTTTTTTCTACATAATATTTTTCAAAAAAAAAAGTACCCAAAATTTTCTTATTGTGCGACTGAGAGATTTATAAAAAAAACATTTTTTCATATGCATATGAAAAAAATGTTTTATTTTTGATTTTTTTAAATCTCTTAGACGTTCTATATACGTCACATTGAAAAAAAATTTGAAAAAAAAGGTTTATATATGCATATACATTTGCATATGAAAAAAATGATTTCTTTTGAATTTTTTTTTAAATTTCTTAGACGTTCTATATACGTCACATTGAAAAAAATTGAAAAAAAAGTTTATATATGTATATACATGTGAATTTTACATGCATATGTATATAAATATAAAAAATGCTTTTTTTGAATTTTATTTAAAAACCTTTAGTCGCAGCATTTAAAAAAATTGGATGCACTTTTTTCCGTTGTTCTAATGGTGGCTAGTTATGGAATTGGTGGCGAGGTATGGGGGAGAATTGCAGTTGTTGGGTCTTATCCACCTTATTGGTTCGTTTGTACCTTTAGATCAATAAAAAATAAAAAAAGGAGAAATTATATTTCTTCCTACCTTTTATTCATACTCATATTCCTACTCATATTATATTATGACATGTGTATTAAAATATTATTACTTTTATTAAATATGACACTTGTCACAATTTACATGGATAGGAATGTAAGTAGGAACAAAAGGTGGAAAGCAATACGTTTACTAAAAAAAATAGGCTTGGGATATTGATCATATGGAAGAGTTCACGATTGGTACAACTAGACAACAAATTACAAACCATATTCTTGAAGCCGGGAGTGAGGCGACCAAGTGGAATTATTATGTTCCTAAAAAAGTCGTATTTTGATTTGGAGAATTTTGCTTGATGGGGTGCTGTTGTAAAATACGACGGATCCGAATTGACTTTAGACAATATTAGCTAAATGCGGAATGGTATCAAAATTATCAAACGATAATAATCACAACGAAAATATGAATGAAGTAAATAAAATAGAGACACGAGGATTTACGTGGAAAACCCAAATCGGGAAAAATCACGGGTGGAGGAAGCCGAGAACCAATTCACTATATTTTCTGGTGTTTACAAAATGTTTGGAGAATATAAAAAATACAAAGAGTTTAAAACTCTTATGTATTTACAAGAGAAGAAATTGATTTAAGAGAAAAGTTGGATGGTTTATGGTGTGGTTTGCATAAATGATTTCCTTTCATTTATATAGGAAATCAATTGAACACCATATTTGAAAACCTTAACACAAATGTTGAATTTCATAGCTTAAAGCAGCCATGCCAACTTTGAAAACATCCTTAGCAGCCTTTGAAGTCATACTTCCACAATCTCCACCTTGACTTCAAAGTGGAACAAAACTTGTATAGTCATTTGCTAAAGCCAACAAATCTTCAAACTCCAAAACTCCATAAAAACTGTAATCACCATATAGAGAAAAATTGATCCAGAATAATAAAATACTTCCTCTACCACGAGCCTAATCAGGCTCAACTGCGATCAAAAATACCCATTAAGTCCAAACATAGTTTGAACTTGGCTATTGGAAGACTTTTAGTGAACACATCAGCGGGATTATAATCTGTATCGATCTTTTCTATGACGTAATCACCTTTTTCAATGATATCACGCACAAAATGATAATGAATATCAATGTCCTTTGTACGGTCATGAAACATCTAGTTGCTCCAACTCATAATCATTTGAAGCAACTAACCCCAACAATGCACGAATAGAAGTGTGTTTGACTACTGGGGAATAGATGTCAGTATAGTCAACGCCTGGAATTTGACTGTAGCCTTTAGCTACCAACCGAGCTTTATATCTTGGTTTCTCATTCGGGTTAACAGGTTCTTTGAGCTTGTAGACCCACTTGCATTTAACTGGCATTTTCCCTTTTGGAATATGAACTAAATCCCAAGTACCATTTCTTTGCAAGGATTCCATCTCATTATGCATAGGAATCATCCAATTACTTGATTCTTTAGATTTGATAGCCTCATCATAATTTAGAGGCTCCGTTTCCGACTCAATATCATTAGCAACAATAAAAGCGTAAGCAACAAGTTCAGCATACCTCTTTGGAGGAACAATTTGTCTTCTCGGCCTATCTCTTGCAATTCTTCGAGTAGTAGCTTGTGGTTGTGAAGTTGTTGTTTCTTCAACAACGACAGGCTCATTTGGCGAGGAAGACTCTTGTTGCTCAACTGGACTCGGAATGGTGACAGGTGAAGTAGGAAACTCCACCTCCATTTGAGCTTTCTCTTCATTTGCTTTTGATGATGCGACTGTATCTTCTGTAGAGTCGGAAGTTTGATGAATCATAGCAAACTCGTCAAAAGTAACATCTCTTGAGATGATGATTTTATTTAGATCATTGCTCCATAACTTGTAACCTTTAACTCCTGGATATTATTCTTGATAACTTTGATTTCATCACCTAAAATCATAAATGCAAGTTACATTTAATCTGATACGTAATAGAAATAAATTATTTGTTGACTTGTCAAATATATATTATTTGCACTTTTGTTTTTTTCTTTCGCAAGCATCCCGCTTGCTATTAATAAAATGTTGCTGTTCAAAAAAAAAAAAGAAAGAATATGAGTAATGTCATTTAATATATTGTTACTGGTATTATACCAGCAACAATATATTAAATGACATTACTCATATTCTTTCTTTTTTTTTTTTTTTTTTTTGAACAGCAACATTTTATTAATAGCAAGCGGGATGCTTGCGAAAGAAAAAAACAAAAGTGCAAGGTACAACCAATAGCTAAAGGCGACCATTAGAGTCTAACAAACGCAAACACCTAACAATAAAAACTTCCCCAAAACAGAAACTAGATTTAAATTAGTACTAAAAGCTTCAAAAGAAAGAAAGACGCAAGGGCCTTTTTTATCAGCAACACCAAAATGAACAAAGCCAAGGACGAAACTATCAAAAACAAACCAGGAGCACCAGGAAACCAAAGAAAAACAGCCAGGAGCAGCAAAATCAACATATCTTCCTATCGAAATGAGCAGAAAAGCAGAAACCAGGACTGGAATTGTCAACTTAAGATCAGGGGCATTTTCGTCAAAACTGCACCAAGAGGAGATTTATTTAACTCAAAAAATCCAAGTTCACACACCAAAAAAAATAAAATGAGAAGTCCTAATAAATGTATCCATCTTGTTTTGTTTCTCTTTCTTATGATCGGAATCAGAACACCAACCCAACCTTCCATCTTTTTGGAGGCGGCATTTCCCAGAAACACAGTGCACATCGTAGATCGTGGCCTTGATAGCCTTATGGTTGGTTGTGGAAAGAAAGACCAACTGCCTGATTTTAAAACAATTAACGATAGTCAAGAGTACGTTCTTGAGTTTAATGACAAAGGGGCTTACTTTTGTACGTTCAACTGGAGAAACAAACATATAAAATTCCCAGTTTTTAATCGAACGATTAGTAAGCTTTGTATTGGAGGTATCATCAAAGATTGTTTTTGGCGAGCAACGAAATATGAGTTTGAGTTTTTGGAAGAAACTTGGGAAACGATGTACACCTGGTAATACTAACTGTTTGATTTTAATTGTTAGGATCGAGACACACACACGACACTAATCACACGCACTCAGCTCTCTCTCTCTCTCTCAAGAACACAAAGATGAACACGAGGGATTTAACGTGGTTCGGTCTAATCTGACCTACGTCCACCAGGTAACTAGGAATGTATATTTCTTGGTGCTACTCTGCACTCTCTCTGTTACATGTGGTGTTGTTTTACAAATCGCAGATGAGACTCATATATAGAGTCTGAAATGATAATGTGAACAAGCAAAAAAACAGTCCATGAAAAATGCATTCGGGAAAACTGGATCGCCTATCCTTTTCCCCCTTTTTTGACTTGCTTTTCTGCCACTAATATTGACTAGTGGCTTCACCTACTTAACAATCTCCCACTTGAAGCCACGGAACAATCTTCACCGTGCTTCAACTGTGCATCTGTATTTCGTAAAACTTTTCATCTTAGCTCCTTCCTAGTTACCCTGCCTTCTCTTCAATTTTCCTGAAGGCTAGTTGAAGCTTCCGTTAGCTCCAACACATTTGTCATGGCTAAGTCTGCCACTGACCTGTTCTCTATCTCCACCGGCTCCCATTGAAATGAACTGCCCGATCCTGGAACATCCTGAGAACAAACGACACTCTCCATGTGTAGCAGATAATCTGGAGAGAATTTTACAGATGGAATACTGGTTTTCTTAACCTACTGTGTTCTGGGTATTCTAGCTGAGACACAACCCTTGCTCCCACTGCTATGAATGCCCTTGATTGGTTTTTCTAAACCGTTCCAAACACGTTCAACCTGAATCTGACCTGTGACTCTGGGTTTGCCATCTGCAAAGCAAACAAAAGGTGAGGAATTTCGGTGGAAAAGCACGCTCCAAAAAGAAACCAATAGAAAATTGCAATTTAGCCCTTGAACTTTCAGAAAATTACAGTGAGATCCCTAAACTTTCAGAAAATTGCAGTTAGGTCCCTGAACTTTCAGAAAAGTGCAGATTAGCCCCTGAACTTTTAGAAAATTGCAGTTAGGTCCCTGAACTTTCAGGAAATTGCAGTTTAGCCCCTAAAGTTCAGAAAATTTGCATTTTTTACCCTTAATTTCTGAAAAGGGTGCAGTTTGTCCGTTATAATGGCAGAAAGCAGTAAGATTCAGATTGAGAAGTTTGATGGGAAGGACTTTGGTTGGTGGAAGATACAAATTGAAGATTTGCTCGTGCAGAAAGACTTGGACGCAGTTTTAGGTGAAAAACCGGAGGCGATGACACAGGCACAGTGGGAGACTTTGGATAAGAAGGCCAAGGCATTTATTAGACTAGCGTTGTCAAAGGATGTTGCCTTCAACATCTTGAAGGAGACCTCGACAAAAGGAATCATGGAGGCATTGTCTAATATGTACGAGAAGCCGTCGGCAGCAAATAAAGTCTTCCTGATTCGGGAACTAGTCAACACGAGGATGAGGGAAGAAAGTTCAGTTACAGTGCACATCAACAATTTAAACTCGATTTTATCCAGACTTGGGTCAGTGGGAATAAAGTTCGAGGATGAAGTTCAAGCTTTACTACTGTTATCATCATTACCTGACAGTTGGTCCGGAACAGTTACAGCTGTTACTAGTTCTGCAGGATCGAAAGAGCTCACTTTTGAGGGAATTCGGGATTTAATTCTAGGCGAAGACGTCAGAAGAAGAAATTTCGGGGAATCATCAAGTGAACAATTGAACGCGGTCAGAGGTAGAAAAAATAACAGAGGTAGTGGGAGCAGGAACAGAAGAAGGAGTCAGTCGAGGACTCGAAATGATGTGACTTGTTGGAACTGTAAAGAGGTTGGACATTTCAGGAATCAATGTCCAAAAGACAAGAAAGAAGTTAACGTTGCAGTAGACCATTCAGATGATGATGTTTTGATCTGTAGTATGGAGAGCAATGTGGATTCCTGGGTTATGGATTCGGGTGCTTCATTTCACGCTACCCACAGCCATGAGGCACTGCGAAATCTGAAAGAAGGTGATTTTGGTAAGGTAAGACTGGCAAACGATGAGGTTCTTGATGTGACGAGCATAGGTGACTTAGATCTGAAGACTCCAGTCGGTCCATGGACTTTGAAGGATGTCCGGGTAATTCTAAGACTGAAGAAACAGTTGATTTCTGTTGGGAAGTTGGATGAACAGGGGCACGAGGTTAAGTTCAGGAATGGGCAGTGGAAGGTAGTCAAAGGAAATCGTGTGATATCTCGTGGACATAAGAGGGGTTCATTATATATGGTCAGTTTACCGTCTGAGGGAGTAACCGTCCCAGTTCAGAAAAAGACCAAAGTCCGGTTCATAGAGTCTCGTGGACAGAAGTAGGTTTGCTTTGCAGATGGCAAACCCAGAGTCACAGGTCAGATTCAGGTTGAACGTGTTTGGAATGGTTTAGAAAAACCAATCAAGGGCATTCATAGCAGTGGGAGCAAGGGTTGTGTCTCAGCTAGAATACCCAGAACACAGTGGGTTAAGAAAACCAGTATTCCATCTGTAAAATTCTCTCCAGATTATCTGCTACACATGGAGAGTGTCGTTTGTTCTCAGGATGTTCCAGGATCGGGCAGTTCATTTCAATGGGAGCCGGTGGAGACAGAGAACAGGTCAGTGGCAGACTTAGCCATGACAAATGTGTTGGAGCTAACAGAAGCTTCAACTAGCCTTCAGGAAAATTGAAGAGAAGGCAGGGTAACTAGGAAGGAGCTAAGATGAAAAGTTTTACGAAATACAGATGCACAGTTGAAGCACGGTGAAGATTGTTCCGTGGCTTCAAGTGGGAGATTGTTAAGTAGGTGAAGCCACTAGTCAATATTAGTGGCAGAAAAGCAAGTCAAAAAAGGGGAAAAAGGATAGGCGATCCAGTTTTCCCGAATGCATTTTTCATGGACTGTTTTTTTGCTTGTTCACATTATCATTTCAGACTCTATATATGAGTCTCATCTGCGATTTGTAAAACAACACCACATGTAACAGAGAGAGTGCAGAGTAGCACCAAGAAATATACATTCCTAGTTACCTGGTGGACGTAGGTCAGATTAGACCGAACCACGTTAAATCCCTCGTGTTCATCTTTGTGTTCTTGAGAGAGAGAGAGAGAGAGAGAGAGCTGAGTGCGTGTGATTAGTGTCGTGTGTGTGTCTCGATCCTAACAATTAAAATCAAACAGTTAGTATTACCAGGTGTACATCGTTTCCCAAGTTTCTTCCAAAAACTCAAACTCATATTTCGTTGCTCGCCAAAAACAATCTTTGATGATACCTCCAATACAAAGCTTACTAATCGTTCGATTAAAAACTGGGAATTTTATATGTTTGTTTCTCCAGTTGAACGTACAAAAGTAAGCCCCTTTGTCATTAAACTCAAGAACGTACTCTTGACTATCGTTAATTGTTTTAAAATCAGGCAGTTGGTCTTTCTTTCCACAACCAACCATAAGGCTATCAAGGCCACGATCTACGATGTGCACTGTGTTTCTGGGAAATGCCGCCTCCAAAAAGATGGAAGGTTGGGTTGGTGTTCTGATTCCGATCATAAGAAAGAGAAACAAAACAAGATGGATACATTTATTAGGACTTCTCATTTTATTTTTTTTGGTGTGTGAACTTGGATTTTTTGAGTTAAATAAATCTCCTCTTGGTGCAGTTTTGACGAAAATGCCCCTGATCTTAAGTTGACAATTCCAGTCCTGGTTTCTGCTTTTCTGCTCATTTCAATAGGAAGATATGTTGATTTTGCTGCTCCTGGCTGTTCTTCTTTGGTTTCCTGGTGCTCCTGGTTTGTTTTTGATAGTTTCGTCCTTGGCTTTGTTCATTTTGGTGTTGCTGATAAAAAAGGCCCTTGCGTCTTTCTTTCTTTTGAAGCTTTTAGTACTAATTTAAATCTAGTTTCTGTTTTGGGGAAGTTTTTATTGTTAGGTGTTTGCGTTTGTTAGACTCTAATGGTCGCCTTTAGCTATTGGTTGTACCTTGCACTTTTGTTTTTTTCTTTCGCAAGCATCCCGCTTGCTATTAATAAAATGTTGCTGTTCAAAAAAAAAAAAAAAAAAGAATATGAGTAATGTCATTTAATATATTGTTGCTGGTATTATACCAGCAACAATATATTAAATGACATTACTCATATTCTTTTTTTTTTTTTTGAACAGCAACATTTTATTAATAGCAAGCGGGATGCTTGCGAAAGAAAAAAACAAAAGTGCAAATAATATATATTTGACAAGTCAACAAATAATTTATTGGTGTTATATATATTTGACAAGTCAACAAATAATTTATTTCTATTACGTATCAGATTAAATGTAACTTGCATTTATGATTTTAGGTGATGAAATCAAAGTTATCAAGAATAATATCCAGGAGTTAAAGGTTACAAGTTATGGAGCAATGATCTAAATAAAATCATCATCTCAAGAGATGTTACTTTTGACGAGTTTGCTATGATTCATCAAACTTCCGACTCTACAGAAGATACAGTCGCATCATCAAAAGCAAATGAAGAGAAAGCTCAAATGGAGGTGGAGTTTCCTACTTCACCTGTCACCATTCCGAGTCCAGTTGAGCAACAAGAGTCTTCCTCGCCAAATGAGCCTGTCGTTGTTGAAGAAACAACAACTTCACAACCACAAGCTACTACTCGAAGAATTGCAAGAGATAGGCCGAGAAGACAAATTGTTCCTCCAAAGAGGTATGCTGAACTTGTTGCTTACGCTTTTATTGTTGCTAATGATATTGAGTCGGAAACGGAGCCTCTAAATTATGATGAGGCTATCAAATCTAAAGAATCAAGTAATTGGATGATTCCTATGCATAATGAGATGGAATCCTTGCAAAGAAATGGTACTTGGGATTTAGTTCATATTCCAAAAGGGAAAATGCCAGTTAAATGCAAGTGGGTCTACAAGCTCAAAGAACCTGTTAACCCGAATGAGAAACCAAGATATAAAGCTCGGTTGGTAGCTAAAGGCTACAGTCAAATTCCAGGCGTTGACTATACTGACATCTATTCCCCAGTAGTCAAACACACTTCTATTCGTGCATTGTTGGGGTTAGTTGCTTCAAATGATTATGAGTTGGAGCAACTAGATGTTACTACAGCTTTCCTAAATGGTGAGCTTGAGGAAGAGATTTTCATGCAACAACCTGAAGGTTTTGTAGTTCCTAGCAAGGAGGACTACGTATGTAAATTGAAGAAATCTCTCTATGGCCTCAAGCAATCTCCTAGATAATGGTACAAGAGGTTTGATTCTTTCATGACCAATCACAAATTCAGCAGGTGCACCTATGATTGCTGCGTTTATTTCAAGAAAGGTGACGATGGTTCAAAGATCTACTTACTTTTGTACGTGGATGACATGTTGATTGCAGCAAAAGATATGAAGGAGATTCAGAAGTTAAAAGACCAGTTGAAAGCTGATTTTGAAATGAAGGACATAGGCAGAATATTATTCTTGATAACTTTGATTTCGCCAAATCTCATAAATTTCTATCTCACTGTATCCACATTTACAATGTGATCGGATGTAATTTGTTCGGCAACAATTTTTTTTTGCGCCGTAGCACCTTTGCTTTTGTCCTATACCAAACACAACCTAGAATTACCCAAATCCAAAAAACTCTTTTCGATTTCAGAGATCGTTGTACGAATATTATCATGCCCCGTACCAATTATTAGCGTGATCTTCAAATACAAAATCGTTAAAACTTTAAATAAGTCGAGAAATTAGGAGTAGGAAAACAAATAAATAGAAACGAAAATTACCAAATGATTGTAGAAACGAGATATTTGGAGACATGCAATCCAGCATCATAGCCGCCATGGCTATCGTAAATTCCGGCAAATGTAGTGGAGGGGCATACATGCACCTCGCTATAAACCTACATGTCACTATGAGCTTTTGTGGCAGCGTATGAGTATTCGCCAAATCTGAAATTTTTGATAAAAAGAGACCAAATCTTGTCATTGCGGTACACATTCGCATCATTTCATCTGCTTTTCGTCCAAGCTTCTTTAACAAGTTATTCATTATTTTCAAGAACAGTAAAGCCAAAATATTGGAATCGTAGAGAATAAAAGATGTATTTTCGCTCTCTTATATATATGGTGCCAGCTCATGCACCACAATCCTCAAGGTTCCTTTGAGTGACAGCATCAGTCCCTATTATTTGTGCATAAAGTATCCAAGGTTTGGGAGGGTTTTTGATTTTTGAATAAGAGAAAAGACATCTAATAACATTTTGAAATTTGAACGAAGGGCTAATTGACAATAACATATTCAAACTTTGATTAGTTTTTTAGAAGGTCATTTTCTTTTTTCATTAAACTTTCTCAAAATAGGAACTTGTTAAAACTTTAATTGATTTATGCAACATGCTAATTTTGAGAGAACCCTTATGTATTGTCTAGCTTTTTGCAATCTATATATATTTGTATGTTAAATTAACAGGTCTACGTACAATAGGTTTCTATATGCTAGCCTCATTTTTTATTTTTGAATCGGAGAAAAGGCACGTAATAACATTTTAAAATTTGAACAAAGGGCTAATTGCCAATAACATGTTCAAACTTTGATTAGTTTTTTAGAAGGTCATTACTTTTTTTTTCATTAAGATTTCTCAAAATAGGAACTTGTTAAAACTTTAATTGATTTATGCAACATGTTAATTTTGAGAGAACTGTTATGTATTGTCTACCTTTCTGCAATATATATATATATATATATATATATATATATATATATATATATATATATATATATATATATATATATATATATATATATATATATGTTAAATTAACAGGTTTATGTACAATAGGTTTCTATATATTAGCCTCGTTTTTCATAGCACTAACGAAACAAAAAAGAGATTGAATCATTTTCAGAAAAATCATCAACGCGTATAAGTTTTCTTGAAATTAATTATCTATAAACCATATAACCGGTCAATACGTACTAATTGAAAAACTAATTTTTAGCCTATAACCTAATTTATCAATAAGTTATTTCAAGTAGCTTATAAAAAATTAGTTTATAAGCTATGATAAACTACTTTTGTGCTATTATCAAAAACTAATTTGCAATAAGCTCAAAAAATAAACTAGCTTATGCATGTCAAACATATTCTAAATGAACAAGTATGTATGTATTTCGTGGATCTAATGCCAAAGAAAAGGCAGATTGGCTTTCTAGAAAAAGTTGCCAAAATTCAAGTTTTGTTTAGCTTTATTTCTTCTAATAACAATCAGCGCTCACATTTTTGTTATTTTAGAGTGTGTTTGGTATGAAAATTTCAAGTACAATAAATTAAGAACAACATAAATATAACATAAAATGAATCATTGCATTGAATCATCATATTTCGATGGTTCAAAGTAGTGGAATTAACCATTCAAACATATTATTTGTTATCTATAGATAGAAAAAAGTAATTAAAATTAAACTAATAAATGTGAAAAAATATGTTGTTTTTAAAAATAAATTTAACCACATAAAGATATGTTGTTAAATAAGTTGCATATATACATTTTTTTTCATTTAAAATATATGTAATATTTTTCAAATGTTAGAAAATAAATATTAATCACCTAAAAAAGTGTACCAAAAAACTAAATGAAGTCCTCTCTCTCTCTCTCTCTCTCCCTCCCTCCCTCTCTCAATCAAATTAATTAATTAATTAATTAATAGAAATTATAATTATATTACACAAATCTTACTTCTAATAAAACACTAGTGAAGATGACACGTGTCACTCTCTTATTCACTTTTAGCCTTATTTTCCCGCACAAACGTGTTGCCACAATTCCTATTTTGCCCTTGGTCTACCCTTCATCACGTTACAATTTGAAACCGATAACATTTTCCAAATTGGCTCCCTAAATCTCGCCTAAATCATAGAAGCTTTTACCACTCAACCATCTCCTCCCTCCTTCAATCAATTAGTCTACATCCAAGGTATTCTACAATTCTCCTTCAATTAGTGTCAATCGAATGATTCTATTTCACCACCACCACTCGCCATCTTCAAATGACTTCATATATATGTCATGTTCATCTATAACAAAGAACAAACATAGATCAATACAATCTTCTCTCCCCGGGACGGCCCTCACACCGACGAGTGCAATCAATGAAAACCAAGATTAGGGATTCAATTTTACTTGGATTCAAGATAAGGCTTCGATTTTAGAGTCATTAAGTCTATCGGTTAACTGGTTTTTTTTTATTTGATTTTCGGTTTTTGTTTATAGATAGTTGTGGTTGATGTTGCTCTATAAGGATTGCTCGATATCTCTTTTGACCAAAGGATTGCTAGCTTTGAAAATCAAAGATCTCGACCCGGTGGCAGGAGGCGTGTTCGCCACCTTCACCGGTTCATCTCGATTACTTTTTTAATAGAAATTGACTTTCAATGAGCAAGGGCAACAATCTCACAGCTAGAAAAAGGTGCAGGTAATTTTTTTCGCAAAATTTACATCACTCGAATTCTCTTTTGGTTTGATGCTAATTCGGTAAGTATTTTAGGTTTTTCTTGGATAAGTTTGGAAACGAAGAATTTTGTGTACCAACTATTTTCTTCATTTATTGATTAAGTTGGAACTCTATGAGTCTGTGAAAGACTCTCTTAAACATTTATGTAATTTATCCACCGTCCATGTGTTTTGAAGTCCGTTTTTGGATTTCGAAAATCAAGGTGAGCTAATTTGGTTATAAATAAATTTCTTATAATAGTGATCTTATTAATTTCTTATGGATGGTGGTTGTTGATGACACTCGGTAAGGATTGCCCGGCATCCCTTTGGAAACCAAAGGATTTCTCGCTTTTCAAATTAAAGATCTTGACTCATGGTTGTAGGTGTATTCGCCACCTTCACCGGTTCTTCTCGATTTTGTTTTTAACATAATTGTATTGAAGAAGTTCATCAACATTGGCTCCAGGTTGTCGCATGATCAATTTCAGTAAACCCTTGAATTTACTGATTCTACTTCGTCATTGGGTCATTATCACGGTTAGCTGCAACCAGAAAAGACTATTTTTCTTCTATTTTCGATTCCTTATTTGCTTTAGCTCTCAGATTTGCATGTCTTTTTATAGTATTGTTCATTACTTATGGGGTTCTGTTGGTTTCGGGGTTGTAAATCTGGTTTAATCAAGAATAACGTTAAACGTGTAGTGCATGGATGAATTGAGGAATTGTGTGAATGAGGTAAGGTCATTAACACAATTCATAATTTTCGACAATTACACATGACAATTTTTCTTTTTTCGCTGTTGATCAACGTTACTTATTTATATACTTGAGTTTTCTAAAAGACCCCCATCTGATCACCCTCTCAATTTAATCTCTCAATTTGCTGGTCTTTTGGGGTACTTAAATTATTATATGAATGCCAATTGAGAGCTGAAAATGGCTAAACATGTGATTTTGGCAGTGAAGTTTAAAACTTTAGTATTTGTTGTTTTTCGGCTACTTTAATCTTAATTGGATTTAACTTAATATCTTTTGTTGCCCAGGGGATGCTAGCTGTTAGACAATATAATATAGTAATGGGTTGATAATGCAGTATGTGGCTTTACATTAGTTTAGTTTAGCAGTATTTATTATAGTATGGGTCTGTATATTATATTAGTGTTGTATGGGCCTTTAGATTAGATTAGTTGAGTATATGTTTGATATTATATACCCTGTGATCTGGTAATGGAACGGATGAAAAAGCTGGAATCTTTAACACTAACCGTTGATGAACATGTCGTGGTGTAGTGGATTCAGAAGGTTAGTGGTTGAGCGCCTTAAGAAAGCAGAAAGTTTGACCGAGGATAGTCATATTCTGTCAATTGGATGCAAGAATATAACATCAAGCATTCTTGGTCACCTATCAAAGTGAAGCTTATTAGTAGTTGGAAGTTGGAACACATTAAATCAGATTTAGTGTTGTGAAATAAGAAAAAGCGAAGAGAGCATTTATCCATGCATAACTAATCACAAACATGGGATTGATTGTTAGAAGACATATTTGATTAAGCTTAAATGAATTAGATCTGAATCATTCAAATTTGAATGAATCAGAGTTCTAAATGAATTAGATCTGAATGAAATATCATGTTTGATTAAGCCTATGAATAGCTATGTTGAACGATGAAAAATTACCATTTTACCCTTTTATTTAAAACAATAATATACACCGACAAAAAATCAAAAAATTTAAGAATTTCATCCTACATGTTATTAAACTCAAAAACTATAGAAAAATTATACATATGATAATCAAAAATTATTTACACAACACCTAAATTGAACTGCAGCTTTCGGTCTGGAATTTAATCCAGTTCTAAACAAATGGAACTGCAGCTTTCAGTCGACATCCATTTGCACAAAAACCACCATAGTCTTCGATCAAACTACCTTCCTTTTCCTCTTATAAACATACACCAACAAACTAGGAAACAACTTCTGCTATCCAAGCACCATTCCTCTTTCGTTCTGCTACTCAATTTCATGATTTTTTTTCCTTTTCTGGTTCGTTTGATGACACAACTAAGGAATTCTGATTCAGCCTTTTAGGGTTTACTCGAGAAGAATTAGAACCAAAAACAAGAAGCGGAATCGAAATGGAGAGAGGAAGAGTGCAATTGAAGCGGATCTAGAACAAAATAAGTAGCAATTCATCTTCTCAAAGCATTAAAAACCCTTACCTTGTCAGAGCAGCACCGTGAGAAGCAGAGGAGAGTGAGCAACAGCGGAGGTGAGCAGGCGGCAGGGCGGATGCAGCCGGCGATCCCCAGGCGGCGGAAGCAACGGAGGTGAGCAGCAGAAGTGCCGATAGGCAGACAGATGGCGTTACCGCCGCCGGCAGCTGGAGGTGGCAGTGGTATTGCCGACGTGAATTTTCTGAGATGGGGGAGGAGGAATCGCTGAAGAGAAAAAGAAAGCAGTTTACGGGAAGAGGAAAAGATGGAAGGGATATTAGGGTAAAGGGTATTTTTGTAATGTTTTTAATGAAAAGTCCATTTAACAGCTGTGCAATTTTTAGATATCAAACAGTCTAGGCTCCTAGCCATTTATGGTGCGTTTGGTAGGCGGTAATGAGGCCAGGAAAGGAAAGAACCAGATGGAATGATAATTGTGTGTTTGGTTGGAGCAAGGAAAGGATTACACCATTACCAAAGGGAATCCCATTCCCTCACAACGCGGGATTTTCATTCCATGGGGGACCCCTGGTTTTGTTTCATTCCATTCACGCTGCATTGAAAATATTCTAGTTTTATCCTTCCTGAAATTAGCATGTTCTAGAAAATCAGGAAACCAATAATCGATTTCACTCCAAATCGGAAAGAAACTTAATGTATTTGTAGCTTGATGTATTTGTAGAAAATCTGCCAGAAACCAATTTATGATTCAATCTTATTCGTGTGTTACTCGAAGGTAGATTTTTTAACGTTCACAATTCTTGATTTACATATTGTACTTCTCATGTTGGTACAATGAATTAAGTTTCTGGCAGATTTTCTAGAACGTGTATTGGTTATTGGTTTGGTAAGAACGTGTATTGGTTTCTGGCAATAATCGATTTCACTCCAATGCGGGATTTGTAGCTTGATGTATATGTTGCACTAGGGATGAGAATCGGTCCGGACCCGGACCGAACCGGACCGAGAACCGAAGAACCGAGAACCGATTTTATAGGAAACGAAGAACCGGGAACCGGACCGAATACCCGGGTTCCGGTTCCTACCGGTTCGGTTCCGGTCCGGTTCCGGTTCCGGTTCGGTTATTCAAGGTAAAAAATGTGTTCGGTTCCGGATCCGGACCGAACCGGACCGAGAACCGAAGAACCGAGAACCGATTTTGTGAGAAATGGAGAACCGAGAACCGGACCGAATACACGGTTCCGGTTCCTATTCGGTTCCGGTTCCGGTTCGGTTCCCGGTCCGGTCCGGTTCTCCGGTTCAAAATCTCATCCCTATGTTGCACGACAACTGCTCGATCAAATGACTGAACGAAACTGCTGTGAGCTTTTTAGTCTAAATAGGAAAATTGTATGCATCTTTTAGTCTATTGAGGAAAGTATAGCGATGGGTCACCTGGTAGGGGGAAAAGTAGCCAAAAGTCTCCAAATTTTTTTGTTGAGATAACCCTTGTGTGTGTTTTGGATACAAATTAGCAAGTTTTAGATTGAGTTTAGTAATTTTGTTGATTGGTTGGTGGAAAGGATGTTTAATTCATCCTCTTTATAATCCTTGACAGAAGAAACATTTTACTTATAATATAATTTACACTTCAACTTTTCATTTAAATTTATCCTAACTTTGTATATATGTTTTAATCGCAGGAATACTTCTGTAGAAAATTTTGAGTTCGTTCAAAATAGTGATTAAATATTAGTTTGGTTGATGTCATTTTTGTTAGTAGTTGTATTAATATCGCTTTATTACAATATAATTATAATTTTTTTACTTGATATTGCTGAAAATATCGAATTTTATGAATTTTTTGTTGTAGGGGTATTTTTGTCATTCTTAAGTATTCTCATTCCATTCCTTTATGTCTTTATACATACCAAACAACATGAATGAATGAGTCATTTCATTATATCAAGGTAACCAAACATGACAATATAATGGTAATGAATCATTCCATTACCACATCTATTCCATTACTTGATACATTCCATTCCCTTGTTATTCAATTACTTCCAACCAAACACACCCTTAGAGCGTCTTAATCATTCATTCAGATTAAGAGGTTATCAAACACAACCTTAGGTTATCAAACACAACCTTAGTGTTGTTAGAAGACATATTTAGCTACTACCGATATATGATGATACAGTTGTAAATAAGAAAGATTAATTGCATGGTGCTTGTATTGCAATCGGATCATTCCCACTAATATGCTTTTACATTTATGTTTGTAGTTCTGGTAAATTTTATTCTATTTGATTTACATATACAAAACTATAAAACCACGGTAGTTTCAATTACAATGTATGGTTAGAACATTTTCATCTCACTTCCTACTGTAGCTTTTCAAACTAATCTTCATTTGAACTAAACATGATTGCACTTCTAATCCAAAAGGAATACAAATGATCAGATTATGGTCATTAACTTGCAATATTATTTACTACTAGAATTTGAAAAATCCCAAATGAGATAAAAAAACAAAAGAGAATTAAGTTCATGTCTTTTAGATAAGAAAAAATAGTTTTGACTCCAATGCATGTGAAAAAAGAGTTTTATTTCTCTGTCTTTAAGGCTGGAGGGAGTGGTTAACATGTTCAGCACATGCTAAACTTGCCACATCAGCTTAGCACATGCTGATTAAATTTGGTGGGAGCAGTTAGCATGTGCTAACCATGCTAAAAGATACAACTCTCATGCTAAAAAGTACAAGTCATGTTGCTATGGCTTGTTGATGGCGAGCTCGTTGATTTCTTGGCGAGGAGGGGGTTGGCGAGGGCGATGGTGGCGGTGTGGTTTGGCGAGGGAGGTGGCATGTTTGGCGAGGGGTTAGGCGAGGCTACTCCCTCTAGCCTTAACGGCTATTAAATAAAATTGCTTAATTTCAAAAAATAAAGTTGGTTTTTTTAAATCAAACGGCCCACTTGCATATGCTTCTATTCCTTTTTCTCTTTCATGGTAATTAATTAGTATTGCTCCGTTACAAAATACTCCAATTAGGCTTCTTTTTTTAATTGAATTCTGCAACTACATATTTTTTTGTTTTTAACCCGAAACAAAATCATATTTTTATTTGTAACCAAAAAGAACATCCCATATTTAATTTTAACCCATGAACAAAATGTGACGTATATATGTAAACTTGCTAATTTACAATTAAACAAAAAAGTTATTATATAATTTTTTTAACTTTTTCAACAGCGTTACACATGGGTTAATAACCTAGTTGATTAATATGCTCCTAAATGATAATTGGTCCAGCATTAATTATACATTAATACAATATTTATAGGTTCATACGCACGAGGTTGGAATTTACACATTCTCAATTAGAACAATCAATACACATTCTCAAATTCTCAACTTAAAAATCACACCAACAAAGTTATTCGGTGTTTTTGATTTCATAACATGAAATATATCAAGAAACCAAGTTCCATTCTCACATGCATTGACAAATTTCGATTTCTAATCTAGGGTTCTAAAAAATCAAGAGAGTACCTTAAATTTTTCTGCTCAAAAGAAGAAACCAAGAGTTCCTGAAGCTGTTAGTGAAGGAATCCAACCACCGCCGGCCACCACCAGCAGCGACCGCCGGCGGCAGCGGCGCTTCCGCTGTTTTTGCTTCGATTTTCCGGCCAGCACTGCACCTTTGCTGCTGCTCCTCCTAGCCGTCATCTCCGGCCGATAGCAGCACCGGCAACAACCAAAGGTTGTTGCTTAATTCATCGGTTCCCTACCCTCTTTCACTCGATCTCTCAATTTCTTTTCCCTTTTACGAACCTAAAACGCGTACCAGATGAAAACGGGAACAAAAGGATTATATTTTTTGACCAGTCAAAAAAACAGCAAAAATTACCGAAATACCCCTCAACCAATGTCTTTGTAAAAAAAAATTCCAGGCACTTTTTCCTGATTTTCGCAAACTTTTCACTAGATAACTTCCAAATACCAAAACTCGATTTTCACAAAGTTTATATCTTTATAAATTTGGGAATGAGCTTTACAACTTTCCCCTACTAACTTAAGTCTGAATCTGTACCAATTTCCCGATACATCCCCTCAAACATGGGCATTTGACTATTTTTGTCACTTTTTGCCATCTTTAAACTGTCATAACTTTTCGTTATAACTTCAAATGACCCGAATCTTTTTCCTATATTATTGTTACATCAAATATTACAAAAGTCTTCTTAATGACTTCCCAATTTCTTATAGATTTTTAGATATTAATTTCCTAAAGTTTTACAAATGTTTTCTTCACTTTTAAATCTCAAATTTCCATTTTTTTCCTTTGAGTCTTTCAATCAAATTTTCAAATGAAGCAATACGTCATTATGACTTAATAAAAGGTCTTAAAACATAAATTCTCATATTTTCACATTCCTCGACCATTTTACCCTTCTGTATACATTTAAATTCGTTTGGACATTGAACCTCTTAACATCAAGATACTTAGTTTTAAATCATTATTTCATATATTAAAATTTTAAGTTGTCACAGTTAGTTACTATCCAACTATCCTGATTACCTATAATCTTTTTCAATTAAAATTAGCAATGACACTACATTGCTTCAATTAATGAATGTCATTGCCACATCAAAGCAAATAATCTTTTAAAAAAAAAAACAATCCAGAAAGCCATATTTTATATACTTTCAGATTGTTTATAAATAAAAAAACTTATGCACTTTAAACATGTTTCTTTTGGAAAGGTAGGCGTGACCGGAAGTGGGAAATGTCTCACAGATTTCCAAAAAAGGGAAATCTGTCTATATCTCAAGAAGCCAATGCTGAAAAGACTGAGGATTACAAACCATATATAGAGTGCCTCAAGTTTTATGCTCAAGTAACAACTTTCTAGATGTTGATTTCAACTTCTAGGTGCACTTGTACTTTATTTGTAGTTAAATCATAATTGAAGCTCCTACCCGTTAATAATTAAGCACTCATCAGTTCACTATCATCTTTTCTTTCTCAATTCTAGATATAGGGTTAACAATAGGCCAAATGACAGCATATGTGTATTGTAACACCTCTAAACTTCAACACATGAGAATAGCGAGTAAAGTCCAACAATTAACTAACCAACACAACAATATCTAACTGACCAAAGTACTAAAACTAAAACAGAAAACCAAAAGATCATAGGATTACATTGCAAAAAATGTTTAATGTTTATAACATGCTAATTCAATTTTTTTAACTTTATAGCATTTTCAATTACAGCTCCAGCAACTTCTAACTACTTCATTGACCATGTTTTTTGTTTCTTATTACGTGAGATAGATGCCACAAAATGTGTGTTAGGCTTAAAAATCCTAATGATTTTGAGTTTGTCCTAACATTTAAGGTAAACCTTATATAGACAGGTAATAAGTTAGACAATCTTATGTTATGCCATAACCATAAGATGTTATGCTTTTATATCAAGTTGGTCTAAAGAAAGTATGATAATTCACATTACTCCTACAGGTGTGTATTGATTATGTTTAAAAACTAAAACTCACCCTAAAGACCAATATACCTGATCAAAACCCCCAACAAAACTAAATCAGATATATAAACAAATCCCTTATTTAACATCTAATACAACCCAAATCAAATATATAACCGGCAATGGACAACCAAATTCAGACCTTAGAAACCAAAAGCCATGCTCCAAAAAACATTAATAAACCCCAGAAGGAGAAATTACCTTTATAAATTCCGCACACAATATCTGTCGACCAATAGGAGACCGGAAGAAAGCTGGCAGTGAGCTCGGTATTCAAGTGACGGAGGAAGACGGTGTTAGGCTGATTTGTAGCAAACCGTCGACCAACTGAAGAGCTGGAAGAGCGCCGGCGGTGGTGTACGATGCTTCACATTTGAAGCTGCCGAGATTCAGGTGACTGAGAAGATGTGACAGAGGAAGGCGATTGTAGGCAGTGAGGCCGTCAAGATCGGAAGGCGATGTTTGAGAGAGACGAAGATGGAAGGCGATGTTTGAAAGAAACGTAAATGGAAGTAGATGTTTGAGAGAGATAGAAGACAGAGAAATGAACATAATTTTAGTTGTTAAAAAATTACTGTAAAAGTTAAAGCACTGTATAACATTTGATAAATGTTATATAGTCAATTAGATTAGATTTTAAAAAATTTTAGTTGTTTCAAAATATCTTATACGAAAAAATTAATTTCAAAATATCTTTAAAAAAAAAACAAAATTGAACTCCAAATTTCCAGCTCCGCCCTCCTACTTTCTCAAAATTATGTTCTCATTAATTTGGGCTACGAGAGCATGCATGGGCTCGCGAGTCTATAACAAATAATAAACTATCACAAATATTATTTTCTATCTAGTGTCTTTATATTTATAAGATAATACAATTATAAGGAAAGTGATCCGACAGTTTTTAGTCATACACAACAATTAAATGCATTTTATGCATGATGTACAACCCTTTTAATGCATAAATTATTGTGTATGACTAAAAAGTGTTGTGTACGGATCACTTCCCCAATTATAATGGGTTGCTTCCATTACCTACTTGCCTTATAGTATCAAACAAAATCCCACCCAGAATCTGGCTCAAAATTTTAAACTGAAAATTTGAAACTAACCACATTGCATCGTTGATATTTATTTTGGGTTTCTTTGTTTTTCGGTTTAGAAATCACTAGTTATCCAATATGATAATACATGCCCGTTAATATCTTACCCATATGAACCTATTGTGTTTATGATTTTAGTGTCACCAAGTCATTTTAGGTAATTGAATCTAACATGTGAGCTAAGAGCAGGGCCGGTCCAATGGTTTTCATGCCCAGGGCAAAAGGAATAATAACGTTTCCCCTATGTTTGGAATATTTCTCTTTTTTTCGCTTTCTATTTTGAGCATGTGATTAGAGGAAACATGTTTAAATACTTTATTTCTTTATCAATGAGAAATTTATGTTCAAAAGTGATCTGGAAAAAAAAAACCAAACAAACATTAGTTTTGAGTTCTATGGTGACTTTTTTATATTCGTACTAAATCAAGTAACTCAAAACAACTATAAGTAAATTCAACACATATATCCTTAATGGTACTTGTATTTGATATACAAATATCTAAAAGCAATAGAACTTCATGTTCAAAAGCATTAGTATGTTAGTAATGCCATTTAGAAAGGGGTTATTGTCATAATGACCATATCAACTATTTCAAAAAAAAATTAAAAGATCCTTTAACTAAAATTTGATATTTCTAACCCATTAAACTTGTTGATGACTTATTGCATATATCATTTTACCTGGTTTTTATAGGTTATAATGTTGACATGGTTTATTAAACTAATATTAACGCCACGTGGCATTGATATCACATCTACATATCTCATTATTTAATTTTCATTTTGTTTTAAAACTAGTTTTTTATATACACTATATAATTTATTTTATTAATATTAAATTATTGATTTTTGTTGTGCATTTAATAGAAAACAAAATACTTTGGTGAACTTACCACATGTTTTCTAATCTGCCAATTCTCAACCTCTCTATCTTTCTTTGTTTTCTTTTTTCTTAACCGAGGATCCACAATCAAACAAAATGTCAAAGGGTTTTCTACCTTTTTGTTTTCTTTCTTCTCCATCGATGATCCACAATCAACGAAAATGTCAAGAGTTTTCTGCCTCCTTGTTTTCTTTCTTCTCCATCGAGGATCCACAGTTGAGGATCCACGGTTGAAGAGTTGAATATTACACAAAATTAACAAGCACCTACGAATCTAGCTTCACAAAGGGTTTTTCTATAAGGGTTTTTTTTGTTATCAAAGGGATTTTCCGATCTAGATTTTTTTATGTCCTTGGATTTTATTTTTCTAAATGTTCTCAGATCTGTTCTTGTTTTTTGTTTTTGTTATTCGATTTCTTCATCTATGACATCTATTGGAAAGCAACACGAACACATGGATAGTTTTTCTATATCTCTGACCTGTTCGTATTTGGGTTCGTTTTGCTTTTTTATTGTACTTTTTTCTTTTGATCTGGGTTTGTTAGGATTGAGCTTTTTTGATCAATTTTGATTTTTGATTTTCCGGACATGTTCGTATTTGAGACCGTTTTTTTCTTGTGTTTTGTTTTTTTGATTTGCGTTTGTTTTTTTTTTAGAACGGCAATCTAATCTACTCTTAAACTACACCTTAATACCACCTATGTCTCGAACGAGACTTGGACCCTCGACCTCAAGTAGGGAGGGCAACACCTGATGCCGCTGGGCTAGAAGCCCTTTGGCGATTTGCGTTTGTTATTGGTATTTTTCAGAAGAAGATGAATGAGATATCATAGTGGCGTTGGTTGCATCTGGTGGGGCGGTAGACAGTGACCAATTGTGGTGGTTGTCGTGTCGATGGTGGGTGCACGACAATGGTGGTTGAATGTTCTTCAAAGAACGAGAATAGGATTCATAATTTTTGGATTTATAAAATTTAATAATAATAAATAATTTAAAAACAATTAATTTTGAATGAAAATCTATGTGTACATTATGTCTGCCACATGATTATAAAATGGTTTAAATGACATTGGATTATTCAAATCAGCATTAGATATGTCTCAACAGGTTACCCTTCCAAAAAGGATTTTATTAGCATGTTTTTAGTGAGTTTAAGGATTTAGAAAGATCAAATTTTAGTTGAAGGACTTTTAAAATATTTTGAAATACTTGGTAGGGTCATTATGACAATAATCCTTTAGAAACAACCAAAACCAACTTTTATCAACCCTTTTAAATTAAAGTTAACGATTATAAAGCACAATAAAGCATAGTAAATCGATAACACCAATTCAAAACAAATCAAGCAATTACATGTTTAAAATATCAAAACCAATATAGTGTCATAATAACACATAAACAAATTCGACAGTTCCAACAACAAAATAATTTTCTATGAGTTTATCTAAAACCGAACGCAAACACAGATGAAGGACAATAGGGGCAATTCTCCTACACTTTTGCTTATTCACAGGAGACTTTCCGACATTCGGTTAGAATTTTTAGCAAGTTTTTGTTGCTTCCCGTTTTCTTTGAACAAATTGATCATTTTCCTTATAGAAATCACAAAGTAACTAAATAAAATACATTAAATTTAGAATCTAATGTCATTGATATGTAAATGCACCATGTGTCAAGCCTTCGACCACACAAAACACCAAGAATTTTAATTAATCAATAAAACCAAAGTTTATAGAGAAGACACATCAATTATCGAAATCCAAAGACCCAGCGGTAACTCTAAATGATAAAGAAAACATCGAAAATGAAATTACAAAAAACAGCAAGCATATTATCGTAATAACTAGGGCACAAAAACGATTTCAAGGTCAGAAGTAAGAAGTTTAGGATGCATCAGGTAACTAAATAAAATACATTAAATTTAGGATGCATCATGTACTCACCCTAAGAGAAATCAAGATTCAAGAGCTCGGTTGTTATTTAGCCTCGTCACTTGTCTTCTTTGGATGTTTTTTAAAGGATCGAGATCCTTTGATTTTCCAAAACGCCTCGTCTTCTTCAATTGAAATAATTTTCGTTCTAATTTTACTGGAGAACCGCTCCATTTATTTGAACTTTGTCTCCTTCAATTTCAGGTCATGTACTCGACGCTTTCTTGTACACTTACCCGACTTTACTCTGGATCGATATGTCTGGCCAACTGACATAGAACCCATTACAACTTCCAAAATCTGATGCCCCATTGATAATTGCTGCCTTGGCCCTGCCCGCCCTAGGCTTAGGCCGGCCCTGGCTAAGGGGCTATTTAGTTTGTACTCTAATATGTGTTTACGGAGTGCACGCATGTATAAGATCGAATGAATAGCCGGTTCGACAACAAGTCGGGGGTCCAGGGGCAGCGCCCCTGGGTTCGGGGTTTCCAAAAGGGCAGCTCCCCTTTGGCGGTGTCTAGGGCAGCGCCCCTAGCAGGGTCCTAGGGGCAGAGCCCCTGGCTGGGGACCCGTTGTCAAGTCAGCGGGCGGGGTCGAGGGGCAGCGCCCCAAAAGGTCTTCGGAATTTCCAAGTGGGTACATAGTGGAAAAATCGAATTTCTTAATTCGTGACTTGTTCCCAAAGAAACTGATGACGGCAAACCTAAACCCCATGATGGCTAACCCTACATGAAACCCTATGACTCGTTTATTATATAAACGGCTCTCCTCCTTGAGGATAAACACACTTTTTAACTCTCATTTCATCATACGATCTCAGATCTCCATAGCAATTTGGCTTACATTTCTGTGCCTATAGTCGTGAGTGTCCTCTTGGGATTATACTAGGCTGAATTTATTGTAACCCGGGCATAGGGTGGAAATATTAGTTCAGAAAATGTTCACACGATCCAAGGGATATCCAGATATCCACTCAAACCTTACCCAATTTCTGACATATTGTTTATTGTGCAATAAAACTCACACGGTCTTGTCATATTTATGTTCAGATATAAGTTATGAATTGAAACAAAAAGCCTGCATCTTTCTGTACAAACATATCTCAAAAGACAAGTGACTTGAGAATTAAAATTTTCATCATATGTTATCATTTTCTCTAAACAAAATCTTTTTGGAAATATCTTTGTTTATACACTTTCCAATTTCACCGTTATTACAAAAGAAAAGTTTTCATTTACCCCATTTCTTACTAGATTTTATATTTATATCTATATCAAATTGTGTTTGAAGACAAGATGTGAATGTAAAGATTTTGTTGGCAAGTGGACTTTGTAAAGTCTAAAAATGAGAGATTAATCCAAAGACACACCTAATTCAACATAAATGATGATGAATTTTAGAAAAATTAAACTTGTTAACCTTGAAATTGGAGCAACCAACGAGTCTTCTTCCAGGGTTTTTCAGACTCCACAAAGTCCACTTGCCAACGGGATCTTCACATTCACATCTTGCCCTTACAACTTGCCTACCAGACCGATTTGGATTCCTACTTCTTACGGAGGATGAAGAAGCCATCTTCGTCTCCTTCTTCTCATTTAACGACTATACCTCCACCTTAACGAGGAAACCAGGTAAAAATGAGTTATTAGAAGAAATGATTGAATTGAATATGTTAATGGTATCCTATCTTTTAGTGTAAAAAATTTAAGTTTGAGACGGTTTCATAAACTAACACAAAATAATAATACTTTACTTGATATTTCCCTATTAGAAAATTGAGTTTACTGGAAAAAAAAAGGTTAATGTAGATATATTAGCCGGTATCGTCTCATTTTATGTAAAAAAAGTTAACTTTAAAATTTCTTCATAAACTGACCTAAAATAATAATTTTACTAAAAATTTATCGTAAAAATATATATTAAAAGACATTTGAGAATTAAATTTCGCTATCATATGCTATGATTTTATCTTAACAAAATCTTTAAGGAAATATCTTTGTTTATACTCTTTCCAATTTCAACATTATTACAAAAAAATTCTCTATTTACTAGGGGTGGAATTGGTATGGTACCAATTATTTTTCTTAAAACCGTGTACCGTACCAACTATAGTTGGTACAAAATTTTAGCTACCAGTACCATACCAATTATACTTGGTACCAACTTGTTTGGTTACCAACAAGTTTGGTTGGTACAAGTTGGTAATGGTATATACCAAAAAATTAGTTATGCAATTATTTTAATTTATTAAAGACTTTTATTGAAGTAACATTATCGTAAATTTTTAATTTCTGAATTTAATGTGGTAATAACTATCGACTAATGTGGCTAAATGACAAATTCTCATTCTTTTAAAGACATGACAATTGAAATATGATTTCATTTTATATATATATATATATATATATATATATATATATATATATATATATATATATATATATATATATAAATTGGTTGGTACTGTACTACCGTGGTATCTCAGATTTTATATCATTACCGTACCATGGTTACTTAATTGGTATGGTACTATCAACCAAACATGTTGGCTACCAAACATATTGGCTACCAATTTTATTGGTTTGGTTGGTAGCATGTTGGTTGGTTTTCCGTGGTACATATTTGCCAGCCCTACTATTTACACCATTTCTTACTACAATATATATATATATATATATATATATATATATATATATATATATATATATATATATATATATATATATATATATATATATATATATATATATATATATATATATATATATAGAAGTTCAAATAATACCATATAAATTTTGTGAGACGGGGTGACTCAATCCTTGCCACTTATTTTGGAGATCAAAAAATAAAAAAAAATTAAAATAGGCTAAAATAATGAGAATTTTCAAAAAAAAATTCTACTAATTTTCGCTATTTAATCTATCTAAAAATAAAAAAAATTCAAAAAAACCTGGAAAAATAAAAAAAAATTCACTGGAATGTTAAATATTATAATAGAATATTACACATAATAATGCAATATTCTACTAGAATATGAAAAAACGTTAAATTTTTTAATTTTTTTAAAATTTTTTTAATTTATTTTGAATAAAAAATGACGAAAATAATAAATAAATATATTTTTTCATTTTTTTCATTTATTTTGAATTTTTTATATTTTTGTTTTACACCCAAAATGAGTGGCTAAAATGCGTCTCCCGGTCTCATGAAAAATAATGGTCTTATATATATATATATATATATATATATATATATATATATATATATATATATATATATATATATATATATATATATATATATATATATATATATATATAATCTAGTTCCGGTAAAAAGAAAATTTTGGTAGGAATGTAATAAGTTTTTTATTTAAATACTTTTTTGTGAACCAACAAAACAAATCATTAATTGATTAAAATATAATATGATTCGCAAAAAAAATCCTCAAAAAACGAACTGATAATTTTGTTGTTATAAACTAAAATTGTTCGCAAAATGAATAAAAACTTGATTAACTAAAAGATGAATCATAAAAGTGTTTTTACGGGTTTTTTTTTATGAATCATGTTTTTTTGCATCATCCAATAATTTATTTTGTTGTTTCGTTAAAAAATCATGCAAATGATAAACTTCTTACCTTTCTAACAAAAAATTTCTTCTTACCATATATATATATATATATATATATATATATATATATATATATAGATGTAGGTTCATATGTGGAGGCTAAATATTGTGTGAGTGTCTGAGTGATTCTGAACCAATCAACATTTAAGGGTAAATTAGTCATTTATATAATATAATTATAATTTATATGAATTAATTAATTGAATTACCCAAATTAAAATGCTACAATTAAGGAATGTAACCTCTTTCTCTCTCTCTCTCTTCTATTTATGCGGATGCCTGGTATAACCTAAGCAGCCATCGTCATCTTGTCTTCTCGTCTAGAATATGAAGCCCTAATCCGATGTTGCTACCATCTCCAACCTCGCATCGTGTCTCCACCGCCACTGCCACCGGATCGTGATCGAACAAAACAGAGCGGCCACCACACCTCCGCTGTCTCTCTTCCCGTTGATCTCGTCTCTCTCTCACACACTCTATCGATTGAAAAGAGACTGTCGATTCGATGACTACAACCCTAATCCACATGGTTGGTTCTAGTGATGCCACTAATTCGATTTGCCTTCAATAAATTGATTTCTAATTGCCTTCCATAAATCGATTCCTGGTTACAGATTTCATTTAGTTGCAGCAGCGAGAATCTACTCGAAGGAGTAAGCCGATATGATTTTCAATTGCCTTCCATAAATTGTATTCAGTGATTCAAAATCGAAACTCGCATATAATCGAAATCCAAGCTCACGTATAATCGAAGCAATTGGTTCGTGAATTGAAGCAATTGATTCCAGTTTGAAGCAATCGACTCCAATTTGATGTTCCAATCGAATTTTGGTTTGTTGCAATTCCATTCCGCCAATGACAATCGTTGTGAAATGGTTTAACTCGGTTTTGGCAATATCAAGTGTGTTGAGTACTTACAGCTACTCTCAAGCCAGGTAACTAAAACATGATTTCAAAACTCATGTTTCCGGATAATTACAGCTATTGAATATACACGTGATTGCATATATATACAAAATTAAATCTTCCGCATTAGTTCCACTTATTTCTGCATTTGTTTACTCACTTGATAGAATTATACAATTAATCTGGATTAAATTCCAGTAGCTTGAATGTTGAAATGAGTATGGAAACAGGCAAGGGATAACATGTTCTTGACTTTTTTTGTTATTTGGGATGCATAACAGGTGTTCGATTGAATGCCTCATAGATAAAAAGATCCAATTTATGACAATTATTGTTCCAAAATTGAGTATGTGTTTATTCTTCTTGACATTTGTAACTTTATTCTTTTTGTTGTATAATTGGAATGCCTCAAAGACTATAAGGTCCTCTGTTTCTTATTTCCCCATGTTTTCTACACTAATTTGTTTTTTTATTTCCCCCATGTTTTCTACACTAATTCATTTTTTTGTCTTCAGAACCGGTGTGTAACTTTTGTGTTGATTGGATGAAGTGAAGAGGTCACTGAAAGAAGACTTGGCGTTCGATGACTACAACCCTAATCCACATGGTTGGTTCTGTTAACGTTAAAGGTATGAATAATCTACAAATGTTGTGTATATATCTGTGTATTTTTTGTGTGTAATTATCTAGATCTGTGGGTTCAGATTAGGATCATCAGATCTGCTGATCGATTAGGAAAAGGGAGGGGGGCTCGATTCTTCAATTTTATTGAGGAGAGTTTACACGCAGAGAAGCAAAGGGGAGATACAGACTTAAGGATAGACACGTACAAAAGGAGGTCACACACCTGGTTCATTCCCTTTTCACTTTCTTGATTTTGTTTTAATGTCTTATTCATTTTTTTCTACAGTAGTTTTTCGTGTTTAGAATTTGATACAAAAATGATGTTTAAATTTCTTTTCGTTATAATTATGTTATTATTTAGTTTAATGGAGATCACGATGCTGGTGAATGTGAGCAGCTTTGTTAATGGCGATGCTGGTGAATGAGACCATAATCTAGAATTTTATGGCTAAACCAAATTTCATTTTGTTAATGGCGATGCTGGTGAAGCAATACATGAGCCAAGCCCAATTTTCAGTCACAAATTTCATTTTCTAAATCACTTAATTGATAAACTCATGTAAGTTCCAGACCAATGAATTAATTATTCTTGGTATGTCTTTTTATGCTCTTTCTTTTACAGGAGTCATCAATCTAGAATTTTATGGCTAAACCAATGTTGGAAGAAACACGGTAATCAAACAATCCATTTTGGTTCTATATTTGGGGTTTTGAATTTCAACTATTTTTCAGGCTATCGTGGTTGATTTGCAAGAAGCAATATTCTATTAGAATTTCAAAAATTGAGGTAACACAAACGGCAATATTCTTTCAGAATAAATGTGGTGATACAACAATATTTGTTAATTCTTTAGTTTTTTTTATTTTTATTGCTTTTGGCTAATATAGATGAATTTTCCTTTTATGGATGTTGTTTTGTATTATGCAGGGGAGAACGATAAGAAGCCAGATGCAGTTAGTATGAAGAACCAGAATTATGGATTGGTGTTCGGTTTTCTTTGCAGTCATACGTACATATTCTTTAAGAATATTTACAGACATTCTCATATATTTTCTTCTTCACACATTCTTTAAGAATGTTATGTATATTCTTCAAGAATTTTGTATATACATTGTGTTTTTAGTAAAGAATGTTATATAGTATAGAATATTGTGTATTTTATTATTCTTAAAGAATTATTATTCAAGAATATCAGTTTTGCAATTGTAATTCATGTATAATTCTTCGAGAATTAAAATGGTAATAATGAAACTTGAATTTTATCCCTAAAAAGAGTTCAAATTCATGTCTAATTCTTCAAGAATGAAAATGGTAATAAAGGAACTCGAATTTTTTCCATGAAAAGAATTCAAATTAATCTCCAGGAAATCGACATCAAATATGGATTTTCAAAAATGTTAATTTTAAATTTTAAATTATGATTTCAAAATTTCCCTGAAATTTGGTATATATTCTAAAATCCGAAATTTCCTTATATATTTTTCAACAAAATGTCCAATTTAACCTTTTTGATTTAATTTAATTAAAAATAATAATTTTTTTTCAAATTAATTACGATCATGCCATCATCATCTTAACCATTCATTCTTTTCATCTAATGGCTGATATTGTCTCACACAATCACACAATATTTGTGTTCCACATTTGATACTAACTCTATATATATATATATATAAAGTTTTAACGATCTCGAATACTATATTGAAGATGTCTATGTATCCTTTGGGAAAGTCTACCATGGAAGATGCTAAAAAGGAAAGGACTAAAGGAATTGTAATTGAGGTGGGTCTGTATTAAGAGTTTTTATTCTTTAATGGTTTATCTGATTGGATAGAATGGAATGGCAAATGAATGGAATTGACTAAGTTAATGAAATTGTTCATTCTAATTTTTTGGTCACATTTGATTACCAGGATGGAATGGAACGAGTCATTACTAAATGTTGTTAGGTAGGTTGGAAAAACCGAATGATTTTTTTTACCACAATAAATGAATTTTAAATAGATAAATAGTTATAATTTTCACATCAACACAAATCTATACATACTAATAAATAAGACATTTTAATTGCCAAGTGGCATGTCTTAGAAGCTAGAATGACACATGTCATTTTTTTCATTATTTGGCTTAAATCATATTTTTCAAATTCTCAAAAAAAATTATTGATAAGAAACAATTATTCTCATAAAAATTATTGATAAGAAAAGTATAAGACTAACTCCGATTAGTTGCAAAACTTTCGAGGAACGACGATATATTTCGAGTTTTCGACAATTGTGAGTTGCAATCTTTTAATGAAGTTTTTTTTCTTGGTGGCAACGATGCTTTAGGGTTTAGTTATATATTTAATTAGTTATATAGCTAACTTCCTGATTTTTTTAGTTTTCTTAATGAAATTTAATCAATGGTTTCGGTGGAAATGATTTTTTGGTTTTATTACAAATATTATTAGTTACTTTAGTGATTTTCATGAATATATATATATATATATATATATATATATATATATATATATATATATATATATATATATATATATATATATATATATATATATATATATAGTTAGTATTAAATACATTTGCTAATTATTGTGTGATTGTAGGACCATTCCTAGACCATTAGATTAGAAAAATGAGTGGTTGTGATCAATGTGACATTTTTGTAAATAAATCAACTGAAGAATGCGTCTGCTGGAAAAAAAACGGACGCAGAAGGGTATAAAAGTAATTTTGTGAATTCAACGGGATTTGCGGATTTCTCGATTTGTTTTCATTAAAAACATCTGCGATTCAATTCCGATTTCTCGATTTCTCGTTCGTTGTTAACTTTCGATTTCTCGATTACGCTTAAATTCGGATTTCTTGATTTCTCGATTTCTTGATCATATTATGCTTTGTTTCACTAATCATGCTCTACATTCTCAGAGAATGGTTTGTAAAAATTTTGTTGACATAAAAAAATAGTTACGTAAGAGTTTTCAAAGCTAATTCTCAGAGAATGGTAATCAATGTCAACGGTAAGTAAGTGTAATAGCTTGTTCATGAAGAATTCTCAAAGAATGTTATATGTGTTTAATAAGTGTAGTACACAGACTAAAGATTCTTGTAGAATATTTATACCATTCTCGGAGAATGGAGTAATTATATATGTTTACAGAAGGCTGGGAACTGCTATATGAAAGCCTCATTATCTGAGAATGCCCCATTCTCTGAGAATGAACGTCAACCATTCTCATGAACGTGAAGACTGCATTCTCATACACATTCATCCCCATTCTCTGAGAATGCCTTTCCAAAACCCAAAAGAAAAAAAAAGGCGGTGATCAATTTTTTTTACAAACAATCAATTACGCAGATCGCCGCCTCTGCCTCCATCACCGAGCACTGCAGATATCCGCTGCTACTATCAATTACGCAGATCCGCCGCCTCCGCCTCCCTCACCGACCACTGCCGATCTCCGCTGCCTCCGCCTCCATCACCGACTACCGCCGATCTCCGCTTCCTCCGCCTCCATCAGTTCCGATCTCCGCTTCCTCCGGCTCCGCTTCCTCCGCCTCCATCAATTTTGATTTCAGAGATGTGATTTTGAGTTAGGGCACGCTGGAAGATTTGTTACGTATTATTAGTGATTGATTGAATTTCCAAATTGCCCCTATCAAATGATTGGACCACAATTGGTCCTACAATCATACAATAATTGCTGGATGTATTTGAACCTACATCTATATATATATATATATATATATATATATATATATATATATATATATATATATATATATATATATATATATATATATATATATATATATATATATATATATATATATATATATATATACATATATATAGATGTAGGTTTAAATATTACACTTACTTACCGTTGACATTGATTACCATTCTCCGAGAATTAGTTTTGAAAACTCTTACGTAACTATTTTTTTTACGTCAACAAAATTTTTACAAACCATTCTCTGAGAATGTAGAGCATGATTAGTGAAACAAAGCATAATATGATCAAGAAATCGAGAAATCAAGAAATCTGAATTTAAGCGTAATCGAGAAATTGAAAGTTAACAACGAACGAGAAATCGAGAAATCAGAATTGAATCGCAGATGTTTTTAATGAAAACAAATCGAGAAATCCGCAAATCCTGTTGAATTCACAAAATTACTTTTATACCCTTCTGCGTCCGTTTTTTCCAGGAGGCGCATTCTTCAGTTGATTTATTTACAAAAATGTCACCTTGATCACAACCACTCATTTTTCTAATCTAATGGTCTAGGAATGGTCCTACAATCACACAATAATTAGCAAATGTATTTAATAATAACTATATATATATATATATATATATATATACATATATATATATATATATATATATATATATATATATATATATATATATATATATATATATATACATATATATATATATATATACATATATATATATATATATATATATATATATATATATATATATATATATATATATATATATATATATATATACTAGTTGTAAGACCCGTGTATTACACGGGATGATACAAAAAAAATTATTAATTAAGAATATCTAAACATTAATATTTTACATAAAAAATTTGTTTATGTATCGTGACATCTTGCTTTTGATTTTTACTATTACGACTTTGTATTTTGATAAATATAATTGATTATGAGAATGTCACCGGTACTAAATTCAAATTCACTATTATGATTGTAATCGTTCTTCAAAATATTATGACGTCAATTGTCTATCTATTGTCTTCCAAATCTTTCTACACATTAAAAAATAATATAATATTAAAAAACAATTAATTTTGAAATTGAATGATCACAATTAATTTTGAAATTGAATGATAATTAAACCGATCATTAAAGAGTTAGAAACGTTTCAAACCAATTAGTTTTTTTTAAGAAATCTAAAATTATGAGAAAATGACATGTGGCAAATTCAATGAGAAGATGACATGTGGCTTTGAGTTACTTATTTATTAGGATAAGATATATATACACTACATTTACCTAACCGGTCATATTTGATAATTTAAAATTGGATAATTCATTAAAACGATTGATATTTTTGTTTATGTTAATTACTTACAAGTGAATGACCAAATAACTATATTACTCATTTAAATATTAATAATGTGACAAGTTGTAATTAAAGTTGAAACCGTTATTTATTTTAATGTGAATAAACTATAAATTTTAATAAAATTGGGTTCTCGGTGAATTCAAGTACGTATAATTTACATGAAGATAGACATGATATAAAATAAAATAAAAACTATATTTTAAATATAAATACAGTGTGAACATTTATTTATCTGTAAAAATATGAAATTGGTAAATTTAATTCAATCTAAATTCAAAATAAATCAGGTTTATGATTTCCGGATATCATAATCTAAATTCAAAAAACCCCTAAAAATACATATCCTATCGTTTGTAAATTTAAATAAAATTCATCTAAATTCAAAAAAAATCCCTAAAATATAGGTCGATTGATTATTTCTATTAATTTTTTTAATTAAACCGTGTAACACACGGGTTTTAAACTAGTAAAATATATAAAGATCAAATATTTGTATAATAAAGTGCCATCAAAGATTAACTCATATAAAATATATCGTTGAAAATAACAATCGTGAAGATCATAACATAGTATTCAAAATCAACAAAAAATCCACATATATATATATATATATATATATATATATATATATATATATATATATATATATATATATATATATATATATATATATATTTATATAAGCGATCGGGTGAGGACTCTTCTTAAAGTGAGGACTCGTGAGGACACTTTAAAAAGATTGAAAAAAAATAAAAATAATATAAATAATAAAATAGATCATAGTACTATATTGGAGAAAAAAATAATTCGAAAAAAAACTTTTGGATCATTATTTTTTTATGATGAAACAATGATCCACAAAATAAAAAAATGGATCATTACTATTTTTCAATAATCCTAAATTTTTTCCAATTTTTTTATAATAATGATATAGTACTATTCTCGATTTTATGATTTGTATTTTTTTATATATTTTTTATATTTGTTTTCAATTTTTTTAAGGTGTCCTTACGAGTTCTCACCGAAAAAAGAGTCCTCACAGGAACGGGACTATATATATATATATATATATATATATATATATATATATATATATATATATATATATATATATATATATATATATATATATATATATATATATATATATATATAAAACCCACATTTGTGTATTAGCACTTGCAATAAATTTCTTGTTACATCAACAAATATAAAGATGTCCTAATCATATGTACAACCCAAATTTATGCATCTATCATTTGCAATAAACTTTCAATATGTTACTAAGCAAAGAAAAAATGTTGAACATACTTACTTGATTTCCCAATAAAAACATTAAGAACAAGGATACCAATGCCAACATGGTAGATAATAATTCAAGTATGACTAAATTTAATTATGGATGGATCATTGCCTAATCCCAACAAACAAAACTTTCAATAAACACATATGTTAAAACTGAACTTTGTAACTTGGTAGATCTTTCAAGCTTATACTTAAGAGCATAAAAGGGGACAAGAAAGGGGTGAACAACTATTTATTTCTTTTTAAATCTTTTAACCACAAAATTCACATTATCAACAAAAATACCATAGTTATCTAGTTAATCAACATCATGTTATTTAATTCACTTTCTCCTTACCTTTACCAGGAGGAGGGTTACAAGTACTTGGGGGGTTGGAATATTTCAGACAACGCACACCCTGTACTAATGATTGTTCTGGTTCTGCAAATGGTTTGTGAGATAATACTTCTTTTTTTTTTGTTTTCCTCTAGCAATAAACGATCAAGAAACATTACAATTGCAGTTATATCATCAGGAACGGTCCCCTCTCTGATCTCATTAGCAGTATTCTCTAGTTTCTTGACAACAACGTCAACTACTTTCTCTAGCAATTTTCGGGCTATCCTCTATTATGCGATTTTATTAAAAAAACCATTTAATTGAATATATAAATTGAATTGAAAAACTGATGGATCTTGGATTTTTTGCAACCATTTCAACAATGTCTTGCTTTGAAAGATTAACCCAGAGTCCTTCCCATGCTAATACGATAAATTTGTGATGCGCTTCTAACATCGTCACCGTTACTTCTAGTACGGATATGAGAACTCGTTCTCGGATGGACTCACATAGGTGATCCATAGCAATATCATATCTCATTTAGAAAAAATCACTGATCAACCTTGATAGGTATTTGTAGAAACATGAAGAATAAAAATCACAAATTGACCTAATTATAGAAACATTAACATTAGAAAATAGGTAGAGTGGAACCTGAATAGTATTTTTAACTCACTAAATCCCATTTTCACCTCTTACTACGGTGTTAATATCGACTAGGTGTTGATTAATTAGTTCCCACATCACTTTATCAACATTGACATTATGATCGGATGTATTTGCTCGGCAACAATTTGTTTACCACGTAACACCCTTCTTTTTGTCTCAACCCCAAACACAATCCTTAAATCTTCTAAATTAGACGTACAACTCCTTGTTGTAGATGACTATAACCAGACAAGTACATCCTGCTTGACAAATGTCGTTATCTGGTATATTGTGATTTTGCACGACACTAACCAAAAAGTTATTTTCGATTCCAGAGATTGTTGTAAGAATATTATCCTCACTTACAACTCCATACCAATTATTAGCACGGTCTTCAAACAAAATACAAAATAATGGTTGAAAATTTGGAATAAGTCAATGATTTAAGGAAGAAATAAAGAGAAACGAAAATTACCAATGATTGTATGAACGAAATGTTCAGAGACAAGTAATCCATCCTTAAAGTCGTCATGGCTATCGTAAATTCTAGAAAATGTGTGTTGAGAAAATAGCCTCGATGATCCCTAACAAACCTCCTAAGGACAATAATAGAAAAAAAACCGGACAAAAGAATATACGTGGAAAACTCCAAAACCGCAAAAAAAAAACATGGGCCTCCAGAGAAAAAGATCCACCATGTAATAAATTGTTACAATAACATGGACTAATCTCTCAAGCCCCCCCCCCCCCCCCCCTAAAAAAAATTACACCACACTCTCAAATTCTTAACAAACACTTTCACCACTTTAAAATAAGAGAAATAAAGAAAAAAATAAAACACTTCAGGTGTATTTGATTGGGATGCTTTGAAACCAAAGCCTTAGTTTCCTTTTATAGGATATGAAACCAACCAAGTTTTCATCCTTAAAGCAATGTGGGATGTAAACCACTATTCCTTCCTTTAGCCAAACTAAAAAATCTCCACTTTGGATAAATGAATGCAAATAGCAACCATATAAAAAGAAACATCGTCATCAACCAAAATTCATAATTCTAAAGACATAGAATTATCATACTCCACCACAAAAAATATCTCCGTTTAGAATAAATCATCATAAGAATTTCACCACGGGACATGTTGAAAAACCTATTAAAAATTTATGATACAACTTCTCATTTGGAATGACGGGAAGTTCATTAGCCACCAATATCAACTTTCACCACATACGTTGCATTTATGCCAATCCAATTCCCATGTATAGTTCCCTCGCTAACAAAAACACATCCATTTTCATGGTATCACAGACATACCATAGGGATGACACAACTCAAAAGAAGTCATCATTGTCACTAAAGATAGAGATATTGTTAGTTGTATCAAAGCCTTCTGTCAAAACCGTTCTACCTGGAAAATTTATCTTGACATGCCCAGACTGTCCACAGTTCCAGCATACCAAATTCTTTCGTGAGTTCTTCTTCTTCCTATTCCAGCAAATCTATATAGTTCCTTTTGACGAAGTATAACTGCTAGTTCCGAATATTTTCTCCTCAAATAGAAGTTTACCAGTAACATTCGCATACTTCAAGGTCTCTTTTCCATATATTAGAATGGGCTTCATATGCTTATAGGAAGATGTCAAAGATAATATGAACCTCAATGTTTTATCCTCATATTCAGTCTCCATTCTAATGGCCTCCTGTTTCGATATGATGTTATTGCAGATACTTAGATGATCTGAAATGCTTGTACCTTCATTCACACGAAGACTATGAAGTTTGTCCTTGAGATATAATCGAATTGATATGCCTTTGGACTTTGCATTGGTAAAACTACTCAAGCTTCTCTTACAACTCCTTTGTCATCGATATACCATGCGTATTTGCAGGAACATTATTTGCTAGACACAAAACGAATAACGCTTGCCATTCTCAAATCCAGATCTTCCCATTCTTTATTATTGACTCTTGAATGCTTACTAGAAACAATAGTTGTTTCCCCCCCCCCCCCTCAATGCCTTGTGTAACCCAGATTGGATCAACACGTCCTTGACTTGAACTTGCCACAAGCCAAAGTTGATATTTTCATCAAACTCTTCTGTATTGAATCTCATGGGACTATATTTTGACATCGTATTCGTATTTTAAAAAATAGTATTGTATACTAGAAAAATATGCACAAAGTCTATACACAATACACCCCATAAAGGATTCTCAAGTAAGAGTTGAGGGTCTGAATAGACCCACTTAAATACCAATTCTTTCCTAGACAGAGCCTTCTTCGGATATATACATATTCTCAACATATATATAATTCTATCATACACAAACGGTCAGCCAGATTCTCGTTTCTGATGTGAATATCAGACAAAACTGCAACCATAGAGCATACTAGGAACCTTCAAAGTATCGAGATACCCTCCAATACAATCAAGATAAATTTTCTTATGATGTGGAAGATCGGACAAAGCTGCAACTAGATAGCATACTCCGATTTGTAAAACCAGGACCTCCTCCAAAACCTGAAGCTCTGATACCACTTGTTGGAAAATGACCTTAATGATCCCTAACAAACCTCCAGAGAAAAAGATACGCTATATGATAAATTGCCACAATCACATAGACTAATCTGTCAAGATTTCCCCCAAATTACACCTACACTCTCAATGTTTCAACTAACACTTTCACCACTCTAAAATAAGAGAAAGAAATAAAAGAACCAAACACTTCAAGAATGTCTGATTAAGAAGCTTTGCTCCTTTTATATGCTTGGAAACCAACCAATCTTTCATCCTTCAAGCACTTTCAAGCAACGTGGGATGCAAACCACTATTCATTCCTTTAGTCATACTCAATAATGTAGCGGTCAGGCATACGTCCACCTGATTGTTGGCACTAGCTATTGCAGCGGCGTAATAGAATTTGCCAAATTTGTAATTTCCAAAAGCAAGAGACCAAATTTTGACATTGCAGTACACATTCGCATAATATCGTCTTCCTTACAGTCCTAGTTTCTTTAATAAGTTATTCATTATTTTTCAAGAACAATAGCGAACCAAAATACTTGTATCGGAGAAAGTAGAAAATGTGACGAAACTGTATCTTCGCTCTCATATATATTCGGTGCCGGTTAAAATGCATCACAATACTCAAGCTTCCATTGATTGACAACATCAGTCCCTATTATTTCACCACCTGTGCACAAACTATCCAAGGTTTGGGAGGGTTTTTGATTTTTGAATTAGAGAAAGGCACGTAATAACATTTTGAACAAAGGGCTAACGACAATAACATGCTTAAACTTTGATTAGCTTTTTAGAAGGTCGTTATTTTCTTTTTCTCTTTTTATTAGAATCTCTCAAAATAGAAACTTGTTAACATTTTAATTGATATATGGAACATGGTAATTTTGAACCCTTATATATTGTCAATTTTTTTTTGCAATATGTACGTATTTGTATACTAAAGTAACAATTCTATGTAGAAATAGGTTTTTGTAGACGAACATTCAATAGAGAACCACAATAAAACAAGTAATCAATGAACATTGTGGACGTCGAAATGCAACTTATCAACGGCCGAAGAAAACGTTGTATATTCCTTAATTGGACGCGTATGTAATAGAGTATATTTTTAGAGCTTATTTTTTTTAGAAATAAAAAACCGAATATATCAAAATTCATATTTTTTTATTCTCTTTCAATAGACGTTTATATCAATATACAAAGAACGAGCTTTTTTTTCTTTAAAGTTTTGTTCAGTTTCACAACAACGAAGCAATGTGAATCTAAAGTATACTAAATTTTTATAGAATATAATTCACATGTGAATGGTCATTCAAATCATTTTTCTAACAATTAGAACATCTCATATAAATTTAAATAAATATTTAGATTCACATGTTAATCTTACTAAATTCATACTGAATTCAAGTAAATTCAATTATATTTTTTACAATTTAAACCTTTTGATAATACACAAATGAATAAACTGAGATTCACAAATTAATTTACTTAAAATTACATGTGAATGATCAAAAAATATTGAAAAAAATCAGGTACATATTACCATTTATATGATAATTAATACGTCTAAAACATGCACACTATTTCAACCTTTAGATCATATACAAATGAATTAATTGAGATTCACAAATGAATTTTCTTAAAATTCACATGTGAATGATAAAAAATTGCTGAAAAAACCAAGTACAATTACTATGGAAGATAATTCACACACAAATGGTCATTTAACTCGCTTTTTTCAATAATTGCTAATCATTCAATAAAACTAATGTAAATTTAAATACACTTTTAGATTTAGATGTGAATTCAAGTAAATTAACTCATATTTTTACTATTTAAACCTTTTTGATATCATTACAATTGAATGAACTAACATTCACAAATGAATTACTTAAATTCACACGTGATTGATAAAAGAATCTTGAAAAAATTGGATAAAATAATAATTTATATGTGAATGAATATAAAACAATGTTGTTCAGTTCAAATTCACGTATGAATCCATGAACTGAAAGTATAAGAAAACAAAAAAAATTGTACATCAATATGGATGTCTATTTATAGAGGACTTAAAATTATGAATTTTGGTGTATATTTAGTTTTTTTTCGGAAAAATAATTAGCCTAAACAATAAAAATAAAAATAAAACAACAAAGTGAGTTTTTGTTATAATCCTCTACATGCGTGTCCAACTAATATATATGTACATCATTTTCTTTGACCGTCGATATTTTTCATTCGTACACTCATAATTAGTTTCTTGGTTAAGTGTTTAATTTTGGTTATCTATTAACCTAACCCGGTTTCTATATGGTAGTCTTTTTTTTCATAGCACTAACGTAAATGACGACGACGACGATGATGGCGATGATGATAAAACCATTTTTTTAGAAAGATCGTCAAAGCGTAAGGGGTTGCAGAAAAAGTATGTACAAGTATGTATGTACTCCCCGGATCTATTGCCAAAGAAAAACCAGAATGACTTTGAAGAAAAAGTTGCCAAAATTCAAGTTTTATTTAGCGTTATCCATTCTAATAACAACCAACTCTTACAATTTTGTTATTTTAGAGTGTGTTTAATATAAAATTTTAAAAATACAATAAATTAATGAACAACACAAAGAAATAGAAAATAGAATATTATATTCAATTGTTATATTTAGATGATTTGAAGTAGTAGAATGAACCATTCAAACATATTATTTATTATCAATAAATAGGAAATTAATTAAAATTAAATTGATAAATGAAAAAATATGTTGTTTTTAAAAATAAACTTTAACCGAAATAAAGATATGTTGTTAAATAAGTTGCATATAATAATATTTTATTTCAGTTAAAGTGTATGTATTATATTTCAAAAGTTAGAAAATAACTATTTATCATCTAAAAATTAGTTTATAAAATAAAGAAATTAAGTACTATAAAATCCTTATTTAAAAAAAAAACTCATTGAAGTTTCCAAATGTTTTTATAGATTAGCACGATTGAAGATGACATGATTAAAAGTAAATTTTAATTGTAATATATTATTTCGTGTCATGAATGAAAGAAAAAAATATCTCCTTACTCATGGAATAAAAATCAATGAAAAAGAATCGCATTCCACAGCGAATCTATATAACATTCATATGAGGCAGACAAACATTATATTATTATTTCCTTAGTACCGGTCCATTTTATTCTCTGCTCACTGTCGTAAAGATCATTAGGCGAAATAATATATTCTTAGTAAAGCCAAAGCATTTTCTTTATTTACCTTCCCATATGAGTGGCTCACTAGATCCCGGTGTACCTTATTATGTCAAGGAATGACGATTGCATCGTGTCTCTTCATGCATCTCACTTGCTATTGTATATGGCCCTCTCATATTAGTATGTTAATACTCGACATGACACGAAAATAAAAAGGTTTGGGTTAGAGATTTCAACCCATTTAATTAAATATGTTGACACGACACGACACGAAAATTAAATGGGTTGGGTTTGGGTCCAACCTTTTAACTTGATAATGGCGCGATAATTAGGGGTGAGCAGCGGAACAGGTACCCTGTATAGGAACCGGAACCGCCTTGGAACCGCCGGTTCCAGAACCGGAACCGCCTTAAGCGGTTCCGGTTCCGGTTCCTAAAATGATGGAACCGCCCTAATCGGTTCCGGTTCCGGTTCTCATTTTTTTGGAACGGGTACCCGCAGGGTACCCGCTATATATATATATATATATATATATATATATATATATATATATATATATATATATATATATATATATATATATATATATATATATATATATATATTAAAAATTAGGACATAAGATGAAAATCAACTTATAATTAATATCTAACACATATTAAAATATACGGAATTCATTTGGGAACATTATGATTACCGAGAGCTAATGACCAAAGTCATTAGGATTTGTGTGTCAAAATTACTACCGAGAGCAAAATTTAATAATTAGTAAAATTTGGATGGCAAAAATTTTATGATTACCCAATAACTAGTCGTTGTGAGGAAAGTGATAGAGTAAACGGATGTTTTGCTCCTCGTTAGACTAAAAAGTGTTAAAGCTTGTGTCCAAAAAATGTTTCAGTTTGTGTGAACTACTTTTCCCACATCGACCCACTGAAGAAGCAATGAAAGGGCAGCTTCGGTATAAAAAGGGATGCTTGGCTCTTTCACTGTTGTGTGGCTATGGACCGAAATATACCATTTATCAATAATTCCAATTCTATATATACTTTCATCCTTAAATATCAAGACGTTCAAAGTTTTTGTTGATAATTTGTAATTGTATCAAGTTTAAATAAAAAAACACGGGTACCCGGAACCGGAACCGTTTTCAAGCGGTTCCGTGACCGGTTCCAAAATTCAAGGAACCGGTGAATGCGGTTCCGGTTCCGGTTCCGTAAAATTAAGAACCGTCGGTTCCGGTTCCTAGAAATTTTGCAGGGTACCCGCTTTTGCTCACCCCTAGCGATAATGATCCGTTTATTTATGTGCAAGTTCTTTTAATTCATTAGGTAAATTGGGCATGCCTGAAACCAAAGCCAAATGTCAAAGAAAACTTTAGGTTAAATTGCTTTGTAATGTAGAAGCCACTAATTAGTTTTCCCGAGTCGCAACATAAATTTATGTTTTCACTTTTTCATTAATATCTCATACTCTACAATCACACTCGGCCAATTTTCCCTTACCGTGACTTCGTTCCTTTAAACCTATTCTGAATTTCGTCCAATCGACTCCCAAACTATTACTCTTTTCGGTTATTCACTTTTTATTTTCCACCTCCTAAACTCTTACTCTTTCAACCTATTTAGCGTTTTCAATCTAGCATGCTACGCGACATTTACAAAGTAAAAGAGTTGACACGCCAATCCGACATAAAAATAAACGGGTTGACACGACACAACACGATAATTAAACGGGTCGGGTTTGGGTCAAACTATCTCAACCCACCAACCCGACACGACACGACACGATTGTCAGGCCTACTATCAGAGTCTACACATATGAATCATAGATCATGGTTGTAGATGATATTATTTCAATCCTTTAACTACAAAAGGAAAAATACATCATGGGCTGGTCATCATCATTTTAGTTTGCCATTATTTGTTAGATCTAGAGTTCGCATGCAACTTCAAGCCGCTTTGAGGGGCTTAGTACCTTGGCGCGGATCCGTTTTGTGTAAACTTAGAGATTTCACAAGATTGAGTATGGTTGGATGTCGTTAGAAGGCCTCTCACATCAGGGGTGTCTCCTAGCTACGAGGGATATATGATGAGGCCTACATTCCCTTGTCCCGGTATTGCAAGGCTAACCATAATGGATGTCATCGACACCATTCTACCTAGGCTCCACCATGTTAGGATCAAGAATACTTAAATAAACTCAAACACGATGATTAAGATGCAAATTACAAAAAGAACACAAGGATTTAAGTGGTTCACTTGATCAGAGTTATCAAGCTTTGTCCACTATGGAACTAGAGAGAAATTTTATTGATAATCTTCAATAATACAGATTTCGACATACATTAGGGTTACAACCCAATAAGACATATTTATAGAGAGTGTTTGACCTAATTAATCTGAGACTACAACCCATGGGTCTATCACCGACATAAGCTGCCTATGATTTACTAACTTGGTCCCAATAAATTAGATGAACCTAGGTTATGCTTCTACTAGAGGTTCTCCTTACTGCTCTTTTACCAACAACCTCTTATCACAACTACAACTGAAGCCTCTATCCCTACAACCAAATTGAGACCTATATTCCTCCAACCGGGGTCCTCTAATCACAACTGAAGCCTCTATCCCTACAACCAAACTAAGACCTCCATTCCTCCAACTGAGTCCTCTATCTTCGACGTAGATCCTCTGACTGAGGTCTTTTACTGGTCGAAGCTTTGCTTCTGATTAAAAGTATTTATTCTCATTAGATGCATCTATTCTGATCAGACTCTACATCTCAAAATACCTAGGGTATTTTCTAGTGACATTCAAGAAGATATTGCATCACAGTACGGTAGGGAAAAGATAAAGAGAAGAGAGAGAAAGAGAGTCAGAGAACAGCCACAAGATGTTGCCATTGATCCATGTCGCCGAACCCATTCCGTCATTAGGGGAAGGTGTTCCCAGCGACATTGCATGCTTTCCCTTATCATTGCACTCTTTTATTATTTATTTTTAGATTATATTACTTTTTTGGTCCCTAATTATAGTTGATTTTTGTAAATTTGGGTTCTAAAATGTTTTGTGTTGCAATTTCGGTCTTTATTTTGAAGTTTATTAACAATATTGGTTCATGTTTCGTCTAAGTTAACAACCTAGTTGCTCAATGTTTTTAAAAGACCATTTTGTCCTTCTGCCAAAATCGAAAAACTAAAATATCATAGACTCGGTTTGTAATTTCTCTTGTTTTCAACGTGGTTTTCAACATTAAATAAAAGTTCTCAATTATTTATGTCTAATATAAGTTTCTTACATTCTGATAACACATCAAGGAAAAGTTATTTTACATGGAGGAGAACCAAACCCTCAATAAAAATAAAAGATGAGGACAACTTTTGTAACAAAAAATAAAGTTGAACCGAAAGTTTTGGTATATGAGAATCACAATACCTTGTAATTTGTTCCACATTTAATTTCTTTACCAAAAAAAGTTAAAAAGTCACATAATGTTGGTAGCTAGTCTCGAATGTATACCAATGGATAAAAAGACTATTGTTAAAATAAAGACCACTTGTAATCTATAACATTTCCACATCTAAAAATTGTATTTCGAATGATTCTGACAGATAACACAAGATGATCAATATATAAATATAACAAAAATATTTACTAAACATAACAAACTAGAAATCTATTTTTGCTGTGAAGAGAGTCAAGAGACGTGAATAACATCCAGTTTTCCTCGAACATTATCTTCTTCTTTTTTCGTGAAGTTGATTAAAGTATACATACTAATATGCTATCACAAAATTGAAGTGTATTCATATACGAGAAATGATTTTTGTTAATTGACAATTAAGCTTGAAACATTATTCTGAATAATTTATTTAAAAGGCTAGATTATAAATTAATGGATAATGACTTGATAGGGTAATGGATATTTAAAATTGTTTATATTTTGTCATTGAGCTTATTTTTGTGCTTGATTTACCCATGAACTTTTAAAAATTGTTCACAGTAAGTCACTTATATTTTCTTTGTACACATATGATCATTAAACTTATTTTTTGTACTCATACGGTCAATAACTTAATGGTCATTCGTGAACTAAAATAAAACATAAGTGACTAAATGTGAACAATTTTAAAAAGGTCATGGGCAAATAAAGTACAAAAATAAGTTCAATCACCAAATATAGACGAGAAAAAACATAAATGATTAGATGTATACACGAGACAAAATTTATTACCATTACAGATCATTATCTCATAAATAGAGTTTTAGTTTGTTATGACAAGCTAAAGAACCTCTAAAAATAAGCTGTTGGTATATATATATATATATATATATATATATATATATATATATATATATATATATATATATATATATATATATATATATATATATATATATATATATATATATATATATATATATATATATATATATATATATAGGGTTAGGTTCTTTTAAGAACTCAAATATTCATGAGATCTTGAGAACTCAATGTCATCCATTAGATCCTTATCCAAATCAAAAAGGGCTTGATCGTCATTTTATAAATCTAATTTAAGTTTGATTTTTTTATTTTTGGCAACAGAATATCAAATCCTAAAAATAAGCACAATCAAATTCAAATTTCAAATTTAAAAAACTTTATGATTTTCGTTTTTTTAATATGAGAATTTTTGAAATTTGAAAAAAAAACATAAAAATTTTAAATTAAAAAAAATCAGATTTGGATTTAGAAAAACATATATGGTCATGTATTTGCAACCGGATGCATATATGCATATTTTCAAAATTTGTAGAAACATATTATTATGTATAAATAGTTGAATACAAATAATAAACAAACCAATTTATTAAAAACAATAATTTACAATTGTTTTGAACGATACATATATAAAAAAATACAAAAAACAACAAAAACTACTAATATCTTCATTCTTTATTCCTTGACTATCTTGTTTCTTCGTTTTATCATTTTCACTTCTTCAATTTTATATATTTTTTAAACCTGCAAGAACAATAATAAAAATGCATATTAGAAATATTAAAAAAAAAGATACATACATGCATATACGCATATGCACATGGGCACATATGTGTATATGGATATATGCAAATATGCACATACTTATACACATTTATATGCATATGTGTACATACGCATTTATATGCATATAAACATATATGCACATATGCATTTATAAAACTACATATTAAAAAACCCCCCAACAAATACTTACATGCATATACACATATGCACATAGGCACAAATGCATATACTTTTGTGCACGTGTATTAACATATGACGAATATATGCATAAACATGGAGATAAACATATGAATATATGCACATATATACATGTGCATATATACACATGTACATATATTCAAATATACACATGAACATATTCAAAAACATTATAAATAATAAATACATGCATATTGGATGAGATAATAATACACAGATGCACAAACATAGATATAAAGACGTTGACATATATATACATATGCACGTATGCATTTATGCACATGTATACATACATCGATACACATATGTACATCATATGCACATATAAATTTATGCACATATGCATCTATGCAAATATTTACATGTTCACACACATTTATGCACATATGAATTTATGCAAATGGGCACATATGTACAGTGCACTTACGTGCATGTGTATATATACACATATGTGTACAAGGGCTAAGAAATTAGATATCATAGAGATGTATACGTATATGAACATATCCACATACGTATATGCATATATGCACATACGTGTATCCATATATGCACATATGTATATGCATATATGCACATACGTGTATGCACATATGTACATACGTGTATGCATATATGCAAATACCTCCAAGGAAACCAAATCACAGCAAGCAGACCCCAAAATATGGATCAAAGGTTTTCAAAACATGATACTGGAGTTGAGATCAAAGCAACTAGGGGACTACTATCATCTAAACCTAATGAGCCCCATCATTACCCTCTTTCTGCCACTACTTCCAAGCCACAATGTTTTCTAAAATTTCACAACTTCCCACAGCATCAAAAAAGGCTAGACATGAACTGTGTTATCTATACCAAAGAACAAAAATGGATCTATAATCATATGATATACGGGGTTTTTGAATTTTGATCGAGCAATAAGATTATTTATTTGTAATATATATAGTTTTTTTGAAAATCGGGGGAAAAGAATGGGGATCATCATCCAAGAATTGTAATGGGGAACTACAACCAATACAAGGGTCCACGTATCCCACGGGATTACCTGAAGCTCAATGTGTTTTGAACAGAGTTCTAGGGAGTGTAAGGAAACCAGTTTACTTGCTTGATATCACAACCTTGTCTCAATTGAGGAAAGACGCACATCCTTCATCTTAGGGTGGTGGCTCGGGCATAGATTGCAGTCACTGGTGTCTTCCTGGGCTGCCTGATACTTGGAACCAAACAATCAACACACAATCACAACCGTATACGCATCAGAAAAGGAAAAGAGAAAACTGTATACGCATCCGTCGATCTGATTTTAGGGCTGAAGACCAAACAATCAACACACAATCACCAAATCAGAAAAGGAAAAGAGAAAACCGGGTTGAATAGAGAGCATACCAGCGGTGGCGCAAGCAGCAACGGCGAGGTCGAACATGGTGCAAGCAGCGGCGTTCCGATGGTGGTGTGCTGGTACGATTTGAAGTCCGAGATAGCAGAGGGAAAACGACAATGCGTGAGAGAGAAAGAGAGAGAGAGAGAGGAAGAGACTGATTTAACGGGGGCGTTACCTATTTAATTGGATTGTTTCCTATTTAACCGGATATCATTCATTTTTTATACCAAAATTACCCTTGATTTTTTTAAAAAAAGGCAAATATACCATTGAAAATAATATTAATTACAGAATTGCCATCTTGCATCATAGCCTTTGATTTTTTTGATCTTGTGGTCCACATGGGGTTCTCAAGATCTCATAAATTTTTGAGTTCCTACAAGAACCTAACTCTATATATATATATATATATATATATATATATATATATATATATATATATATATATATATATATATATATATATATATATATATATATATATATATATATATATATATAGGTAGGTTAAAATGAGGACAATTAAAAGGTTGAGAATGCAAGGACAAATCTCAGCCATCTAAATTATAAGATCGATGGTTAATATGATTGTGTCGTTTATGTAAATATAAAATATTCAAGGTATCATTATGCAAATATAAAAAACTGGTAAGGGTATACTAGGTATTTTACTAATGCATTTAACCAATCAATCCTAAATTTACGTTTTTTAATTTTGGAACTGATTAATTAACCCTTATACCTCAATTCGTTTCCCTCCTAAGATAACAATACCAGAAATCGCTAAACCTAGACTCTTGCGATTGGGCGATTGCTGCCAGCGACTGCTCTGGCCGTTGCTGGTTCGTCGGCGATTGTTCCTCCACCACCGACGAGAACTGCACCAGTGCACCGGGGGCGGAACCGTTAAGGGTTTATACGATCTTAGGGAATGGAAAAGATTCAACCCTCAGAGCAAATACAATCCAGATTAAGGTATCTTAGGGTTTATACCATCTTATAATTGTCTCTCGTGTCCTCTGATTGTGCGATTTCTTCCGTACATTCAATTACGGCCTGCTCTTCCCTTTTGGTCAATTATGCAATTTCTTCCGTAAATTCATTGATTGGTGGAAAGCTAGCAATCTACAGGTTCGTTTGTTCTATCCGTATGCTATTGTTATTGGAACTTTTTTTGTTAATGTGCCGTAAACTTCAAGCTTAAAATTTCTAAATTAAAAAAAGTATTTTTTTCAGAGGTTTTTGCTTCACGTGAGAGTGGTCTTTATTTACCAAAAGAACGATATTACCAAGAGGAAATGGGAGGAAAGGTCCTTTTTTTTTTCTTTTTTTTTTTACATTATCTCTTGGACTGTTGGACATGTAACGTTTAAAGCCAAATATACTTATTTTTATGAACCTTTTTTTTAGTCCATGACAGATCACGTCAAAAGGAATTTGAAGAATTACATATTCAATTTGAGGAATTACATATTCAATTTAACACGTCAAAAGGAATTTGGGAATTACATATTCAATTTGAGGAATTACATATTCAAATTGAACAAATAGGAATTAAGATAGAAACACGTCAAAAGAAATTTGAGGAATTACATATTCAATTTAATGCCAAGGTAGAAGAGTGCTCCAGTTTGACCAACAAACTTGAGTCAACACATGTATATGTATTATTAATTGATGAGCCAACAAACTTGATTATACGTATTTTTATGATCCTTTTTTTGTTTAGTCCATGGCAGATCAAATTAATCACTGATGAATGTATTCACTGATGATTATATGTATTATTAATTGATGATTATATGTAACACAATCGTATTCATTTGTGACACATTATTCATTGATGAATTTAGGGATTTATCGTATGCTTATTTACTGGTGAATTTGGGGTTTATAGTATGCTTATACACATATTCACTGATGAATTTGGTATTTATAGTATGCTTATTCATCGATGAATTTGCGGTTTATAGTATGATTATTCACTTATTCACTGATGAATGCACTTTCCTTGATATGTTGGTTACAACATCATAATTTTCTGTCGCATTTTGAGAACATGCCTAATTTTAAATTAATTACAACATCCTATTTTTCAGTCCTATTTTTATAACATGTCTGATGCAATTTATACTTTGAACCATTTTCTAGGCATGAAGACGACACATTTTCTGGGTATATTTGTTTGAAAGTGACATGACTACTTTGAATCTAATATGTTATATGGCTTTTCAAGTCGCATACGTGGTGAGGAGGTTGATCATGAACAATGTTGATGCAAATGCTTCATATTTTTTGAGACCATAGGTTGATCATGTTACTTATTGATTTTACATTCATTAGTTGTTTAGTTATGTTAAATTCATTGATGAATAATCATATTTCTTGTTGATTTTACATCATTCATTGATGAATTTAAGGGTTTAGTATATCTAAACATTGTATTCATTGATGAATAATCAGATTACTTGTTAATTTTGTATTCATAAGTATTATAAATCATTGTATTCATTGATGAATACCAAAATTGAGAGCTAACTTGTAACCAATTTCACGTATATTCATGTATGAATTTCATTGAATTGTCATGTTACATATCCCCTGTACAAATGTTCATTGATGAATTTTTCAGTGACGAATATTCACTATAATGCCAATTTTACTGTAATGCCAATGTTATTTACGTATATTCATTAATGAATTACATTGAATTTGTCATGTTACATATCCCTGTACGAATATTCGTTGATGAATTTTACTTCATTGCCAACGTCGACTAGTTATACACTAAATTCAGTGACGAAAATTCATAAAAAAAAAAAAGCAAAAAAAAAACCACTAAATTCATTAACGAAAATTCAAAAAAAAGGGAAAAAAAAAACCCCACGAAATTTAAAAAAAGTTATATTCAAGGAAATAATTATAACCAATCCCATTATTTTAGGTAACTTATAATTATCTTGATTTTATTTACTAATATAGATGTACTAAGATTACTATTATACCCTTGTGAAATGATTGGTCCAGAATTGTCCTCGCGTTCTCAACCTTTTAATTGTCCTCGTTTGAACCTCTCCATATATATATATATATATATATATATATATATATATATATATATATATATATATATATATATATATATATATATATATATATATGTATATATATATATATATATATATATATATATATATATATATATATATATATATATATATATATATATATATATATGGAACGGTTCAAATGAGAACCATCAAAAGGTTAAGAACCGTGAGAACCAGTTATTTCATGTTATTAAACTGTGAATACCGGTTAAAATATTTAAATTCTCGGGTTTTTGTTATTTTTGGTAATAAAGGGCAAAATTGTCATTTTCAAAGTCTAATACAATCAATCATACAACCATTCACAGTTTAATATAGACATTCTTACACTAATTCACACTTTAATGGACTAATTCGTTTTTAATAGAACTCAACCCCAAACTCTACCAACACACGCCGCCACCAACCACCACCACCTGCAACCGTCGCCACCTAGCATCATTGTCACATTTCCTTCCTCTTACCACCACTGATCTGGATAAAAAAAATCAAAATTCGCAGTTTAATACAACATTTAAACGCTTATTCACAGCTTAATACAACATTACAGACACATATTCACAACTTAAAATACATACAGATCTCATTGAGACATTTCATCAAACACCTTGTGTACATATTGTTTCCAGACCATATCACTCCAAAAATTAGATCCAAATAAAAAGAATCAAAATTCGCAGTTTAATACAATATTTTGAGACACTCATGCACAACTTAATACAACATTTTAGACACTTATTCACAGCTTAAAAACTTACAGATCTCATTGAAGCATTTCATCAAACACCTTATGTGCATATTGTTTCCAGATCAGATCTGTGAGATAAAGGTATTCTAGTGGTGTTGGTGGTTCACGACAGTAGTAACGATGGTAGTTTTTTTTTTGATAACCGAGGACCCCACCCGACCCATCCTTTGGATGACCCTGATGAAGCAACCTCGGGGCCCACGCACACCTGGCAGCAGGGTGGTCCGGGTCAATCACCTACGGGGGTAGAGAGGTGGCCAGTGACCATCTCCTGATTGAAACCTAACACTCCCTATGGGGAAAGGGAGGGAGTGGGATTAGAACTTGGAACCTCTTTATGGGGGAAGAGAAAGAGTCCAAAGCCTTATCCACTAGGCCATCAGTGTGATGGTTAGTAACGATGGTAGTTGATGTTAGTAGCAGCGGCTAGGGTTTCAGATCTAAGATATTCCGACATGTGGTGGTTGATTTCATCGGGTTCTCTCTAGATCTGGGATATTCCAGTGGTTTAAAGAGAAGAACAAAAACACAGACGGTGATTTGATGTCCGTTTAGATCTAGATCTAGATCTGATGTGACGGTGGTAGTTCACATTAGTAGTGGCGGCTAGGGTTTTAGATATAAGATATTCTGACATGTGGTGGTTGATTTCACAGGTTTCTCTTTAGATCTGAGATATTCCGGTGGTTTAAAGTGAAGAACAAAAACGCAGGCGGTGATTTGATGGCAATTTAGATCCAGATCTAGATCTGATGCGATGGTGGATGTTTGGGCACGGTTGTGGGATAGTTTTAGTTCACCGGAGGTTGGTGGTGGTGGTGGGGATCACCTTATTGTTTTAGATCTGAGCTGATGACCGCGTTTGACAGCGGCATCAGGTGGTGGAGAGGGAGGCGGACGACGGTGGTAGGTAGCTGATGTGACGGCGGCGGTGGCGGCAGTGGGTGGTGGTGATGGGTTGGGTTTATGTGTTCTTGAAGATTGGTGAGAGAATTTGAAAGTTTGAGATATAAGATTTTAGGATGAGTGTTTGATGATTTAAGGGTTGTAATATTAATGTTGACATTGACAAAAATATCCTTAATAAAATTGGTTCCTAGAGTTCTTAACATTTTAACGTGTCTCATTTGAACCTATTCCTATAATTATATTAGTAAGACATGTGTTTTACATATTTAGATAAGTGGCTTATCTGATACAGATACCTTGAAAAGTTTTCCAAGATTAATATGCAATTTTTGGTTGAATTTTTAGAAAAAACACATGGCATGTCTATATTATAATAAAAAGGGTGTTTTTATTACATAAAGTACATATGTTAAAACTCCACTAACTCAACAACTACAAAAATAAACACCTTGGGAGACACAGAGTTTGGAAATCCCTTTCTCTATGTTCTCGAGTTAAAATACGAATGAAATGGAATGGAAGGTAAAAGAAGGGGAGCGAATGGAAAGAAGATAAAGAGAAGATGAATTGAATGAAATGGAATGAAAGTAATCCCTTTCAAGCAGTCCTTAGTTGGACTGGTAAGTTTCTAGTGTAATTTTTGTATCCTTCCCCTCTCCTCCCCTCATTTAAAAACCACAAGAACGCATCTGATTTCTTTCCCTTCCATAAAAGAAACTCAAAAACACACATTTACCTCCCATTCCTTCCCTTACATTCTTTAAGGAGGTGTTAGGAAGTGCTTATAAAATCAGCTTATTAACTTTTTATAAAGTTCAATAAGTAGTTTTTAATACGCAAGGATTTTCTTATTTATAACTTATTTCCTTTTCTAAAAAACTAAAAAGTATTTTATAAGCGCTCCAAACACCCAATAAACTTAAGAACAGACCATTTGGAAATTAGACCGGAGTTCTTTCATCCCCTCTCTCTCTCTCTAATTTCCAGGGCCGGTCAAACACATTTTAGGCCCAGGGCAAGAATAAAAAAAGGCCCAGTTATTGAATTAAAAATTATCTATTATCAAAAACTAGATAATGTTTATTTTTTTCATAAAATATGAAAAAAGCAACCATTCCGGATGTGTAAAAAAACCACAACTTAAGGAAAACGAAAAACCAAATTGTTTCAAACCAATTTTATGGTTTCACTTCCATAGAAAAATAAATCGAACCAAAATATATTAATGACCTTTTATGTATAAATTTAGTATATTAATTAAAATAAATATTAGAAATTATAAATAATATATATTACAATGAACATACATTTGACATATTGCTTTGTTTCAATTCTAAATTAAAATATAAAAACTTTTTTTAAGAGACTCAATCACTCCATATTTCTCCATATTTCTCCGGTAATCATGTACAATTTTATGTATGAAAACAAGTCATTTTGGTGAAACCACAAATCAATCATCTATTGAAATTAATTTCAATATGAACACTTAGTATATTTTTTTAATTGAAGTTGTAAATTTTTTTAATTGAAGTTGTAAGCACTTTAAAATGTTTTGAGCTCATGTGTATTGTTTGAAAAAAAAACATCACTATTCCACCGGCAAACTTCTATCAATGTTTTAAGAAGCTATTTTACCAAAAAAAAAGAAGATAAATGCTTCATTTGTATTTCATGATGTGTTCTCTACTTCTCTTCTTGGCAGCTCCTAAGTCCTTCATTTCAAAATCAGCTTTCAACTGGTCTTTTAACTTCTGAATCTCCTTCATATCTTTTGCTGCAATCAACATGTCATCCACGTACAAGAGTAAGTAGATCTTTGAACCATCGTCACCTTTCTTGAAATAAACGCAGCTATCATAGGTGCACCTGCTGAATTTGTGACTGGTCATGAAAGAATCAAACCTCTTGTACCATTGTCTAGGAGACTGCTTGAGGCCATAGAGGGATTTCTTCAATTTACATACGTAGTCCTCCATGCTAGGAACTACAAAACCTTCAGGTTGTTGCATGAAAATCTCTTCCTCAAGCTCACCATTTAGGAAAGCTGTAGTAACATCTAGTTGCTCCAACTCATAATCATTTGAAGCAACTAACCCCAACAATGCACGAATAGAAGTGTGTTTGACTACTGGGGAATATATGTCAGTATAGTCAACGCCTGGAATTTGACTGTAGCCTTTAGCTACCAACCGAGCTTTATATCTTGGTTTCTCATTCGGGTTAACAGGTTCTTTGAGCTTGTAGACCCACTTGCATTTAACTGGCCTTTTCCCTTTTGGAATAGGAACTAAATCCCAAGTACCATTTCTTTGCAAGGATTCCATCTCATTATGCATAGGAATCATCCAATTACTTGATTCTTTAGATTTGATAGCCTCATCATAATTTAGAGGCTCCGTTTCCGACTCAATATCATTAGCAACAATAAAAGCGTAAGCAACAAGTTCAGCTTCAGTATACCTCTTTGGAGGAACAATTTGTCTTCTCGGCCTATCTCTTGCAATGCTTCGAGTAGTAGCTTGTGGTTGTGAAGTTGTTGTTTCTTCAACAACGACAGGCTCATTTGGCGAGGAAGACTCTTGTTGCTCAACTGGACTCAGAATGGTGACAGGTGAAGTAGGAAACTCCACCTCCATTTGAGCTTTCTCTTCATTTGCTTTTGATGATGCGACTGTATCTTCTGTAGAGTCGGAAGTTTGATGAATCATAGCAAACTCGTCAAAAGTAACATCTCTTGAGATGATGATTTTATTTAGATCATTGCTCCATAACTTGTAACCTTTAACTCCTGGATATTATTCTTGATAACTTTGATTTCATCACCTAAAATCATAAATGCAAGTTACATTTAATCTGATACGTAATAGAAATAAATTATTTGTTGACTTGTCAAATATATATAACACCAATAAATTATTTGTTGACTTGTCAAATATATATTATTTGCACTTTTGTTTTTTTCTTTCGCAAGCATCCCGCTTGCTATTAATAAAATGTTGCTGTTAAAAAAAAAAGAAGAATATGAGTAATGTCATTTAATATATTGTTACTGATATTATACCAGTAACAATATATTAAATGACACTACTCATATTCTTCTTTTTTTTTGAACAGCAACATTTTATTAATAGCAAGCAGGATGCTTGCGAAAGAAAAAAACAAAAGTGCAAGGTACAACCAATAGCTAAAGGCGACCATTAGAGTCTAACAAACGCAAACACCTAACAATAAAAACTTCCCCAAAATAGAAACTAGATTTAAATTAGTACTAAAAGCTTCAAAAGAAAGAAAGACGCAAGGGCCTTTTTTATCAGCAACACCAAAATAAACAAAGCCAAGGACGAAACTGTCAAAAACAAACCAGGAGCAGGAGCACCAGGAAACTAAAGAAGAACAGCCAGGAGCAGCAAAATCAACATATCTTCCTATCGAAATGAGCAGAAAAGCAGAAACCAGGACTGGAATTGTCAACTTAAGATCAGGGGCATTTTCGTCAAAACTGCACCAAGAGGAGATTTATTTAACTCAAAAAATCCAAGTTCACACACCAAAAAAATAAAATGAGAAGTCCTAATAAATGTATCCATCTTGTTTTGTTTCTCTTTCTTATGATCGGAATCAGAACATCAACCCAACCTTCCATCTTTTTGGAGGTGGCGTTTCCCAGAAACACAGTGCACATCGTAGATCGTGGCCTTGATAGCCTTATGGTTGGTTGTGGAAAGAAAGGCCAACTGCCTGATTTTAAAACAATTAACGATAGTCAAGAGTACGTTCTTGAGTTTAATGACAAAGGGGCTTACTTTTGTACGTTCAACTGGAGAAACAAACATATAAAGTTCCCAGTTTTTAATCGAACGATTAGTAAGCTTTGTATTGGAGGTATCATCAAAGATTGTTTTTGGCGAGCAACGAAATATGAGTTTCAGTTTTTGGAAGAAACTTGGGAAACGATGTACACCTGGTAATACTAACTGTTTGATTTTAATTGTTAGGATCGAGACACACACACGACACTAATCACACGCACTCAGCTCTCTCTCTCTCAAGAACACAAAGATGAACACGAGGGATTTAACGTGGTTCGGTCTAATCTGACCTACGTCCACCAGGTAACTAGGAATGTATATTTCTTGGTGCTACTCTGCACTCTCTCTGTTACATGTGGTGTTGTTTTACAAATCGCAGATGAGACTCATATATAGAGTCTGAAATGATAATGTGAACAAGCAAAAAAACAGTCCATGAAAAATGCATTCGGGAAAACTGGATCGCCTATCCTTTTCCCCCTTTTTTGACTTGCTTTTCTGCCACTAATATTGACTAGTGGCTTCACCTACTCAACAATCTCCCACTTGAAGCCACGGAACAATCTTCACCTGTGCTTCAACTGTGCATCTGTATTTCGTAAAACTTTTCATCTTAGCTCTTTCCTAGATACCCTGCCTTCTCTTCAATTTTCCTGAAGGCTAGTTGAAGCTTCCGTTAGCTCCAACACATTTGTCATGGCTAAGTCTGCCACTGACCTGTTCTCTGTCTCCACCGGCTCCCACTGAAATGAACTGCCCGATCCTGGAACATCCTGAGAACAAACGACACTCTCCATGTGTAGCAGATAATCTGGAGAGAATTTTACAGATGGAATACTGGTTTTCTTAACCCACTGTGTTCTGGGTATTCTAGCTGAGACACAACCCTTGCTCCCACTGCTATGAATGCCCTTGATTGGTTTTTCTAAACCGTTTCAAACACGTTCAACCTGAATCTGACCTGTGACTCTGGGTTTGCCATAAGCAAAGCAAACCTTCTTCTGTCCACGAGACTCTATGAACCAGACTTTGGTCTTTTTCTGAACTGGGACGGTTACTCCCTCAGACGGTAAACTGACCATATATAATGAACCCCTCTTATGTCCACGAGCTATCACACGATTTCCTTTGACTACCTTCCACTGCCCATTCCTGAACTTAACCTCGTGCCCCTGTTCATCCAACTTCCCAACAGAAATCAACTGTTTCTTCAGTCATAGAATTACCCGGACATCCTTCAAAGTCCATGGACCGACTGGAGTCTTCAGATCTAAGTCACCTATGCTCGTCACATCAAGAACCTCATCGTTTGCCAGTCTTACCTTACCAAAATCACCTTCTTTCAGATTTCGCAGTGCCTCACGGCTGTGGGTAGCGTGAAATGAAGCACCCGAATCCATAACCCAGGAAGCCACATTGCTCTCCATACTACAGATCAAAACATCATCATCTGAATGGTCTACTGCAACGTTAACTTCTTTCTTGTCTTTTGGACATTGATTCCTGAAATGTCCAACCTCTTTACAGTTCCAACAAGTCACATCATTTCGAGTCCTCGACTGACTCCTTCTTCTGTTCCTGCTCCCACTACCTCTGTTATTTTTTCTACCTCTGACCGCATTCAATTGTTCACTTGATGATTTCCTGGAATTTCTTCTTCTGACGTCTTCGCCTAGAATTAAATCCCGAATTCCCTCAAAAGTGAGCTCTTTCGATCCTGCGGAACTAGTAACAGTTGTAACTGTTCCGGACCAACTGTCAGGTAATGATGATAACAGTAGTAAAGCTTGAACTTCATCCTCGAACTTTATTCCCACTGACCCAAGTCTGGATAAAATCGAGTTTAAATTGTTGATGTGCACTGTAACTGAACTTTCTTCCCTCATCCCCGTGTTGACTAGTTCCCTAATCAGGAAGACTTTATTTGCTGCCGACGGCTTCTCGTACATATTAGACAATGCATCCATGATTCCTTTTGTCGAGGTCTCCTTCAAGATGTTGAAGGCAACATCCTTTGACAACGCTAGTCTAATAAATGCCTTGGCCTTCTTATCCAAAGTCTCCCACTGTGCCTGTGTCATCGCCTCCGGTTTTTCACCTAAAACTGCGTCCAAGTCTTTCTGCACGAGCAAATCTTCAATTTGCATCTTCCACCAACCAAAGTCCTTCCCATCAAACTTCTCAATCTGAATCTTACTGCTTTCTGCCATTATAACGGACAAACTGCACCCTTTTCAGAAATTAAGGGTAAAAAATGCAAATTTTCTGAAGTTTAGGGGCTAAACTGCAATTTCCTGAAAGTTCAGGGACCTAACTACAATTTTCTGAAAGTTCAGGGTCTAATCTGCACTTTTCTGAAAGTTCAGGGACCTAACTGCAATTTTCTGAAAGTTTAGGGATCTAACTGTAATTTTCTGAAAGTTCAAGGGCTAAACTGCAATTTTCTATTGGTTTCTTTTTGGAGCGTGCTTTTCCACCGAAATTCCTCACCTTTTGTTTCTTTTGGAGCGTGCTTTTCCAACTTTTCCTCTCCTTTTTTTTTTTTTTTTTTGTATCTTCCCCAATAAAAAAAACCTCACGGGTCTTTCAATAAAAAACCTCACGGGTCTTTATTCTCCAAGACTTTCTTCTATCTTTGACAGAGAAGAAGAAAAAAAAAGCAAGATGCAGATCTATGGTGAAGGGAGCAGCGGTGTCGCAGGTTGACCGGCGGCAGCGGCGGCTTTGAACGGCCGGCTGCGGCTTCTGTATCGGAATAGTAGTGGCGGCGGCAGATGACGAGCGACTTCTTTCTTCACCCCTGCTGGTTCGTGTGAAACTATCAAGAGCCTGAGCTCTGATACCAGTTGTTAGGATCGAGACACACACACGACACTAATCACACGCACTCAGCTCTCTCTCTCTCTCTCTCTCAAGAACACAAAGACGAACACGAGGGATTTAACATGGTTCGGTCTAATCTGACCTACGTCCACCAGGTAACTAGGAATGTATATTTCTTGGTGCTACTCTGCACTCTCTCTGTTACATGTGGTGTTGTTTTATAAATCGCAGATGAGACTCATATATAGAGTCTGAAATGATAATGTGAACAAGCAAAAAAACAGTCCATGAAAAATGCATTCGGGAAAACTGGATTGCCTATCATTTTCCCCCTTTTTTGACTTGCTTTTCTGCCACTAATATTGACTAGTGGCTTCACCTACTCAACATTAATCTAATATAAAAAATTAGGAATTAAATAAGAAATTATAGATTCTGTTTTGTTTATTTGGTGTGTTTTTTTAGTGTCAAAGATGATTGTTGATTGTGATGAATATATGTGTTCAAAATCACATAATGAGTGAAGATGCTAACGAAGGTTGTACACAAATCAAACAACTTTATTTGTGTTTTTTTATGTATAAGTTATTAAGTTTAACTCTAAAAAAATGAATATGAACACATAAGCAAAGCAAAATTTCATGTTTGTGAATAAATCATAGTCGTCGTTTAGGTACATTCTTCAAGACAATAAGGTAAGCAAATATAAACAAAAGAACATGTTCATCGACAGCTACATGAATAAAATTTATCTATATATATCAATTGCCGTGATTTTTGTGAATGTGGTGTACGTTTTTTTTGGGTTTGTCACACGCGGGTCGTGTGTCGGGTCGGATCCTTATTTGGGTGGTCAGGCTTTTATATCTCGAACCTTCTATCGTCTCCACCTCCACCGATTGGACCCTTACCCACCGACTGCTCACCATCTCCGTTGATTTGGCGTTCGGTGCTTCACTACGCTGCAACTCCCTGGATTTCGCGTCATTGCAGCAGCGAATCTCTCTTCCCCTTCATCGTCTTCTTCAACATCTTTCTGCGCTTCCATTTTCGGGACTTGTAGGTGTTCTTCCCGCCTCCCTTTTCTGCCTCTTCCGTTATCTGATGTATTTTTGGTCTGGGGCTTAAGTCACCTTCATCACCCTTTACTCGAAAAAGGGTCATGGGTCAGTCCAGATTGGCTCACCTCCTTGACTCGCTCCATTTCGAATACTCAATCCGACGATTCAAACATACCAATTGCAATGCGTAACCGGAAGACGTGTCAGACCTTCTGGGCGGAGCCCTTTTTCTACCATTGTTCAAGTGGATGAATGAGTATGGACCTATTTACAGACTAGCAGCCGGGCCAAGAAATTTCGTAATGTTTTGAGGAATTACGGAACTAAGTATGCTAAAGGTCTTGTCGCTGAGGTGTCCGAATTCTTATTCGGTTCCGGTTTTGCCATTGCAGAAGGTTCACTCTGGACGGTAATTTTCTTTCTGTTTTCTCATTAAATTGGATGCCCTTGATGTTTGTACCTGCTTTTGATGTTGGTGTTGGTCTTCTGTACCAATTTTAGCTTTTCTTGGTTGATTTAACTGTTTAACCAACATAATTTGGTTTTTTTCTTATTAATTACAACTCTAATTGTTCATAGGCAAGACGCACGGCAGTAGTTCCATCACTTCACAAAAAATACTTATCAGTAATAGTTGATCGTGTATTCTGCAAATGCTCTCAAAGATTTGTGGAAAAGCTCAAACCGTATGCGCTCAATGACACCGCTGTTAACATGGAGTAGCAGTTTTCTCAATTAGCCCTTGATGTTATCGGTCTCGCGGTATTTAATTATAATTTACATTCACTAACTGTTGATAGTCCTGTTATTGAATCTGTTTACACTGCACTAAAAGAAGCTGAAGCCCGTTCAACTGACTTTTTATCATATTGGAAGGTAAATTTCCATTACTACCCTTTTCGTATTGTGTCCAATCATCATACACATGTACACTATTTATGTTATTAATTATGTCAGTAGATTGACATTTGAGCTTACCGGTATGCTTAAAATATGCCCTTGAGGGTTGACTATAACAGGAAGGCTTCTTCTTGCAGCAACGGGAATTGACTTTAATACTCTTAGAGCTTCTCGTGCCGATACTTTAACAAAATCCGAGCATAAATTCTCACTCTTACTTAATTTAGAAAGATACAACCAATCATCATCAACCATGTGGCGCACCTCCATGACCGAATATTGACCAGACACACAATTGCAGCCACCGGAAACAAACTCCCACGAGACCAAGAACCTACCCATGAAATGACCAATTTGCCCTTCATGAAGTTTGTCAACACCAACCGGTTCTACCCCTCGTGATCCATAATCGTGTAAATTTTCGGTTTTGAATTAGAATATTTTGAGTTTGGTTTTATGCAATGAACAAATGGATGTAAATGTTGGTTCGCTCATAGTTGTCGACTCGTAACTCGACTCGTGACTCGAAAATGTAAATTTTCAACTCGTGACTCGACTCGTAAGAGTCATAACACACACACACCTATATATATATATATATATATATATATATATATATATATATATATATATATATATATATATATATATATATATCACATACATACACACATAATATTTGTTGAATATTGTTGCACATTTACTACAAAATATTACAAGTTCGCTAGTTAGAACTTAGGACTGAGTCATAGACTCACAAAATATCATATAGTAGTATCTAATAATTCATAACTAGTGAGCTGGTAATACTAATGCAAATGTCAAAATCCTTAAGTTCATAAACTAAATCATCGTCTTCAAAGTGGTCCAACTTCATCTTCTTCTACATTAATGGGTATGTCATGGAGTCCAACTTCATCTCCCTCATGATAGTCCTCAACTTCAAAGTCATCATCTGTATCAGTATCAACAACTGCAGTTTTGCCTCTGTCATTTGCAACGGGCACCTTGTTTAGATTCCTGGGCCCTACGAACGATTAGAATTTAAAAATATATTAATATAATAAAATATATATGATTTATAGCGTAATATTTACCTCTCTTTCTTTTATTGGTACTCGTTTCTTCATCCTCTTTAAAGCATTCATGGACATCCATCCACGAGATATCTTCCGGTAGACATACATTCTCCGTCTCTGTAATCCATTCATCATCTGAATCCATGTCCGATAAACAAATAGGATCATAGGTTTCTCCTCGTTCGCGTCTTTTTTCAAGCCTCATATTAAGGTTAATGTTGTATTTAACATACACTAAAGCATTTAACCTTTGTTGCTCTAAACGGTTTCTCTTTTTGGAGTGTATATGATCAAATGTACTCCAATTCCTCTCACATCCCGTGGCACTACATGTGAGGCTGAGCACACGAACGGCTAGATGTTGTAGTTCGGGGCATTCATCTCCATAGTTCAACCACCACTTTGCTGGTTGCATCTTCTTTCTCATTGCCTTGGTTGCCGATAAACCAAACATTCCAATGCTTTCATTAAACTTATCAAGTTGTTCATGAATTTTTATGCCTGTTGGTCTATCATACATCTTTTCAATAACGCTATACAATCCAAGTTTGACTTCATAATCAGCCCGAAAGTTCTCGTCAAAGTGAATGCTATTTTCAAATTTAAAGTAACAAAGTCGTTAGTTCATTATATATAAAGTAATTACTAGTTTTATTTTTATAAATAGAAGTCAGACCTTGGATTAAGATAGTATCCCGCAGCATGAAGGGGCCTATGGAGTTGCATATCCCACCTTTTATCAATCTTTTCCCAAATGACTTTATATCTTGCTTCAACGCCATTAAAATTTTCCTTTATTTGCTCTTTCGCACGATCCATGGCTTCATATATATATATATCTCATCGCCGGTTTTACATCTCCATCCATAAGCCTCAAAACCTTGTAAATGGGAATTACACAATTTTGACAATATTTAATTGCCTTCCAAAAGTTAGCATCACCAAGAATAATTTCTTCAACCAACATCCCATCTTTTGAAGTAGCAAAGCTACATTCGGCCCACTCTTTTGAAGCAAACAACTCTAGAAGAGGAGTCTTTAATTCATCAAACTTTTTCAAAGTAAGAAATGAGGTAGCAAATCTGGTAACTCCTGCTCGAGTTAGTTCTCTATCACCGGTAAACCTTCGAAACATTGATAGCAAAACTCCATGTCGATAGATGTAGACGGTTACTTTCTTTGCTTTTTCTATGGTGTCCTTGAAGGTTTGGCCGTCTCCAATATCTTGTAACATCAAGTCAATTAAATGTGCAGCACACGGTGACCAAAATAAGCGAGGTCTTTTATTTTCCAACATGGTACCGGCTAACACATAAGCCGAAGCACTATCGGTGATGACTTGAACTACATTCTCTTCTCCCACTTCTTCCACAACTGCATTTAGCATTTCAAACAATTTTTTTGCATCTTTTGCAAATGAAGATGTGTCGGTGGATTTCACAAAGACCGTTCCACTTGGACTATTAACAAGAAAGTTTGTTATTGATCTTTGTTTTCCATCCGTCCAACCATCCGACATAATTGTGCACCCGGTCTTCTTCCATTCATCTTTGTACTTATTTAAACTGTTTTCAACACAATCCACTTCTTTTTTTAAATACGTGACTCTTGCCTCGTGGTAAGAAGGTAGTTTTAGTCCTTTACCATATTCCCCAACCTTTTTCAAAGCATCTTTCCACAAAGGAGATTTCACTAAATTAAATGACAATGCTTCCCCGTATAAGAGTCGGCATAAAGCATGAACCACCGGCTCTCTATTCTTTGTAGCTTGATTCATTGTTGTTTGTTTCTTAACAAATGAATTCAAGGTCCCGTCTTGCTTTGTGTTGTCTTCATCGCTCACAATTTCAAAGCAGTCATCATCTTTTGCCTGTGCCTTTTTTTCTTCAAACCCCATCAACAAACCCAAAAACAATTGTTTGATATTTTCATCAACCACCGTACATGCCGCAATGTCTTTCTTTGTTCCAGCAAGATGATTTTTCATTCTATTCACGCCTCCAAACATAACTTTTTTGCAATAGTTACATTGCACCTTGTTTCTGTTTGTTGGGTGAAATATCATTCAAAATCATCGCAATTTCTTACTACTATAATCGGGTAGAATAAACATTAAAAGTACATTGGTATAATTGGGTAGATTATTCAAAGTACGATGTTGTATTAAGAAGTGAATTGGAAGTACAATTGTAACAGAACGAAAAGAAAGTAGCATGCTATAATAAACGAATAAATGAAAGTTTGGTGTTATTTTTTGCATTTAGCCTTAAAGATTGTGATATAAAGAAATTGAAAACTATAAAGAAATATAGTAAAAACAAATAGGTACTTATTGGCATAATAGTCACGGTTTGATTCATCAAAGTGGAACAAATTTGGTCAACATATCCACGAGTTATTCGACATGTGGATATAATTCCTTGCAAATCGGACTTGAATATAGCTGTAAAAGGTGTTTGACTATATGTAAAATGTCTAAAGTACCCTTTAGTAAAATACGACTATCAAACTCACATGATGACAAGTTTCCTAATGCCATTCGGATCCTATTGCGTGCAAATATTGTCTTTTGATAAGTGATTTCTGTTTCAAGTTCTAAGAAAGAAAAAAGACGAAAGTTTAGGTGCAACGACTCTTAACATTCCTGATACTGTGGGCTATAACTGGCCTCGTGAATTCCGGCAACTCATTGCTGACATTAAAGCAAACACTCCTGGTATTGAGAACCTCATCATTTCTACAGATTGCCAGAATGATTTTGGGCTTTCAACCGCCAATACTTTAGAGGCAAGCTTCCATAAGCATTCTTTCTCATTTCAAATTTCGATTCATATGCTAACATATTTGAATTCCAGGGGGCTTATAATGGTGCGAGACAATTAGAAGTAACAATTAATGGAATTCGAGAGAGAGCTGGTAATGCATCTTTGGAAAGAGGTGAGTGTAATATATAAAATCGTAAATATACGATCAAGATTCCATTTTTTAAGAATGGGTGTTTCACTTTTTGTTGAAAATAGGGAGAGTTATTGGGTGGTTTGTATATTGGTATTAATACAAGACATATTGTCATGGCTAGCAAAATGGTGCTTATTCAAACTTTAATTTTATTGTATTATTATCAGTTATTTAAAAGATATAAGTCTTGAAGTACTCACAAATGTTTTATTTAGGTGGAAAAGTACAGTGGACTTATGCTGCAGCCACATAAGCCTATTGTTGGTGTTAATTCTTTTGCTCATGAAAATGGAATCCATCCGCCAAAAGAAAGCAGCCCGACTTACCTTGACCTACTGAACAAGTATGAATACAAGGTAATATCTCAGGTAGGATATGCGGCTGTAAATGATTGCATTAGATTTGACTTTTAATCTTTGCGTTTTATTTGGGTTAAATGTAAGAAATACCAACTTACTTTTATACTTTTATGTATTTGTTGACTATACTATTGTACTTTCATTTCTTCTATTTCATTAAAATTTTAATAATCCAATCAATTGAAGTACGTTGCTATTTCTAGCTTTGTTAATACAACGCTAAAAATAGCTTGATTTTCATGTTCGATTGGATACTGCCAGTAGAGGCTCATGGAAAGACGCTATTGTGTCGGTAGACGCTCATGGAAAGACGCTGGTTTCCACGTGGCCACCACCATTGCCACTCCTGCCGCCTATGCTCCACTTCCCTTCGTTGTGTCTTCTCTTGGATGGCCTCTAGGTACTGTATTCGACCTGTTTGAATTGTTTTTGAAATATTTGGTAGTTGTTAATTTGGACTGGATTTATGCTGACAAGGTGTTCGATGTTTTGTTCTGTGCATATTAAACTAATATTTTATTTATATATTTTAGAAAAAGGAATTGATTCAACTGAAACGTGAAGCATGGTTGAAGGGTGGATTTTACGTCAATTCTGAAGCCAAAATGCTCTTCATAATAGGGATTCGTGGGTATGATTTATTTATGTTAATTTACCTAATTTTGCAAATACTAATAACACCCGTTTTAGTTATATTCAATTCTTTTTTTCTTAACATTCAGTATTAATGCCATGGACCCAAAAACAAAGAAGATTTTGCAGCTCTTGCGTTTGAGACAGGTAACTTTTTTTTCTTTAAATTATTCTTTTTTTATTATAAATTGTTAATTAATGTTTTTTCTAATAAACCAGATATTCAATGGTGTGTTCTTGAAAGTCAACAAGGCAACACTCAACATGCTACACATGATGGAACCATATGTTACCTATGGGTATCTATCTTTACCTTTATCTTTATCTTTATAAGCAAGTTTTTATTTTTATAAAAATTTTAAAAGAATTTGAATTCTTTTTTCTTTTAGATACCCGAATTTGAAGAGTGTGAAGGAGTTGATATACAAAAGAGGATACGGGAAGCTAAACAAACAGAGGATTCCATTGACAGATAACTCCATTGTTGAACAGGTACACTTGCTTTTTACATGTTGCTCTTAACAGCAATGTACTTTCCTCTCACTATCAATATGTGCAATAAACTTTACCTTTTTTTACCCCAAATAGCAATGTACTTTATATTTTTACTGATAATAGAAACATACATATATTATGCTACCAATATGAGCAAAATCTATATTATACTTAATACATTACTTTGAACGGAAAATGTTATAAAAACTCTTAAGTTTGACATAAATGTTTGATTTTATCATTTTGCTAATTTTAGGTTTACTAAAGCCTAAACTTTATAAAAAATGTTCATTTTTACCCTTGAAACTTGCTATAACAGGTTTTCAAGTTACCATCAATTAAAGGTCACATAAAAACCCTTACGTTCCAATTTTTTTTTACGTTTTTACCCTAAGTAATTCTTTTTCATATTATACCACCAACACCACCTTTGCTGCCACCAACCACCGGTCCACCACCGCCACCTCCCACCAACATTGTCGCCACCACCCACCACCGCTAGTGCCACCACCCACCACCACTAGTGCCACCACCAGTATCGCCATTACCAACACCACCCATCACCGTCGCCGCCATTACCCACAACCACCGTTGCCGTCGCCGCCACCGCCACCGTCGGTCCGTCGCCGATATCATCACCTCTCAATACCACTACTGCTGCCAACACCCACCACCACCATCACTTCCAATGCCGCCGCCACCACCACCATCGCCACCACCACCATCGCCACCACCCACCACGATCCCCACCATTACTACTGCCGCCACCAGTCACGCACCGCCATCACTGCCGCCACCACCCAACAACACCACTCACCACCGCCGCCACCACTGCCAGACCCAACCACCACCACCGCCACTACCACAACCACCGCTACTATAGTAGATGTGGGTGCTGACGGCGGTGATGGTTGCGGTGTTGGAGAGTGGTAATAGTGAGTGGTGGGTGGTGGTGGGTTGTAGTGGTGGGTGGTAGTAGTAGGTAGCGGCGGTTGTGGTGGTGGTGGGTGTTGGCAATGGTGGTGGGTGGTGGTAGTGATGACGGTAGGTGGTGGCAATAAAAGTAGTGGCCGGTGGCAACAATGGTGGTGGTGGTATAATTTGAAAAAAATATCAATTAGGGTAAAAACGTAAAAAAATTGAAACTTAAGGGTTTTTATGCGAAATTAAATTGATAGTAACCTGAAAACGTGTTATAGCAGGTTTCAATGGTAAAAATGTAATTTTTTTTTGCAAAGTTTAGACTTTAGTGAACCTAAAACTGGCAACATGGTAAAACCGAACATTTCTGTCAAACTTAAGAGCTTTTATAACATTTCTATAAATTGTCTAACACAAAGATATACATCTTTTCCACAAAGCAAAAGACCCCACCAAAGAAGGAAATTTGTAGGAAGGAGGAAGGAGAATGTTGGAGATGATGAAAGGTCCCACTTCAATTCCTCCATTTCCAAACTTTCTAATGTCAATAGTTAGAACACAAAATAGTCAAACTTGTGGATTGGGCTTTGAGAAAGCGTAATGGTGTTCTTTGAGGAATATAATGTGTTACAAGTTTGTTTGGGATCAAGAATTTTGTTATTAGAAGATTTGAATTGATTGTGAAGCTTTCATTGTTTTGTGTTAAATGTTTACACCTATAAAAGTCTATCAAGTGTTTGATTAAAATTGTTCCAAAGTCTCCATTGACAACTAAACTTTAAACCATTAATGTTGTATGGCAGTAAACGAACCGGACATAACACAATTATAATTGAATATTGAACCTTTTCTCCTTTTTGTTTGTATTTAGTTATAATTGAATATCACTTTCGTTTGTTGAATTTCCTAAAGCCGGAAGGTCATGCTACAAGCTTGAGAGATTAAAACCAAAGATGTTCCATGCTTGATGCATAGGATGTCTCCTACATATAATATTCATTTATATTGTTTTCTAAATAGCATCATGGGAATAACCCGCACTAAATTAGACAAATAGATGTCTCATACAAAAAGGAAATGAAATATGCGTTTACGTTGTTTCAAGTATAGAACGATAAATGTATACAATTCGGTTAGAAAATTCTTGTATGTAATTAATCTGATCCTTTACTTTATTTGATATTTTATTGAGTTGCTATTTATATATAAAGCATATCTATCTATCTATCTATTATAATAAAACAAACTTTAAATGCCACATGACATTTTTTAAACACCTTTTTTCATGTGTCATTCTCTTAGACCTACTACGTTTTGATTTCCCGCTTAAACTCTTCCTATCGATAACATTATTGGTTTCCGATTATTTAGGCCGGTTTAAAATTTTGAAATTTTAGCGTTTATCTAGGCCGTGATCTTGCTCTATCTCTCCCAATTGAACTTCAAGCTTTTGGAAACCAAATAACCCTCTATACGAAATCAACAACCCATATTTGGAATCTGTCTGTCTATCAAAGGCTGCTTTGGTTTCACCTGAAACGTTCGATATATGTGAGCAAACTACTGGAATCAAAAGGTATGTATTCCTCTGTTTCTTTATTTGTGTGTGTGTATGTAGGCTGCTAGAACATGAAGGTTCAACGCTGTCTGTCACTCTTTCCCCCTGTTTCTCTATTGCATGCAATTGATTCCTGGAAATTTTAGGGCTCCAACGGTGGCTTTATGTCTAGATGGCTGTTGCAGGAATCACGGGTGAAGAATTGAAAAGGCGATGCTTATCTTTTCCTTTCGCTACCTCTCGCTAATTTCAATTTACATGAGGCAAGTCTCTCCTTCCTTTCAATTTACGTATTGTAGACATTTATAGACTAATTTTAGATTTATTGATATTATTTTAGCAAAAATAGTTCCAAACATGATATGCTTGCTTGAATGCTAATGGATTGGCTATGAATTTGTCACAAGTATGCGACTTGGGCTTGGTGAAAGTGGTAGTACACTAGTATGTAGTATAATAAAGATGCTAGCTAGTGGGGCTCCAAAGGTTTGCATATAAGTTTCGTGGGACACTTTGGTGTTTTCGGTTCAAATTTCGTTGCTAAATATCAGAACCGATTCAACAATTTTCTGAATCGTAACTCGTATTCTCTCCCTTTATATATCTTTCTAAAAGCATATAAGTGTCGTCGGACACTGTGGTGTTTTCCGTTCAAATTTCGTTCCTAAATATCAGAACTGATTCAACAATTTTCTGAACTGTAATTCGCCTTCTCTCCCTTTATACATCTTTCTAAAAACCCTAATTTTCTCTGCAGGTTTGGTAGTGGTTCTCGTGTTTCCGTGGATGAAAGTTTCTTCACATAATTTAGGTTTTCCCAACTCCTTTTCTGGGCCACCACTTTCTATATTCATGAATATTGTTTTCACGAATATTTTAAAAATGGTGTGTTTTTTTTGTTTTTTTTATTTTTTGGTTTCTTCTTATGTGTACCTTCTTAATGCTTATCTTAATTTTCTATATGTAGATGGCGATGGAGAGTATCGACTAAGAGCTTCCAAATTCTCTTTAGGTACTAGAATTTTTAGTCTTCTTTAGATCGTAGTTTGTTATGTTTTCAACCTGTTAATCAATCCTTTTTCTTATCAATTGAATTGCTAACTATTTTGGGTTGCCAATTATCACATGTCACTTAATGTAGTTGTTGGCCCCTTTTTGTTATGACTTTGAATTGCTAATTAGGAACGAATCTTTTTCACATTATAGATACTATTATTCAGACTAATGGAGAAGTTGCTACCAAGTGTGTCAATTAAAGGGTAACGAAGCTTTATAGTTATACTAATTTGTATCAAATTTGGTTCTTTAGCTTTAAATAATGTATGGGTCCTCTTAAGCTTTACACATAGGATGACAAGCTTTTTCTATGAGATTAGATATTTTTTTTAAAGTTGCTCTTTGTTATAGATTTAATATTTATAAAAGTGAGTATCTTGAGATTTAAAACAAGATCGGAAACTAAACTGTATTGAGAGGCATGGAAAGTTTTTTTTTACTTCTTTTGTAAAGGAACTTTTGCACAAATATGATTATTTTCTTTAAAATCTAATTCTCGGTGTCCAACGTTTATGAGAGGAGATGTGAAAATAATTCCAAAGAAGAAGCATTCAAGAGAGCAAGGATGAAGGTTGGAACAGGTATGCTTACTTTTTATGTGATTATGCTTCAGAAACTTTAAGTACATATTAATAAACGTGTCCATCAATTTATATAACAAGATAAATTGCATGCCAATTTATAACAATCTATACAGTGATATTTTTTTCTATTATTGTATGTCGTAAAACTAATTTCCTATCAATTGATACATGCATAACTTGATGATTAGTATCATATTAAATTGTGGTTGTATAAATTTTGTTTAACACTCCAATTTCAGATGAAAAGGAGTGTGTTTGTGATTTATCCATTTTAGTTCCATCAACATTAGTTCCGGTCAAGCCCAATACATGCTACCCATTGTACAACCTGTCATTCTTTTTATAGGATTTATAATTTCTTAGGTTGCTGATTTTGGTATTGCCAAGATTTCGTAGTTTGTGATTCTGTTATCTTATCGAATTATTTTTCATTTATTTTGTTTTAAATTTTATATAGTTCCCTAGCACTAGAGTATGCATATTGAGGAAAATTCATGAAAAAAGACGACGTTTTTTCATACGGTTCATGCTTTCAGAGTTTATTAATAGACGCAAACCTTTTAATTGATTTAAAATGTTTTCTTAATTAGTTTATTTTTTGTGTAGGGACAATCTTTTTATCTGCACATATTCACCCTAGGTAAAATTTTATCTGATTATATAATATTTGAAGTTAACCCCAGGGTGTATGTTTAATCTTGACAATGTGGTAACTTCCTATTCATATTTCATCTAATTTTTTCTGTTAATACAAATTTGAAATTAAATCTGTGTATTTCTTCTTATTATTTTTAGGTGTATGGCTTTGTCATCATTGTTCTAATATTTTTGGGTGAAGTTGAAAAATAAATCTAGTTTTCAACACTATTGATGAATTTTGAGATGTAAGTTGTATTTAGAACAAGAATACATAGAAAATATAACTGATTCTCTTTAAATGAACAAGTTTTTAATTTTTTGAACACTATTATTTCATATCTATACCTTTTAGAAAAGAAAACTCTAATATATTTTTTTTATTATTCTGTTTCAATTAGTTATAAGCCTAAATGAGTCTTATGTTATCTTATTGCATAGTTTTCAACTTTCCGTAAATATATTTGATATTCTTTTAAGTTCTAAACTGCTTAACGTTTTCATTTGCATCCTTTATTATTAATTCATGTTAAACGATATAAGTTTATGTAATTATTATCTAATGTATCTTTTTAAACTCTTATAAACACATAATAAAAAATATGTATTATTCAGGTCATTAGCAAAATTATAGTTTATGTAATTATCATCATCAATTTTATGATTTTTCATATGCAAACACACAATCAAAAACTTAAAACATTAAATTGCTGTAGAAAAGTATTGTAATTTTAACACAATATTGTTTTATTATTTACGGTACCTATTTTTTTTTTCATTTTAGTCATATTTTAATGGAAAAATTCATTTTAAAAATCGTTGATATTTAAATGTTAACGTTTAATTGTACATCATGATGATTTTTCTTATCATTAGTCATGAATTAAAGAACATTCATTAAATTTACAAACTATTTCGTACACTAATCATTCATAACGACCATACACTTTCCACTATCCATCCATTATTACATATAAAGATTGTTTGTAAATTTATAATTAAAAATAATTTTTTTATTATATAATATAATTTAAATTTTCCACCGTGTAATACACGGGTTTATAAACTAGTTTTGTATATAATTCCTTTAGCATGATAATACTAAGGGATGAGAAAAACCGTTGCTAAGGAACCAACAATAATTCCATCGCTAATAGGCCGAATTTCGTAGCTTCATACAAATTAGCAATATAATATCCATCACTACTACTTTGAGAAGGCAATAATGAACGACCGACATATCGAAATGCTTGACGACGAATTCAGACTTCTTCTTTATTTTCAGATTTATTATTACAATAGACAATATAAGATTAAAAGGTGAAAAAGAAAATGTTACCAAGTGTACATCATTACCCAATCTTCTTCCAGGAAATCAAACCCGAAGCTCGACGCTCGCCAAAAACAATCTTTAATAACCCCTCCAATGCAAAGTTTACTAATTGTTTGATTAAAAACTTCAAATTTTATATGTTTCTTTTGCCACTTGAAATCACAAGTGTAAGCACTATCGTCATTAAACTCAAGAAGATACTCATTACCCTTGTTAATCGTTTTAAAATCCTGTAGTTTTCCACTCCTTCCGCAGCCAACCATGAGGTTTTGAAGATTGAAATCTACGATGTGCACGGTGTTTTTGGGAAACGCCGCCTCCAAATAGAAGGAAGTTTGGGGTGGTGTCGTAATTCCGATCACAATGAGAAACCAAACGAGATTAAAACTTCTTTTCGAAATAGGCATTTTATTGTTTGGTATGTGAACGTCGGACTTTGTGAGTTAATTTACAAGCTAAGATATGAGTTATATATACTAATCTAGGAACTATACACGGAAACTATTGAAAGACTAAATCATTGATTCCAATATACAGGGGAGTTGGTTTGGAAAGGATATCAAGGGATATCCGTAATATTATGCCGTTTGATTATATAGGGTTTTACTTGAATGTTAATATTAAATATGTGATAAACGATTAAATAATTTACCTAAATGACATATGAAATCAAATATTACCACAATTTATGATTATAGCAAGTAAAATGATAACCCGCATTAAATTAGACAAATAGAGGTCTCATACAAAAAGGAAATGAAATATAAGTTTATGTTGTTTCAAGTATAGAACGATAAATGTATACAACTAGGGGTAATCCCTCCGCGTGTTGCGGCGGGGGTTTGCAAACAAAGTTTAGAAAAATGGAATTATTTTAAAATTTTCAAAAAAAATAGTTGGGGAATATTCATTAAAGGTTTGGACAAAGTTCCTTAAAAAAATTCAAAACATAGATAAAAATTAGAAAAATAAAAAAATTTGGACCAAAAGTGAAAAATACTGTAATATTTAGGTTAAAACTGATAAAGAAAAAAGTTGGAAGGGTGAAAACTGTTAAAGAAAAAAGTTGGAGGGCAGACCGGATTTTTGTGGGATGGGGCGGGTCGGATCTTAAAGCAGATCTGCGTGTTTTAAGAAAACATTGCGTTGCGTGGAGTGAGATTCAAACAGGGGACCTCTAGCAGGTATGGAAATGCACGTAAGGGCGCTTAACCGGTAGGCTGGTTCTCATTTTGCTTTCAATCCGCCACAGATTAAATATAAAGAATATCGAAAATCATTAAAATATTAATTTTGCTGTTCATCAGATATAAAATGTAATATAGGGTAATTCGGTTAGAAATTTTTTGTATGTAATTAATCCGAGCCTTTACTTTATTTGATATTTTATTGAGTTGCTATTTATATATAATGCATATCTATCGATCTATCTATTATAATAAAACAAACCTTAAATACCACATGATATTTTTTAAACCCCTTTTTTCCATGTGTCATTCTCTTAGACCTAGTACGTTTTGATTTCCCGCTTAAAGTCTTCCTATCGATAACATTATTGGTTTCCAATTATTTAGGCCGGTTTTTGAAATTTTAGCGTTTATCTCGTCCCCGATCTCGCTCTATCTCTTCCAATTGAACTTCAAGCTTTTAGAAACCAAATAACCCTTTTATACGAAACCAACAACCCATATTTAGAATCTGTCTATCAAAGGCTGCTTTGGTTTCGCATGAAACGTTCGATATCTGTGAGCAAACTATTGGAATCAAAAGGTATGTATTCCTCCGTTTCTTAGTTTTTGTGTGTGTATGTAGGCTGCTAGAACACGAAGGTTCAACGCTGCCTGTCACTCTTTCCCCCTGTTTCTCTATTGCATGCAATTGATTCCTGGAAATTTTAGGGCTCTAATTGTGGCTTTATGTCTAGATGGCCGGTGCAAGAATCACGGGTGAAGAGATGAAAAGCTGATGCTTATCTTTTTCCTTTCGCTACCTCTCGCTGATTTCAATTTACATGAGGCAAGTCTCTCATTCCTTTCAATTTACGTATTGTAGACATTTACAGACTAATTTTAGATTTTTTGATATTATTTCAGCAAAAATAGTTCCAAACATGATACGCTTGCTTGAATGCTAATTAATTGGCTGTGAATTTGTCACAAGTATGCGACTTGGGCTTGGTATTAATGGTAGTACACTAGTATGTAGTATAATATAGATGCTAGCTACTGGGGCTCCAAAGGTTTGCGTATAAGTGTCGTGGGACGCTGTGGTGTTTTCCCTTCAAATTTCGTTCCTAAATATCAGATTCGATTCAACAATTTTCTGAACTCGAACTCGCCTTCTCTCCTTTTATATGTCTTTCTAAAAACCCTAATTTTCTCTGCAGGTTTGGTAGTGGTTCTCGTGTTTCCGTGGATGAAAGATTCTTCACATAATTTAGGTTTTCCCAACTCCTTTTCTAGGCCACCACTTTCTATATTCATGAATATTGTTTTCACGAATATTTTAAAAATGGTGTGTTTTTTATTGATTTTTTTTATTTTTTGGTTTCTTCTTATTTGTACCTTCTTAATGCTTATCTTAATTTTCTATATGTAGATGGCGATGGAGAGTATCGACTAAGAGCTTCCAAATTCTCTTTAGGTACTAGAATTTTTAGTCTTCTTTAGATCGCAGTTTGTTATGTTTTCAACCTGTTAATCAATCTTTTTTCTTATCAATTGAATTGCTAACTATTTTGGGTTGCCAATTATCACGTGTCACTTAATATAGTTGTTGGCCCCTTTTTGTTATGACTTTGAATTGCTAATTAGGAACGAATCTTTTTTACATTATAGGTACTATTATTCAGACTAATTGAGAAGTTGCTACCAAGTGTGTCAATTAAAGGGTAACGAAGCTTTATAGTTATACTAATTTGTATCATAATTGGTTCTTCAGCTTTAAATAATGTATGGGTCCTCTTAAGCTTTACACATAGGATGACAAGCTTTTTCTATGAGATTAGATATTTTTTTTTAAAAGTTGCTCTTTGTTATAGATTTAATATTTATAAAAGTGAGAATCTTGAGATTTAAAACAAGATCGGAAACTAAACTGTATTGAGATGCATGTATTGAGATGCATGGAAAGTTTTTCTTTTTACTTCTTTTGTAAAGGAACTTTTGCACAAATATGATTATTTTCTTTAAAATCTAATTCTCGGTGTCCAACATTTATGAGAGGAGACGTGAAATTAATTCCAAAGAAGAAGCATTCAAGAGAGCAAGGATGAAGGTTGGAACAGGTATGCTTGCTTTTTTATATGATTATGCTACAGAAACCTTAAGTACATATTAATAAGCGTGTCCATCAATTTATATAACAATATAAATTGCATGCCAATTTATAACCAATCTATACAGTGATAAATTTTTTTATAATTATTGTATGTCGTAAAACTAATTTCTTATCAATTGATACATGCATAACTTGATGATTAGTATCATATTAAATTGTGGTTGTATAAATTTTGTTTAACACTCCAATTTCAGATGAAAAGGAGTGTGTTTGTGATTTATCCATTTTAGTTCCATCAACATTAGTTCTGGTCGAGCCCAATACATGCTACCCATTGTACAACCTGTCATTCTTTTTATAAGATTTATAATTTCTTAGGTTGCTGATTTTGGGATTGCCAAGATTATGTAGCCAATCTGTCTCAACCCAGTTGATAGGAACTCTCAGATATATATTCGTAGTTTGTAATTCTGTTATCTTATCGAATTATTTTTCATTTATTTTGTTTTAAATTTTATATAGTTCCCTAGCACTAGAGTATGCATATTTAGGAATATTCATGAAAAAATACGGCGTTTTATCATACGGTTCATGCTCTCAGAGTTTATTAATAGACGCAAACCTTTTAATTGATTTAAAATGTTTTCTTAATTATTTTATTTTTTGTGCTGGGACAATCTTTTTATCTGCACATATTCACCCTAGGTAAAATTTTCTCTGATTATACAATATTTGAAGTTAACCCCAGGGTGTATGTTTAATCTTATTGTGTAAAGCTTCAAGATGAACCAAAATTTAAAATTCACAGTCATCTAAACGAGTTTAATATATATGTTCATATTTTGTTTTTAAAATTTAATTTATATGTTCATATTCTGTTTTTAGTCAATGGAGTCCAGAAAAATAACCATTGATGTTGGATGAATTAAAGGTAATGGAGAGATAAACAAAGCCCTGATTAAGTTGGTATATGTTAAGCTTCATTTTTTTCAGTTGGTAAAATGTCTAAGGTTTTGAAGGAATGCCTATACATTAAATGAATAAGATTTGGTGCACCGACCTATTTTGTTTGTGTTGTTTAACACCATACAGTGAGGTTAATGGATCAATATATTCGATATTTCTGTTGACAATTTTGTGGCGTCCTAATTAATTTTTTTCATTATCTTTTTAAATTTATAAACCAACATTTGGCCATGGAACAATGGAGAGGGTGTCGATGTTTTGAGTTTGGGTTTTTATTGGTTTATATTGATAGGGGTTATTTGGTAATTTCACCTAAGAGGTGTCTAAATTACTGTAGATTTTTTTCCTAACTTTTGGGTTACGAATGTATTGTAATGATGCTCCATTGGTGAATTAGTTTAAAGATAATTCTTAAATTTAAATTTATGTTCGTGTATTTCATTTAGATCTTAAAGAATGTGACTTATTTTGTTTAAACGTTTTATAAAATTCAACATTGTTTCTTAATCACTTTTGATGTATTATTTCTGCATGTAAAGGTTATTGTTGGTATTTAAGATGTATGAATATTTTCTTGACAATGTGGTAACTTAACTTCCTTTTCATATTTCATCTTACGTTTTTTGTTAATACAAATTTGAAATCAAATATGTGTATTTCTTCTTATTATTTTTAGGTGTATGGCTTTGTCATCATTGTTCTAATATTTTTGGGTGAAGTTGAAAAATAAATATATTTTTCAACACTATATATGAATTTTGAGATATAAATTGTATTTAGAACAAAAATACATAGAAAATATAATTGATTCTCTTTAAAAGAACAAGTTTTTAATTTTTTGAACACTATTATTTTATATCTATACCTTTTTGAAAGAGAAAACTCTAATATTTTTTTATTATACGATTTCAATTAGTTATAAGCCGAAATGAGTCTTATGTTATCTTATTGCATAGTTTTCAACTTTCCGTAAATATATTTGATATTCTTTTAAGTTCTAAACTGCTTAACGTTTTCATTTGCATCATTTATTATTAATTCATGTTAAACGATACAAGTTTATGTAATTATTATCTAATGTATTTTTTTAAAACTCTTATAAATACATAATAAATAATATGTATTATTCAGGTCATTAGCAAAAGTATAGTTTATGTAATTATCATCATCAATTTTGTGATTTTTCATATGAAAACACACAATAAAAACTAAAAACATTAAATTGTTGTAGAAAAGTAATTTAATCTTAACACAATATTGTTTTATTACTTACAGTACCTACTTTTGTTTTTCATTTTAGTCATATTTTATTGTAAAAATTCGTTTTAAAAATCATTGATATTTAAATGTTAAAAAAATGAAACTCATACTCAAGGTGGAAGCCAAACTCAACGACTTACCAAGAAATTTGTTAGTGTTACTTGTGGTAAATGCCACAATAGGGGCCATAACTCGAGGACTTGCAAGGGGCAACAATGGAATGAAGGTGGGACCCAATGAAGGAAGTTGTGATGGCTGATGGTTGTTTTGTGTTTCTTTAGAACTAGTCATTGTATGTTTTTGTTTTGAACTTGCCAAACTCTTATGCTTGTTAATGACCATATTAGATGTGAAAATGGTCAATTTTGATGCTTGATGTTTGTTTTGTAAATGGCAAGGATGGATTGGATGTATTACTTGGACCATGTCCACGTTACTTAGTTAATGTATGGTAAGCTACTTTTGTTACCTTGTGAATGCTCGACTTTTATGTATGCTCAAGTTTTGTTACCTTATGACCACTTGTTTCTTTTGAAAGTTCATATAACCATTTCAATTGCACAGGTACCATAATTTAGTTTTCCATTACCAAAAGTACTGAGTTGTTGATTACAAAATAACCTAACACCACCTATTGCCAATAAAGACACATTCCTTAAATTGACCTAAACATAACCCAAGTTCATATTACAACAAGACTAATTGCATATTGACCAAAATAACCCTAACTCAGGACGTACAAAACCCCCAAAAACAAAACCCAACTTGCAACCAAATAAACATTCCATTTTCTTGCTTCTCGATTCAGTTCTTCGACCACCATCTGAAGGTTGTTTATGTTTCTCAGTAACCCAGGTATGATCATAACGGACCTTGCACACATTGTAGGGACAATCTTTTTATCAGCACATATTCACCCTAGGTAAAATTTTATCTGATTATATAATATTTGAAGTTAACCCCAGGGTGTATGTTTAATCTTGACAATGTGGTAACTTCCTTTTCATATTTCATCTAATTTTTTCTGTTAATACAAATTTGAAATTAAATCTGTGTATTTCTTCTTATTATTTTTAGGTGTATGGCTTTGTCATCATTGTTCTAATATTTTTGGGTGAAGTTGAAAAATAAATCTAGTTTTCAACACTATAGATGAATTTTGAGATGTAAGTTGTATTTAGAACAAAAATACATAGAAAATATAACTGATTCTCTTTAAATGAACAAATTTTTAATTTTTTGAACACTATTATTTCATATCTATACCTTTTAGAAAAGAAAACTCTAATATTTTTTTTATTATTCTGTTTCAATTAGTTATAAGCCGAAATGAGTCTTATGTTATCTTATTGCATAGTTTTCAACTTTCCGTAAATATATTTGATATTCTTTTAAGTTCTAAACTGCTTAACGTTTTCATTTGCATCCTTTATTATTAATTCATGTTAAACGATATAAGTTTATGTAATTATTATCTAATGTATCTTTTTAAACTCTTATAAACACATAATAAAAAATATGTATTATTCAGGTCATTAGCAAAATTATAGTTTATGTAATTATCATCATCAATTTTATGATTTTTCATATTCAAACACACAATCAAAAACTTAAAACATTAATTTGCTGTAGAAAAGTATTGTAATTTTAACACAATATTGTTTTATTACTTACAGTACCTACTTTTTTTTTCATTTTAGTCATATTTTATTGGAAAAATTCATTTTAAAAATCGTTGATATTTAAATGTTAACGTTTAATTGTACATCATGATGATTTTTTTATCATTAGTCATGAATTAAAGAACATTCATTGAATTTACAAACTATTTCGTACACTAATCATTCATAACGACCATACACTTTCCACTATCCATCCATTATTACATATAAAGATTGTTTGTAAATTTATAATTAAAAATAATTTTTTTATTATATAATATAATTTAAATTTTCCACCGTGTAATACACCGGTTTATAAACTAGTTTTGTATATAATTCCTTTAGCATGATAATACTACGGGATGAGAAAAACCGTTGCTAAGGAACCAACAATAATTCCATCGCTAATAGGCCGAATTTCGTAGCTTCATACAAATTAGCAATATAATATCCATCACTACTACTTTGAGAAGGCAATAATGAACGACCGACATATCGAAATGTTTGACGACGAATTCAGACTTCTTCTTTATTTTCAGATTTATTATTACAATAGACAATATAAGATTAAAAGGTGAAAAAGAAAATGTTACCAAGTGTACATCATTACCCAATCTTCTTCCAGGAAATCAAACCCGAAGCTCGACGCTCGCCAAAAACAATCTTTAATAACCCCTCCAATGCAAAGTTTACTAATTGTTTGATTAAAAACTTCAAATTTTATATGTTTCTTTTGCCACTTGAAATCACAAGTGTAAGCACTATCGTCATTAAACTCAAGAAGATACTCATTACCCTTGTTAATCGTTTTAAAATCCTGTAGTTTTCCACTCCTTCCGCAGCCAACCATGAGGTTTTGAATATTGAAATCTACGATGTGCACGGTGTTTTTGGGAAACGCCGCCTCCAAATAGAAGGAAGTTTGGGGTGGTGTCGTAATTCCGATCACAATGAGAAACCAAACGAGATTAAAACTTCTCTTCGAAATAGGCATTTTATTATTTGGTATGTGAACGTCGGACTTTGTGAGTTAATTTACAAGCTAAGATATGAGTTATATATATACTAATCTAGGAACTATACACGGAAACTATTGAAAGACTAAATCATTGATTCCAATATACAGGGGAGTTGGTTTGGAAAGGATATCAAGGGATATCCGTAATATTATGCCGTTTGATTATATAGGGTTTTACTTGAATGTTAATATTAAATATGTGATAAACGATTAATTAATTTACCTAAATGACATATGAAATCAAATATTACCACAATTTATGATTATAGCAAGTAAAATGATAACCCGCATTAAATTAGACAAATAGAGGTCTCATACAAAAAGGAAATGAAATATAAGTTTATGTTGTTTCAAGTATAGAACGATAAATGTATACAACTAGGGGTAATCCCTCCGCGCGTTGCGGCGGGGGTTTGTAAACAAAGTTTAGAAAAATGGAATTATTTTAAAATTTTTCAAAAAAATAGTTGGGGAATATTCATTAAAGGTTTGGACAAAGTTCCTTAAAAAAATTCAAAACATAGATAAAAATTAGAAAAATAAAAAAAATTTGGACCAAAAGTGAAAAATACTGTAATATTTAGGTTAAAACTGATAAAGAAAAAAGTTGGAAGGGTGAAAATTGTTAAAGAAAAAAGTTGGAGGGCAGACCGGATTTTTGTGGGATGGGGCAGGTCGGATCTTAAAGCAGATCTGCGTGTTTTAAGAAAACATTGCGTTGCGTGGAGTGGGATTCAAACAGGGGACCTCTAGCAGGTATGGAAATGCACGTAAGGGCGCTTAACCGGTAGGCTGGTTCTCATTTTGCTTTCAATCCGCCACAGATTAAATATAAAGAATATCGAAAATCATTAAAATATTAATTTTGCTGTTCATCAGATATAAAATGTAGTATAGGGTAATTCGGTTAGAAATTTTTTGTATGTAATTAATCTGACCCTTTACTTTATTTGATATTTTATTGAGTTGCTATTTATATATAATGCATATCTATCGATCTATCTATTATAATAAAACAAACCTTAAATACCACATGATATTTTTTAAACCCCTTTTTTCCATGTGTCATTCTCTTAGACCTAGTACGTTTTGATTTCCCGCTTAAAGTCTTCCTATCGATAACATTATTGGTTTCCAATTATTTAGGCCGGTTTTTGAAATTTTAGCGTTTATCTCGGCCCCGATCTCGCTCTATCTCTTCCAATTGAACTTCAAGCTTTTAGAAACCAAATAACCCTTTTATACGAAACCAACAACCCATATTTAGAATCTGTCTATCAAAGGCTGCTTTGGTTTCGCATGAAACGTTCGATATCTGTGAGCAAACTATTGGAATCAAAAGGTATGTATTCCTGTGTTTCTTAGTTTGTGTGTGTGTATGTAGGCTGCTAGAACACGAAGGTTCAACGCTGCCTTTCACTCTTTCCCCCTGTTTCTCTATTGCATGCAATTGATTCCTAGAAATTTTAGGGCTCTAATTGTGGCTTTATGTCTAGATGGCCGGTGCAAGAATCACGGGTGAAGAGATGAAAAGCTGATGCTTATCTTTTTCCTTTCGCTACCTCTCGCTGATTTCAATTTACATGAGGCAAGTCTCTCATTCCTTTCAATTTACGTATTGTAGACATTTACAGACTAATTTTAGATTTTTTGATATTATTTCAGCAAAAATAGTTCCAAACATGATACGCTTGCTTGAATGCTAATTGATTGCCTGTGAATTTGTCACAAGTATGCGACTTGGGCTTGGTAATAATGGTAGTACACTAGTATGTAGTATAATATAGATGCTAGCTACTGGGGCTCCAAAGGTTTGCGTATAAGTGTCGTGGGACGCTGTGGTGTTTTCCCTTCAAATTTCGTTCCTAAATATCATATTCGATTCAACAATTTTCTGAACTCGAACTCGCCTTCTCTCCTTTTATATATCTTTCTAAAAACCCTAATTTTCTCTGCAGGTTTGGTAGTGGTTCTCGTGTTTCCGTGGATGAAAGATTCTTCACATAATTTAGGTTTTCCCAACTCCTTTTCTAGTCCACCACTTTCTATATTCATGAATATTGTTTTCACGAATATTTTATTTTTTGGTTTCTTCTTATGTGTACCTTCTTAATGCTTATCTTAATTTTCTATATGTAGATGGCGATGGAGAGTATCGACTAAGAGCTTCCAAATTCTCTTTAGGTACCAGAATTTTTAGTCTTCTTTAGATCGCAGTTTGTTATGTTTTCAACCTGTTAATCAATCTTTTTTCTTATCAATTGAATTGCTAACTATTTTGGGTTGCCAATTATCACATGTCACTTAATGTAGTTGTTGGCCCCTTTTTGTTATGACTTTGAATTGCTAATTAGGAACGAATCTTTTTTACATTATAGGTACTATTATTCAAACTAATTGAGAAGTTGCTACCAAGTGTGTCAATTAAAGGGTAACGAAGCTTTATAGTTATACTAATTTGTATCATAATTGGTTCTTCAGCTTTAAATAATGTATGGGTCCTCTTAAGCTTTACACATAGGATGACAAGCTTTTTCTATGAGATTAGATATTTTTTTAAAAGTTGCTCTTTGTTATAGATTTAATATTTATAAAAGTGAGTATCTTGAGATTTAAAACAAGATCGGAAACTAAACTGTATTGAGATGCATGGAAAGTTTTTCTTTTTACTTCTTTTGTAAAGGAACTTTTGCACAAATATGATTATTTTCTTTAAAATCTAATTCTCGGTGTCCAACATTTATGAGAGGAGATGTGAAATTAATTCCAAAGAAGAAGCATTCAAGAGAGCAAGGATGAAGGTTGGAACAGGTATTTAAGTACATATTAATAAGCGTGTCCATCAATTTATATAACAAGATAAATTGCATGCCAATTTATAACCAATCTATACAGTGATAACTTTTTTTATAATTATTGTATGTCGTAAAACTAATTTCTTCTCAATTGATACATGCATAACTTGATGATTAGTATCATATTAAATTGTGGTTGTATAAATTTTGTTTAACACTCCAATTTCAGATGAAAAGGAGTGTGTTTGTGATTTATCCATTTTAGTTCCATCAACATTAGTTCTGGTCGAGCCCAATACATGCTACCCATTGTACAACCTGTCATTCTTTTTATAGGATTTATAATTTCTTAGGTTGCTGATTTTGGGATTGCCAAGATTATGTAGCCAATCTGTCTCAACCCAGTTGATAGGAACTTTCAGATATATATTCGTAGTTTGTAATTCTGTTATCTTATCGAATTATTTTTCATTTATTTTGTTTTAAATTTTATATAGTTCCCTAGCACTAGAGTATGCATATTTAGGAAAATTCATGAAAAAATACGGCGTTTTATCATACGGTTCATGCTCTCAGAGTTTATTAATAGACTCAAACCTTTTAATTGATTTAAAATGTTTTCTTAATTATTTTATTTTTTGTGCAGGGACAATCTTTTTATCTGCACATATTCACCCTAGGTAAAATTTTCTCTGATTATACAATATTTGAAGTTAACCCCAGGGTGTATGTTTAATCTTATTGTGTAAAGCTTCAAGATGAACCAAAATTTAAAATTCACAGTCATCTAAACAAGTTTAATATATATGTTCATATTTTGTTTTTAAAATTTAATATATATGTTCATATTCTGTTTTTAGTCAATGGAGTCCAGAAAAATAACCATTGATGTTGGATGAATTAAAGGTAATGGAGAGATAAACAAAGCCCTGATTAAGTTGGTATATGTTAAGCTTCATTTTTTTTCAGTTGGTAAAATGTCTAAGGTTTTGAAGGAATGCCTATACATTAAATGAATAATATTTGGTGCACCGACCTATTTTGTTTGTGTTGTTTAACACCATACAGTGAGGTTAATGGATCAATATATTCGATATTTCTGTTGACAATTTTGTGGCGTCCTAATTAATTTTTTTCATTATCTTTTTAAATTTATAAACCAACATTTGGCCATGGAACAATGGAGAGGGTGTCGATGTTTTGAGTTTGGGTTTTTATTGGTTTATATTGATAGGGGTTATTTGGTAATTTCACCTAAGAGGTGTCTAAATTACTGTAGATTTTTTTCCTAACTTTTGGGTTACGAATGTATTGTAATGATGCTCCATTGGTGAATTAGTTTAAAGATAATTCTTAAATTTAAATTTATGCTCGTGTATTTCATTTAGATCTTAAAGAATGTGACTTATTTTGTTTAAACGTTTTATAAAATTCAACATTGTTTCTTAATCACTTTTGATGTCTTATTTCTGCATGTAAAGGTTATTGTTGGTATTTAAGATGTATGAATATTTTCTTGACAATGTGGTAACTTAACTTCCTTTTCATATTTCATCTTACGTTTTTTGTTAATACAAATTTGAAATCAAATATGTGTATTTCTTCTTATTATTTTTAGGTGTATGGCTTTGTCATCATTGTTCTAATATTTTTGGGTGAAGTTGAAAAATAAATATATTTTTCAACACTATATATGAATTTTGAGATATAAATTGTATTTAGAACAAAAATACATAGAAAATATAATTGATTCTCTTTAAAAGAACAAGTTTTTACTTTTTTGAACACTATTATTTTATATCTATACCTTTTTGAAAAAGAAAACTCTAATATTTTTTTATTATACGATTTCAATTAGTTATAAGCCGAAATGAGTCTTATGTTATCTTATTGCATAGTTTTCAACTTTCCGTAAATATATTTGATATTCTTTTAAGTTCTAAACTGCTTAACGTTTTCATTTGCATCCTTTATTATTAATTCATGTTAAACGATACAAGTTTATGTAATTATTATCTAATGTATTTTTTTAAAACTCTTATAAATACATAATAAATAATATGTATTATTCAGGTCATTAGCAAAAGTATAGTTTATGTAATTATCATCATCAATTTTGTGATTTTTCATATGAAAACACACAATAAAAACTTAAAACATTAAATTGTTGTAGAAAAGTATTTTAATTTTAACACAATATTGTTTTATTACTTACAGTACCTACTTTTTTTTTCATTTTAGTCATATTTTATTGTAAAAATTCGTTTTAAAAATCCTTGATGTTTAAATGTTAACGTTTAATTGTACATTATGATGATTTTTTTATCATTAGTCATGAATTAAAGAACATGCATTAAATTTACAAACTATTTCGTACATTAATCATTCATAATGACCATACACTTTCCAATATCCATCCATTATTACATATAAAGATTATTTGTAAATTTATATTTAAAAATAATTTTTTTATTATATAATATAATTTAAATTTTCCACCGTGTAATACACAAGTTTATAAACTAGTTTTGTACTCCCTCCGTCCCAAAATGATAGTCCACAGACAAAAAACATACAAATTAAGAAAACATTAAATGCATCTTACTTTTTCCCACAAAATGACTGTTTTACCATTTCTTTGCATTTAATGCCGGCACTAGATGTTTTGGCTGTTACAATTAAAGTTAGGGGTATTTTGGTAAAGATGTCATTTATATTTAGAAGTGGAGTAATATTTTGGGACAAACTAAAAAGGAAACATGGACTATCATTTTGGGACGGAGGGAGTATATAATTACTTTGGCATGATAATACTAATGGATGAGAAAAACCGTTGCTAAGGAACTAACAATAATCCATCGCTAATAGGTTGAATTTCGTAGCTTCATACAAATTAGCAATATAATATGATTAATATCCATCACTGCTACTTTGAGAAGGCAATAATGAACGACCGACATATCGAAATGCTTGACGACGAATACGACTATTGCTATAAGAATGGATATCCAAGGTAATTATATACAATATTTGTATATTATATGGATAAAATCTCAAGAATCAATATCAAAAAAAGTGGAGGGTCAGATTAATTACATAGAAGAATTTGCTAAACGAATTGTATACAAAAAATTTAGTTTTATGATCGCTCTATACTTAAAACAATATAAACACATATTTCATGTCCCTTTTTGTATACGACTTCTATTTGTCTATAAATCTCTAATCTAATGCGATGTTGTTACTATGACGATGCTACATAAAAACAACACAAATACGTGTTTCTTTTTAAGAGAAGTCCCATACATAGATTTATAACATGTAACATACTTTGTTTTACTCTCTCAATCTTGTAGCATGAGCTACAGCCTCAACAAAGTCAACAAAAGAAAGTGATATTCAATAATAATTGTTAAATGTAACTTGAGAGTACCCGAATAAAGTATATAAACCAGACACCCAATCTTCAACGCGATAAGTATTTGAAATAGGCTAGGGGCCGTTAAAGCCAATGCCGTATACGACTATACTAATGCTCAAGGTTTAACATTATTCGATGTCTACATAAGAACACTATTTCCTGCCATATGGATGTAAGTCACATTGAGCGAACCACGTTGTCTTTGTGTGTGTGTGTGTGGTGTGTTATATTCTCGTTTATTCCTGACAACAATTAAATACCAACAAAAGAAGAGAAAAAGTTGAACAAATTTCTAACCTATACAACTTGCTTAGAATATCGATGTTAACATTCATGCTACCCACCTCAAACACATATCCTTTCCGGAGTCCAATTTTACACGAATTAATTGAGTTACATTGGCTTCATTTACAGCCATACAACATTAATGGTTGAAAGGTTGGAAGTCAACGGAGGCTTTGAAACCAAGAAATGTTAAGAGGACACTTAGAGAGTTTTGTATGTGTATGCATTTGACTTGAAACAACAAAAATTTCACAATTTGAAACATTTAAAATCTTCTAATAACAAAACTCTTGATTTCATACAAACTAGTAACACATTTTCTTCCTTTCACGGTTTCTCAAAGCCAAATCCACGAGTTTGACTTTTTTGGTGTTGTCATTGTTGACAAGTGAAAGTTTTGCAATGGAGGATTTGAGGTGGGACATTTCATCATCTTCAGCATTCCCCTTTCTCCTCCCTGCAATAAGGCTTCTCTGATTGGGTCTTTTGCTTTGTGGAGAAGACGAGAATCTTTGAATCCGACCGTTTATAGCTTCTATGGTTGTCCGCAATGCATCCAATTCCACTCCTCTAAATCTATCTGCATTAATCCAACAAAACTAAGTTCAAAGTGGTGTTTTTAAGAACATTATGACCACAAATTGAAGAGGAAAACTTACCAAGCTCCATCTTGAATTCTCGTTCTGCTTTCGACAATGGTTTCTTGTGGATTCCTGGTAGGTTTTTTAGGTTTAATAATCGTTCTTCCAAGTGATCATGAGTCTGAATTACATGATCTATTCGGTTTTCTAACTTTTCTTGTTTCTCTTCAACCTTTGCTAGCTTCTGTTGTGCCTCACGTAAACGTGCATGCTGGTCATCGATGATTTTCTTAAGTTGAGGTCCATGGTGTTTGAGTTCAAAGTAAACCTAAATAACCCACAATCGGAATGTTAATCATATTAATGATCACCAAGCATAAAGAATCAAGATTTTCAAACCCCACATCGAAATTCTTGCTTTAAAGCAGAAAAATAGTATTTAAAAGTGCCAAAAGATTCATGTTTGAACAATACATAGCAGAAAAACCAGTTCTTGAACCAATAGAATAAGGGATACCATCATCAAGATCAAGATGCAATAAAAAGTTAGGAATTTCCCTAACAAATGTTATTTCTATATTAAGTTGTTCTCTCTGTATTAAGTCAAAAGTTAAGACTTTCTCTATTAAGTCGTATTTTCTATAACAAGCATCAAGATTTCCAAACCCCCACATCAAAATTCTTGCTTTAAAGCCGAGGAGGGTATTTAAAAGAGCCAAAAGATTCAAACTTTGAACAACATATAAGAGAAAAACCGCTTTTTAACCAATACAGCAATGATACCACCATCAAGATCAAGATTCTATAAAAAAAAAATGTTAAGGGGTTTCTCTATTAAGTCATTCTTTCTGCATTAAGTCTAAAGTAAACATCCATATCTAGCTTACCAGATAAACTTCTTTGCATCAAAGTTGAACCGTGTATTGAAATACAACAATTACAAACGGTTACCTTATGTGCATACTCCACATAGTTCTCATGAAAAAGCTTGAAGTACTGATGAAGAGTAGACCTCCCTTCAATGGAATCAGCAGCAACAGGATTTGGTGAAGTTGGAGGCACAATAACCACCTTTGGACCAGTGAGTAATTCTTTACTTATAATAGTAGCATCTCCATTTTCAATAGACTCTTCCAAGTTTCCATTTCCATATTTCTTTTCTTTATCAATAAAAGCAGGAAGCAAAAGATTCCAACTTTCCATTCCAATTACAACACATTCAAAACCAGATGTGAGTCCCACAATCCAAGAACATCCAAACGAGTCAGACAATGCCACAAAGCCACAAAGAGGTGACACCGAGGATTCCACCTGGCAAGTACTCAAAACCGAATGCACAGTTGGCGCTCTCATGTCATCATCTGTCCCGTTTTTCTGATTTGTAAAAGGAAGAAAATGTAACACAATCGAATCCACACCTCCATCATGAACCGAATATATTCTCTCGGGTATAAGTGGATCAACAAACATTGAAATTAAAGATCCAGATTCAGATTTTCCAGGTAATGCTAAATCAACAGTTCCCAATTTCAACAATGGCGGTGAATGTCCTAACCAAATATCATGGTCAACCGAGAGGTCACTTGAGTGTGCTTCACAAATCATTGCAACACCGGTTATTCGGTCTTGTGAATTGACAGATAAGCGAGGCTGATTGCCAGTTGTCCAAACGGGTTGTATTTCATCTGCTAATGCATCTATTTGTAACTGTCCACTACTAAAAGCTGTAACAAGAACCGAATCTTTGCTTACTGCTTTGTAAAGAAAACTAACTGCTCGCCCCTCACACTCGGAAACTTTTAAGCCCGGATCGTCTTCCTTGCCATGGTAAAATTTATGAAGAGGCCCCTGTATTTTTGAATAGTTCAGTGGCTAAATCGATAAAATGGTGAAAGTACAAGGGCTGTTTGGAAAGTATGAAATGTTTGTTACCTGTAAAGAAACAGATGCATCAAATAAAGCATATGGATGGGATTTTAGTGCAGGTTGATTTCCACCTTCAGCTGCTTGTCCAGCCAAATCAGGAAATGTAGCTTCCAACCAAGAAATTGCCAGGTTGGCATTACTAACAGCTTTAGAGCTACCAGCTTGGAGTCCAAATGTTTGGGCATCATTATATATCTCCAATATAGATTCCCATTTGTATACACTGTAACAATAAGAAATGCCGGTCAATTTTCAATAAAAAAAAAAAACCTTGACAATTTTGTTGTGACTAACCTCCCGAAAGGAACAACAGGACATAGGATGTAAACTGCACCATCACTAAATAGAATAAAGACCTGTAAAATTAAGCATTTACAATCATATGCATTCATGTGAGAGTAAAAAGTATAAACAAAACACATAAAGATTTAAGAATAATGAGATAGTCAACATACACTAAAACGGTCCCACAAATGATCACCACCAAAAGAAAAGTCAACAGGGCATATTGATGAAGCATTCCTTGATCTACCACGTTCAACTGGCTGTAAATAATATTCTTGCTCTGGTTGTTCAAGAGCCGAAGACAAATCATAAATCCTATAGAACGTACAATAAATATTAATATATTATAACCAAAAAGAAAACACAAATTGGTCCAATAAATTTTCTGTTGTACCTGAAAACTGAATCAGAAGATAGAATTCCAAGATGAGTGTCACTATATGGGTGCCATGAAACTTTTAAGGTCCTTATGGCATTGTTTGTGTTGAAGTAGACATCTGAGCCAACAGGGACTGTCCTGCAGATATACGGGTGTTTCTTTTTTACTTAATGTAGAAAGGACAACTTAATAGAGAAAGTCATGGAAATGAGGTTTTGCAGATTAAGTCGAAACTTAAGAGAAATGGTTAACATGTAGATTTGACTACCTGCAAATAACAGCACTATCTTTTGATGAAGCACGTCCATAAAGGTACATAACACGTAAGCCATCTGATCCCTCTAAGAGTAAAGCTGATCCATGTCTGTTGATGGTGATTCTATCCACCATGAAATTGAGTTCAATGTCTGCTCGCATCACCTATAATGTCAAAAACTCCAAACATAAGAATGAAAAAAAACATGGTAAGCTGTACTTATAAAAGATGTACATATTTCTCGTGTGTATGAAATTATCATCTTTAAGCCAATTCCATAGTTTCCGGTACATCTATACATAGTACATTTGCATTCGAAACATGTTAAACATATAAAGCTAGGGAATCCAATGATGTGGGAATTAAGATACGGAAATACTCAAAGTAAAGTAGTTCAGTAAAATGTGATAGGATCGTCAAAACAGTAAACTTGAAATTTGCGAGTGTGTTATGATAAGGGTTAGAAAGACCTTAGAAGGGGAAGCAGCGAGAACGGAAGTGGGTTCTGGTTCACCGAATCGAAGAGAAATTCGATGTAGGGATTGCGTATTTATGTCCCAGTAGTAGAGGCGAGAAGCTCCGTCCCACGCCATGAGATTTCGTTTCTTCGGGATATCATTCGATGAACGGGCAGTCGTGGCGTTGGAGAAAATGGGGTAGTTCTGAAGGGGAACCCATTCCACCTCGTCGTTTGCCGGAGTAGCTGACGACGGCGACCGTGACTGTGATACTGGTGTTAGGGCTTCTTTGCTGCTGGGTTCCGGTATATCGAAACTAAACCTCATTTCTTTGTAAGACTAGCCAGACTCTCTTTTGCTCTGTGTCTATCTCTCTCGGGTTTACAGGCACACACAAACTAGGTTAAGTACAAATCGCCGGCCGGTGAATCCCTCCTTTTTTGGTTGCTTTAAATTGTGTTCAGCGGGCATAGAGGTACAAACATCTTCCGTTTAATTTTGAGGAAATACCATAATTGCTTATTTGGTCCCTGTAAATTTTAGAGTAAATTACAATTTTGGTCCCTGTGGTTTGCATGAAATTTCACTCTTAGTCATCGTTTCGTTTTTCCACGCTGATAGTCCCTGAACTGGTTGTTTGCTTACACATTTGGTCCCTCGTCCAAGTTAAATGACCAAAATGCCCTTTTATAATTTCTTTTTCATTTTTCTTTTAATGTAAACTTTATTAAATTAATTAAAAAAAATAAAAAAAGAAAACAAATGTTTCCTTGCATGCTTCTCCGGTGAACTTCGCCTGCTAAAACAAATCGATTCATTACACCGAATCAAGAATCGATTTCAATGGTGGTTTGAGCGGTTGAAACAATCCAAGGGTTAGCATATATTTTGAGTAATACTCAAAGGAAGTCATAAGTAACTTCACAAAGCTACGGCATGAAAGTGACGAAGGGCAATTGAAGGTTCTCAGTTGTGTTTCCTTTTGAATTCCTGAACGAAATGGTTTACCATTCTGATCTGCATCCTGGTTTACCATTCTGATCTGCATCCCTTCATCCCGAGTACTTGATGCTTGCGTTTAAAAACCCTAGGCGAAAAAAATCCCCTTCCTCTTCTGATCACGAATTTCATTCAGGGTTGATGTTTGCGTTTGAAAACCCTAGGCGAAAAAATCCCACCGTTACTTGGGTGGTTCCGGTGCTCTAAGTTCCCTTACAACAGGTGCGTCGGAACTCATATTAGGAACAACTTCTGATTCGAGTTTATTGATGAATTTCATTGGAACGCCATGATTGACAACCTTGAAGAATCTGAACTCTTGAACTCTTGGCAGGCTTGTGTTTTGAATCGGATTTTGAGAAGTCAATGAGGGGAATACCTGTAAAAGTCGGTAGATCATTAATGTTGTTGTTTGCAGGGCTTGGCGAATAACAGTTCCAGATCTAAGCTCCACAATTTCTGCTACACAACCTTCGTTCAGTTCTCAGTCTGTATACGATTGAGAGAAAGGATTTTTGTTTTTTTCTTTGTATACGATTGAGAGAAAAGGACTAGAAGCAGCGGCGGGGATAGCAGCTTCACACCGGCGATAGTGGCTTGCAGCAACAGAAGGAATCCGACGGCGTCAGGCCGCCGATCGGCGATGCCTGTGAGCTCCGGCAACTGCTATGGTCGAGGGTGACTCGGTTCTTGCTATAACCCGACCTTAAGCTTTCTTATGACTAAACCATTGAACACAAAGTCACATCAGGTGTTGCTGATGTGTTTTCCGGCGAGGACCAGCGTTGTCGGCGACGGTTGCTGCTGGAGGCGGCGGTGGACGGTTGTAGGGACCAGAGATTTGGTTTTTTTTTTTAATTTAATAATTACTAAATTAAAAGAAAAGTAAAAAAGAAATTAAAAAGGGTATATTGGTCTTTTTACCTGGCCAAGGGACCAATAGTGTAAGCAAAAGTGTAATTCAGGGACCATCAGCGTGGAAAAACGAAACGATGATCAAAAGTGAAATTTCATGCAAACCACAGGGACCAAAATTGTAATTTACTCTAAATTTTATTTTACGAAACTTAACAAATTACATTTGTGGTCCCTGTACTTTATAATTTAATATTCACTTTTAACATGTAGAACCTTCCAGTCAAATACGTATTGTTCTTCTTTTCCTTCCTTTTTTATTTACCTTTCCCCCATCTTTCTACGCTTCTAGTTTGCTGCCGATTGCACTTGTTGTTGATCACTAATCCAATCGTTGGCTCAGGTATTTCTTAATTGTAGTTTGTATCCCCCTTTCTCGCATGCGTTTTCTTCATACGTTGATTAAAACCCTAGCCGTTGTCCACCGTTAAAAAAACTAGGGTTTATCTTCACGTTTTCTTCTTACGTTTTAGGATTTACATAATAGACTTTCATAATAGTGTGAAAGTTATTACACGTTAACAGTTTTGATTGTTAAATAACCACATCTGCCATCGGAATTTTTTCTTTTCTGTAAATATTGTATCTTTGAACGATGATAGGAGACAAGTAGTGTAAATCTTATGAAATTGGTAGAGGATATGCAATTTGTAGATTAGCATGCAACAGATTATGAAATCAGGCTTTTTACCAAATATGCTACATCCCCTGACTTCTTACCTCCTTAATGTGCCCATACACAGTCACCATTTTTGTGTCTTTGTCAAAGTAAAAACACAAAATCTAGAATTTTGGATTTATTTCTATCCAACATTATCAGTTTTTGTTATTACAATATTGATATTTTATTCGAATCTTTTTCATAAGATCAGATTATGTATAATTTTCTGATGATTATAGTTATCTTTAACAAGAAGAACACTGAACATGTAACCTGCTATCATCTACTTTTAAATAACCCGTAATTCTACAACAACTGTAATGTCTCGTTTGAATTTTATCACTTTTTTATTGAAATTGTTGTATACTTATGTTTTATTACAAGAAATCATAGTTTCCGTTAAAATACGGAAACCCCTCGAACTATTTTAGTCCTTCAAGTACTCCTCCTTATATTTGATTCAAAGAATAATTTCACCATTGTTAAAATATTGGGAACTCCTCATATTTTGGCAATTAGCTTGTCGGTTTGTATATTCAAAAACTGAAAGTATTTGGGATTGTACCAATTGTTGGTAATTTTAGTTTCATCAAGTGATTTTAGATAACCAGAATCTACATTAGGGTCTTCGATCATCGGAATGTATAAGTCTAGTTTGATATACTAGTGTCCAATGCACATTAGAACTGATGTATTAGGGCTTATTAGAGTCGGGTTGGCATGAACTCGTTAGATTCATTTTGAACAGACTAAAGTCAATCTGAAACTGAATGTACTTGCTTTGGGACCGGCCATATGTCTGTTTATGTTGCAACTACTAGCAATGAAATTGACCAAAGTCGGTTTGAACCGACATTAGTTTAGTTTGGATGAGAATAATTATCTAGTAATTGTTTCGTGACTTTTGAAAAACCATAACTTGCCATTAGTATCCGTTTATAGGAGTGTTGTGTGTGTGTGTGTGTGTGTGTGTGTGTGTGTATACACACACTAATTATACCACATTTATGTCTCTCCTAAGTTACAGAACATTTGATAAACAAAACCTAATATTTGCTTCATGTTTCTGTGCCTAAGAACTTGAAATGCATTGTTGTGAATTATCTTTCATCTAATTTCGGTACACACATGCATTGGGTCAAAATTTAGATTAAAGAAAGTTAAGTAACAAATCCACAACATCCAAAAATTAATGATCTTCATGTCCTTGTGTTGATATCTCTCCAATATAGAACTGTCATAGTTGTCAATTTGTGACTCGAAATGTAGTTTTTCTACTCGTGACTCGACTCGTCAGAGTTATGATATTAAAAACATTATGTAGAAATATATGATAGGACCATGCTTGACTTAAAGACTGTTAGATATTTCTTGGTCTTTATAACTTGGAGTAATAAGGTGGATTTGGACATAGTTGTCAACTCGTGACTCGAATTGGAAATTTTCAACTCGTGACTCGACTTGTAAGAGTCATGATATATATATATATATATATATATATATATATATATATATATATATATATATATATATATATATTATTTAATATTAATACACATTTATATATAAACATACAATACACATATTACATGAATATTGTATAACTACAGTAGTGAGATGCAAAAGTAAACCACTATGTTTATTTGAAAGACATATTTAGCATGGAACCAGGCGGGCTTAGGTCTTTACATAAAGAAAGAAAAGAGAAAGAAAATTGTCAAATGTCAAACAGTCAAAAGAACAAAGGCTACGAGTCGCCACTTGTTGGGTTTCATTTGACTCGACTCGTACGAGTCGACTCGTGACTCGTACGATTTTAACAACTATGTATAATACACATATACAGAAATAATATTTATTGAATAGTAATGCATATATACCTCTCTTTCTTTAAACTATCCTAAATTTATAATTTAAATGCAAATACAATTGCAAAATAAATAAATCGATACTTACGAATCACCGATATTTGCTATTACCCGCTGGACAACAAGATTACATACAGGTTATTTGACTCGTCCGAGTCACGAGTTGGCTTGACTCGATAAGAGTCGACTCTTGACTTGTATTTTTTCTACCGAGTCACACCAATGTCGAGTCATACTACTGAGAGTTGGTTCGTTAGGGTGTAAAATTGCTCAACTCGTACAAGTCGACTTGTGACTCGTACGAGTTTGACAACTATGGGAACTGTTTTAAAAAATATATATATTTTTTTTTGTATTTTGACGATTAAACAATTATATATACTAATAATAATAATATATTAAAGTTGGTAATAAATTTATGTGGTTTGGAACCTCAACTCTATCAAAAATGAATTGAAATACGATAAATTAAGTTTATGGTTTATGACTACAGACTAGTGTTATTAACAGATTTTTATAAACTAATTTCATTTTTCTGAAATTATAAACAACAAGTGAAAAAGAAGGGGCAAAGTGTAAACTTGAAAGAAATCAAGAATTTGTACCCAAACACCAGTCACGCATCTAGACGTCTCCGGAGACCCACTAAAGTTTCCTGCAAAAAAACGACGCCGGTAAACGACAATTAAAACGCGACCCACCGGGCCATGGCGGAGAAATTGGCACCAGAGAAACGCCACAGCTTTTTCCATGGAAGTATGTCACTCTACACCCATGTCTTGCATTTGATCCATTCGTGTATTTGTTAGGGTTTGGTGAAACAGAAACATGAATTTCGTTGTTTTTTAGGTCAGAAGGTTTTCGAATGGGATCAAACTCTAGATGAGGTGAATATGTACATCACTTTGCCTAAAGGAGTTCCCACCAACCTCATTTACTGTAAAATTCAGTCCAAACATGTTGAAGTTGGAATCAAAGGCAATCCGCCATATATGAACGTACGTATCCCATAACCCATGTACCTGTTTGTTTTAAAATTGTTATCCAAATTAATGTAAACAATTTTTTTATAATGCTTATTGAGTACAATTATTGTTTGGGTTATACAGCATGATTTGTCTTCCCCTGTAAAGACAGATTCCTCATTTTGGACTATAGGTAAGCATTTTCATTTTCATTTTAGTTACTGTAAATGTTTCATTGTAATTCTAATGTTTGGTATATGACAGAGGATGATATATTGCACATTACTCTTCAAAAAAGGGATAAAGGTCAAACATGGTCATCTCCAATACAAGGTCAAGGTCAACTTGACCCTTATGCAGCTGATCTTGAACAGAAACGTCTCATGCTTCAGAGGTTTCAAGAGGAGGTAACTCCACATTCACATACATATTAACTTCATCAAATTTCTTATATAAATACTAAATAATCTTTTCTTTTCTTTTTCTTTTTTTTTTTTTAAATTTCCACAGAACCCAGGATTTGACTTTTCTCAGGCTCAATTCTCCGGGAACTGTCCCGATCCAAGAACATTCATGGGTGGCATCAGATCCGATTAGCAATCGTCCATTTATCAAATGTACATTATTAAATCGGTTACCTAAATAATCTTGTATTTGTACAAGCATGTTTAACAGATTGTTGTTGATTATTATACTCTAAAATAGACAAGCATGTTCCCGTGCTAATATTCTAATTAGGTAACATTCAAGATGACCTAAAAAGGTGGCACAAGTTGGTTATGCCACTCTGGTTCCTAATCATGTTTCATATCCTTCCAAACACATCACCCACTTTAATCTTTAATGCTGATGTGGGTTTTTTTGTTTTATTATTTGATACTAAGTATGGTAGTTAGATAAGTGTGTGTAATCGTCTCACTGGAAATGCTTTTTTGTTGAATTCCAGATAGATCTTACTTCATAAAGCTATATCTTTTACCTAATAGGGACCATTATTCCCTTTATCATAGCCTGTAAGATGATGCACAATTGCAAATATCTGGCCCAACTTTGTCGACCATCTTTTTGTGTGTTGACATATTATATTTATACATAATGATTTGTTGTTGGAATTAGATTATAATATTCAACAGCTACTCCGATGATTTTGTCTTTGTGATGTAAGATTATTGGAGTGGTTTTTAAGAATATCCATCCAGCTAAAGATTTCTTTGTCGTATGCTAAAGGGATTAATAAAATGAATGTGTAAGATTGCTCCAGTAACACAAGTTTATCTATATATTATGAGTGATTCTATACATACCCCTATAGTCTAGTTACACCCCTCCTGATTTGATTTTTTGTTTTTTTGTTATTTTTCTTTTTATTTTTTTTGTCTATTTTGTTTGTTTGTTGTCATTTTCTTTTTCTTTTTCCTTTCTTTTATAAATATATTTTCATTTATTATTATTATTATTATTATTATTATTAGAAAAACGATAATGATGAATTTAAATTTTATAATTTTTACGTTTTAATAAAAATAAACAATAGTTTTTTTTAAGTAATTACGACACAACGAACAACGTTTATAATTTTATACAATTATGTCAAATTATATCGAAACGGTTATGTCAAATTTGACCAAATATCGAATTAATGAATTTAGCTTTTATAATTTTTACGTTTTAGTAACAATAAAACAATAACTTTTTTTAAAGTAATTACAACACAACGAACGACGTTTATAATTTTATAAAATTATGTCAACTTATATCAAAATGGTTGAACGAATGTATAAAAAATAACAATATAAATAATAATATCAATGCAAAGTTTGGTCCAATATTACAATTGCACGGTGTGTTATATGGATAACGAACATAAATATTTAGTCGAGCATTATACAATGTTTTCTATTCAGCAGAATGTTCTGAGCACACACAATCCTGGACAAACGGATATGATATACAACTGGCTCGACGGATCAAAAATGACGGTTTCTGACTAATAATAACGTGAATTTCGATTGCCTACAAACGATATAAACCCGAAAGATTTTATAAATAATAAATTATACGTACAACCAATTAGTTTATAAACGACTGAATAAATTTGAACGACAAAAAAGAAAACATTGGATAATAATAATAATATTATTATTATTATTATTATTAATAAATGAAAAGACAACAAAAGACAAAATTGGGATAAAACAAATTTGATAGTCAAATCAGGGGGGTATAGAATGAAATGGGAGGTATTAATAGCACTACCCATATATTATATAGATATGTATGTACATGAGGATTGATGAATACTGTTTGAAGAAGGGAATTTGGTATGTCTTTGTTAAACCTTTGGTTGTAATTGTTATAGAGTTGTATGGTAGAATTTTGTGGTGGTACTTGGCCGGTTTATTGAATTTGCTATTTATGTTCCTACATGAAAATATCAAAGATAAATGGTTTGTCCTTTTTAATATAAAATTAACTTGTTGTCTAAGTTTAATGGTGTATCTGCATAATTGTCTCTATGTGTACAACATTTAGGCAGTGTCTCCTTTTAAATAATGAATTAAATATATTAAAATACTAATGATTTATATATATATATATATATATATATATATATATATATATATATATATATATATATATATATATATATATATATATATATATATATATATATATATATATATATATATATATATATAGTCATTTAGTTTTCACTTGATATTAACAAAAATGTTATAGTGGGTTAAGTTAAGAAACAAATGTGCTTAACAACCACGGATGATTTTGTAGTTTTTTTTTTCCAAATCATGCTCATCTTCATATAAAGCAATTTATGTTTCCCGTAAAATATAGAGATCTCTCTTTTTTTAACGTAGTTCACACTAATAAGATATCTAATTCTACAAAAATTTAGAAATTATAATTTCTTTCATTTTGTATTTGACATTGAACTTTAAAAAAATTAATCTCAAAAACCATTGTTATATTATAAATTAAATATATATTTACTTTATTCTTTAATTGTTTAATAGTTTTTCAAATATTATACAGACGAAGATTGAATTTTATTTGTATATAGTTTAAACATAGTTTTATTGGATCCTCAAGTAGCAAATTAGTTTGATCGTAATGGATAGTGTTTTATGAATTGTATTCGATAATTCTTTTTTTACTTTTGTGAAATTTTTATTAAATTTATATTCATTTTAAGTTATTAATCATGTTATTTTTTTAATTATATAAATTTTTAATATTTTAAATAAGATGTTGTAAAGCTTAATTTATAGTGGTTATTAACGAAATAGTTATTTATTATTTTTCATTCTTGAACATGAATGTAAATATAATTATTTACAAATCATAGTACAGAAAAAAATATTTATATTAATTTATCAATTCAAAACCCGATAATATTAAAAAAAGAAATGGGACCTTAGGTGGCGTTTGGTTCGCAGAATGTTTTTGAAGGAATTGGAATCTGTGAAGGAATTGGAATCTGTCAAGAATTGGATTCCAATTCAATCTCTTGTTTGGTTGACAAGAAATGGAATTGGATTCCAATTCCTTTTTCTGTTTGGTTGGAAGGAAAAGCAAATGCAATCTATGTAAATTGACCAATTTGCCCTTATTTCTTTTTAGCTTAGTTTTACTTTGTTATTCAACAGCTTTAATCCAACAAAACCAGAGGCATTAACATCAAAATCGGGGAAAGACAGGTCAGGGAAGATAACATCAAAATCAAATTGAAAGAAAAGTCGTTCCTGTCAACGACTTGTAACATCAAAATCAAAATAAACCACTTCTGTTAACTTAAAATAGCTTCAATCCACCAAATCAAGGACGATTGCGTGAATCCAAATCAAAATAAACGACAGAGAATCCAAATCAGAGACATTAAAATCTGATTTCGTAGGTTCAATCGACCAAATCAGGGAAGAACATGTTCGTGAACCTTCCGGTCGATAGCGAGAAACATAGCGAGAGAGAGAGAGGGAGAGAGAGAGAGAGAGAGTACCTCACTTCGTGAAGTCGATGGCGTGAGTTCTTCCGGTAGACGATGGCGTGACTTCTTGAAGTCGATTCTTGAAGTTGATGGAGACAGACGACGATGGAGACAGACCACGATGGAGCGAGAGAGACAAGGAGGATTGTGTGATTCCTTTCGTCTTCGTATCAGTCGCGTGAAACCAGGAAGGAGGGAGGCGTGAATTGTTTGTATCAAGAGAAGGTAGGGTTTAAATGAGAAAAGGGGTAAATGTGTAATTGGTCACATTCCATCTTGAATAGGATTTAATTCCATCCAAGTTTCGGTGGAATTCTTTCCCACGCTTTTGAAGGAAAGTTTTCCCTATTTAGGATTCCAATTCCTGATTATATCTTTTACCAAACGCAGCATTTCGAGGGAATTGGATTCCAATTCCTTCGAATTCCTTCGAATTCCAGCGAACCAAACGCCACCTTATTGTATAATCTAAAGATATGTAATCTTTAAAACTACGACGCATTATATTTTAAATAAACATGGAGTCAAAGATCAGTAGTTAGATGTCATATCAATTTACATTTTTTTACCATATTAACAGCATTCAATATTTATAAAAGAAATCGAAAAAATGCCATCGGGTCAAAACCAAATCTAGTTTGAACTTGACCAGCACTAGGAAAACTCATTTTGATGATTTGATCTGTCACACAAGATGTCCTACCAAGCGAGCAGCCGATTTTGAAACATTTATTTGTGAACAACAATCTTTATCAGCTTTCATCTCGACTCCAACTATCTTCTCTTCGGATTATTATTCTCAGTTTTTATATTTTATAATTATTACTGTCACTCCGGCCGGCCGGCGTTGCTTTTGTGCTTTGTAATAAAAGCATTTCCTTTACAAAATATACCAAAAATATTCCTACACGAATAGTTTCTTTAGCCGTCATAACATGGTCATTTAATTTCAAAATTTAATTGCGATTTTATATTATTCAACATCCAAAAATCATGGAAACGTAACAAAATCGTGTGTAAGTATTTCATTCTTTAATAATAACGAAAAAAAATCTATACATGTTTTGTTTCATGGAAGACAGATCGACCCCGATACTTGTACCCCCACTTCTATAAGATAAAACACAATAAAATAAAAATAAAAAAAATTCCCCGTAGTTTACATATGTACCCAAACTTAACCGTGTATACAACAAACTATCCATCTTGGTTATCTCTTCATATCCGGCCATCAAGTTACGGTTCTCCTTTGGAAAGCCTGCAGAAATAATACCAACCACAAAAGTATGTTACATTCAAGTTGTCGTTTATGTACACCAATAAAAAACTAAATTTAAATAATAATAATAAAAACAGAGAATCCTAGATTCCCTAGAAAAAAGTAAACCCTAACTGAAATGTTGGACAAAAGTGATGATACCCATGTTGGCATGAGCAAGTTGCCAAATGTTAAGGGGGTGTAGCACATGGTCATGAGTCATGACTGAAATCGGCTAAACAACATGACAGATTCAACCAAAAAAAAAAAAAGTAATCTTTTTTCAGATATCAAGCAATCTGCTCTCTGGGGAAAGGTGTTGGCATGGGCATTACTAAATATATATATTTTTATATTAATTTTAGTACACACCAATTGGGACAACTCGAACCACAAACAGCATGCTTGGAGAGATGTACGGTACAAGTCAGTGATGCATATGCGAAAGATTCTGTTACCTGAAACTTGTAAATGGGAAAAGCTGGGCTGGCCATTGAAAAGATTGGTGTAGAGATGATGGAAACAGTTATGCCTCCACTTTTAGTTTTGCAGTTTCACTTTGATCCTTTCATCTTGAAGAATCTTTTTTGAGTACCTTGGAAAACCGTTCTTGAATGTGGACACCTGAAAATATAATCACTAATCTTGTTAAAAATAAAGCAGCCCCTTTTTTCTAAATCAAAAAAGATTAAATCTTGGATAATCTTGCTAAAGTTATATGTAATGCCCTACTTGTTCATCTTGCAGTAAACTTTGTACATGATCCTATCTTCTAAAGAGTTGAAATAAAGTTCCTTTGGTTTCTTTTTGAAGTTTATGCCATGGGAATGTTATTATTCCTAAAACGCTTTCGGTGTAGATAGGGTGTATTATAATTTTATGATTCTTATTCGATAGATATTAGGATTTAGGACTAATCGCTTATTTAAAATTTCATCTACTCATTTTTATCGGTTTATGCAACCAATTTATGTTGCATTCTTGAAGCTTCTCGAATTCAACGGTACACTAGAATACAACGAGATATTAATAACTATAGATAGAGAATTTTGTTTTCAAGTGACCGTCTTCGGTTTCGATTTTAAGAAAATACTTAAAATTAATAGATATTTCTTGAAGTAAAAGGAAATCAAAACGCGTATAAAGTCAATTTCTTGATGGGTCAAAATCAACTTATTAACCCTACAATTTGGACATTCTCCCTTGTTGCAGTTGGCATGTTATGGTCCGTCTATGGAGGGTCCCGGAATTGATGAGTTGTACATGTACAAGATGTCCCTAGTTTGCCAAAAGACCTATGAAATAATTTTCAAAATTTTCTGCTTTTTCTTAATTATACTTTAATAACTAGGCATGAAATATTAAATATAATATCTCTAAATTCCTCCCTACCAACTTGGATAGTCAACAATGGCTAAAAAGAAAAAGAAAAACGTTTCACGTCTTTTTGTAACTGGGTCCTACTTTTTCGGTTGTTTTACAAGTTGTACTGCATGCGATACAAGTAATTAAGGCATATTGTACAAGTTTCTAAGCGTAATGATGTAATTAATATTTAGAGATATACTAGAAACAAAGTGGCTCGAGGTGGGCTTTTTTGATACGTTTAATGGGTATGCATCTTTATTTGTGTTGTAGATTTGATAATGATACTGATTTTTTTTTACTTAATTATATGGAGCTATGAAGATTAATGGAGGAAACTGGACTTACAGCTTCTATGTCGATTTTGTAGACGAGAAGCTTGCGTCGTTCTCGGCAACTAGTTCGGTACGCCACCACGATGTGGCCAACGGCCAACGAAAGCGAACACACAAACAGCGCCACCTCCGCCGCGGAGAAACCGCTACTGCTGCCGCCAAACACATACGACGCTTTTACCGATACAAACAACAAAGAAACCACCGAACAAACTGTCGTGATTCCCAAGTATGGACCCCTTGATAGCCCCGGACCGTCGCATAGTCCATAAACGCCTGCCAGAATCACAAAACCCCCCGATCAGCTCAGAGTTAAGAACACAAATTAAGAAATCGTTAAGTTAATTGGGAGCTTTTAAATAATTACTTACATAGGATGATGGCGGATCTGATTATGGAGATTAAAGGGATATCGATTAAAGAGTATCGAAAATCGTAGTTACTCAAATGGGAAGATAGGGTTTGGAGCAAGGAGAACGCCGGTGCGGGATCAGGGAACGGAGAATCCGATGGCGCTGAAAGAGAAGCCGATAATAGAGCTGTGGGAAGCAAAGCATCGGCGACGGCGAACAGTATCGGAGCAGAGAAGAACAGAAACGATATAATCATGGTTACCAAAAAGAAGACCGTTTTGAATCCTCTCAAAGCTTTCTTACTTCTTTCATCTTTCAAAAACCCCATGATTGTAGCTTACCGGCTGTGCTTGTTGCTTTGGGGGTATAAAAATGGGGGGTTTAGGTAATGAATGAGAAGGGGGAAGGAAATGTAGTGCGGGGCAGAAGGAGGAAGAAGGATTTGACCGGAGTACCAAAAGCAAAGACTTGGGGAAAAATCAATGGGGGCAAGGAGGGTCAAATAGGAGAAACACTTTCTCTCTCATCAAAACTTTCTCTCTCTAGAATTGTTTAATTGTAAACCGTAGGGAATGGTGTGTGGGGGGTGGGGTCATATGTTACAATTAACGGCAATTAAGCAACTTCTTAAACGACATGTAACAGGATTTATTGGCTTTCTAGAAGCTATGTTTTCTCTTCGATATTAAATTTTTTTATTATTTTGTTACCATCGACTATTGATAACAGTAAATCTTATTGCATTATTTATTTACTTTTAATAATAATCATTTTTAACCATTTATTTTTATGAAATATTTATAAAAATAACTACTTTAAAATATAATATTTAACAAATTAATAAAGTTTTACGATGATTATTAAATGAGTTATTTACGAAGTTGATCACATAAAAGGAAGTGTATTTCCTGATAATTGCTTTTTAGTATTGTAACACAATAACCATAAATATTGCTATAATATGATTGTGGACTCTTGATAACATTCTCACATTTTATTTAACACGTAAAATCACCATTACATATTGGCTACAACAATTTATTCTTTGTGATGAAATTAAGTTTGTTTCAAATGTCACCACCGAATATCAATGGTTAACCATGCATGAAGCATTCATGGAAATATAATGGCAAAATGACACTCAGGCCCCATAAAGTATTGCCTTTTGTTTTAAAATACCCATGAAGTAATTTTCTTGCCTTTTAGGGGATTGACATTTGATGTTACCGGGTTCATATACCCTTTTCCCCATTAGAACCGGTTGTCCAAATACACGTAGGTAAGTTGCGTCGACGTGGCAGGAAAGATGATGACGTCAGCAGCCACGTCACCCATGTACCCGGTAACCGGCTACTGTGTGCCGTATTGCCCAAGGGTTACCGGTTAAAGGTTGTATATATTGGACCCTCATTAGAACAAATTTTGAAACCTGAATACCCTAAACGGCAAGAACAGTTCTACCGATAAACCCTTTTCGTTCGCTTAAATCACAACAGATCGACGATGGATTCGAACTATGAAATGTCACTTAATGAATATAGTGTTCACGACGTCATTTCCAGCTCTCCGACGACCGAAGACAGGCTGAATGTGACTTTGCAGCTCGAGTTAGCCCTTATGCGTGAAGAAATCGACGTCGGCATGAACCGTGTCGAAGCAGAAAACGACCGGCTTCAAGGGGAGCTTGTGAAGCTCAAGAACATGGTTCGAGGGTTCCTGTGGGCCGGTTTGGTGTTGGTGGTTGCGGCTGCGGCGGCCTACAGTTCTATGAAGTAGCTATGGTGGTTTTGGTGGGGATCGAGTAGATCGGTGTGTGGTGGTAAGGTAATAGTAGTTGTGTTTGGGTATTATAGGTATTAAGTTTGTTTAAGTCTTGTTTAATGTAGTTTAAGAAGTCCTGATTGCAGGCATTTTGTGGAATCGATGTGTTTAGGGGTTTTTGAATGTGGTTGGTTGTTTGGAAAAGGGTTCAACAGATGTAGCAAAATCGATGATTATGGTTAGGCAAAATGACACTCAGGCCCCATAAAGTATTGCCTTTTGTTTTAAAATACCCATGAAGTAATGAAGTAAAAATATTAATGTTATTTTGTGCTTGGTTAACAGATCTAGCAAACCTCAAGCCTCTTGCATTAGGTTGATGGTCCATTCGGTCATTAATAAAGTCACTAGTTTGTATAAGATGTTGGTAAAAGATGTTGTCTTTTGGTTAACATATCAGGCATTTTGTTTTCGATTAGCTTAATCAAACGACTTAATAAAGAAAAGGACTTAATAAAGTACCCCTGGATTACAAATGTACCCCATGGTTCTATTGACTTAATGAAATGAGTTAATAAAATAAAGGACTTACTTGTATTTAATCGAGGATATTACTAGCAAAGGCATTATACCAATTTAATTTCAGTTGATAAACATGGTTCCTTTGACTTAAGAAAAGGAGTTAATAAAGGACTTTTAAATTTACTTAATAAACGACACATACATGTTCAACCAAATGACTTACCACACACTTGCAAACCAAAAGTTCAAGCAAATGTTCAACCACACTCTTTTTAACAACAGACTTAAAAACAAATTGTTAAAACATATAATCCACTTATTAACTTACAAAACATTCAAACACATAATCCCATTTTATTTTTTAATCCAAGTCCATGGGTTTGTCGGATGTCATCCCTTCCCCACTTGCAACATGAACTGTTTTTGAAAGTTTTTTTTTGGCAATCCTTTCAGACCTCTTTGGTTCACGTTTCTTGGAACTTCCATTCTCTTGTCTCAAATGTCCTGTTTCCACTGATTTCTCTACATGCACTGAAGTGTTACCCTGCTCCTTCCTTGTTTCAGTCCCTTTTTTTGGAGCAGTCTTTGTTATATTTGCTTTACATGTTATCTTGTTGTGCCCAGGCTGTTTACAAATACCACATAACACTCGCTTCCCTATTTTTGATATTGTGTGTCTATTACTCCTTTCAGAAACATCCTTCTTTCGCCTTACAGTTGGCCTCCCTGGCATTCTTCTTCTCATAGGGGGTAAAGGTGGAATGTACTCTGTTGTAGGCCACATGTCTGATCCATTCATAGGACGTATGGGGTTTTTGTAAGTGTTTTTGTAAAAGTTTGCAAGGTACAAAGGATCAACAAAAGCCTCAATTGTTCCATTTAGATATGAAATGGTTGCCAAAGAATGCACACACCCATACCCATTTATTTCCCATAACCTGCAAGTACATGTTTTCTTCTCTAAATTGACAACATAAGCTTCACCAAGATTCCTTGTTTCAAACTGCATCAGTCCACATGGCAACACTTGCCAGTACCTGTTGAATAAAACATTTTAGCTTTGATGGCATAACTAAAAATCTGCTATTTAGATAACTACCTTTGCATAAACTTCAAGTCATTGATTTTTTGCCTAATAACAGGACAAATTTGGTATTCAGGCCATGAACTTCCCTTAACTTGCATTCTATGCATTCTATCCATTACATACATACGAATCTCTTCAAGCATGGTAATAATTGGTTTTTTCCTTGCTTCTGTGATAACACTATTAAAAGTTTCTGAAAAACCATTCTCAACTGCATCACACATGCTGCCAAATTTGAAAAAGGCCCTTGACCAAGTCTTTGGATTCCTTTCTAACAAATAATTGTATGCTGAAGTACTCAATTGCTGAATTTCCTTCATAACTGCATTGAAGTGGGGTTCTATGCTAGCCTTACTTGCTTTCCAAAAGAGGTTTTCAAAATGGGCACCAGTAAATCTTTTCTTGAAATTTGCATAGATGTGCCTTGCACATTGCCTATGCTCTGCTTCAGGTAATACCTCCTTGACTGCCTCCAGTAGACCCTACAACCAAAATGGGAATGTTAATTTACAAGTATATGATTACAATTAAAGACATACATTATGAATTACCTTATGTTGATCAGACATGAGGGAAACACTCAACCCACTTTCAAGGTGTAGGTCTTCAGCAAGTAATTCCAAGAACCATTTCCAATTTTCCTTGTTCTCCACACAAACAACAGCCCAAGCAATGGGAAAAATCTGGTTGTTTGCATCCCTTCCCACAGTACTTAACAACTCCCAGTACATAAACCCTTTAAGAAACACCCATCTAAGTTTATAAGTCTTCTACATCCACTCCTCCAACCCTCTTTTATACCAGCAAAACAAACATAAAATTTACTAAAATACTTCTTTCCATCTGGCATGGTATTCACATGTAGTTTGACAGTTGACCCAGGGTTTGATCTCTTGATCTCCTCACCATATGACCATAACTTGGCATAATGTTACACAATGGTACCCTCTATTAGAGATAAAGCATATTTTTTGGCTCTTCTACACTGGCTCATACTCACCTCTATACCAAAATCCTTTTTCACCTCTTCCCTTAGGAGTCTGACACTGATTTTCTGTTTGTGGAGAATCTGATTAGTGTAATGAGACCCAATCCATGCATATGTCACAAGGGATCCCAATTTGAAATTTCGTGCATAATTATGTTCATCTTTAAGGGACTTAATTTGGAATGATCTCTCATCACTTATCCATGAACCCCAAAGCCTAAATGTGCAATCACCATTGCAACATTTCACTAACAATCTATTACTATCATTTTTTTGTAACATAACTGATAACAGTTTGCTACAGCATAATTACAAAGCATATCTTTAAGTTGCTTTGGGTTTTGGAACCTCATACCTAACACAGGCACCTGCTTCTTCCATTCAACTTCTGGATTGTACCTTGTTGGACATTCAATTTGGGTGTACACATCATCAACATCCATCTCTTCTTCAGCTTCACCTCTGACAAATTTTGGTTCATCATCTTCTGTTAACCCCTTTTCATCTGCTCCTATGGGTGAAACAGGACCTGTACTTGAATTTTGCTCATCTGGACTAAGACCAACATCATCCTCTTCATCAATCCAATCTTGTATGATAACACCCTCATGGTCTAAATAAATAGGGATGATAACCCCACAGTGATACAGAACCTCAATAAATTCCACATATTCCATTTCATCTGAAATAATCCGTAAACCATACGGAATATCATATTCCGGGAGACAATAGTAGAGATTCTTACACTTAGTTTGTGAAAACCTTTCTAGGAAGTCGACACATTCCTTTAGATCCATCGCGGAAAAATCCCCACCATCAATTACCTCCTGCATGCCATCTATGTAACCAAAGGGTTGTCGATTAAACCTTCCTTTGAAGTGTACTTCAACCTGGACACTCGATTCCATCTTCTAGATCGACAGTTGACGAATTTGGGGAAAAGAGATTTTGTGGGTTCAGGGTTTTTTGTCGATTTTATGTCTAAGGGTTTTTGATTTTGGTCGATAAAACTCTTATGTAGTTTGTATGGAGTGACAGGAGTGACATGGATGATGACTCATACGCTGATTAGGACAAACCACCGGACAACCCCTTCGTTTTTCTCATAAGGATGTTTTTAACACTCGATTGTAAACTTCATTCCCTTATAACGCAAAAAAAAATAATTTAGTGACCAATTCGACCAACTTCTAAGACTTTATGGGGCCTGAGTGTCATTTTGCCAAATATAATTTCCAGGCAATTAGTAATGTTTTACCTATTTCTGGCATTCCATTCAATCATGCAACCAAAAAGCCTTAAATTATTATCGCTAAAGATTCATGAGGCTTCTAAATTTGGTTTGTTTAATAAGTGTTTACGTATTTATTTGATTATTGCAATTTGATCAATGGCTTCCTCTTCCACTTGTCAGTCATTTGTTATCATCTCGGTTTTGATTAGGTTTCAATATAGCAACACATGACTATGTCATTTCCTAGTCGATACTGGTTGATGGTGGTTTTCCTCCCCCTCATCATCAATTTGTGTGTCTAAGATGAAGAAAAATGAAAAACTAATGAGAATGTAAACAAGCAACTTAAAATGAATCAATATATTAATTCCCGCAAAGAATAAACCATATATCTTCGTCAATCTCATGTTCTAATCCGACAATGTTATATTATCATCGAGTTTCTTTGCTTGAGGTGTTTTGTTGTGAAAGAGTGAGTAATCAATGACAGAAAACAAGATTGTGACTTTCTTTCGTTGAAAAATGTCTATAATTTTATCGTAGATGTAGTGTTGGTTCCATAAGAAAATTATGTTTTCTATTAGGTGAATTGTTTTTAGAATTCATATTGTTGTTATTTCTACTATATGCTAATACACATTCATCAAATTAACTTGAATCTTAAAAAATTAATGATAGAGAACGAACTGTTACATTACAAAGAGTCCGTCGATTAAAACTATGATCTAACACACATTTGGTAAATAGATCAACTAACACTTGAGATGGAAAATGAAAACACAAACCAACATACCTCCCACTGACTACTTGTTGGATGCATTTTATGCATCCTTTTTTAACCACTTTTTATTCTCTTTGTCATGCATTTTAGTTATTTCCATGAATTTCCATCTATTTTTCAGGGACAATCTTTCTTTCATGATTTGTGTTGGTTTTTGCAGGTACATCGAGATTGAGAGCGAAAGAGCTTGGAAGAGCATAGCAAAGGACGCTTGGAACGAAAGAGATAAGTAGGATGGAGCTTTTAGAGCATTTGAAGAGCTTTATGAAGCATTTGGGAGCTTTTGAAGCAAAGGAGTGTTGAAAACTAAAAGTTGGAAAACATGGGGGCGAGTGCAGAAAAATATTATTAAAGTTTGCAAAACACGCGGGCTGTGTGTTTTTACACTACTAGTGTCCAGAAAAATTCCCCAAGTGCAGCCCAAAATACACGACCTATGTAAAAACACACGGATCGTGTGTCGTGCAGAAAAAATGCTTTTTGGCCGTTATTTTTCCACAATTTAAAATGACGATTAGGGTTCATTTTGACATATCACAGACCCTCAGGAGGTCCAGAACCAGTTACTACCAAAGACTCTTGCTAGAAATCATTTTGAAACATTAATGTCATCCGATTTAATCGTTTGTAAGTTGAATTTGAACATTTTCTTGTTTTTCTTCTTGGATTTTAGTTTAGCCATGTATGGCTAAACTCTTTTCATCCCATTTCTGTTTGATACTCGTGATTTGTGGTTTAATCATTTGACTTGATGTTTTGTTTATGTTTCTATCTAGTGATTTTTGTTTTGTGCTTAATTTAATGTTTGATTATATATTCGGTTCATGACGGCCGCATGAATTAGGGTTTGTTTCATTCTAGTTATTCGACTCCTAAAATCCATATTTGTTTTGTGAATTGATCCTAAGTAACAACATCAAATTAATTTCGTGTCGGGGTTAACTTTGGTGTAAACCTAAATCGCACATTTTTACGCTTCCTAGCTTCTGAGAAGTATTTGGCGTTGTTGGGAAATGGGCATACATTGTGAAACCCTGATCTGCTCCTCTCTATCACTTGAAAATCGGTGCCTACCTTTTTTCACACTAGGTGGTCGATGATCCTGAAACAGAGTACAGGAGAAAGTCAACTTTCACCACTTGGTTGTCTAGTAACATTCTTTCCAGCTCTACGTGGATACCGATTAAGACAATCAATTCGTGATACTTGTTCTCCGACATCAAAGAGCCATAGTCCTACACTTTAAGTAATGGATTCTAACACCATATGATTTTTTTTATCATTTTAGTTCTAATTAGATCTAACTATTTGGGATAATAAAATTTAAAAGAGCTTTTGTTATTTGTCATGATGGCTGGCTAAATGTTTTTGTAATCAACCAATCACCAACAGTAGTATTAGAGCCAATTTTAAACTACATGATCAAATTAATTAAAATTTATTTGATTGTTCTTGATCGCTTTCTTTGTGTTCTTGGTAATAGTTATAATAATTTTAACTTGAAACTTTGGATTTGCTTAAACCTTTTTTTTATTTAAGTAATTTTACTTTATATGTAAGTATTATTATTGTTAGTAATCACATTTATGATATAAAGACAAAATTATTGGGTTTGTTGACGATATGATGATAGTGGTTCATGCATTGATCTTGCCTATTTGGACTTGTTTTGGTTTCCTACATTTTGATGGTTGTTTTTTGGTTAAATGTATGAATTTTGGTTTGACCGATTTTTCCCCTGTGTTATAATAGAAAGTTTTAATTTGCATTGTAATTTTTATTTTATTGTTAATGCAAATTTACCAAAATAATGAATGTGCAAAAAACGAAAACCTTAGAAAGTATTGGACTAAATGACAAATGGGGTTGCGAGTCCAGGCATCAACTGTCTTGGTCAATAGTCTTAGCAACGTTATATAACTAGCTATTAGGCCCAAGAAAGGAGCAACGTCAATGGCTCAACACCATGCAACACATTATGTGTAACACCACGATAGTTACGGTAAGTAAATATACTTTAATCGTATTTTGAATTCGATGTGAAATTATATTATAAAAGTTAGATGGTTTTAATACATCTAAGATAGAGGGTTTGTGTGATAAACGCTTGAAAAGAGATAAACCGGGTCGCATGGTTTGAAACGGGTTAAGTGAAAAGATGAAATCGACACTTAAAGATCATTTTGGAAGAAATCGGGTCGTGTTGGCCAACCCGGGTCGTGTTATTGCCTTAGACTATCAACGAAAAGGAAACAAGTCAAACCCGAGGTGGGTTTTCGAACCCGGGTCGGGCTGTGTAGAAAAAAACCCGGATCGGGTTATCAAACCCGGGTCGAGTCGAACTTAAAACCCGGAGCAAGTTGTAGAAGCCGGGCCGAGTTCCGTTAGAAAGAAGAAGGGAATTTAGCGTGAACCCGGGTCGGGTATATCAGCACGGGTCGTGCTGTGGGTCGAGCCCGGGTCGGGTTTCCTGACACGGGTCGGGTTTCGTACCGACCCCACCTCCTTTTAAATGCGATTTAAGTCTTTTGTTTGGGAAATTCTCGATCAAAAACCTCTCTCAAACCCTTAAAACTCACACAAACCATATTAGGACTAAATTGGAAGCTTAGAACTTGACGGATTGAAGTAATCTTCGGTATTTCACTTCTTGAAGGTAAGATTTACCTTTTAGTCTGATGGAGTGGTTGATTTCTCCTTGTTTTGAGTTGGATTCGGGTGGTGGTTAAGGACCACCTATGAATTGTTAGAACTTGTTCATGTACACACTTTTGGGATGTGTTGAAATGTTCTAATCCCGAGTTTTATCTATAGTTATTGAATTTCAAGCCTTGATGGTTGAAAAGCAAGAAATTCACCTCTTTTGGTATGTATGTGAATTGTAGGTGTTGAGAAACGTTGAAGGATTGTTTGTAACTCATGTGGCATTAGCTAGGATTGTTTATATCTTCAAAACCAGGTGAGTAATCTCTCTTATATCAGTTTTGATATTTGTATTGATTGAACTCTTGAAATTGGAGGTAGCCTTAGTATTTGAAATGGTAATCTATAAGTTAGTTAATTACCCGGTATGGTATAACGGCCTTTGAGGCTAGGAGATTGGATTTCGTATCCAAATGTTAACGGCCTTCGTGGCTAGGAGATTGGATTCCGTATCCAAAATAAACGGCCTATATGGCTAGGAGATTGGATGTAATATCCAAATAATAACGGCCTATATGGCTAGGAGATTGGATGTGGTATCCAAATAATAACGGCCCATGTGGCTAGGAGATTGGATTGATATCTGATGTGTTTTCAGACATACATATTATATATACCCAAAATGATATCACTTATTTTTGGAATTCTGAGGATCAATATTGTCTTTGTAATGTCTTTTCATAAGTTTTGAATTTATAACAGGAAGATACCATGAATGAAAACAACACAACTAGGCAAGTGCACCTAATCGGTTGTAATATAGTAATGGTAAATCCGGGTCGAACCCAAGGGAATTTGTTTAAGTTGAAGAAAATCAATTATCAATTAACAATTTATAACAATAACAAAAGAGATAAAAGGGGGGGTTTTTTTGTGTAATTGTGAAGAGATCGTATCATCAAATAAATAAAGAATTAAAAGTAAATAAATGGTAACAAGGTTTGAAGTTAAGCCGAAAGGATAGTTTGAACAAATATGCTTTTTACTTAGAGGTGATTATTCCTTATAACAATATTCTGATTGATAATAATGTGCAATGGATATTAACAAGTTAAATACCGATTTCTAAGTTGATTAGATGTCTTGGTCCAACAACCGAATCTTATGATTAAAAAGAGTTATTAATCTCATTGGTCCTGTAAATTAATTATTCCAATTAATCATTTCATTTGTTCGTACTCTGCATGATTTATTTGTAGCTTTTGATATCAATGGTCATGAAAATCAAAATGAGTTGTATAGTTTGGTCCACTAATACAGTTTTGACATATGCATATAAGATTATTTCTTTGTAACTTAACCTAGGATTTGGTCCATCACTAGTCATAAATATATATGAATCATATATATTATGATACAAGTTAATTTAGTAAGAATGGTCATCTATACTAAATATAACTCAGTTATAAGTTCAAAGATAAATTCTTAATATGCATTAGTCGGTTAAATAAACATGCAAAGTAAATTATAAAATTTGCAATATCCGATTTCATATCAATCATAACATAATTATAAGTTTCATCTAATCTAAGTAAAAGCACAATGGAATTACTCCATAATCAAAGACATGCAACACACTGAATATATAAGAAAGCTAAACATAGTAAGCAAACCGAATATCCGAGCAATGGTGTTCTTGATCGTTTGTCGTGACTACCGCATGCAGAACTTCATTCCTTGATGAAGGGAGGTCGAGAGCAGAGGTATAGAGGGTTATTCTCCAGGTATAGAGTTTGTGATCTGAATTGTGTGTCTAAAACAATAAGAGAAAGCCTCTATTTATACTACTGGCCAGCGTAGATCGCGTCGCGATCCTATAGAGGATCGGGTCGCGATCCAGTGTGAATTGCGTTTGGCAGTTGGCCGCTACTCTGACTTTGCGGACTGTGGTTGGTGGGTCGGGTCGCGATCCTTGATGATATCGGGTCGCGATCTCTGTAAGGTCGCGATTTTGAGACGTTTGTCGCGATCCTTTGGTCAGCAATTGTTACGCATTCGTCATAAGGTAGGGTCGCGATCCTATTGGTGATAGGGTCGCGATCTAGGCCTGATGGAATTATTTCTTCGTTTTTTCGCCCAAAATACGCTCTTTTTGGCCCTTTCTTTCTCGATAGTTCTTTTACTCCTTTTTCTTCATTCCAAGGCTTGAATTCAGCTCCTTCTTCTTCATATAGCAATTTCCTCCTGTGTTTTGGTATTTAATATAATTAAGTACCTTTTATCTTGAAATTAAACCAAAAACACATTTTTAAGCACTCGATATTGCCCGAAATATATGTATAAATGAGGCAATATCAAAATACCCTACACTTGAACTTTGCTTGTCCTCGAGCAAACTACAATTTAAAACTCAGCGAAGAAATTTTACATCCAAACAACTTTCCAAATGCTATCACGGATCTAGCATTATTTACCGATGTTAAGAATAAGGTTTTAAGAATAAACATAGTAGATTATACCTATTCTTATGCGCGTATTTCTAACCTTCCAAAATTTTACATAAAAACCTATTTCTATTAATGACAAATATTTAGATTGAAAAATACTCATTTTTACATAACATTGAATACACCCTTAAAAATTCCTTTTATCTCAAGATCTTTTTGTCAAGTTTCCCAAAAATTATGCTGGACTAGGTTTATCAAGTTAAGTTATTTATTTTTATCGCACCTTTGAAACTCGTGACTTTCTATGGAACTCTTGATTACAAATTTTCAACTCACAACTGTACAGAGTTTACTAATTCAAATTCCAAAGGCCACTAAGGAAATCCCATGACTTTCGATGACATCCGTGTAGCGAGTTTTCGACAATATTATCCCAAACCAGTTGGTTTTAGGTAATAAGGAGTAGAAATGCTCGTGGGCCCCATTTTATGTCTACTTGCTCGAATGTCAAAGGCCACTGATTGAATTTCCTTCCTGAGTCTTAATCTTATGGTGTAACGTTACTTGATTCTCGCTTTTTATTCATTAATTTTCTTATTTGAAGTTCTTTTAACGAGGCTTATTTTCCTCGATTTAGTCATAGCATTCGCGCGATTAGGGAAACTGACTCAACCTGTTTTGACAAATCCTGATTTTCAACGGGTCTATTTCGTTGTTTATGCAAAACATTTTGTAATTATCATGCTAACTACTTGTCATTTACGGAATTAAATTTTATATGAAATAATGAAAAACTAGAAAATAAGAGCATAAAATTAAGTTTAACCTACAAATTTATTTTCAAAACATTTTCCTTAACAATTACCTTTTTAGTATTCAATTTTTGGAAAAGTTGTTTTAAGATAAAATTTTGACTTGGCTTAGTTAATAATTGCAGTTTTGACCTTTTTACCCTACACTTATTTTATACAATAATCTTATTGTATATATCTTCTTAAATCAAAGATGAGTTTAATTGGAATGGACTCCCCTTGGGTAATGGGTCGTTCTATTTTAAGGACAGATTCCACAGAAGAAGTTTGCTGAACTGAATGCCAACGTCTATCTGAACCTATATTCTGTATCAATGCTCAGAGAAAATATTAACCATACCACAAAAATAAAACACACCAATAAATAAAAACAAACACACCACACTAAAATAATAATAATAAAAAATCCAAATGTATTTAAATACAAAAAAATAAAGTCAATCATCAGTATCATCAAAAACTGAACCTGAGGTGCCAGTGCCGTCACCATAATCCTGCAGATAATCTGGCGGCTCAAACCATGTGGGTACAGGAGGAACATAAGTCGGGTATGGAATAGATGGCTGGAACCCCTTGACTAGCGTAGAACTCCTGCATACTGCGCGATACCCACTGGTCATGTACCTGTCTCCTCAGAATATCGCGATCTAGCCTCTGCATGTCGTGCTCTATCTGTCGCATGTCGCGCTCTCGGCTCAAATCCATCCTACTCATCTGCTGGGATAAGTAGCGTAGATCGATTTCCTGCTCTGGGGCATCCTGCTGTATCGGAGATCTCTGCCGGCGTCGACGGTGAGCACCGGGGGCTCGCTGAGGCTGCGGCTGCGGCTCAGGGTCTGGCTGTGGCTCGGGCTGAGCGTCAATGTCATCTCCCTGCTCAACAGGGTCCTCCTCTCGTATGCGATCGTCCTGATCGATCACTCTCATCTGATAAAGGTAACTTCTGTTCATATAACGAGGATCTGACCTGGTGAGTCCCCGTGCGAGTGGAGATGAGAAGACGTCGTATGATGCTGCCAGTCTGGATATAAGATGCCCTCCAGAGATGGGGCTATTCTTCTTTGCCCCTTTTGCCTTCCTAGAAAGGAAGACAGCCAGTGTATACGGAAGGTTGAGGCACACACCCTCAGATGTCAGGCACCATAGATAGAAGACATCATCTACTGGCACCTTATCGCTTCCTTTACGGTGATTAACCGTAGAAGCGATGAGTCTGTGAAGCACACGGTGGACAGGGGAGCGTAGCATGCTCTCCACCGCGGTGTGTGAGTCGAAAGCCTCATTGGCCAGTGCGCCCCATGCATCTGCCAGGCGGAACTCTTCGGGCGGGATCCTATGGCAGGCCTCGAAGAAAGTGGAAAAAGTAGGCAAGATGGTTTCCTCCCGTGTATACAGCCCTAGGCGTATCCCTAGCTCCATCACGCTGCACTCACGGCTTACTCCTCCCAGTCTGAAAGAGAGAGCCGTCCTATCCGATAACTCCCTGTACTGCTCAAACTGTACAGTGGATAGGAACTCCAGAGTGATCTCTCTGAAAATTGGCTCCTGGAAGTGGAATAGTCTATCCCAGGCGTGGCATGTAAATCCAGTAGCAGCATGGATCTTTGTTGTGAATGGTGCCAAGCGGTGGTGCAGCCCGATTGTGGCCGCGTATTCCCAATCCAGACAGGGAGGCACATGAACGTCTTTCTTGTGAATCCTAGCCAGTTCTCCCAAATATCGCTGTCTCCTCGCATTGTTGATTGTTGTTGGAAATTGAAGCAATGCATGCGAGGGTAACTCCTCAGCTTGTGGGTTTTGTTCTCCCCTTCCCGCCATTTATCTGTGAAATAAGAAATAAAAGAAAAAAATATAAAAGAATTAGCTTTTAATAAAAATCATTTTTTTTTTCCTGGCCTGATGTCGGGTCGTGATGAGAGAATGGGTCGGGTCGCGACCGAAGAAATGGGTCGGGTAGCAAAATCGGGTCCTGGTCCTGGTCGGGTCGCGATCAAAGAATGGGTCGGGTTTTGGTTCGCGATAGGGACGAGATCAAGGTCCGGTACCATTCAAGCGTCGGGTCGCGATCATAGCACCCGTTCACTGATCGGGTCGCGATCGACGAACAGATTCAGGGAGATTCAACGGTCGGGTCGCGATTCATGAAAGTGCTCATAGATCGGGTCGCGATCTTGGAGTTTTTGCATATACATTCAACCGTAGAGTCGCGATCTATGAACATCATCAAGGATCGGGTCGCGATCCTTGAATATCTGACCCTAAACTCGCGATTTCAACATTTTTTTTTAAGCTAAACCTTCACTATCTAAGAGGGTTTTGACTAGTTTACTTGATTCTCGGTTAGATCTAACATCTAAATGGGCAAATCATTCAAAACCGAGAATCAATTTTAAAACCTAATTTTATTTCAATTTCACAAAATATCTACCAATTCGTAATGTAAATCGAGAAGGAAACGAGGGTTTACATACCTTGCTTGATGATTACGGATCTAGAGAAACTGGAAAAATACTCGGTCGCAATTTACCGTGAGGATCGGGAAGCGATTGTGGGGTAAAAAATGAGACCAAGCGACCGAATCTGTTTTTAACCATCGCGTGTCGTCGGGTCGCGACCATATGGTCGGGTCGCGATCCTTGAAATTTACGGGCTTTTGGTTTTCTGGTTCGCTTGAGATCACGCCCCTATGGGCCTCCGGATCGGATCGCGATCTTCATCTGTGGCATTTTTCCTTCTCTTATTTTTCCGTTGATGAACTTTATTTTTGTGTTTTATTTTTATTATATATTATTATTTTTATTTATTTATTATTATATTTTTTTATTTTAACATACAACATAAAATTAAATTGTCTCTAAATTATTACAACCAAATCGAATAAAAATCAATGTCTTTTCTTCACACCGCTTTCCTTATCTGGGTCGAAAGCTTAGACCCGTACCCCTGCCCTTTAGATTTTTAATTGTTTGAGAGGGGTACATCCTCTCCTTCCTCATAACGGACTCCTTGTTCGTAGTGCTTCACCCGGTGTCCGTTAACCTTGAAGCTTACGTTGTTTTTGTCGATTAATTCAACAGTACCGTATGGAAATACGGTTTTCACTTTGTACGGCCCATACCATCTTGACTTTAGTTTTCCTGGAAATAACTTTAATCTCGAGTTGTATAAAAGTACCTGATCTCCTGGTGCAATCTCCGTTTTCTTTTGTAATCGTGCGTCATGCCATTTTTTAGTGCGATTTTTGTAAATTAAGGAGTTCTCATATGCTTCGTTCCTTAACTCTTCTAACTCGTTTATCTGCATTAAACGGTTAGAACGGATATTTGTTTCATTTAAATCACAATTTTTTAATGCCCAGTATGCTTTATGTTCTATCTCCACAGGTAAATGACATGCTTTACCGTATATCAACCTATATGGTGTCGTACCAATAGGTGTTTTATAAGCTGTTCTGAAAGCCCATAAAGCATCATCGAGTTTAGCAGACCATTCTTTCTTATTGGTACCAATTGATTTTTCCAGAATTCTTTTTATTGCTCTATTCGTGACTTCAGTTTGCCCACTGGTTTGTGGGTGATACGGGGTTGCAAATCTGTGTTGAACTCCATATTTTTTTAGAGTTTTCTCAAGTTGTGCGTTTGCAAAATGAGTTCCCCGGTCACTAATTAGAGCTTTTGGTACACCGAATCGTGAAAACAATTTTTTTAGAAATTTAATTACAACTCGTGCGTCATTAGTTGGTAAAGCCTGGGCTTCAACCCATTTTGACACATAGTCGACAGCGACTAAAATGTATTTGTTTCCACATGAATTTGGGAATGGTCCCATAAAATCGATTCCCCAAATGTCAAAGATTTCACATACCTGTATACTTACCTGGGGCATTTCGTTCCTGGATGAGATGTTTCCTGATCGCTGGCATGAATCACATTCTTTCACATATCTCTTAGCGTCCTTGAAAATTGTTGGCCAATAAAATCCGGCTTCGAATATCTTTCTCGCTGTGTAATTTGCACTATGGTGTCCTCCAACTGGTCCTTGATGACAATGTTCCAGGATATTCTGAATTTCTTTTCCATAGACACATCTTCTAATTATATTGTCCGCATTGACTCGAAATAAATACGGATCGTCCCAGAAGTAATGTTTTACATCTGTGAAGAATTTCTTTTTCTGTTGATGTGTCATTCCCTTCAGAAGTACTCCTGCAGCCAAATAATTAACTATGTCAGCGTACCAAGGAAGTTCTGCGTCTACATTCAGTAGGTATTCATCAGGAAAATTATCGTTGATTTCTGTTTCCTTAAGCTGTTCCATCCTTGGGTTCTCCAGTCTGGACAAGTGGTCTGCTGCAACGTTTTCCATTCCTGGTTTGTCTTTTATCTCCAGATCAAATTCTTGTAACAGGAGGATCCAACGTATGAGTCTTGGTTTTGCGTCCTGCTTTGAAAACAAGTATTTTAAAGCAGAATGATCTGTAAAGACAGTTGTTTTAGACAAAATTAGGTATGGTCTGAATTTATCAAATGCATAGACCACTGCTAGTAATTCCTTTTCTGTTGTTGTATAGTTTTCTTGTGCTGGATTGAGGGTTTTACTAGCATAAAAGATAGGTTGGAAATGTTTTTCCACCCTTTGCCCGAGAACTGCTCCAACTGCATAGTCGCTTGCATCACACATCAATTCAAAAGGTAAATTCCAATCTGGTGCAATTAGAATTGGAGACGAGACCAATCTTTCTTTTAAAGTGTTGAAAGAATTTAAGCATTCTGTCGAAAATTCAAATTTTGCTTCTTTCAATAGTAATTGAGTTAGTGGTCTCGCTATTTTTGAAAAATCCTTTATGAATCGACGATAAAATCCTGCATGTCCTAGGAAACTTCTAACTCCCTTCACGTTTGTAGGTGGCGGCAATTTTGAGATAGTTTCCACTTTGGCTTTGTCCACTTCTATTCCTTGGTTTGACACCTTATGTCCAAGAACTATCCCTTCTTGAACCATGAAATTGCACTTTTCCCAATTCAACACCAAGTTAGTTTTCTCGCATCTTTCAAGCATTTTATCAAGACTGGTTAAACATTTATCAAAAGTATCTCCAAATACAGAAAAGTCATCCATAAATACCTCCATAAAATCCCCTACCATTTCGTGAAATATGGCAGTCATGCATCTCTGAAACGTTGCTGGTGCATTGCAGAGTCCAAATGGCATCCTTCGGTATGCAACAGTTCCATAGGGACATGTGAAGGTGGTTTTTTCTTGATCCAGCGGATCGATTGGGATCTGAAAATATCCTGAAAAACCATCTAAAAAGCAATAGTAAGTTTTTCCAGCAAGCCTTTCAAGCATTTGGTCAATAAACGGTAATGGAAAGTGATCTTTGCGAGTAGCATCATTTAATTTACGATAGTCTATACATACTCTCCATCCGTTTACTGTTCTGGTGGGGATTAATTCGTTTTTTTCATTTTTTAAAACGGTTATTCCCCCTTCTTTGGTACTACATGAATGGGACTGACACATGGACTGTCTGAGATGGGGTATATTATTCCTGAATCTAACAATTTTACAACCTCTTTCCTTACAACTTCTTGCATTTTAGGATTTAAACGTCTCTGGGGTTGTATTTTAGGCTTGGTTTCATCTTCCATGAGAATTTTATGGGAACAGTATGAAGGACTTATTCCCTTGATATCTGAGATTTTCCAGGCTATGGCATTCTTTCTTTTCTTGAGGACAGCCACCAGCTTCGTTTTTTCTGCAATTGACAAAGAAGCATTTATTATTACAGGTAATTGCATGTTTTCATCTAGATAAGCATATTCAAGATGAGGAGGTAGAGTATTGAGTTTAGGAGTCCTTGGCTCTGAGTCTTGATTCTCATTGGTTGTAGATGAATTCCTTTCACTAGGCACTCTTTCTTCTTCTAGTAGTTTTTCTAATTTCCCAATTTCTTCGTTGGCATTAAATTCTTCCTCTTCCATTGGCATCATGCTTTCTAGGTTTCTTTTCTCTAATTCCTGCAACTCATTCTCCAAAATGGTGTCAAAAGTATCAATGAAATATACCGCATCATCACATGTCTTTGAATGTTTCATGGATTGATCAATTCCAAATGTTATGGCATCAGTTCCAACTCTAAGTGTGAGCTTAGATTCACGGATGTCCACTAATGCTCTTGCTGTGCTTAAGAATGGTCTTCCCAGAATTATTGGCACCTGTTCATCTTCTTCCATGTCTATAACAACAAAATCTGCAGGAAAAACAAATTTATCTACCTTTACCAACAAGTCCTCCACTATACCTCTTGGATATGTTATCGATTTGTTTGCTAAGTGGATCGCCATTCTTGTTGGTTTAGGTTCAGGCAAGTCAAGCTTCGAGTAAAATGAATATGGCATGAGGTTGATGCTTGCACCTGAATCTGCTAAAGCATGACTAAAAGTTAGATTACCAAACTGGCAAGGTAATGTTAAACTTCCTGGGTCAGTCATCTTTTTAGGTAGTTTATTTAACATTGCTGCTGAGCATTGTTCATTTAGAATCACATTGGATGCTTCTTCAAGTTTCTTTCGATTTGTAAGAAGATCCTTTAAAAACTTTGCATATTTAGGCATTTGTGCAACTGCCTCAACAAAAGGTATATTAATATGCAATGATTTAATGTGTTCTAAGAATTTCTTGTATTCCTCTTCTTGTTTTTCCTTTTTAAGACGTTGTGGGTATGGAACTGGTGGTTTATAACTTTTTACGGGTGTTGGCGGTGGTCTTTCTTCAGTTTCTTCCTCATTCTTTTCTGGTAGTTTCTCAGATTCCTGCGTTTTGGATGAAGAGTTAGTGTTTATGGGAATCGACGATTCTAAAATCTTACCGCTTCTGGTTGATATTGCCTTGACATGTGCATTCGGATTTTGTTCTGTGTTGCTCGGCAATGTACCAGGGAATCTTTCATGCAAAACTCGCGAAATTTGACCAACTTGAGTTTCAATGTTTAATATCGAAGCTTGTTGATTTCGGAGCGCAGATTCCGTAGTTACTCCCATTTTCTTCACTAGTTCTTCAGTTGATCTGTGTCTTTTATCTGAGGCTTCTGCAAATCTAGTCATCATTTCTTCAAAGCTTGGTTTTTTCTCGGGTTGTCTTTGTGGATCAAAGGGTGGTTCTCTTTGGTAGTATCCTTGCCCGTTTTGTTTATACTTCTCAGCTTGATCCTTTTTGTATTCTTCATAAGGCTTCCAGTTATTGTTTCGTGGCCTTCTTTCATCAAATCGATCTCCGGATGAATAACTAACACTTTCTTTTCTCTTTCCATCTTCATCAAGTGGACAATCTCTTGCAAGATGTGGTCCACCACAGTTGTCACAGCCGACCTGAATGGCATGGATTGTTTGGTTTACCTTTTTCATGTCTCGCCCCAAAGCGTCTAGTTTGGCATTGAGGGCTGCTAATCCATCGGCTTGCTCATCTGTTGGCTTCTTTCTTAAGGATGAGTCTCTTGAAGAGTGCCACTGATGCGAGTGTTGGGCTAATTCTTCAATTAATGCATATCCGTCTGCTGGAGTTTTCTTTGGAATTGGACCCTGCGAATCAACCATTTGACGAGTAGTTACATTAATTCCGTTATAAAAAGTTTGTACAACTTGATGCGGATTAAGATCATGTTGTGGACAATTTTGGAGCATTTCTTTATAACGGTCCCATGCATTATAAAGTGTTTCATCGTCCATTTGTTGAAAATTTTGGATTCTTGCTTTCATTTTAGCAATTTTAGAAGGTGGGCTAAACTGTTTAATAAATTTTGTTTTTAATTCTTCCCAAGTTTTTATTGTTCTTGGGGGTTCAGCTTTTAACCATCTTTTTGCTGCTCCCTGGAGTGTTATTGGAAATACTCATAACATAACAGCATCTTTAGTGACTCCAGGAATATGAAAGTAATCTGCTATTTCAAGGACAGCTTCCACATGTTGGTTGGCATCTTCAGCATCATTTCCTGTGAACAAAGTTTCCCTAAGAAGATGTAGGAATTGGCCTTTTATTTCAAAATGTGTTCCATCCGGAATTGTCGGACGAACTAGTCCTTGGCCTGTTTCTTCTTGTGTGCGACTTGCATATTCTTCCAAAGAAAGATTTGCAATGTCTGCCATTAATCTTGCGTGTCTTCGTCGTCTGCGAAATTCTCGTTCCGGTTCTTGAAACTGTGGAGTTAAATGAGAGTTTGAACTCCTGGTCATACACTATCTGAGGAACAACAGGGTGAGATTCAAAATAATAATAAAATAAATTATATTAATAAATGATTTCTTGTACTTAAAACCGTATTCCCCGGCAACGGCGCCAAAAACTTGATGTGTTTTCAGACATACATATTATATATACCCAAAATGATATCACTTATTTTTGGAATTCTGAGGATCAATATTGTCTTTGTAATGTCTTTTCATAAGTTTTGAATTTATAACAGGAAGATACCATGAATGAAAACAACACAACTAGGCAAGTGCACCTAATCGGTTGTAATATAGTAATGGTAAATCCGGGTCGAACCCAAGGGAATTTGTTTAAGTTGAAGAAAATCAATTATCAATTAACAATTTATAACAATAACAAAAGAGATAAAAGGGGGGGGGGGTTTTGTGTAATTGTGAAGAGATCGTATCATCAAATAAATAAAGAATTAAAAGTAAATAAATGGTAACAAGGTTTGAAGTTAAGCCGAAAGAATAGTTTGAACAAATATGCTTTTTACTTAGAGGTGATTATTCCTTATAACAATATTCTGATTGATAATAATGTGCAATGGATATTAACAAGTTAAATACCGATTTCTAAGTTGATTAGATGTCTTGGTCCAACAACCGAATCTTATGATTAAAAAGAGTTATTAATCTCATTGGTCCTGTAAATTAATTATTCCAATTAATCATTTCATTTGTTCGTACTCTGCATGATTTATTTGTAGCTTTTGATATCAATGGTCATGAAAATCAAAATGAGTTGTATAGTTTGGTCCACTAATACAGTTTTGACATATGCATATAAGATTATTTCTTTGTAACTTAACCTAGGATTTGGTCCATCACTAGTCATAAATATATATGAATCATATATATTATGATACAAGTTAATTTAGTAAGAATGGTCATCTATACTAAATATAACTCAGTTATAAGTTCAAAGATAAATTCTTAATATGCATTAGTCGGTTAAATAAACATGCAAAGTAAATTATAAAACTTGCAATATCCGATTTCATATCAATCATAACATAATTATAAGTTTCATCTAATCTAAGTAAAAGCACAATGGAATTACTCCATAATCAAAGACATGCAACACACTGAATATATAAGAAAGCTAAACATAGTAAGCAAACCGAATATCCGAGCAATGGTGTTCTTGATCGTTTGTCGTGACTACCGCATGCAGAACTTCATTCCTTGATGAAGGGAGGTCGAGAGCAGAGGTATAGAGGGTTATTCTCCAGGTATAGAGTTTGTGATCTGAATTGTGTGTCTAAAACAATAAGAGAAAGCCTCTATTTATACTACTGGCCAGCGTAGATCGCGTCGCGATCCTATAGAGGATCGGGTCGCGATCCAGTGTGAATTGCGTTTGGCAGTTGGCCGCTACTCTGACTTTGCGGACTGTGGTTGGTGGGTCGGGTCGCGATCCTTGATGATATCGGGTCGCGATCTCTGTAAGGTCGCGATTTTGAGACGTTTGTCGCGATCCTTTGGTCAGCAATTGTTACGCATTCGTCATAAGGTAGGGTCGCGATCCTATTGGTGATAGGGTCGCGATCTAGGCCTGATGGAATTATTTCTTCGTTTTTTCGCCCAAAATACGCTCTTTTTGGCCCTTTCTTTCTCGATAGTTCTTTTACTCCTTTTTCTTCATTCCAAGGCTTGAATTCAGCTCCTTCTTCTTCATATAGCAATTTCCTCCTGTGTTTTGGTATTTAATATAATTAAGTACCTTTTATCTTGAAATTAAACCAAAAACACATTTTTAAGCACTCGATATTGCCCGAAATATATGTATAAATGAGGCAATATCAATATCCAAATGTTGATTTAAACAGGGATGTACACTATATGGAGTTCTAACAACTTAAGTATATGTTTATATGTTAAATTGTTTATATGATTACTCATTGAGTTTTATAGCTCACAGTACATGTGTAAATTGTCCCCGCAGGTGAGCGTGACCTTGTTAAGGGTAAGGATGTAGCTCATGGATAGGACTGTTCGTTGTAGCGGCCCGGCTTAGAAGGAGTTTACTTTTGATATATACTCCTTGATACACTTGTACCCTTTTTGTAATAACTTATACACCTAAACAGTTAGTCTCGTATGTTTGAAACTGTGTTTAAAAATGAAAATTTTTGGGTGTATTTTGTTTGAAAAAAAATCGGGTGTTACATTATGCATCGACCCAACGAAGACATCTCCCAACACTAGGTGATGTCTATTGGTGAAGCCCAAAGAGACTAGGACCCCATTTCTATCCCATTGATCTAATATCGCTACCCCGTCCTTGCATTAGGGATAGGGGCCGGCGATGGCAAATGGTGGTGCCTTGGCAACAAAATTGTATGACAAAATTTTGACGAGATTTTTTGGGGACAAAAAAAATATATCCAATCTTTTTAGTGTCAAATTTTTTACTTTTATTTTTTTCATTAGGTTTGATCATATTGATTCGTGATGGCTCATGAATTAATTTTAAGATTGGACTCGAATAACAAATCGATTAATTTTGTTATTGTTATAATTGTGTGTTGTTTAATGAATACTTTTAATATTTTGTTCATGAAAAAAAAACATTAAATTCGAAGTTTCTAAATAAAATAGTTTATTTGGTAAACACTTGGTATAATTTAAAATTAGTTTTAGATATTTTTGGTTTTAAAAAATGTTTTTAATGGAAATGACATTCTAAAAAGTTGGTTTTCAAAAAAATATGTTGATGGATATTTTGTATATATGCAATGTATTTGTAACACAAATAACTTTTATAAAATTTGTATGATACAAATATCATAAACACTTTAAATGTAAATATTGTCATCCAATCGTTGAAACAACTTGTAGGTATAATTTTGGAAATAACCGAATGTCGCCCTAAGGTGAAATACAATCAATTCCCTTAAAAATGTTGTAACGTTCCAAATTCTGTAATAAAGTTTTCATTTTAAAAACGATTTAAATACATAAAAGGGGTTGCCAAATAAAACCATGTAAATTAAAACTTGATGTTTAAAACATATAAAATCGTGTTTACAGAAACATTATTCAGCAGAAGACTTAGATATCAAAACTCCAGATGCGGTACAGTCGCGTCGTGCACCAAGCTCAAGCGACTAGATACATGAAAAACAGTTAGGGTAAAAGAGTAAGCACAAAGCTTAGTGAGTTCCCCCAATATATCACACGATTCATCACATAGGCACAAACATCATCATCGACTTTCGTCGGCAATATCGTCATCAACTTTCGTCGGTATACATCGTTATGTAATTTCGTCGGCAAACATCGTCATCGACTTTCGTCGGCAAACACGTAAGACACATACAGCACACTATTACACAAAGTAATAAGGCTACATACGCATGTAACTTCACCCATAATATAGTGAGAAGACTCACCTGATCCGCAAAGCCAGACAGCACTCCTCACACGCGTCCTCAGATCCGACAACGCGAATTTCCCAACAAGGATAAACTCTACTTAGAACTTCCTAAATCCCAAACAGGATGATCCTCTAAGACCGGTATCCCGAACCCTCAAGTTTGACCAAAAGTCAAACTGGTCAAAAGTCAAAGGTCAAAGTCAACAGGCACAATTAGGGCCGCTAACTCCCCTAGTTAGCATCGCTAACTTGAAAAGTCTCAAAGTCCATTAAGCTCTTAATCCATTGAGCCAAGGTCTTAATCCTTCCAGGGACCTTTCAGACAGTCCCTAAGTCCATAAAAATCCTAACTTTAACATCCAAACATAATCGTGCTAGCTCAAGAACAAGACCCAAGTCCAAAATGGTCCAAAACTTCAACTAAACCACTAAAGAGAGTTTGGCTTACTCTCTAAACCAATTTAATGGTTCTAAATTAGACCTTAAGGCATAAAGTTCCAAACTTTATCCTTCCCAGCCATGGACAATTATCAAAAGGGACCATTACATCATTTCAATCCACAAAAAACCACTAGAAACAACATAAGAACCTTAACAAAGCATAAATGTGGGAACTTTACTCACAATGGTCCAGAAAAATGCAGATCTTTGAAGCTTCACTCAAGAGAAACAACTTCTAGCAATACCATCATCCTTCTAGCATCATCAAGGCTTCAAAAATCCATCCAAACACACCAAAATCATCAAAAACCCATTCAAAAAGTTTAGAGAGAGTATGAACGTTTTGGAGGCTGAAAAATGGGGTTTGACGACTGCCCTAGGGTTCCCAAGCCATAAATATGGCGGAAGCTCCGCTAATTGGAGATCGTGCAAACTCACACAGCAGGACCACAATTAGCGTCGCTAATATAGATGATTAGCGCCGCTATTCCTCTGCTCCACCAACTTCTTGATTTTGCTTCATTCATTCCGCGAACTTTGACTCTTTAACACCCGAAACTTGGAGTTCTCGAGATTAGGGTCTTACAAATGTCATAAAAAGGTCAACACTCCAACGTGTCAGGCCCTTCAACTCCCTATCGTGCTTATCCCACAGTCAATGTTTTGACAACTCGACTGGGTCATCTAATTAGTCGTCTTACTGGTTCAATGGTTCAATCGGTCGGACATATCTAAAAAACCGGATGACATCATTTTTACATCAAAATTAATTTTAAAATTATAAATATACAAAAAGATCTCTAAAATTAAAAAACCATACATCCAAACCTTCAAATTTTATTTTGTCCACAATCAAAATCAAAGTATCGTGAAAATGGTGTATTAAAATCTCAATGTGATTAAAATTTATAAAACAAAAATAATTAAAAAAATAAATATTTTTATAAACCGACTTTAGTGGTTAAGCCGACAGTTTTTTTAAGTGGTTGGACCAGCAATTTTTTAAATGGTTGGACCTGCAGTTTTGCGAACCGGTCGATTTTCACTGGTTCATATACTAAGAGGTTTTGGGCATCAAAAAAATCGAAAACTAAACGGTTCCCATCGGTCTAGTCCGATATTTAAAAGCAAGCCCACAACCACTAATATCATGTTCAATTGCAATGCATTTATATTTCAAAAACGGAGCTGGCTACTACCAAGTATCTTTCTGATATTGAGGGCTTTCTTCATCGTTTATGATTTAGTGAGACCATTCCATTCTGATGTTATTAAATCCAGAGTGATAACTACTATACCATCTTGATGGTAAAAATGGAAGAAGTTTACCCCATCTTAAAAGATGTATGCGGTTTTTTCCACAAAAATGTCACACACATCGATCAAAAAGTTCTATAATGGAAAAAGATCCCTTCGAAACTCGAAGTCTATGCTTTCCATATAAGAATCTAGTGGTATGCATACATTGAACCCATCAAAATTTTAGGTTGCCCATGTTAGCACAAGAATAATATCACGATATATTATCTTCTTATAATACACATGTTGCAATAGAGTTGACCAACTGAACTGAATTTCTATTGTTTTATTGAAGGAACAAAACAATATAACTTTCTAATTTATAAAGAAACAAGGAGTTATTTGATGCCAAATGCTTACGTTTGGAAGTTCCTTGCATAAGCGGACGGAGTGGAACCGACCCAGGAAGTCCCCGCCCCCCCCCCCCCCCCCCCCCCCCCACCACCCCCCCCCCCATTTTAACCATTTTACACACATTTTACTATAATTCCTTTACATTTTCACACACAATGTCTCAAAATTCAAATTCATCCAACAATACAAACTCTAATTATTTTGGGCACGATCATTCATCCCCACCACCCTACCGACATAATTCGACCCTCAAAACCAATTTTCGGTTTACAACCAATTTCCGATGTCAACACAATTCAATCCTCAAATGATGCCGCAAAACTTAAACACATTTACACAATTCAATCCACAATTCCAAACACCATCTCCACAATTCATCTCCGCAATTCAACAAATTAGGACGGAGTTCTCGGGTTTTCCTACTACTATGAAAGAACATATTCAATACTTGAAGGAACAAGATCGTGAGACGACCGACTTGCGGAGATGCAACTGTTTTTCGCCGACATTGATAATTTGTCGAGTGACATGTACGACGCGACCATGAAAGTCAAACGCAAAATTAAAAAAAATATAATTTATAGGTTTTATATTTTCTAATTTTCTAGGTTATTTCCTTTTTAGTAATTTAGTTAAGTTTAATGTATTTTGTTATTTAATATTTAATTAAAAGTTTGGTTTGTTTTCTTAAAATTAAATTAAAAAATAATAATTTCGTAAGCATCGATACTCACCGTAGGCATCCAAAGGTGGGTTTTCGTAGACATATACGTGGCCTCAGATATAATTTTTTCGTCAGCATCGGTACCCGCTTAACCTCATCGGTACCACTTAACCTAAGACAATAAGTCGTTTTTCTTGTGTAATTAGTAACATTGGCGCATCCCATTAATTCGTTTTCATGTTAAGTTTTTTTATTAGTAACTAATATAACCAAAATCTATGCTCTTATTTTTCACATTTTCGTTCCTTTACTTTAATTTTGTCACATTCGATCGTTATTTTATTAAAATAATTACTGTTCTTATAGTATGGTTTTGGTTACTAGAGGAGATAACGATCAAGGTTTGAGGGTATCAAAAGTAGACACCTAAAAGAAGAATGTGACATAAGAAACCTTGTTTTGTTTCCCACCCCCTTCAAATCTTACCTAACACTTGCATACATGTCTCATTTTCTATTTTTTATATAACAAACACACATATTATATATATATATATATATATATATATATATATATATATATATATATATATATATATATATATATATATATATATATATATATATATATATATATATATATATATATATATATATATATATATATATATATATATATATATATATATAGTTTTCGTACCGCTCCAACGTTATTGACGCATGACGTTTTGGAGACGGAATACTATATTATTATTCATATATGAATGTCACCTCACCCACCTTCCCAACCACATGCACCACCTTCATCACCACTACCACAACCACCGTCGCCACCACCACCATCGCCACTGCTGTAACACCACGTTACTTTCGATAATTATTTATATATTAATCTTAAGGTAATTAAGATTAGTTGGATTATTGCAAGAGTTTGGATGGTTAGAATTTCATTTGGAAGGAATTTGAAGTTGAAAAATGCTAGAAGCAGGTTACACGGGTCGTGTAGGGAAGTCTTTTAAACTTGTTGGGAATACAGTGAATTACACGGGTCGTGTAGTTCTGCAGACTAAAACTTCAAATGTATACCGTAAGTTACACGGGTCGTGTAACTTTGGACACGGGTCGTGCTGCGCACAGGCCCCACCCCTTTTTATTGCGATTTTCAGCCATTTCTTGGACAACTCTCGAACCAAAAACCTCCTAAACCCTAGAAAACGTTCCCAAATCGTCTAAGAACCAAATTGGAAGGCTAGAACTCGAAGGATTGAAGTAATCTTCGGTACTTCACTTCTTGAAGGTAAGGTTTACTGTTTTAAACCTTTTGAACGGTTGATTTGGTTGATTTAGGTTGGATTCGAGTGGTTATGAAGAACAACCTGTGATTAGTTGAAATTGAGTGTATAACTCATGCTTGGATGTTTTAAAACACTCCTAATCACGAGTGTTAACTGATGAGGACAAGCTTTAAGCTTTGATGGTGGAAATACAAGGTATTCACCTCTATTTGGTATGTATATGGTTGTGTAGGTGCTGGAAAGTGTTGAAGAAGTGCTTGTAATTAGCGTTGGTGGTAGCTAGGACTATGAAGCTACTTAATCCAGGTGAGTAACTCTACTTACATGTTGGTTGTAATATGTTATATATGTTTATGATGCTAGATGATTCACAAACATGTAAAAATTACTATGTAAATCAGGTGTATCAAGTGTTAGAAATCACTTGTTATTACATGTGAGTTTTGTAGTTATATACAAGATGATACATGTAGTAAATTACATGTAAATTATGTAGACACATAGAGAATTCTATGTGATTATATGTGTTAGAAGTTTAGGGTTACGATGTGAAGTAACTGACATTAAGATGAGAACCTCGTGTTCATTTGGAGTAAAGTTTATATATCACTAGATGAGTACTTTGTGAATAGGTACAACTAGGATATTAATGGTTTGCTTAAAGGGTACTTAGCAACCATAGAGAAGTATGCAAAAATGAATATATATATATATATATATATATATATATATATATATATATATATATATATATATATATATATGGTGAAATATATGTAGTATGATGTAGTATATATACGATACTTGTGATTTTATAGGTATGCATGGACTATTGGGCATGAGTACCTTACAGTCGTGGTGTTGAGTATGACCAAGTGATTGGGTTAAATTACCCAAAATATAATGTGGGAACTTGTACGGTTCATGCAGACCTTATTGGTCGAGTGAGGACCTGTATGGTTCCAACTATACGGCCCTTGTGGCTAGGAGATTGGGCTCATCGTCCAAATATAAAATTGGTTAAACTCTTATAACTTGTAATAGTTTTGGGAAAATACAATATCGGGGAAGCCCTTGAGTCCATGAAAGGACAAGATTGGGGTAAGCCCGTGAGTCAATGAAATGACAATACCGGATAAGCCGTGAGTCAATGAAATGACAAGACCGGATAAGCCGTGAGTCAATGAAAAGACAAGACCGGATAAGCCGTGAGTCTAGACGAGATCGGGACATGTCGTGAGCCTTTTGTGTTTACATGTGATGGGTTGATACCCAAGTGTAGAGCAGACATAGAATTTGTTTGTATAGAGATTTGGAATTGATATCCAAATATAATAGCCTTTATGGCTATGCGGTTGGGTTTAACTACCTAACATATAGTAAGAACCTTTGTGAAACCAGTGTTGGCTTCTGTGACTAATAAATAGGGCTTAATTGCCTATAGAGATTTTGTGCTCATACTATTATAAGGATAGTGGTGAGATTTGATGACTCGAAATCGTAGAGAATAAAGAAGAGTCGGATATAAAGCCTTGTGGCTTGTGATCAAAAAGGTTATAGAGTAAAAGGTTTCATATTGGAAATCAGTGTGATGAAATACCGTGTGGTGATATCAAGTAGTGATATCGAGTTGTCGGTTAGGTGTATACTTGTGTTGCATGTATTACACCGTGCTTGTTTATTAGTAGCTTAGGTATCGGTAGATACCAATGTAACTACGGAAAGAAGAGTAGTTATCAATAATGAAGTATAGCTGGTTTGATATGTTTATATTAACCAGTACTTATAAATTGTTGCAGGGAATAACTACACCCACGAGTTGGGTGATGTATTACATTTAAAATAAGTTATTCATGTAGTTGTAGTGTTGCTCATTAAGCTTTGTAGCTTACGTGTTTGTGTTATGTTGTGTGCAGGTTAGCAGTTGTAGCGCCTGGCTCGGATCGTGGGACGATTCTCGATGATAACTTCTTGTAGATTCCAGAACACACGAGTACCCAATTATACTATTTATGTTATAAATGCGAAAAATTTTCTGGGTATACTCTGTGTTGAAACTGGGCGTTACAACTGCTATCTTTACTACCACCGCCACCTCCCCACCACCACAATCGCCACCTCTACCACAAGTCCACAACCACCTCCGCCTTCACCACCGCCATGACCTCCGCCACCATTTGCCAGAGACTCTTAAAATCTCGTTCGTAATACGAAAATAATATATTATCTCATGAGATTTTGACGATAAAACGATTAGGCATACTAGGTTTGAGATCCAACTTGTGAAGAACAAGATAAAAAATTAAAAATTGAAAGCGAAGCGAAAGAAAGTAAGACACAAATCTCAATATTCTAACATGTTATTTTATATTTTATTTGCTACAGGTAACACAATAGAAATATTAATAATTATATATATAATAATAATAAGAAGAATAATAACAAATATAAATTTTAAAGGATTTGACGGGTTGAAAATTTCAATCCTAACCCAATACATTTAATTGTACGAGTTAAACTGATTTATCTATTTACTTAAACGGTTTAAAAATCTCAACCAAATTTGTTGATTATTAGGTTGAATCGACGGATTTGATTGCCCTTCGCCAGCTATAGATAATATTGTTGACACAATAAACTATATTCTCCCATGATAAAAATACTTTATAATGTTAATTTTAAATATGACATCTTATTAGATATTTTATTGGAGATACTTAGTAGAAATTTGATATGACAAATTAAAAAACTTATTAGGAAGGTCGATGACAATATAAGCTTTACTAATCAAATGGTTTAGGAAATTAATTGTTTTAAAAATATATATCAAACGTATTACAATCCCCATTCTTCTATAGTTTGAGTAACAAACTTAAAAAAAAAATCTACAAAACAAACTTCCAATTGATTACGTAGATATAGGATTTTGTAAGCTATATGATTGCTCAAATAATTAACACATGTTTGTTTTTTTCTCTTATTATTATAAAATCTCAAACACCCATCATTTTCTTCCGTTAAATACTTATAAAAGTTTAAAAAATATTTGGTGTTGCTGAAGACATTTGTAGATGAATGAATGAAGGATGCATCCATATGGTAATGGATGAGCCGCCGGCTGCATGTAAATGAGTCAAGGGTCAACACATACAACATGAAACATACCCCCTCAACTTTTTCAAATACATATATATATGATTTTAATATTTTTCTAAAGTTTCTCAATGATTGATTATTATAGCAATAATATATTATTTTCTAGTGAATTTTTTAAGAACGTTCTATTAGATTGGATGAATCAACTAGCAAAATTAATTCGAATCATCTTTTGAAAAAAATCTAAAATATAGTGATTTGTAATTATTTTATTGTTTAACCTTGTGCCCCATTAAATAATTTGATCGTTATCTCATTAAAGTGAAATCACATGTTTTAAACATTTTAGAGCTAAAATTAGTCATTTCAAAAGAATACCATATTTTGCACGACTTTATTCTTTCATCCACATGTGAATAAGAAATTTAAATCTTGAAAAAATGTTCGAAAAGTTAAATTCTGAAAAATATAATAAGTTTATATATTTTGAAGATATTGTAGAAAAATTCAAAATTGAAAGTTATACGTTGTGGCCTTGTCATCTAGATCTTTTAGTTGGTTCATCAACAACAATAATCTATATATATCCAATCATTACAACGGAAGTTGCATAAATTGAACGATGAATCATTTACCAGACAAACATATAGTTTTGTACAACCAAAAAATAGTAGAAATGCAGAAATTAGTTTAACTTGCGTCATCACTGTCCTAAGAAAGCACATTCACTTTTTGCAATTTGTCGAGAAATAAGAATGATCGTGAAATCAAATTGATATCTTTTCAACTTAATACAATTAAAATTAATTTATTATATCCATTGTGAAGTGATTAAAAAAAATAAAAAAGAAACGTAAAAACTAAAAAGTGGAAACACGGATTACACACTTAAAGAATGATGTCATCATGTGCCAGAAGTTTTCTATAATAAAGAAGTGGGCCCGGGTCTATTTACAACGGAACCATTGATCGTTACATACCGTTGCATGGCCGCATTATTGAACTTAGATCATTCTTAAAAAAACATTGAATCAATTTTATGAAAAAAGACTATAGATTTTTTTTTTTTTTTGAACGGCAAGTAAGATTTTTATAGAAATAAAGAGGAGAAAAAGGACTCCAGCGGGGAGATGAAGCAAACACCAGTCACTTACAATTAGTTATAATATCAATTAACTAACCAAAAAACTCTATCATTAGGAAAACTTTCCAAGTGCCACCGAGCCCATCAACTTCATAAAAGAACTAGACTTTGAACCGCCAATGTAAAAAAAGTGCTTAAGGGCAATTTCGTCCAAGGACAAACAACCCTCAAAAGCAGCCTCCAGCAATAAACAAAAGTCTATCCAAGTGCACCGAGCCCCCCAACTTCACAAAGAAACTGACTTTTGAACCGCCAATGTGAAAGAACAGCATAAGGGAAATTTCGTCCAAATACTATCAAACCTCCAAATCAGCCTCCAACAACACTGAATTAAGGACTAGATAAGGGGGGAAAACAGCTTAAAACCTGCAGCAACCTTCAGCAGCAAAATCTTCAGCAACCAGATCAAGGGTAAATCCGTTTAAACAGACCCGCCAGAAGCATCAATTGACAGCACCGAATTTGGGAAGAAACCTGGGGAGATTACCACCAATTTTCGTACACCAACAGATAGCAACTAAGCACCGGCTCCTTCAATCAGACTCAACTATGCGAACCCTGGAGCAGGAACATCCAACCAAACCAACCGAATCCCAAATTGACCAAAACCTAACTATGAGGACAACCAGTTTTGAACCACTGATATCAACTAAGCACCAGCTCCTTGTAGCGGAAATAACCAAGTTTAAACCTTCACGTGTGACGCCCAGCCTTCAACTAATAAGAAATCTAGCACCATCTTTACTGAACCAACTTTGAGGAGACCAACAATACGAGAACCTATCCAACTGAATAACTCGCACCAGAATGAAGGCCTATAGGAATTATAAGACACAAAAAGAAAAAACTCACACCAAATGAACACACGCACCAAGAACCCCCTCCCCCCCCCCCCTTCACCCCATTAGGACAACGAACACACGAAAAAAAAGTATCTCGAATCAGGGACCAAAGACCCAATTTCAGTGACCCACAACCAAACAAAGAATCCAAAGACCCAGTTTCAGTGTCCCACAACCATAACAAGAATCCAAAGACCCAGTTACCGTGACCCACAACCAGAACAACGAACTATCCCAAGGAAATGTAAGAAGAAAACCAAAAGACTCAATTTTAGTGACCCAATACCACGCTACAAAACACACACACACACCAACTGAATCGAGATACAAACACCAAGAAAAGACTCAATGTTAAAACCCCTGAGCAAACCCCCCCCCCCCCCCCCACACATGTCAATGAAAATAGAAACATGACAGACTAAAGACTAAAGAAAAGAAGGAGCGCTACATGAATTAAAATCCAAACTCACCCTCTCTATATATGGAAAGAAACACAACACCTCTCACATGTCTCAAAGACTCACAACACTCCACTCAATTCACTCATCGGAGAAAAGACCAGAGTTGAACGGATGACAGCACCAAGAATACCAATTCAAAGCATGCTTTTTACCTCTATACTTAACCCAATTGAATAAGACCAATTGAATTTCATCGGCTATCATCGCTGGGTTTCTTTTAGTATTCCGAAACGTTACTTCGTTCCTAGCTTTCCATAGTGCCCAAAAGAAAGCTTGCAGTAAGGCAGCGTAGAATTTTCTATCGATTTTTGATTTTCCAATTGAAAGAATGCCAACGATTAGTGACTGAAGACTATCAAACCTCTCCATTTTGATCCCACACCATCTGCTAATCCAATACCGAACTTCTCTCGAGTACTCGCAGAAATTAAATACATGTTCCACCGACTCACCATCTGATCCGCAAAAAGAACAACTGTCATTTGGAAGACAGACCCCACGATGTATCAAGTTAACTTTTGGAGGGATCCTGTTTAGGGACAACTTCCAAGTGAAGCAATTTACTTTGCATGGAACCCACGAGTTCCATTTAAGGTGGATTAGGTGATGAGCTAAAACAATTTCAATAAAAATCGATGATTCTTTAAGGTGGATTAAAGTTGGATTATTTAGCTCATCGTTAAATTTTGTTGTCTGTAATAGATAAGTTTAAAATGTATAATTAAGATATGTTGTTGTTTTTTTTTTTAATAAATGCGTCATCTTCCAAGTTACAATAAATTTAGAATGTATGTTTTAAATGTATCTAAAAAAGTAATTTCCAAATTCTTATGCATATACGATCTATTCAAATTTTCAATTGTAAATTTGTGATCGGAATATCTAGCTTGACATGGGCCGGAGCTATATGATTGAAATGGCAAATGGTTACCAACAAAATTTGGCCCAACATATTTTGCTATTGATTAAATCATTTTACAAAGAGACGTGATTTTATTTTGGTAGAAGTAAAAAAGGAAGAAAACCTTTTTCTCTTTAAATGCATTTTTTAACGGCATTCGCAAGTTTTATATAGTTGAATTATGACAAGAAAAGGCATATGAAAGCAAAAAAGGAAAGGAAAAGCACAAATGTAATATCAGATAGAAAGAGAAGTTCGTTTTAGAAGAAGCATATTTTTTTTAAGAATAAGTAAAATTTTATTTTGACATTTATAGAAGTATTCAAGTCAGCTTGTCCAAAAAAATGTAAGAATCATTGAAGAGTAGTACATCCAGTTACATATAGACTCATGTGATTATTAAGTATTTTAGGTCAGATTTTTATTTGTGTACAAGCAGGGATTTTGATGGTCTCAAAATATCATATAGTACTTTATACAAAATTGAACATGATGTATTAAAAAATAATGAAACTGTTGGAAAATATTCATTTTTCAAAATGGGTTTTGTCCCTTTTAGAACATAAATTTCGAATCTTATCCAATCTCAAAATGAATAAATAGTCATATATTTGTGTTTTTTCCTTTTATACCTTCGTTTAGGTATAATAACCTTCAAAACGGATAATTGGCGAATGAGAAATTAATCACCAAAATATGGTGGTTGAATGTGATTTAGAAGACTTAAATTTATTTTATAATTGACATCTTAATTATTTTTTCGGTCACAATGCGATTAAATTACTAATATAAACATAATTTCAATTATAGTTTTTCTATTTAATATTGAATTAATTCGGTTAATGATTCCAGGTACTATAATCATCATAAAGTGTGATTATGATGAATGTTACAATTTACAATATGTTAAAGTATTCTTAGAACTCTCTACTCCTCTCTCTTCTAGGTTGCGTTTTCTTGCTACCGTGAATTAAAAAAAATTCGGACATAGCTAGGTTTGACGGTCTTGATGAACCGTTTTGAGTGTTGTATCGTGGGAGATAGACGTTCAATAGTGTGAGCAGCTTGACTATCTCTATTTATTCTAGATTTTCTCATTCTCTTAGGTGAACTTTCCGCTTCGCTAGCCAAAATTTAGTTGTTTCCTTCATCAATGCAGCGCTGATCGAATTGCTCAATCATCGAATGAAGATGACGAAGAAGACGAACTAAAGAGAAAAGAATTGGAAGACAACCTTTTTCAGAGGTTATAAGAAGATTTTAGATAAATGGAAGATTGAATGTACATTTATAATAGGGAATATATATATATATATATATATATATATATATATATATATATATATATATATATATATATATATATATATATTCCCTATTATAAATGTACATTTTCTTGAAAAATAGAGATGAGTGTGCAGTGGAAACCCTTATGTACGGTGTGTGTTTCATGGTATGACACTACAATCGTTACGATGACACCTCAACCACGACACCCCTCCTTAAACTTCATATTGGTTAACTGGAGTTTGAATCCAATTTGGTGTTTTTTTGGTACACATAAGTTTTAGATAACTGTTATTGGGATTAGATATATGGAGTGTGATGAGTAAGGACTTACATAATTGGGTGAATGGATCAAATGTTAAACCTGAGATTAATTGTAACACCCCATTTTTGGCGTTAGCGATTATAAATATTTCCAATTATTTAGTATCGTATTTTAAAATAAAGGAAATAGATTTTATATTGGAAGCGAATCGTGGAATCAAACATTGATTATTACGACTAATAATAATAATAATGACGAAATAATAACTCTAATCTAATTTATAAGTTGAGAGGAGGATTATGTCATATTTGTATACTTAATAAGTTGTATTTGGGGGTTTTGGGTTAACTAAAATTATAGGACCAAAATAGAGGGACCATTTTTGCAATTTAACCATAGTACATATAATTCTTTTTTCTTTTGGGGGCTGCTGCGTTTTTGGATGGGGAAAAGAAAGATCAAGAGCCTCTTGGCTCTCATGGAAACCCTAACCCTCTCTATTCCCGTTTTTGAAGACCCACCCCCAGTGTTCGATCATTTCCCGTAGATTCAGATGTTGGATCGCCACAAACTTTTAACTGAAGGTTCCCAAGATATAAATGAAGGTTCTGATCGAAGGATTTTCGATTTCAATGTCTAGAAGTGGAGTTATGAATTTCGCAACATGACTTAGGGTTTCTGACAGATTCCTCTGCTGAGTCTTCCTTCTTGAGAAAATCATATCTGGACTTCCAGAGGTCAAATAAGGTTAGTACCGGTGCACACGGTTCACAAATTGAGTTGAGCAACTTTCTACAGTAGACCATTATCCGTTTTAAAGACCAGAGGTACGGGGTAATTACTCATCTTTACGTACTGCTCTAATTCCGTTCAGATTAGTCATGCTGTTTTGTTTATTTTATAAAAGGAGTTTGGAGAAAGCTTTTTACATGATTCCGCCTCCTAGAATCATTGTATTTAAGTAAATTTGATATCTGGAAAAGATGGATGTCTGATTCCATTCCCAAGTTTATGGTAATTGGGAAATATCACAGACCAATGTTTTTCTCATCAGCACTATCGTTTCTGATTTGTTCTGTATTGTGAATTTTGTATCTTGAGTTTGAAAACGTATTTTGAGTTGGTTCCAACTCTCAGATCTTTATTGTTGAGTCTATTTTACTCATGATTTTTCCTAGGGTCTGATTCCATACGAAAGTTGGGTGGAAGTTGCAATTTGCACCAACTGGTCCAGGACTGTCCTGTATAGATAATTATGCATTGGTAAATTCATAATTAAATGTACAAAAATGGTTTGGGGGCAAGGTCAGTTGCCTTAGTTCCCTGTTGAAGTCTAGTTTTTCCTCAACAAATTTTAGAATTCAGTTCTTAACCCATTTTGAGCTATTATTATTTCTTTAAGGTGTGGTTCAGTAGGTGGACTGATTGCATCAGTCAATTTTGGAGATTTTTCATTTATTATTGAAAGGTGAAAATGACATAAGGTCAGGCCCTGTGACATTTTCCTTGAGTCTAGTTTACCCATGATTTTTATTGGATTTTATTTTCAATCTTTCCTTGGTCTAATATTGCAAATCTTGTTGAGGGTCCAGAAATCAGCCTTGCTGTTGGTTTCTTCTCTTATGATAATCATCTTAGTTTTTGGTTTTGGGTGTCATGATGTGGGCTTGGGTTTACTTAAAATTAATTGAATCATATAATAACTTATTTGTTGAGTAAAAATGAATAAAAGAGGGTGGGGGTATATGTCGAGACAACGTGCATGTCGAAAGTTATAAACATTTAAACTATAAGCAACGCTATAAGTATCTATTTATAGTAACGTTAATTAGTGTACTTGGTAATAATTAACTTAATATACTTTATAGGAGTATAAGGTGTGCGGTTTTAAGCTTGGTTGGATTTGCGGAGTTGCCGCACGGATTTCTACATTGCCGACTCGAGGTGAGTATATGCAGTATTTTTTTTACCCATTTTGGGGTACATGGCAAGTAAGTATTTTCAAGATTTTTTTTATAAAATTTCTATATGTGAAATTATATGCAAGAGTATTATTTCTAACTTGTTTGTGAAAGTATAATGCTATATTTGAAGTTATGTTTTAGCCTATGAGCCAATTATGTGAAAGTATATTTTGGTCTATGAACCAATTATATGAAGGTATATATGTTTTGAATATAAGTTATACATGTTTGAAAGTATGGATAGGCATATAGCCACAATATGTTTAAGAAGTATGTTTCGGTTATAAATTGTATATGTTTTCAAGTATGACTTGACATTAAGCCTAAAATGTTATATAGACATGTTTTAAACATATGGTTTAAGAAAGATGAAAGTTACAAATTTGGCATCTAGCCATAAAGATAGAAAGTAATGAAGCTTGGCACTTAGCCACAAGTTATATGTATGAAAGTAATGTTCAAATGTTTTGTATGACTGGTAATTGTAGCAAGCAGCGTTAGTAAGGGAACTATGTTCCAACCTTCCCGGGTTAGGTAAGGGGTCTACTGGGGAAAATCCCTGTCGCGAAGTAGATCGCCTCAGCACTTCTATGGTGAGGATTGATCCGTTCTTTCTAGCCATAGAGACTTGGGGTATCACTTATAGTGATTAAAGCCCTAAGTATAAAAATCCAGCAAGCTTATAAAACCAGTCAAAGAAAGTAAGAAAGTTGTTATTTAGTAAAGTATGTCACAAAATGATTTTTGAGAAGTAAAGAGTTATAGTATGTTGCTAATATAAAGTTTTGAATGAAGATATTTTTGCAAGGTATGATATGTAATGATTTTTAAAAGTAAAGAGCTATGGTATGACATTATTATAAAACTTTGGAAGATGTTTTATGTCATAAGTTTTATATATAAAGGTTGGAAAAGAAGTTAAAAGTTTGAGTCTAAAACTCATGTAACTCACGAGACAATTTTTGTCTTACGTATTCTATTTTTATGCCATGTATTCCAGGTTAAATGCTATGCTATAATTGGATGAAGTTTAGCTGGAGTGGAGCCCACATAGCTCCTATCTTGGACACAAGGTTTAATCTTTTTCTTGCTTACTATGGTTAGTTTGGTATGGATTTGTAACACCCACAGTTTTAAATATGTAAATAATCGGTTTTTGTTAAACCGTATTTTTGTATTCAAGTATTTATACGAAAAACCATAGTATTTGCAAACAGCAGAAATGGGGTGTCACATTAATGGCTAAAAAACCCAGCAACATATCAATACAGAAGAAACATTTTCCAAATAGGATCTGGCCTACTTGTATTTTTGGACTAACATTTATGTGGGATAGGTACATCATGTAGAGGTGCACAAGGACTAGCATTTATCAGATCTGGTTTTTATCCGATTTTAGAGATAAAAATACGATATCCTTATGTAACCTTTTCAGATAGTTTCAAAACCGGTTTTCTAGAAATATGGTAAATAAAATCCTATTTTTTTTACCACTTTCATCACATTTTGCTGGACTTGATTTCCGTGTCAAACTTGAACAATATTTTTATGGTTGTTCAGAAATGGCCTAATAAGCAGACTTCATCTATTTTCCGTGACATAAGGTATTTGTCAACCAACCCGGATCGTTTATGTGGTCGAAACCTTACTTGGCCTTGCAACGATTATAATAAAGAAGTGGTGGATAAAAATGACACATCTATCGTAGGTCAAGAAACCGATTTTAAAAAAAGATTAAACATTATTTTTTTCGAGATCTGAATGATTGGATAAGTCTGATTAACTTATTTCTAATCTGGTTCAGATCGAATATCGGCTTTTCGAAAAAAAAAAAATAACGGTACGGTTTGTGCACCTCTAAATTAATACAAGCTTACTTTCTGCGAGATGAGAGAAATAAGAGGTTGTGAGGGGGGGGGGGGGGGGGGGAGGTTCAAGTAAGTTTTATCTGCCTTATTTTTTATTCGGATCTTTTGGATGTATTAATTAGAATTTTTAATACAATTTTGTTCGAGATGGTGCTGACAATGTATATCATTATTTAAATACCCTTTTATTATATTAGTGATTTAGTTTTTTGTAAATTTATACTAAGGAGCTATATATTCTCTAATTAGCTATTCAACTATCAAAAAGTTTATAGCCTATCGGTAGTAGTATCAAGAGATAGAAAATATGTTTATCTTCTAAACGGTTGAAGATTCAAGTCTCGTTTGAGACATTGATATAGTTTAGGATTAAATCAGGAGTCGATCTAAAAAAATAGCTATTCAACTTGATTTGATAAATTCTGAATAATTTAATTAGCTTGTATTTCATTAACCAAGACCAGTTGCAACCTATGTTGTTAAAATGTTGGCCAATGAATTAAACCATATGGGGTTTGAATCCGTAACAAGTTATCTTTTTCCACCTGGAGTAACCCTTTCAAAATTAGCTCAAGTATTCCTTTTCTTATTTATGTATATAGTAAAACATCAATCTATTGTAGTTCAATTGCTAAATGCTTTTAGTTCTCACTTTAATTAGGGTCCGGTGTTTGATCCTTAACATACACAATTAGTTCTTTGAAATTTAAGCTCACTAAGTTGCAATTCATTTATATGTAAATTTATTAGCATATGGTAACAATGTATTGTAGTCTCATTGATTATACTGTAGGGTCTCTAATCCAGGGTACTTGAGTTAAGTCTTGGAAATAAGCTTCTCTAAAATTGAACTCAAAGATTAATCTTCATACTATTTGCATAAATTTTTTGATAATTTGAGGAGGCTTTTTTGGTATTTTCCTGGCCTCAAAGATGTTTGGGCCAACATAACACGTATTAAACATAATTATGGCCCTAGGGCTTAGACCGGTCCAGAACAGAATCTGTAAGCAGGACACACATTTAATTAACATAATATTCACAATCATTTTTATCAAACTCAAACTTGAATTAACATGGCCCTAAATCCATGTGCCAACAATTTCAAATTTGATATTAATAAACTCAACCAAAGCATTAGATACTAATAACTAACAATTAATGATAAACAAATATATTTAAAAAAACCTAATTTAATATTAATATTCTTTCAATCAGAAAATCCTAGCCATCTATATTTTCAACGAACGTTAACAAAACAATAATTACTAACATGCAACTATTCATAAATAATAAAGAACATTGATAAGTTAAAAATAAAAATTTTCTAGTAAAATACCTAAAAATATGAAGTTTTAAGAGATATAGATCCAAAGATCTTTATTTAAAATGGACTCTATGCTCAATATTATAAAGATTTATAACGAAATAGAGTTATTTGTAAAAGGTAAGGAGAATTTGTTAAATGGGCTAATTGGTAATAAGAAAACTAAATTGCAGTGTCTAGTTTCTTCATTCGTTGACAATAGGAAATTAGGAATAGATAATTTGATTTAAGATAAAATCTATAACTGGGGCCCCATAGATTGTGGGCATCTCATGACCCAACAGTGAACAGTGTACATCCGCCCACATATTGGATCACATTTATTATAGGATAACAAACAAGATACAGCAATAATTTGACTACTACCTCACACAACGAATACAAATAAATTATGTCCAATATAGTCAACCATTTTAAAAGAGATCCCATACTTCATAATACAAATAAATTAAATATCATATCTGACTCGATGTCGCAGTTACTGTTTAACAATGGTATATGGTATGTAAATTTATTCTTCCTTATTTCGACTCTTTAGCCTGCTGCATGTCTGCATGTATGAGAATTTATATTTATACATTTGTTTAATTTGCGTGATTTTGTGCAACCTTATGTACGTTTTTTTTCCAGGTTTTGTCACGCGGATCTTTGTGTTGTGGATCTGGTTTGGGGTTTGTCGGATCCTTGTGGATCCGTTGCTTTCTTTATTTCCAATCTTTCTCCCACCGCTTCACTCACGCGCCGCTTCATCTTCTCCATTGGATCTCATCTTCCTCAACACGTTTCTTTGGGTTCTCGATCCACAACCGGTGCTCCTTCCGGGGGTGGCGGAGAAGGAACTTCGCCGGATGTTGCCGGATGGAAGCTTTGCACTTAATCTCGATTTGATTTTAGATTTCAGCAACAATACTCTAAAGAGCGTCAGTTCTAATTGACGACGTAATTTCTTGGGATGAAAGTCCTAACTTTGTCTTCCGGTAATGAGAAGGGAAGGGCAGTAACGAAACCCAAATGAGTACAACTGCTTAATATTGTTCTTCCATAAAGACGGTAAAAGCTTCAAGCTTTACTTGATTGTTGATTCTGTGTCGATCAAACACTTTTGACTGAAACAGAAGTCGGGTGCGGATGTTCCTCCTCAATTTCAGTCGCCATAAAGAAAGGTAATTTCTATCTTATAACTGAATCCATACTGGTTTGAATGATTAAAACTCTATTTATTCGGATAAAAAACCGATTAAGGCAATTGATAATATTAAGCATCGAGTGTATCGACATCTTGGCCAGTGCAAAATCGCAAATGGAGGTGACAAGGGAATTTTTCCATTGTGGTAAAGAATGATGATTAGCAACAGTTCCTTCCTCACAGTCAAATTTCCATCTCCTCTTCAATCAACGCCCAAATATCATCGACGATATCTTCCCCAATTTGCAGTGTTTGCGTCCTCAACCCCGCCGATCTCCATGGCAACTGCCGGCGCCGTGGAATCCACCTCACAAACTTCTACTGCAATCGAATCCTTTGTTCCAAACTCTTCCGTTACACTATTGTTCGTTGAAATGGGAGTCGGCTACGATGAGCATGTGTTAGTCCAATCGATCTCTCTCATACTCCAAGTATAAATATATAATATTTAATGTAAAGTAATTTTAGTAATTGGGGTTTTCCTTGAAACAGGCAAGATGTTACAAAAGCATCAATGAAGGTTTGTAGGGACGCTATCTCTTCCAATTCAATTCCTGCCTTCCGCAGAGGTAATTCATCTCGTCATCTCATTATTAGGGGTTCCTTCTTGTAATTTCAGTGTCATGTCGTTGTGTTTGCATTACTATTTGAATATTTGACTGATAATCAAACAGTTTTCTTAGACATTTCACCAATCAAATGTTGCAGAGTAGTTTTGGGATCAATAATATGACTAATTTGACCAATTAAGTGAATGTTTATGAGATGAATGGTTTATATGAACTTATTTTTCTCTAAATTCTATAGGAAATCATGTATACTGTTATGTTAATGGTTTACTGTAACTTGTATTGTAATGGAACTTATGGAAGTACTTTTTCTTTCTTAAAATCCAGTAGAGATAAAATGAGATGCGAGCCCCTGCATGACAAACACTGGATTTGGAACTTCCCCATGTGTCTTGAATTAAATGCACGTTTCAATTCGGTCCCAACAATAATGAATAAAAATGCTCTTTTTTGAACTTCTCTAAAAATAACATCTTCAACCTACTTTTCCAAATCTCCATATCACATATTTAAATGCCTAAAAAGATGTTCTAATATTATGAAAATACTAACTAAATCAATTTTACAAAGAATGATATTGAAATCTTTGTAGGATTCATTCACAAAATGTATGGGAGTCCCCAAAGGGTAGTGTTGTCTTTTCATTTACGGTACAAATGGAAGATGGTCCTGTGGTTCCTCTTGTGCAATATGTTTTGTGTTTGGCCATGACAGAAGCAAATGGAAGGGTAGTGTGCTTTTGTTTTTCATCAACAAAGCTTCTCATCATCCTTCTTATTGAAGGTAGAACGTATTTAATCTTTAAAGTCTAAGTGCAAGAAATACCAACATACTTTTGTTTATTTGTTTATTGCAACAGTCTATTTTCATTTCTGTCTATTACTATTAGTTTTGTTTTTTTAAGTTTTATGTGTGTGTATGTGTTTCTGTGTCTGTGCGTGTTTCTTTGTCTGATCACAATCAGTGAACACCAGATATCAATATGTTATTCTTTCTCTCATCTTTCCAGCATTTTTCTGTTATGTTTGATTCCAACGGTGATTACACCTACTGCAGATGTTTATGCATAATATATTCAGAATGTTTAATAATTTGTCTATGTTTTTATGATCATGATTTTTTTAGCAAGTTTGATGAAGAACGGAAGGTACACAAAGCAGAGCAAGAAGATACAATTACATGTGGTGGCATGAAAAGTTGCTAGATAAGGTAACAAAGGAATGAAAGTATGTCAATTTTTATTTAAGGCAACATACTTTCATTTATTTTTTTATAGTAGCATTACATTTTCATTTCTTTATATTATAACACTATTATGACACTGTTCTTTTTATTTCTTTTTATTAAGGCATTGTACTTGGGAAATTCTAACCTGATATAGATTTTACTTTTTATAATTTTACTACTTTGAAAAATATATGCAATAAATTGCTTCTAAAACCAGACAATTCAGATATTTTTTTCTTAATTTCTTCATTCTAAGCATGACTTTTGTAAAGAAAATTTTTGCAGGTATGATATGCATTCAAAGAGTAAAGAAACTTTTGGAAATCATGATGACTTAGCAACTTGTGTTGAATATTCGAATGAAACAGGTAACACATAAACAGTTTCTATGTGGCTTACGTATTTGATATCAACACATTCCCCCGGACCCGTGCGGAGCACGGGGAGAACACTAGTTAAGTTTAAGACCAGTTCCTCATAATCCAATGATGTGTTATAGACTAAGCAAATTGCAGCTAAAAAATCAATGTTGACAAGAAAATCAAATTTAAAACACTGCCTCCAATTTGAAGACTTTGGAAAACCCTCAAATGACATCACAAGTACCATATGGTCACAAACAATTAATTAATTGCATCCAACTCTTTCCTATTGCATTATTGACTACAATTATTGGTTTTTAACGTGAATATCGTTTTAAGCATCAGAACATGGTGAAAGCATAACATTATAAATGTTTTGTGTTCAATCTACTCGAAATACGTACTATATTTGTATCAAGTGTACGTGCTCATAGCAATTCAAAAGAATGACCAATTTAAAGTAGGGTATATGTGATATTTTCCATTTCATTAAATTACATGATTCAAACGTGTCGTGTCGTGTCGTGTTGGATTCGTGTTGTGTTGAAACTTAAACAGGTGGAGATAATTTGACCCTAGCACAACCCATTTAATTATTGTGTCGTGTCTAACCGTTTATTTTTGTGTCACTTTGGCGAATTTAGGGTTTAGACCTTATAAATGTGTTGTCTCATGCTAGATTGAAACACTAAATAGGTTGAAGAAGTAGGAGTTAAGGAGGTGGAAATGAGAAAGTGAAGAATTGGAAGAGGAATTAGTGTGGGAGTCGGATGGGCAAAATTTACAAAAAGTTTAGAGGAGCGAAGTCGCAACAAAAGAGAAGTGGCCGAGTGCGATTGTGGAGTATAAGATATTATTGAAAGAGTGAAAAGTGAATAGAAGTCTCAACTAAAACGGCTAATTAGTGGCTTCCACATTACAAAATAACTCAACCTAAAGTTTTCTTTTTGTATTGTTTTTGGGCATTGCCCAATTTAAATAAAGAATTTAAAGAACTTGCATAGAAATAAATATGTAAGTTTCAAGTTAAAAGTTTGGACGCTAACATCACCCAATTAATTTTAGTGTTGTGTCGTGTCACCCGTTCAATTAAACAAATTAAAATCTCTTATACAAACCCGTTTATTTGCGTGTCGGGTTCATCTCGTGTCGAAAATTGTCACCCCTAGAGTCAAGGTTCATTCTTGATGTTTCCATATCAGTAATATGTTATCCATGCTCAAACTATCACAATCTATAATAACTTCAACATGAAATACAAATTTCAACATCAGGGTTTATAAAAATATTTATAATCCATCACAAACATCATTTAAATAGAAGATACAATCTTGATTACCTTTAATCTTAGTAGTATAAGCATCAATCTTCATTTTTTCCCCTTTGAATCAACTTGTTGGATCAAAAAATCAGCCATGGATATCCATTACCTTTTATCTACATACACACACATGACGAGACAGAATAGGGAGGGAAATGGTTGAGTTTGGGCATAAAAATATGGCCTACACATGTATTCATTATCATATACATTATATAATTGTTGAATATAACATCTAACAAATATTTATTTCCCTGTATAACAAGTTCATGTTGACCCAATAAAAACTAATGATAGTTATAGTCTCGATTACACATTTATAATTTACAAGCGGATTTAACACAGAAGAAATCAAAAAGAAAATGGTGGAAAGGTTTTAATATATTTTATAAGTAATATGATCATTGCTCGAGTCCCTTGACTAGCATCACTTTTTTCAGATGATTTATGACATATATGCAATATATATCTACATATACATATATCAAACAAGATCAATTGAATCCAATATTGTTAAGATGTTGGTTAAAGAATTAAACCATCTTGTTCATGTAATGGAAATTTATTAGCGTATAACAATAATGTATTGCAGTCACATTGATTATAATAGTAGGATCTAATCTAGGATACGTGAGTTCATGAATTGGAAATAAGCTTATATTTTTAATTGAACTCAATCTGAAATATTAAATTTCTTACTAGTTGCATATGTATTCTGATCATATGTTTTGGTATTTCCCCCGGTCTTAAAAGATGTTTGGACCAACAGGCAACAATGCACATATTAACAAAGATATTAAACCTAATTATGCCCCTCCCCAAAAAGACCTGACCTTTGGTCCCCATTTATTATTGGATCAGAAATAGATAAGATACAATAATTTGACTACTACATGACACAACCAACACATATAAATGATGTTAAATATAGTCAACCATTTAAATGATTACATATTGGCCAACTGTAGTCTTATGCTTAGATCCTCAAAGGATGAGATTTTAGGTTTGGTCATAATTCGAGACAAATGTTATTGTTCGTCTTATTAATGAACCAATATTACTTGTGACATAATGTCAGTAGCCATATGACCAAAACCTTAACCATAAGTTGAATAAAGCAATGCACGCCTTATAGACGACAGCAAAAAGGCAGTTTGAAAGTCAACGTAAACAACAACATTAAATTCAAAACCCTACCTCCAATTTGAAGACTTTGGAAAACCCTCACAGCACACTACAAGTTATGATCATAAACATTTAAATCCCATCCAACCACTTTGCTAGAAGCTTTTTCCATTGCATAATTCTTTATTTATTGCGCTGACAACAATAATTGGTTTATAATGCGAATATTTTCCACCATCAGACTTCTCATTCTAGTCACAAGCATAACACTATAAAACCATTTGAATTCAATCTATTCGAAATACCATATTTGTAGCAATTGTAAATGTTCACAGCAATTCACAAGAATGAGTAATTCAAAGTTGCTTCTCTTCCTTTTCTTTTACTTTTCATTCATCTGTTTTGGTTCTTCCTCTTCTTTCAATACCACTAAAAAATGCTCTCCTCAACAAACCCTCGCGTTGCTTCTCTTTAAACAAAGCCTCGCCTCCATCAATTTCCGCGATGATAATCCCCATAAAAATTATGCAGGGCAAGTGCTGCCTGGTTCCGAATATCATCCAATTATGATGAACTGGAGCACGAGTACCGATTGTTGCAATTGGGACGGTATCACCTGTAACCACTTCACGGGTGATGTTATTGGTATCGATCTAAGTTGCGGTATGCTGCAAGGTACCATCCACCCTAACACCTCGCTCTTTGATCTTCCTCATCTCCAAAGACTCAACCTTGCTTACAATGATTTTACTGCTTCCCAACTTCCACATAACATTGGAAGGTTTTCCAATAGTCTTACACATCTCAACATCTCTTCATGTGGGCTTACCGGTGATATTCCTAAGGAGATCTTATTTTTCCCCAAATTGGTTTCTCTTGATGTCTCTTCGAATAATGGATTGCAAATGCATCCTTATATTTTAGAGAATCTGTTACGAAATTCCACTCATTTGAGAGAGATCGTGATGAGTCATGTTGATATAGGTTGGGTTTTACCCACTTATCTTAATATCTCTTCTTCTCTTAAATCACTTGATCTTAGCTGGACTGGTTTGCAAGGGAAATTACCCGATAACATGTTTAATCTTCCATATTTGGAAATACTTGACTTGTCAACCAATTGGCTACTCACCGGTCCATGGCCCAAAATCAACACGAGCATTAGCATCCCTCTCAAATTGTTGGGTCTCGCAAATACCAATTTATCAGGAGAAACATTCGACTCAATTGGCCATCTCACATCCTTGAACTCTTTGGACCTCGGTGGTTGTAGTTTGTTTGGGTCGTTTCCCAAATCCTTATTTAACCTTACATATCTTATTACTCTTTATTTAGAAGGTAACATGCTTAGTGGAATGTTGCCTTCTTTGTTATTTACTCTTCCCTTCATAGAAAACGTTTTTCTTGGTTTTAACTTGTTTAGTGGAGGCTTACCGTTAGAGTTATTCAAATGTAGATCATTAAAAGTTTTAATCCTTCGTCAGAACCTATTAGATACCGAGGTTAAGCTAAGCTCCACTCCATTGTTATTTAGCCAACTCATCAACCTCAATTTCCTTGACCTTGAATCGAATAATATCAGAGGTGTATGGAATTTCAATACCTTGTTATCAAGCCTACCAAACCTTCAAGGACTCGATCTTTCTTATAGTGGCTTAACTATCGTCAGTGACAATTCTACCACCTATGTCCACCCTGATTTTTGGTTCTTAAATTTGGCATCATGCAACCTAAATGTGTTTCCAGAGTCCTTACGAGCTATGAAAAATCTTCAATATTTATGTCTATCTGGCAACAACATAGGAGGTCGCATTCCTGATTGGGCAGGGGAGATAGGAGGAAATCAGATGTTTTCTTTGGATCTTTCAAATAACTCTATAACAGGCTTGCCACTGTTTCAATGGGATGGATTAACTCAACTATCCATGCAGTCTAACATGATTCAAGGACCATTCCCTCCATCAATTTGCAACATGAGCAAGCTGCAAGATATTGACATGTCCAATAATAGCTTTAGTGGAGTGATTCCACAATGCTTAGGAAATATCAGCACTCTTGGGATGATATATTTGGGAAACAATCTTTTTCAAGGCCCCATTCCAAATGTGTGCACGAATCATGGACAGTTGAAGTGGCTTATTTTGAATGATAATCATTTTGAAGGAGAGGTTCCAAGTTCTTTGTCTAAATGTAGAGATTTAGAAATACTTGATTTGGGAAACAACCACTTGTATGGTACATTCCCTGGCTGGTTAGGAGATCTTCCAGGGCTGCAAGTTCTTGTTCTCAAATCAAACGATTTTCATGGTTCCATAGAAACATCTTCTAAGATTAAACTCCCGTTTCCACTTCTGCGAGTTCTCGACTTATCTCATAACCGGTTTGTAGGCCATCTCCCTACGAAATATTTCCAATATTTCAAAGCCATGAAGGATGCGGTACGGACGAACTCGACACCAAAATATTTTCAGTACAGCACCGGTAAGTATTACTCTGTCATTGTTGAGGTGAAAGGTCAGCAACTTCCATTTCCACAACTTTCTGTTGACTACACGATCGTTGACTTATCTGATAACAAATTTGAAGGAGAAATTCCAAACATCATTGGTACCCTTAACTCATTGATAGTGCTCAACTTATCCCACAACAACCTCCACGGTCAAATCCCACATGCTCTTGGAAATCTCTTGGAGATTGAGTCATTGGATCTATCATGGAACCAACTCACTGGTGAGATCCCACAAAGTCTTGCAGACATCACCGACCTTGAAGTGTTAAATCTCTCGCAAAACCATCTTGTGGGACGTATTCCACATGGAACACAATTCAACACATTTGACGGGAACTCTTTTGGAGGGAATATGGGACTCTGTGGGTTTCCGCTGCCCAATCACTGTGAACATTCAAGTTCTCCAAAACTTGAATTTGGTGATGGTGATGGTGATGGTGATGAAGAGGAGAGCGGGTTTACATGGAAAGTGGTGATGTTGGGATATGGATGTGGCACCCTACCTGGATTGTTGATAGGGTATGTCATGTTGTCAACCAGAAGACCAAAGTGGTTCAATGCCATTGTCGATGCAGGAGAGCATATGATCCATAAAAGGAAAAACAGAAGAAGAAAATTTATATTTATCGGGAAATGAAATTGGTTGCTGAATGGTACGTGTTTCACATGTTTGCCTATGTAACCAAATCATGCTAAACCCCTTACTAAATATTTTCTTTTTCAATATTGTCTGGGAGTATGTGGTGGAGCAGGAAGTTTTGAAGTATGCAATTGTAGATTTAGGTCGGTCATGCTGCTTCTTCGTTATTTTTCGTTTTTAGTCTTTTTGGAACTTTGATTATTATTGTCTATATATTACTTGATTTACTTGGTAGGTTGGTGATCTCGTGTTAATAAGTATATACTTTTGTTATTTTGATTGCTTTAATGATGTTGAATGTGATTTTATTACTTAACCGGTACTCTGTAAAGCTTTTGTTTAAATCCGATGGGGCAATCATATTTGAGTCCATCCTATGACTCATAAGAGCCTAAAAATTCAATGGTGGTAATTAGTCAACTTCACTGGAAGAAGTCTCGCTGGTAGAGGCTTTTTTATCCTACATCAATTTTACACAATTAGACAAGAAAAATAGATTTAAAGACTTACTTAACCAAAAATTTTGTATAACCCAAGTCTTTGATGTCGAAGTAGAAATAGTCCACATGCAAAGAGTAGTGGAGACTTGAAAAGTTCACTCGAAAAGCCTACATAAAAAGACAACAATATTAAACTCACTCTTTTAATGTAAATGTAATCTGTTCCCCCTCAAAGATCTCATCTTCCCCCTTTGCTTTCCCATTATTCTATAATAAACACTAAATTGTAACCGAAGATGGATTGATGCTTAGTTTCATCATACATTTGTTATGTTTCTTTATCACAGCATAATCTCAAGGTTACAGTTCATATTTACCCAAGGCTTTAAGCAATCCTAGCATGATGACTCAACAAAAAGATTCGTTCTAAAATGTCCCTTGACAAAAAATTTCAATGCTGATACCTTGTTTAAACTTAACACCGGTAGTTAGATTTATAAGTCCATATACATTTTTGTTTAATATTATATGATTCCTTTGTTGGCTCCCATATGATACTCATTTGCTAAAAAAACAAACTCCTACAGATGACTATGTGATGTATACACTCATAATGGTAGTACTGATGATATTCTATCAACTCCCCCACACCATTAATGATTTTATTCGTTAACAACAATCGAAAAATTAGCAAGTAAGCTTCAGTAAGTCCTCAAGAATTGGGCAATGTATAAAAACCAGGTGCAAAACAGTCCGCAGAGATAATAATATCGTCGACAAAAGGCATTTGCATAATTGGCAAAAACTCCCAATATTAGAACGGATACCTTGTGCTGAGCCCATCACCTTATCTAAACTCGTCTCAGTCGTCTGCCTTTCACGAAGCGCCCCTGCTTCTTCTTCAATATTTTCGTCATATCCTCTGAATTCTATATCAACCAAACAACGAAAACAAGAAAAAGAAAACCCTAAAGTTAAAAACGGGGAAATCAACAGATGAATACGTACGCAATTTAGTCACTAACCAAGAGAATTTGTATTTTCGCATTCAGAGAAACAGACATTTGATGTTAGAGTTATTCTCATCGTCATTGGCTTTTTGCTTCTCGGAATCTACAATTCGGCATCCATCCCTCCTCCATCTATACCGTTTAGTTCCTGAGATTTGGCAAATAAGGAAAAGAGCAAAAAAATAAAAATAAAAAAATAAAAAGGGATAAAGTTATATTTTTGTGTTTCAAATAAATAAATAAAAAATAAACATTTTAGGTGTCCGGTATGAAAGAAAGAGAAATCAAATTTATATTTTAGTTTATTTAATAGGGTTAATGATCGATAATGACAATCAATAAAACACAATGTACTCATTAGGCCATTGAAGTTTTAATTGCATACAATAGGTCACCGAACCTTTTTGCACCCAATAAGCCACTAAACTTTCAATTTTGCACCCAATAGGTCAATAATCTTTCGGTTTTGTTTTTAAAATATAATTGTTTTCAATTTTAATCGGTTAAAACTGCTGTGAATAGACCTTATGATTGGTTGTTGCCCGCCGATGAAGAGAGTAGTAGCGACAGGAGGCGAATTGGGTATCAGAGGTGGAGAATCATGGGAGTGTGGTCGAGGTGGTACAACTGTGGTGAGATTGTGGATAAGTTTTGAACCTGCTCAAGGTGGTAGAACTATAGATGAGTTGAGGAAAATGGTCTATGGTTGACGGAGATGGAAGTGTCGCCGGAACTGGAAAACGGTGGTTAAAATTGGAGAGAATGGTATTTTAAAACAACTTTTGAAAGTTCAGTGACCTATTATTGGGTGCAATTAAAACTTCAGTGGCCTAATGAATAAATTTTGTATTGTTGTTTGCCATTTTGGATCATTAACCCTATTTTTACCGATCACTTTTATAAATTCTTCCAAATCGGAAAAAAAATTAAGAGGGAACTATCCCTGGTTTTCCTTTTATTCTTTCCACACCTTCCGTAAAAAACATGAGTGTGTGTTTAGTTACGGAAAACTATTTTCCGTTTTCCATTTTTCATTTTCTGAAAAATGAAATGAGTTTTCATTTTAAGTTTTCAATTGAGAATTTAGAAAATTCGTTTAGATAAAACTGATTACGTTTTCATTTTCTATTTTGGAAAAATAGAAAACATCATTAGATATATATTTTATATCAATTTTCATTTTCCAATACCTCCCATTAACCCACTCCCCACCCACCCCACCCTACCCACTCCCTACCCCACCCCATCTTACCCTACCCCCACCTCTTGCCCACCGCACCCTACCCATTAACCCGCTCCACCCTACCTCACCCACCCAACCCACCTTACCCCCACCCCTTTACCTTACCTCACCCTACCCCTACCCCTCCACCTTACCTCACCCACCCACCTACCCTAACCTACCCCACCCCTCCACCTTACCCACCCTCACCCCACCCTATCCCATCCTTACCCACCCCACCCTACCCATACCTCCCACTTCCACACCACCCCTCCCCGTGCACCCCAGCCCAACACGACCCACCCCATCCCGTTCCACCTACCCTTACCCCTGCCCACACCCCAGTTTTGCTTTTCATTTTCTATAAATCGATCGATTTCAGTCTTTCTTTAGGTTACTTTCCAAATGGGAAAAAGACTTAAAAAAAACACCATCTAACTTAAAGTCGTTTGTTTATATAAGTTACTTTCCAAATGTAATTATGCTTTCCAAATGTACAAAAAAACACAATCAAACTATTTTTTGTACAAAAAAAAAACATCTAACTAAGCCGTTTGTTTACATTTCACCATTAACGTTTCACATTTGTTCACATATCATCCAAAGGAAACCGATTCTATCAGGTATATCACTGAGTTGGCATACTATTTTATTGTTTGGCATGTTTATTGCTTACTTGGCATTTTAGTTGACGTATAAGACAAGTCCTCTACATAACACCCTAAATTGGATCATATTGGGGAGGGGGGAGGGGGGGGGGAGGGGAAAGAAACGATCCACCCCAGCCTCGTCTCTCATGGAAAGCAGATCAATCTCCACCTCAAGTATCAACCATTCCAAATCAAAGGAGATACTTTATTATGCGAACGATTGTGAATGTAGGTATCATTCTAGAATCTGTGATCAACAAACAATTTAATTTGTCGATCATTACTAATGGTAGCATCAAAAAACCTTGTATAGACATTTTCATCGATCTAAGGTCTCAACCCATATAACAGAGACCTTTGTTGAAGACAGTAATAAACAGTGATAACCCGATCCTTGACTAATTTCCGTAAGGGCAGCATCAAATCGTCAACCCCCATATTACAAAAATTCACACCCGTAAAAACCTTCTTTCGGGGGTCTGAAATACACAATCGGTCGTGGTGAAAATGCACCTTTGACTTCGACTTCGACCAATTGTTGTTGTTGTGATCGATTGGATGAACCCGCTATAAGTTTTTACTGATCGATCAATTACGCCTTCTGGATTGATGGGAGGGAGAATAACCCGTTAGAGTTTCTTTTTTACTGATGGTGCAATTTCCCCACCCCACCCCCGATATATCGATTAAACTTCACGTAATACCAACTTAATTGCCACATAATTTTTTAACCGAATAGAATGTCCATCCACTGACATGATACAATCGGTAAAGTAAAACGTTAATGGTGAAATATAAAGAAACGACTCAGGCCCTGTTTGATATTCTCTTAATTGAAAATTTAAGAGGCAGTCTCTTAATTTTTCAGATTAAGTGTGTTTGATAGCATCTGAATAAAAGCTTCTTAATCTATCAGCAACCTCTTAAAAATTAAGAGATAGAACCATGTCTTAATAAAATTAAGAGGCACCCATAGCCACACCCACCACACCACAACCCACCCACCACATCCTACCCCATCCCCATACCACCCCACCAACCCCCACCCTACTGCACCACAACAATTCAGGGGTTTCAACCAAACAACATGTTAAACATTCAGATCTTAAAAATTCGGACCTCTTAAAAATTCAGATCTTAAAAATTAAGATCCTACCAAACAGAATCTCGGTAAAATAGTGTTTTTTGTAAAAAAGAAATTTTGGTGGATGGTCTTTTTTATACGTTTGGGAAACATATTTTCTCTGTTTAATCATTTTTGATTTTCCTATTTTTAAATGAGGGCTCTACTCCCCAACAGCGGCCCGGTCCTCACCGCCTCCCGCCACCGACACCCGACGTTTGCCTCACCTCATTCCACAAAGGCGTTAATGGGGAAAACCACGAGGTGAACAAACATGGCGGTGGTACGGTCCATTTGGGGCGCAAATCGAAGTTTGCATTTGATGCCACGGCCTTGGGCGCCGGTGCTGCGACCATCCCTAAATCCGACTATTCGATTTCGAGTATCCGACGACCCTGTCACTCCCCTTAAGATTTGCATACTGTTCCCGTCTCCCTTTTCCGCTTTTCATCACCAGTTCCCTCAAATATTCTCAATTTCTGGTTGAATTTTGGTTCCAAATGCGTGCGTAAATTTTTGAATTTATGTATCTTATGTTGTTATTTTCTGTGTATGTTCACTTTCACCTTTGTTATATGTTCCGTTCCCCATGGTATATGAGGATCTTCGAATCAGTATTGAAATTGTGTTTCTCCAACTAAGTGTTCGTGAAGATCAATAGCACCGTTCAATCAAGAAAGAGCCATGGCTCAATGTTGGATAGTAGATGAATTAAACCGTCAACTTTATATCCACATGGTGTGAATATTGTTCTTGAGCATTGTGATGATGGCGGCAATAGGTTTGACTTGAAAAGATCAAAATGTAACTCCAGTGTAGTTTGATCCTACCATGTGCTTCGGTTTTCATTTCCTGTCAGGTTACTTCGGTTCTTGGCCTAACATGATGGTGACATAATTTGATATTGGTTATATCCTTCATATATTTGTTGTATTCTCTTTTGCCCAAAAGTCTGCATTTGAAGCTGGATAGAATCCATCATCACTTTTTATATCACTCTCTTGCTAGAACAACAAAGAAGACAAGCAATACTGTCCAGAAGGGCTTCCTTCTTTATCATGTGTCGGGTCATTTCCCCTCCAAACACCTACACATTTAAGCAGTCCTTTGTTTTAGTTATAAGTAGTAATGAATTGATTTATTATTCTATGCTGTTCAAGAGAAGCTTTTGAGGCCTTGATGTTTATCCATAGTTAAAGTTCACCGGTCCATTAAATCATTAATACATTTAGATGCATCTAGGGGATTTTAAAATCAGCTTCCATTTCCAAAGAGTGTTAATAAATTTTGTATCAACCATTACTTAGGTGGCTTAGTGGTGAAAGGGCTTGGTCGGTGTAGAAACGACCATACCGTTTGTCGGAGGCGGCACCTCCCAAATCCCGAGATCGCCTTGAGAGAGAGAAAGTAGAGAGGGGTACTACTCATTTGCATCGGCTCTTTCTTTATTGTATTTCTGCTTTATATGTTTGAGCTTACTAGCTATCGTCTTTTCATTGCTCTATTTCTATTTCTTGTGGTTGGGACATTGTGCACATGGATTATGCATATAAGCATGCCTTCTATTAGCACTATACTCTTATGCATCTTGTATTTGGTTAGGGGTAATCTTAATGTATTCATTTATTGATGGAGATATTTGGTTCTAACAATGGTTGTGCTTGGTAGCTGATTCTTCCATTTAAAAATTTAATTCATCCACCTAAAATATATGTTTTCTTGACTTGTATGATAGCTAAAATGGTGGTGTATTTTATGTGGATGAATCAATTTCTTAAGTGGAAGAATCACCTCCCATCTTTTTAGCTTTCGCAATTATTAATTTAAGTAAATAATACAAAGTCCACATAGAGCTCGTCTCTATAGAGTCATTTTCTAGCAGTGGTAGAAGGGTTTCAATATATATGACTGGTGGAGACTTATAGAAGTGATGTTGAAAGTCTACACAAGTAGACAACAACAATTACGATCAATACTCTATTCCAAATTCCAATTCAGAGACTTAGAAAAACCATAAATCACTCTACAAAGTCTTTTATGGACAATCATATTTCTGTCATTATCCCCAACATGAATTCCACTCAACTTCTTCGTTCTTTTTTCTTATGCAAGTGAAAGTTGGAAATTTCGCTTAAAGTAATAAAAAAGTAAATAACCCTATCCAACACTAGATATTCTTTATAAATAACACAATTTAAAAAAAAAAATGTGGAGCAAACCGTTGCTGCAAAGTAATATATTGTAATAGTTATAAAAGGATTCATAAATGAAATATGACGAAGCTGTTTGCTTTTTTCACAGTGACAGCTGATGATAAAATTCTTATAATTTTTGCGGATGCATGGAGTGGTAAGTTTTTGATTTAGATATATTTTTCATTAACACTAAAAGTTTTGTACGTAAATACAAGCTCAATAGGGTTTTGCGATATTGCTTTACCAACGCATGCATTCATGGTTTATCTTAAGCTTTCATATTTGCATTCAAGTAGGGTGCAAGGACAACAGTTCATAAAGTATATGAACCCGAAATTATATATTTACTTTCTTGAGTTTATCTACGTGTGATGATATATATATGTGTGTGTGTGTGTGTATATATATATATATATATATATATATATATATATATATATATATATATATATATATATATATATATATATATATATATATATATATATATATATAGGGCTAGGTTATAATAAGAATGACAATTATTGTGTTACCTTGTAACCAAATCCTGGCCATCGGATTTCATTCTCGTAACAATGAAAAAAACACATTCTTAACAGAATAAGTTTTTGACATAATGAGTTCTTACCATTCTTAAAAGAATGAACTAAATTTTGTACATTCTTAAAAGAATGTGTTTTAAATGAATGGTCCAGATTGAGTTTCAAGGTTACACAATACTTGTATGGATATATTTGATCCTAACCCTATATATATATATATATATATATATATATATATATATATATATATATATATATATATATATATATATATATATATATATATATATATATATATATATATATATATATATATATATATATATTTCGTAGGTATATCTTGTGTTGACAAGTCTAAATAAGCCTACAACAACCATAATCACTCTAAGACCTTTTCCCTAATTCAAAGACTTGGATAACCCCAAAATTACTTGGTTGAAAATTATTATTTTGAAGGACTACAACAAACTCGATTGAAGAATTATGATAATTTAAGGAATTATAATCGAATAATTAGAGAATCAATTAATTAAAGTTAGCAAAATTACCCTGAAAATCAGCTTTGTTAGAACAACTTTATACCTCCTTTTGAATCTGACCAAATGGGCAAGAACATTGAATTTGAGGGCTACCATTATAATGGATTATGAAGACTTAAATCCCAATTAACTTAATTTGGACGTAGTTTCATCTCATCAAGTCAATTACAAGTTGGAAATCTTGCGCAATTAGAGAGAAATTCAGCATTTGGAACCTACTAATCAAACGACTTGTGCAACCCATATCTTACGTTTAGAAGAAGAGTTGGACCACAAACTATTGGATGTCGACTATGTGGTGGGGGAGGCATAAAGTATCAATGGTGTCTACAAGGAATTATATTGTTTATATATTTGAGCATGTTGTGTACATGTTTATAGCAATTAAAGACAATGAATTATTCAAATTTGTTTATCTCCTTTTCCTTTTCCCTTTTCGTTTTCTTCATTTCTTTTTCTTATTCCTCTTCTTTCAATGCCACTCACAAATGCTCTCCTCAACAGGCCCTTGATTTGCTTCTCTTTAAGCAAAACCTTTCCTCCATTAACCATACATACAATTCAAAAGATTATATTGATTATGATTGTCAAGATTGGCTTGGTTCCAATTATCATCCAATTATGATGAACTGGAACAAAAATACAGACTGTTGCAAGTGGGATGGTGTCAGCTGCAACCACTTCACAGGTGATGTTATCGGTATCGACTTGAGTTGTGGCATGCTACAAGGTACCGTCCACCCAAACACCACCCTCTTTCACCTTCCTCATCTCCAAACACTCAACCTTGCTTACAATAATCTTACCAGCTCTCAACTTCCACGTGACTTTTCTAAAACTCTCACACATCTCAACATCTCTGAATGTGGGTTTACTGGCAAAATTTCTTGGGATGTCTTACTTCTTCCTAAATTGGTTTCCCTTGATCTCTCTTGGAACGATGGACTGCAGATGCCACATGATGTTTTAAAGAATCTGCTGCAAAATTCAAGTCATCTAAAAGAGCTTGTGTTATCTAATGTTGATCTAGGTTGGGTTTTACCCGCTTATCTTAATATCTCTTCTTCTTTAAAATCCAATTTATCACGCGAGATACTCGACTCGATTGGCTATCTAAAATCCTTGAACCACTTGGATCTTTCATACACTAATATATCAGGAGAAATACTCTACCCAATATGTCATCTCAAGTATTTGAACCACTTGAATCTTAGATCTACCAACTTATCAGGTGAGATACCTAACTCAATTGGCCATCTCAAGCACTTGAACTACTTGGATCTCTCAACAAATGGTTTAGTGGGGTCCCTTCCCAAATCCCTAGTCAAGCTTAGGAACCTTACTACTCTTGATCTATCATATAATAAGCTTAACGGAACATTGCCTTCTTTCTTGTTTACTCTTCCATTGTTAGAACACATTCATCTTGCTGGTAACATGCTTAGTGGAGTCTTACCATCAGAGTTGTTCGATTGTCGATCCTTAAAGAAATTATCACTTCGGAGAAATCAATTTTATGGCGAGATTAGTCAAGGCTACACTCCCCAATCATTAATCCAACTTGTCAACCTCACTCTTCTTGACCTTACATTGAATAATTTCACAGGTTTATGGGAATTGGAAGCATTGTTATCAAGCCTACCAAACCTTAGAGTACTAGGTCTTAGTAACAGTGGCTTATCTGTTGTAACCAATAAAGCCACCAGTTATGTCAACCCTAATTTTTGGTACTTAGGTTTGGCATCTTGCAAGCTAAGTGTGTTTCCAAAGTCCTTACAAGCCATGAAAAATCTTGAATATTTAGATCTTTCGGCCAATGACATACATGGTGACATTCCTTATTGGCTAGGGGAGATAGGAGGAAATGCGTTATATGATCTGAATCTTTCACATAACTCTATAACAGGCTTGCCACCTTTTCATTGGGATGGATTAGTTTATTTGTCTCTACAGTCCAACATGATTCAAGGATCATTCCCTCCATCAATCTGCAACATGAGTGAGCTGATATTTCTTGATATGTCGAATAATAGCTTTGATGGAGTCATTCCACAATGCTTAGGAGATATTAGCTTCTCTATTCATATGATAGATTTGGGGACCAATCTTTTTCATGGCACCATTCCAAATGTGTGCACGAATTATGGACATTTAGAGGGTCTTATTTTGAATGGAAATCAATTAGAAGGAGAGCTGCCCACTTCTTTGTCCAAATGTCGATATTTGAGAATACTTGATCTTGGAAACAACCAATTAAATGGAACGTTTCCTAGCTGGTTAGGAGATCTTCCAAGCCTTCAAGTTCTTATTCTAAAATCAAACGGGTTTGTAGGCCATCTTCCTTGGAATTTATTTCAAGTTTTCGATGTCAGAAAAGTCGTGGTAAGGACAGGCCCAAAACCAGCATATTTGAACATTAGGGGCGTCTATTACTCTATCCATGTCGTGGTGAAAGGTCTCCAACTCTTATTTCAAAAAATTTTGGTTGACTACGTGATTGTTGATCTATCCAATAACAATTTTGACGGAGAGATTCCAAACATCATTGGTACTCATAACTCTCTCATAGCACTCAACTTATCGCACAACTACCTGAATGGTCGAATCCCAGATGCTCTAGGAAATCTCTCAAAGATTGAATCATTGGACCTATCTCGGAACCAACTCACAGGAGAGATCCCTCAAAGTCTTGTAGACATCACAACACTTGAAGTCTTGAATCTTTCAGAAAACCAACTCATGGGACGTATTCCAGAAGGAAAACAATTCAACACATTTGAAGCGAGCTCTTTTGAAGGGAATTTGGGACTCTGTGGGTTTCCACTACCCAACCACTGTAAACATGAGAGTTCCTTGCAACTTGAAGGCGATGGGGATGAAGAGGAGAGTGAATTTACATGGAAAGTGTCGATGTTGGGATATGAATGTGGAATCCTAATTGGATTGGTGTTGGGATATGTCATGTTTTGAACAGGAAGACCAAAGTGGTTGAATTCAATTGCTGATGCAGGAGAGCATATGATCTTGGCAAGGCAAAACTAGAGACATACATATATATATATATATATATATATATATATATATATATATATATATATATATATATATATATATATATATATATATATATATATATATATATATATATATATATATATATATATATATATATATATATATATATATATATATATATATTGGGAAGCGAATTTATTTTCTGATGGTAAGTATTTAACATGTTTTCCTATTTCACCAAATTGTCAAAATGACTTACTGTGTGTTTTCTTTTTCCATGTTTTCTGATGTAGGCTGAGAAGTTTGTGGTGGTCTTGAACTTTTGAATCATGCAATTGTAGATTTAGGTCTGTTGCAAATCTTCTTAATCATGTTGCATTTTTAGTGTAATTAGATTATTATTGTATATATTTAAAACATATTATTTATTGCTTAATTTACTTGGTCCATGGATGGTCTTGTCTTAATGCTATTAAAAATCTTAATAGCATTTTAGTATATTGTTGTTATTTTAGTTGTGTAGAATAAGCTATTTCACCAATAATCAACAAGCAAGGACTACCATTTACTCCTTTGTTTTCAGTATTTTTTTTTTCCTTTCTTGATGCTAGATTGTAACTGTTAGTCGGATATATTTATATCTGCCATTCAAGGTTACTATTATACGACACGATTAAGAGCTTCTACAAAATCGAGAAAGCGAATAATAATAATAATAATAATAATAATAATCTCATTTTTGTATCAGGGCAGCTACAATGGCTACTATTATTCGTTAACACAATTAAATTCGAGTAAAACCCACAATTGTGCACCCATGTGTAAGGTAAATTTAAACAACCCTTAATTCTTTGGCAAGTTGCTTTTCAAGTATACATCAAACGTATAGTGTATTAAACAAAGTATCTTATACAGTAAGTGTGCAACACTCTGTTTGAAAATAACATATCTCTGTATTTCACTGTGCATGATTCGTGTTCTTTTTTCTTTTAGAAGGAAAATGTGCATGATTTGTGTTCTTTTTTCTTTTCCAAGACCTAGTCATAGGAATATTTTTGTATGCCCGTTGTTCATGCTTTCAATTGCTACGTATGATTTTCTTGTTAGTACGTTGTTAAACTCATACGAGTCACAAGTCGAGTCATTTAAAACCTAAATTGATGTGACTCGTAACATGACTCGGTTTTGGATCCGACTTGGACAAAAAATTTGATTCGTTATGTGACTCATACCGAATCGAGTTTACTCATGACTCGGACGAGTCTTGTAACTAGTGGGTAAATCTATCGTCCCCAAACTGATACTGCATCTCATCTTTCGTCGCTGTCACCATCATCCGGCCATCACTCCTCATCTGACTTTTTTTATCGATTTCTATTTCTTCTTCATCTGGAAAATGTGAAGGGACAAATACCAAAGATAGTAATAAAAAAGAGAAGGAAGAAAGCTTTTGTCGTCCAAAATCTGGTCAAATCTCCAACAAATTTGGAAAAGCTTAAGGCAAAGGTAGAGACGAGAAAAATCATGCAGAGCTTCAGATTGCTTTTGTTATTTTTTAGGCAAAATGTACAAACTTTTGACTTTGTTTTAAAAAGGTCTCTAAAAGTTTCTTTTTCTTTTTTCTCTAAGGACATAAACTTATTAAATTTGATAAAAAATACCTTGACCCCAAACAAAAGGGGTCAACTGGTTACAACTTACAAGTTACAAGTATCTATTCGACCGCCATGTCAGCTGCGATCTCACTAAATATCAATCTACTAAGTTGCCATGTCATTATATAATATTAATTAGGGCTCCATTTCGAACCCTCCTCTCAAATACCATCATGGAAGTTGATGTCGTCGGTGTTGGAGAAAATTGCCTGTTGGCTCAATCAACAGTCGACATATTCAACAATTTTGAGTCTGCTCTAAGCTTAATGGTGTCTTCGTCTATTTCCAATTCATTCAGCCCCCCTGATTTGCAATCTATCTGCTACGAATTCAATGTATGTGCTCATCAAATCGGCGTTCTTCTCTACCAACTGACACAGCAAGGCATCTCAAACGAACTCTATTTCACTCGTTCCTCGTTCAATTTCATCTTCAACAAGCTATAAAGAAAGCACGCAAAGTCACCGTGCGAACCCTTGTCTCGAGAGATCAATTCGTTCGAGAATGTTATCTCAGTCATGAGCCATCATTTTTTGAGCCAGGCGAAAGCGATAATGGGTTCCGCAAAGGTAAATAGTCGATGAACATCCGACACGAATCAAACAAATCATGTTCCAAGTTCATCAAAGTTTTGTATCTTTTATCTTTCACGAAGAAGGTAACGGTGATTCCAGTTTAAAGAGACAGGGACAAAAGAAGGAAGATACAATTGGTAAAATAGAGAAGAAATCAAAGCTTAGTATTCTATCCATGAAAAGGAAACATAAAAAGGGACAATTGAGAGTAAATTTGCTGACGTGGGAACTTTTATGTTGCAAAGTTGTACCATGCTGGTCATATAATCGGCTATGATTTCAGTTTGTTTAATGGAGTATTCAAAAGGTTGCTCCCCATCTTCAATAGAGCTTTTTGGTTTTCGGTTTATAGGCATGTCATTTAGATATTATGACAGATCATAATAGTGAAGGTATGTGTCTCATCCATCCTCAACGATCATATTACGAATGATGATACATGCAATCATAATCCCACCCATCATATAATTGTCCCATACAAGACATGGGTGTCAAATAAATGCAAAACGAGCTTGTAGAACTTCATATGCTCGTTCAACATCTTTTCTAAAGCCACTTAATGTTGAGAGAATAACTTGTGTTTGTGAAGTAATAGAGAAGTTATTGACTTCACAAAGACGCCCCATGAAAGATATATGTCGTCTGTGAGATAATATGCACTATTATATTCTTAACCATTGACGATGTAACTGACATTTTTGATGCTTGACCTACCAATACATCACTAAAAATAGGAGATCGATGAAGTACGCTAATATCATTGCACGAACATGGTGTTCCGAATAATACATGTCACATCCATAAGTCATATGATGCAACAACTTATAAAATGATTGTTGGTTTCCGCTTCTTCCTACATATTGCCCAGCCCAAGCTACGAGGCCATTTTTCCATTCTCAGCCAATAATGTCTACCATACCTAGAAATCCACATTCTTCTCCTACATAGAGTAGTTTTGCCAAATCAACTTTATTTGTGACTTCTAAGGTCTGTTACCCTAAATATGAAATGACACCTTCTACGAAATTTATAAAAGCATCAATTATTACAGTTTCATTCATACTGAACTACTCGTTATATGCGTCTGTTAATGTCCCATAGGCCAATACTCGCATCAGGCACATTTCTGCAAGACTTCTAATTTAATAATTAACATAATAACTACTAAAATTTAGTTATTTTGTTAAATTCCTAAAAATTTAGTCCATCTAATATTTAATTAAGTTAAGTAAGGGTTATACCTTACTTTTCCGTTTTTGCATGAAAACTTCCATTTTTTGAGGTATTGTTTTAACATTAACCTAAAATTAGATTGTTTTATTTAAATTAGTATCAATAATAAATATTTAACTTAACTTAATTTATTTTCAATAAATTTTTAGTTTTCTTCTAAAATTCGAGTGTTTCTTCAAATGGTTGTAGTTTTAATATCGAGTCTAGATCCATGAAATGAACTTTTACTCGTGATTTTAGTTGAGTTAAGTACATAGAAACCATCAAGAGTATAAGGAAATAAGCGGTATACATAAAACACGATGTCGTATCATAGGTTTAATACGCAAGCTTATATACATAACAACAGTATATTTACTTTTCCATATATATATATATATATATATATATATATATATATATATATATATATATATATATATATATATATATATATATATATATATATATATATATATATATATATATATATATATGGGTTTTTTATGTAGATATAATTTCTTATGTGTATCTTGTGTTTTTTTTTTAAAACGGCGGAATAAAATCAAAAAACGCTAGCGAGGTGTTAGAGAAAACAACGTAAAACATTACAAGAAATAAGAAGCAGGGTTACTCGACCAAACATTCCAACTAAACGAAGTACACTTATCTCTAAATTTAAAAAGTCTACATAGGCCTACAATGGCTATAAATAGGCCTATCGAAAAAAACCGGTACCCGAATAAACCGACCGACCCGTTGATGATTTGGGTAGATCGGATCGGATAGATCGGGTTTCGGGTAATCTATTTCGGGTATCGGTTAACCCGTTGTGAATATAGGTCGGGTTAAAGGTATGAAATATTAGATTCGGGTATACCCGAATACCCGATATACTTCAGGGACTAATCTTAGAAATTTTTAAGAGTTGAAGGTCTACCACCTCCAGCCTATACAGTCGACACCAGCAATACCCAATACATCGTCTTTCACTTTCGGCCTCATATATCCGGACCACATGCTACCACGGTACCACCACCCGCCTACACAATCGACACCAGCATCTCCGACCATGCTCCGTTCAGCACCTCCGACCGGCATATTCAACCAGCATCGTCGACGCCTCCTCATCCCAATTCCACTACAGACCACTGCTTCCACTATCGATCTATCGATCTGGCTTCTTTCGGTTCTGACAGCAAGGTGCCGACAATGTATATTGTATAGGTGAGTTTCAACTCCTTTTCTTCGATATTCCTCTACAGACCCTTCTACCATCGATCCGATTTCTTCCGGTTCTGACAGCAATATGTCGATCCCGATCAACAGACCAATTGGGGCTCGTTTTGTTTTTTATCGTTGAATAATTTGATATGTTAGGCCATCTCCAATGCATTGAACTCTTAATAGTTCAATGAAATGCCAAATATGAGAGAGAAACTAATTGAATTGATTTTTGATTTAATAAAAATTAAAGTTCACACACATCATTCCATTAAACTCTATTTGTGGAGTTCAATGGGGATTGAACTCTACTGTCCATGTCATCATCTCTCTCTTATATTAAACTCAATTTAATTCCATTAAACTCTTCATTGAACTCCCATTGGAGATGGTCTTACTACAAACGTAATTTTTCACAATACTGATCTCGATGAACAGGCCAACATGCCGACCCTGATCAACGTTTTCATCTCATGGCCTTGGTAGGGACGCTCTTCAAGTGTTCGATCAAATGCTAACTCAAAATCTTGAAGACAATTCACGTATCTGTTAAGATACCCGATTCAAACCCGATACCCGAAAACCTAATACCCGGATACCCGATTGTAATTTAGGTCGGTTATCAGGTAGACTTTTAAATACAACTTACCCGAATAACCCGAAACCCAAAAGTTATACCCGATCAACAGTTGCTCAAGACCCCGTCCATAATTCAAAGACTTGGATAACCCCAAAATTACTTTGCAAGTATTTGGTTGAAAAGAATTATTTTGAAGGACTATAACCAACTAGATTGAAGCGATTATGATAACTTAAGGAATTAAAACCGAATAGTTAAAGAAGCATTTAATTAAAGTTAGCGATAGTTGGGTAATTTTTAATTACTCTCGGAAATCAGTTTTGTTGAAGCAACTTTTTTGTACCTCCTCTGAATCAGATCTATGTTTGTCCTAGAAATAGAAAAATGAAAATACTTTTTGCCAAACACTACGAAAATTGATTAGTGCGATTTCAGTTCACTATCTGGTCATTGGAATTTTATTATAGGTCGTCATGCTTTTTAATCGCTTTGTTTGATTTTCTTGCCGGTAACTAATATACAATATATGTTTCACGCGACTATGTTGCAGAATGTCTATTTTAATTAAGAGCTTTGTTTTTCTACACTACGCAGGTGAGTAGAGCATTTTCTATAACGATGTAAAACATGGATTTAGGATTTGGATTACCGTTGTTTATACCTTGATTATGTTATATATTATTATATGATACCTATATTCACAATAGTATATTATTGATACTTTTTTTTTCTCAAATCATAGAGTTTCTGGATCTCATGCAAATGCTTCGGTGTTGAAGACAAAGAGAACTTCCAAAATCACTAAGCAAGTCTTTGGTTAGAAAGCATTATTATTGGACTACAAATAGTTAAATTCCAATAAACTTAAATAGAAGATGTTCCATTGAAAGACTCTTGTTTGTTGTTACGTCAAATAGAATCCTATAACATTATATAATTAGATAAGAAGATTAAAATTTAAGGCCTACCGATTCCAAATTACCAAAATATTTTTAAGCTATCATGTCTCTCCCTTTTATCATCTACATATTTTTGCTGATAGGTTTTCTCTTTGTTCAGCCTCTTATATTTTGTCCCTGTTTCAAATCTAAATATTGTTTAAAACATGCTCTAAATTATGCATAAAAAAACCCATTAATTAGTCAAATCAACTTAAAGTAAATAAGCATAGGAATCCAGTAAAACCTCCCAAAAGCTGAATTCAAAAAACATATAATGATAAAGAAAGAACCAAAATAAGGTAATCAATGAGTGCTACTTCCATGGAATGAGAAACAAGAATTAGGTTGTGCTTTCATTCACAAAAGACTCTTACAACCCAACTCGTAGTACTTCATTCAGAATTAAGTAAGTGTGCAAATTGGTTCACTTGAAAAGTCTATAGCCATAAAAATAATACAGGATTAATACAAATTCCTCTAAACCGTAGAAGGGTTTCCAGACAAATGAGGGGTGGAGACTTATAGAAGTGTTGTTGAAAACTCTACACAACTACACAAGGTTGGAAGTCTTGTGTAACCCATCTCTTACGTTCAGAAATAAATGCAATTTTGTGAGTTTGTTTGCTTGCAAAGTTTATATAAGCGTATAACTAAAGATTTCACCACTTAAAAAATGTAGGAAGCCTAAAAACTACTATGAAAGTGTTTTATTGTGAAGCATTATAATGGATTAAAATCCAAATTAACTTAATTTGGAAGGAGTTTTATCAAACAAAAATCATTAAGTCAATTACAAGATGGAGATCTTGCACGATTAGAGAGAAAATTCAACACTGAGGGCCTACTAGTCAAACGACTTGTGCAGACCATGTCTTACGTTTAGAAGAAAAGTTAGACCACACACTACAGATGTCGACTAGATCATGAGGTAGATGAATGGTATCTGAAAGTAATTATATTGTTTATATATTTGAGCAAGTTGTGTAAATGTTTATAGAAATTAAAGACAATGAGTAATTCAAACGTGCTTATCTTCTTTTCCGTTTTCGTTTTCTTCATTTCTTTTGCTTCTTCCTCTTCTTTCAATGCCACTCACAAATGCTCTCCTCAAGAGACCCTTGATTTGCTTCTATTTAAGAAAAACCTTTCCTCCATTAACCATACATATGATAAGAACGATATTTATGATTCTTAGTGTCAATATTGGCTTGGTTCCAATTATCATCCAATTATGATGAACTCGAACAAGAATACAGACTGTTGTAAGTGGAATGGTGTCAGCTGCAACCACTTCATGGGTGATGTTATCGGTATCGACCACAGTTGTGGTATTCTACGAGGAACCATCCACCCATACACCACCCTCTTCTGCCTTCCTCATCTCCAAACACTCAACCTTTCTTACAATAATCTTACTACTTCCCAACTTCCACGTGACTTTTTTTAAAGCCTCACACATCTCAACATCTCTGATTGTTCGTTTACTTGCAAAATTTCTTGGGAAATTTCACTTCTTCCGAAATTGGTTTCCCTTGATTTCTCCTCGAATTATGGACTGCAGATGCAACCTGATGTTTTGAAGAATCTGCTGCGAAATTCAAGTCATCTGAGAAAGCTCTTTTTATCTGATGTTGACATAGGTTGGGTTTTACCCACTTATCTTAATATCTCTTCTTCTCTTAAATCACTCGATCTATATAACACTAGTTTGCAAGGGAAGTTACCTGATGACGTTTTCAATCTTCAATATTTGGAAACACTTGACTTGTCAGAAAATGCTGACCTCACTGGTCTATTGCCCAAAGTTAACAACATTGATAACAATCTCAACTGGTTGGGTCTTGGAAATACCAATTTATCAAGAGAAACATTCGACTCAAGTAGCCATCTCACATTCATCAACTATTTGGATCTCTTGAATTGTGGTTTGGTAGGGCCCCTTCCTAAATCCGTAGTTAAGCTCAGGCACCTTACTACTATGTATTTATCATATAACAAGCTTAACGAAACATTGCCTTCTTTCCTGTTTACACTTCCCTTGCTAGAAAACCTTTATCTTGATGGTAACATGTTTAGCGGAGGCTTACCATCAGAGTTGTTCAACTGTCATTCATTAAAGAGATTATCCCTTAGGAGTAATCAATTAGATGATGAGATTAGCGGAGGCTCCACTCAACCATTATTTATCCAACTCGCCAACCTCACTTTTCTTGACATTTCATCGAATAAATTCACAGGTTTATGGGATTCGGATACATTTTTGTCAAGCCTACCAAACCTTCAAGGCCTCGACCTCAGTAATAATGGCTTGGCTGTTATCACCAACAAAAGTTCTTCCATCTATGTCAACCCTAATTTTCATATACTACGTTTGGCATCTTGTAAGCTAGCTTTATTCCCGGAGTCCATACGAGCCATGAAAAAACTTACTTCTTTAGATCTATCAAAGAATGACATTCATGGCCGCATTCCTGATTGGGCAGGGCAGGGGAGATAAGAGCAAATGGGTTATGGCACTTGGATCTCTCATATAACTCAATAACGGGCTTGCCACAGTTTCAATGGGATGGAGTAGAATCTCTATCTCTACAGTCCAACCAGATTCAAGGACCGTTCCCTTCATCAATTTTCAACATGAGAAATCTATATTATCTGATATATCCAACAACAGCTTTAGTGGAGTGATTCCATGATGTTTGGAAAATATCAGCTCCTCTCTATGGTATTTGTTTCTACAGTCCAACCAGCTTCGAGGACCATTCCCTTCATCAATTTGCAAGATGAGAAATCTATATTTTCTAGATATATCCAACAACAGCTTTAGTGGAGTAATTCCATAATGCTTGGGAAATATCAGCTCCTCTATTAATATGGTAAATATCGGGAGCAATGATTTTTATGGCATCATTCCAGATGTGTACGGGGAGTGTGGACAATTAGAGGGACTTATTTGAATGGAAATAAATTACAAGGAGAGGTCCCAAGTTCCTTGTCCAAATGTCAATCCTTGAAGGTATTGGATCTCGAACACAACCAATTAAATGTCACATTCCCTCATTAGTTATGCCATCTTCCAAAGCTACAAGTTCTTATCCTTAAATCAAACATGTTGCATGGTCCCATGGAAACCTCTTCTACAATTAAAAGTGCATTTCCAAGTATGAGAGTCCTTGATTTATCTCATAATAGGCTTGTAGGCCATCTGCCACAAAAGTATTTGCAAAATTTCAATGCCATGAAGAACGCGGTAAAGAGTAGCACAAAACCAACATATTTGAACATGAGCGGACATTATTACTCGGTCACTATTGCAGTGAAAGGCAGGGAGCTAGAGTTTCCAAAAAAATCGGTTGATTATGTAATCGTTTATCTATCAAACAACCGATTTGAAATGAAGATTTCGAGCAACATTGGTTGTCTTGCATCCCTCAAAGTGCTTGACCTGTCCAACAACAACCTCATAGGCCAAGTTCCATTTGTTTTAGGGAATCTTTCAGAGTTTGAATCCTTAGACCTTTCTTGGAACCAACTCACAGGAGAGATCCCCCGAAGCCTTGCAGACTTGACATTTCTTGGATTCTTAAATCTTTCCCAAAACCATCTTGTGGGCCCTATTCCATCAGGAACACAATTCAGTACATTTTTTACTTCATTTGAAGTGAATCCAGAACTGTGTAGTCTTCTGTTACCTAAAAAGTGTGAGCATCCACTCGAACCACAAACTGAAGTTGATGGGGATGGAGATGGAGATGATGAGAATGGATTTACATAGATAGTGGTTATGATGGGTTTTGGGTGTGGGACCGTACTTGGATTAGTGATGGGTTATGCCATGTTTCCCCTAGAAGACCAAAGCGGTTCAATGCAATTACTAATGCAGGAGAACAAACTATTAGAACAAGGCAAAACAAGAGAAAATATGCATATATTGGAAAATGAAGGTAGCTTTTGACAGGTATTTATATTTTACATGTTATTTTATTTATCCAACATGTGCCAAATGACATGTATTTATATTTTACATGTTCTTTTATTTATCCAACATATTCCAAATGGCTTACTCTGTTTTCTTTATCTAATTCTCTATTATAGGTAGAGAATCTAAGGGGGCACTGTGAACTTTGGGATTATGCAGTTGTTGATTTGTTAATTCTCTATATCAAGCTTTTTAGGATTTATGTTTGAATTTGCTATTAGGATATATTTCCTTGTGATATACTAAATATTTTCAATACAAAAACATTTGTGAAAACTATTTCTTGGGGAAAACATTTCCAACAAAAATGGCTTGTCCAACGCCACAAGTAATCAAGTATGTAATTTATTGCCTATGATGATGAATCCTCTAAACCTAGGGAATACAACACAAATTGCTTTCAATGAGCCTATACATGAGGTTGATGTTAAGCATAAAGGTAAGGAACTTGTTTACAATGGTCTAATATATGATGCATATGAATCAGCAAAAAATCATGCAAACTTGTTGATTTTGATTGATGATCCAAACATAGTTCCACACAAACAACCGGTGGAAAACTAAATTATATCAAATTCTCATGAAAGTTAATTGGATGACGATAATACTAAGTCCCGTCAAACCCAAAAGGATATTTTGCATATTATTTTTTTGATATTAAAGAACCCAAAACTAAGCACTCGGAAATGTCGAATCTATTAGTATTTTTCGAACTTTAAACCCACAAACATAAGCCATCACTAACATATAACCCTTCATATCATATCAAATAGTTTCAACTGTTAAAAACAAAGAAGATATTAAGCTAGCATTATGAATAAAATGTTTTGAGGAGTTATTGTAGATTAGAATTAGTAAATCTTCAAAAGACATGATTGAATAAATTTTTAATGCTAAAGATTGTAAATGGCAGATCAGAGATACACTAGATAAAATTACAAATCTTTTTCAAGTATGTATATTAGTAGACATGAACACTTGCACAAAGACACTGTTGCATCCCCGTCATCGCCAAGCCAACAAAAAAGTGTCGGGTCACTTCATAAATGATATATTGAATGATAGCACAAGAAACATGTTGTAGGGATATATTGAATGATAGCACAAAAAAGTGTTGGGTCACTTCATAAATGATATATTGAATGATAGCACAAAGACACAAAGTATGTATGTTAATAGATCTCCCAAACTCTCAATGAAGGGGAAAACTGTATGCTCTAGATCTACAAAGGGGGTCCTCTGAAGTATGTTTAAACTCGTTGTATATTGTTACAATTTAGAGAGTACGAATTCAGGAATGGTAACCCACCTTTAAACGATTGAAAACATCAATTTGAATACTTTTTCGCCTTTATCGGTTACATGGTAAGATTATCATTCAAATATTCTTCTGTAGTTTCATTCCAATTGAGTGATTTGATTACTTAGGAAATAATTTATGGATTCAGACATTTAAAATTGCTTGCAACTATTTATCTTAATCGATGTTGCTAGCCTAAAAGTAAAATACTTGGGAACTATATTCCAAATGGTTGCTATAGACGACAACCAAATTTTGCTACTTGTCTTCGGAGTCGAAAAAATGAGGGATCATGGGTATGGTTTTATCGAGGCCGGAGGAATGTGCTAGGGATATGGAGAGTTTATCCATCATGTTCGATATGGCCGATTCCATTGACACAAACATCAAAAGTGTGTTCCCAAACACATCGATAGACTTTGTTGTCGACAAATTATGGTATATTTGAGAACAAAGAACGTAAAAATTTAGAGAGTGGAAAATTCTATCTAGGGAGACATGACTTATGGTATGTCTAACTTTGAATAAAGGGAAGCTATGCTATGTCATGCAATTCCTAATAAATGGGTGCATGGCCAGACAATACTTGTAATGAAAAATAGGCTAGGGCGTGCTTATCTGGGTTCCTTACGATATTATGACCTCTAACATTTTCATAAATGTGTTATCAAGAGATGCATGGAAATACCACTGACAATGACCATTGGCTTTTAATGTTGCATAATGCAACGAAAGTTTTACAACTTGGGTTGACTCACACAATCGAACCGGTTGAACCGTGACCCTGTGAATTGAAGAGGTTGGGCCAATTAATAGCGGGTTTTTGTAAATTTATGACTCAGATTAACTCGACCGAGTTTACCATAAAACCGGCTTAACCAGTGACATTGACCAAAAAAAAAAACCGGTTAAAAATAGTTAAATAACTTAATAAGGTGTATGATAAAAAAAAATCTCAAAGAACCAAACATTTCGTCTACTTTCCTTACCCTATTCTTTGAACGTAAACACTAGAAAGAAAGTAGAGGGTTCAATTTCCATTCTTTGAACTCATCTTCATTCTACGACTTACACAGTTCCATGACTTCAAATTTTTTGCAAATCACAGCTTCAAAAATCAAAACACAAATTCGGAAATCAAGTTCCATTTTTGAGCTCGTTGCCCCTTCACTCCAACAAATAGCTTCAGGCTTCAAAAAGTTCTACATGCATGGTTCGTCCTTTGTGTTCACAATTATACACATAGTTGTTAAACTCGTACGAGTCACGAGTCGACTCTTACGAGTCGAGTCATTTTAAACCCTAAACGAATCGACTCGATAGTGTGACTCGAAATTGTTGTGACTCGGTGGAAAAATACGAGTCACGAGTCGACTCTTACCAAGTCGAGTCGACCCGTGACTCGGACGAGTCAAATAACCTTTGGGTAATCTTGTTTTCCAGCATATAATGTTGTTTTCGAGCGGGTAATAACTAATAAAGTAGATATTTCTCTCTCTCTCTCTCTCTCTCTCTCTCTCTATATATATATATATATATATATATATATATATATATATATATATATATATATATATATATATATATATATATTATTTTATGACGTTGTTCTCAGTTTAATATATTATCAATTTAGGAAAATTTAAAGAAAGGTATATATGCACTATCATTCAATAAATATTATATCTTTATATGTGTATTATATATTTCTATATCATTTCTTTAACATCATGACTCTTACGAGTCGAGTCACGAGTAAAAAAAATTACATTTCGAGTCACGAGTTGACAACTATGATTATACAAAGCTTCCACGACTTTAGTGTTATGATTCTGTTAATGATTATGATGTAGTGATTTATAGCTTTGATAATTTCTTAAAATATACTTCGATGAACTTCTAATTCGGATGTAGAGTGAAAGTGTGAAACCTTCTCCTCAAACGGTTGAACTTCTAGTTATCATCATGGGATATGGATTAAAGAATTACTTTTTTCAATTACTATAAAACTAGTTTTGGACTGTTTGCGCGATGCTGCGGAAGTCCGGTATATTGAAAAACGTAGCTCGACAAAAAACAAATTATATTAGGGACGGAAAATGTAACTTTAAAATATAATAAGGGACCGGTACTGTAACTTACGAAATACCAATAATATAATTTTATAATAAATAGGGATGAAAAGAATTAATTTGAAATTAGTTGAGAGAAAAAAACATAATATAAAAGTTTGCTATAAGAATAATCAAAATTGTTATTTCCAAATAAAAGCTTATTTGGATCTTGTATCAAATGTTTTAAGAATAATATTATGATATGAATTTAGTAGTTATGGATCTGGAAAAGAAAAAATGAAATGAATAGTTGATTATGTGAGTGAATCGAAAGTTGGTATTTAATATATATATATATATATATATATATATATATATATATATATATATATATATATATATATATATATATATATATATATATATATATATATATATATATATATATATATATATATATATATAATTAGTTTTTCCTTTTGCGAATCAGTAGCCATACTCAAATGTGTCTGATGCATTCAAACAACAACAATTTTATACACATCATTCTTATTATGATTTAAACCTTTATGATTCGGTCTTTATGATTACAATGTTTTTGTTTTTCTAATTCAGTTTGTGGACATTAATTTTCTGGTTTTATATACGTACGTGTGTATCTTGGAAACATAAAAATACATGAAAAGTGTGAAAATTGGGTTGACCCATGAACCGGTCACCACATTAAGTTAACAAACAGCTTGAGTTTTAAACATTGAATGCGACAAATGTATTGTCAATGGAATATTGTTGGAGATAACAGCTTGAGTTTTAAACATTGAATGCAACAAATGTATTGTCAATGGAATATTGTTGGAGCTAATTAAATTAAACATATCTATATATATTATAAAGGAAGCATTATTACTCTAACCACATTCATTTGAAACCTCAAACTTTTCAACTTCTTTTTCAATTAATACATTAGATCTTTTATTATTATAATTTTAATAATATTGTTCATTTAAATATTTCATTTTATGTTTATTATTCTAATATACTTACTTTAATTAATGACTTTTATTGTCAATTATAAGTATATTATTTTTATTAAATAAATTCACATATATGTTTATATTGTTGGTAAATTTAAAAATATCATATTAAAGAGATAATTTATCATGTTAATTAAATATTATCTAGAATCGAGATAAATATTTTATGCTAATAAAAAAATCAAATTTAGAGGCTATAAATTTTACTTATTACAAAGATATGTTAAATTATGTTATTTTTTATCACAAGTTACAAAAGTAAAACAAAAAGTTATAACTGACATAGTTAAATACATAAATGGATTAAGAAAATTTAAAAATGTATTCAAATATTTGTAACCTTTAAATCAATATAATTATCATGTCGTTATTTTATTTGAACATCTTACAATTTTTCAAATACTTTAATAGCAATAACTTTTTATTAATAAGTAGTAGTTTTAAATGTCATTTTTTTACTCTTTCTACTTATAATAAGTGGTTGTTAACAACAATAACAATAGTTGACATTTTAACTAATTATCATGATCTAAATTAAAATATTGTCAAATAAGTAACTTTTAAATTAATTAATCATAACAATAGTTCAAAGCAACATTAAATCAATAATTATGCTTAATTTAATTAATACACGAGCTGCTGATAAAGCTCATTGAGTAATATTAATAAAAATAGTCACAATTTTATACATAAACTCAATGTTAGGATTATTATCGCATAGTTAATATCAATGACATAATCATTTTCAACAATGTATTTGTTACCAGTTTAACTACACGACTTTCACTTGCGCAACGCGCGAGCATTCGCCTAGTTTAATTGTATAAGAGTGAATTATACGAATGGTTCCTGTGGTTTTGGATAATTTACGCACTTGGTCCCTAACACTTTTTTTAATTCGTACCGTCCCTATCATTTGATTTCATTACGCGCTTGGTCCCTAACAGGCATAAAAAGACAATTTTACCCTTAATCATTTTTAAAAAATTTTCTTTTATTGTTTATTAATTTTAAATTATAAAAAGAAAAGAAAAAAAAATACCCACATACCCCATCCCATTCAAACGTGTCTCTCTCTTCCACTACCATCTCCGACCACCGTCTCCGACTGCATCTCCGGCCATCATATACAAATTTACAAAGTCGGTAATCATGAACGAAAACTAAATGACCATTACATGACCATCAAATTTGAAGCCAGATGCAAAAGAAGAAAATCATGACCACTAAACCACCTAGTTAATCTTCAAAATGAACTCTGATGCAAAAATACCAAAATCAAAATCTGCAGAATCAAAAAACGAATACGAAACCTTCAAAATCAAAATCGAAATCAAATGAACTCAGATGCAGAAAACGAAAATCAGAATCCACAAACAAAATGAAAGAAACCCAAACGCAAAAAACAAACATCAAACCTTCAAACCTTCAGTAGCAGAAAGCAAAAAACGAAACATTCAAATTTGAATGAACCTAGATGCGTAAAACTAAACCCACATCTGAAAATCTGAAAATCAAACCCAAACTTCCTCTCCGAAAATCAAACCCAAAACCTCATCCGATCCACCACCTTCCTCTCTGAAAATCAAACGAAAACCATCGGTACCACCACGATCCACCAACTTCTTCTCCGAAAATCAAACCCAAAACCTCATCTGAAAATCAAACCCAAATCTGAAATACGAATTGCTAAGGGTAACCACTGACACCTCCTTCACCTTCGGAAACCATCGACACCAAATCCAAACCGAACCAAAATCAAAACACCTCAAGAACGAAACCAGATGGAATTAGGTCTGATTCAGAGTAATGATGGCGGTAGATCCCGATCCTCCTGGAATGATGGTCGTTTCAGAACGCCGCCGCCAAACACCGTAAAATCACCACCACTAAATGAAGCTTCCATAGAAAACCCTCGAAAATTACCTTCCACTGGTTGCTTCTTGATAGAAGAAATTCTAGAATCCTTCAATTTCAGATTTCTTATGTAGTCTTCCAAACCAAAAGCAACGAGGAGTCGAACAGGAAGAAGACGATTTGTAATGTGTTTGTGTGCGTTATAGAGAGAGAGAGAGAGAGTGAGTTTTGATACGTGGGGTGGGGGTGTGGTATTTGGGATTTATTTTTATTTTTTTAATTAATAATAATAAATAAATAATAAATAATGCAACAAAAAATTTAAAAAGAAATAGGAAGGACAAAATAGTCATTTTAAGTCGGCCAGGGACCAAGCGCGTAACAAAACAAAATAATAGGGACGGTCCGAGTTAAAAAAAGTTAGGGACCAAGCGCGCAAGTTACCCCAAACCACAGGGACCATTCGTGTAATTTACTCATTGTATAATTTTATTTTCCATTAGATGAAAATATTTCAGATTTTCCTTTGTAGTGGAACTTGAAAAAATAGTTATCCATATGCTGAGAAGGTTCTTGTAAGGAGAATTCGTAAGTATGCAACATGGAGGGTATACCAGATAAAAAACAATTATCAAGTGACCGGTCTCAAGAAGAATGATATTGTCAACATACAACAGAAGACGTGTATATATAGGGAAATATCAATGTATTGGTATACCATGTAGTCAAATGATGGCGTCTTTCAAATACCTAAGGTTTACACATTGCAATAATCTAGTTGGGACTTATTTCACAATGAAGATGTACCGAGCTACATTTCTTCCACCTGAATACGAACAACCATATAAAGTGATGGAAGTTTTACCACCAATGATGTATATACTCCAAGTTAGACGTCTACAAAACCATAAGTGTATCCCATCCCAAAAGGAGAGTTTGATTATTTTAAAGATACAACAGCTGCCAATAGGTGGGATATACACGCCTAACCGTTCATCTTTGTTTCCAATTGATCCCATGCAATCAGAATTATCAAGTAGGAGTAAGTCTAAGTCTAAGCCTAAGTCTAACTCTAAGTCTAAGGTAAATTATAGGCAATCACATAGTCAACAATATCTTTTTTTTTATTTAAATAATCCTTAAAACTATATGTTTGTCAGTTGCAATGTTATTTGGTGTTCACAAAGTTAACATGTCGTACTATTCCCTTAAATATGTATCATACTTCAATAAACATACTTACCATTTAAATAAGAAATTCCAAAACACATTAATACCAAAAGTTTGATACCTTTTCGCTTAAAAATGAAAAGATATAAGGAAATAGAAGACTTCTTAAATCTGAAACCCTAAACATTAATAGACCAAGCCCCACTCAATGGAATAAGTGCTAGTGCTTCTTCCTCGTGGAAATGTAAGCCATCGGCCTAGAATTTCATGCATCAACACCATGACTTGTTTGACAGATAACCAATACACTGGTGCATAAATAATCTCTCGTAGTTCTTGAATGTGCACCAAGGTCTAGGACCAGCAAACCCGAAACAATCACCATTGGCACATTGAATTTTCTAGTTTTTTCCCGATAAGCAGCCACTCTTGCAGATCCTTTACACTTCGAGTTTGTTGTAACTTGTATTTTAAGAAACAAACGACTGACTTTAAATAACCTGCATTAAGGCTCTATTTGGCGCACATAAGCTAGCTTGTTATTTGAGCTTATTGCGATTTAGTGTTTGTTGAGACCATAAAAGTAGCTTATTGATAAGCTACTTGAGATAGCTTATTGATAAGCTATTTTATAAGCTAAAACCTAACTTTCAACTAGCACGTCAGACAGTGCCTAAGCCCTATATCCGAAGAGCATTTATGGAATAAACATTTTGACCTTTAAAAAATCAAATCATTTTACTCTTGTTCAGGCACTACTAGAAAATAGGGGTATTAGCAACAAAAATTTAGCGACGGAAAAAATCCGTTGCAAAAAGCGACGGTTTACCGACAGACTTCCAACATATCGGGAAAACCTAACTTACAAGATTTTGCTACGGTTAAGCGATAGAAGACGGTCCGTTGGAAATTCGTTACCATATTACTGACAGTTTACCAACGGAATTCAACAAATTTATATTTCGTCGGTAATCCGTTGGTGAAAATGTTATCTATTTTGAAAAATCATAATTGTACCAACGGTCCATTGATAATCCGTTACAATATTACCGACAGTTTACCGACGACATTCAACAAATTCATAATCTGTCGGTACTTTGTTGGTGATGGTCCGTTGGAAATTCGTTACTATATTACCGACGGTTTACCAACATAATTCAACAAATTTGGAATCACCAATTATGAAAATTGAAACAAGTCACGATAAAATGTGATAAATCTATCACCTGAGTTTTTCTATATAAAAAAGAGCAAAATTTAAGATGATTTAAATAATTTTGAATTAATAAAAACAACCTTCCGTTAACAATCAAAATATCCGATAAAATGTGATATAGTGAATTTATGAAATTAAATTTGTTTAATAATAATAATAAGTATTATTTCTATTATTATTGTTTATTTTTATTGTGATTATATATTTATTCAAAATTTTCACACTTGTCCTAAAATTACGATGTAAAATAAAGCTTTTGGGAGACCGAATGCGGTGATTTGGTTATATATTTATATGCTTTCTTAAATGTTTTTAATTCATTCTATGTTTGATAACGTTAGTTATTTCAATTTTAATTAATAGGTTATATATTTCACCTCGGTAACTAAAATTTAAGGTGGGTCCATTGTGATGCCACGACCCAACCCGATTCGTTTTCTCTGCTTACCTAAATTATTACCAGGCCTCATTCCTAAAATCCTTTTTGACTAAAAGTGATTAAATTATTATAGTTTTCTCTATTACGACACCATAAAATAAAAACACATAAATTTATTTAATTAAACTTAGTTAATTTAAACATCCAATTTTAATTGTTGCCCAATACTAAAATTTAAAACACAATGAAATACAAAAAATTGACGTTAAACTTAATAAACCCGATTCCGTAATATTAATGGACAGAAAGCCATTACCACCGGTATCAGACCCAATATCAACCCAAGAGTGAAGAGAGCACCAGTGTATGCAACAAGCCATCACCACCGGCATCACTCCACCAGCAGTACAACACGTCCTCTCACCGGTCCATCGGCGTCGGTCCATCCCCTCCCGTTGATGCTCCTCCTCACATCTTCATTACACGCACAGACCTCGCCTCCCTTTCCTCTGTTCAGAATCTGCATCGAGCACCACCACCATATTTACCTCGCCTTTCGTAATCCATTGGCCTTCCTTCCTGGTGCTGGTACCGCATCAACGACCACCACTTTCTCCCTCACTCACTTCAGTACCGTGCTCCAACGTATGAAGCCCTAAATTTCCTAATTGAAGCTTTGATTAGGTAATCACTTCTGCTACTCGTTATTATCTGAGCTTATTTCAATGTTTCCAATCGACAAAGACCGACAATTGAAACCTAAATTCATATATGATTTTCTGCTACTCGTTATTATCTAAGCTTGTAGTATCTCCTCGTGCGAGGTTTTGGACATCAAATTTGTTTATGAGAATTTTTAAACACTCTTTTTCAAACCACCATATTGTTCATTCACATATATAGACCCGGCAAACGTGTCGTGTCGTGTCGATTTCGTGTCGTGTCAAAACATTAAACGGGTTGAAAGTGCTCAAACCTAACCCAACCCGTTTAATAATCGTGTCGTGTCGTGTCAACCCGTTTATTTTCGTGTTGAGTTCGTGTCGAGTTTCGGGTTTGGGGTTTAGACCTTGTAAATATATCATGTCACTTTTCGAGTTGAAACACTAAGTATGTTGTAAGAATAGAAGTTTGAGGCGAAAAGGAAAATATGAAAACTAGTGGTAGAAGCATTCACACTAAGTTTATAGAGCAACGTTAAAAGATTAGGAGTCGGGGGGATGAATGACGAGGTTGCAAGGAGGAGAGAGATGCCGAGTGAAACTGTGGAGTATGAGTAAGAAAGTAGAAAAGGGAAAATGAATTCATGACATAGGTGGTTAAGCGACTTCCACATTATAAAACACGTCAATCAAAAGTTTTTCTTTTAAATATGGTATTAGTTTTTGACCTGTCCAATTTATATAAGAATTAGAAAAACTTGAATATAAATAAACGGGTCATTTTCGAGTTGAAAGTTTCGACCCTGACCTTACCGTTTTAATTATTGTGTCGTGTCGTGTCAACCCGTTTAATTAAACGGTTTGAAATCTTTTACCCAAACCCGTTTATTTCGTGTCGAGTTCGTGTCGGATTGTCGTGTCGTGTCAGGTATTGCCACCTCTACACATATATTGGACCTTCTCGTTATTAATCAATTTTACATTCGTAGAATTACGAACCACTGCAGATTGGATCATCATACGCATGATAAGTACTTGAAATTTTCAGGTAATTTCCTGGTTCTTATTGTTATTAATTTTAAGTGTTTGCATTTGCATGTTAGATGGAAATGAAATTGCACTTACCTTAATCAAGTTTGGTATCATTATATGCCTGATCTCGATGTTGTTTCATCCCTAAAGGGTTAATTTCTTGCTTTTTGGATGGTAGTAATTCTGCAAATCTTTAATGTAATTTGATCGGATTCAACTGTTCGTTTGATCCCAGTGGTTTTCTTCATGTAGAATGATGCTACTCTTTTTTTCTTCTCCAAAAGGATTGATCTATTCATCTTATAATCGTTCAATTATATAACTAACGTTAGCATCTCAAATAAGATTCTTCTAGCTTGATCATGTAGAACCATTTATAACAGATTTCTGGATTAATGCTTGTGCGGTTACTGTGTAGACAGCTTGTCAAAGCAAAGATGGTGAAGCTGACAATGATTGCTGACATCATCGTAGTCATTGATACGGTCAAAAATATAAGATTTAATACCTTACAAGCACACTAGTTTAAGTGGAAGTAAGGGTCGATCCAAGGAGTAGTTGTTGAATATATGTGTCTGAATTTAACCTAACTATAGTGTCACTCTATAGTAGGCGGTGTTCCATACACTTTCGCAAAATCCAATTAAATCGAATACCGAAAGCATAAACTAACATTAACAAACTAAATAAATCTAAATCCTAATCCAAACCAACAAAAAAATCTGATCCCAAGATATACACAGAAAATCAGAAGTGCTCGATATCAACAAACAACTAAACGTACAATTAAACATAAACTGAAACCGAAACCTCGAAATAACTGAAACCGAATGATTGCATTAAACTAAAACCTAAACCGAGAGTCGAATGTTTCTGACTTCGGGAATAATCCAGAAGCGACACGTTCCAGCAAGTTCTACAATCCAGAACCGTTGGAAACGAGCGATAAACAAAACCGAAAAATACGAAAAATAAACTAAACTATGAAAATACCAACTTCTAATCATTGAAATCCGAAAACACGAGTCGGAGAAGCCTAGGTTCCACTCTTGGGTCAGGCCTTCTGATAGGTGCATTTTATTTACTTCTTTTTATAGTTTATTTTAGCATTTTTTAGTTGTTTTAATTGAATTATCATTCATATTTTCATCTTATCTTATTTTATGACTATATCGGGTGGTTTCGAGTTTTTACGTGTAATTGCAGATTTTTTAGACGATCGAAACGGGACGGAATATTCAACGCAACGTATGAGCTAATTGAAGACAAGTTTTGGATGTTTGATGGATCTTTGGATGGATTAAATACAGAAATGTGGGCTGGGATTATGAAAAAAAAAACAACATGGGCTGGAACTGGAAGAGGCCAACGTTGGGCTTAATGTTGTAGTTTGGGCCGGATCTTGGACTATGGAATGCAAAGGAGCCCAACATGAAGTCGAGCACCCATGCACACGAGGAGTGTGCGACGGAGTGAAGCAAGAACAAAGGAACTATGCGATCAAGCTTTAGCAAAAGAAAAAAGAAAAAAAAGACATGAGCAAACCCCTTTTGTGCGATCGAACAATGAAAGGACAAGAAAAATTACTCGACCGAGCAATAAGGAATTGAGACAAAAATCCAAGTGTGCTGGCCGCACACTTTTATGCACAAATGTTGCTCTGCTCGCACGTTAATTCAATTCTCAAGTCAGGAGGTTCTTTCTTTCCGTTTCATTTCGTGCGGCCCGTTTGTTTCAATGAAGAAAAATTATGTGCGGTCGAGCAAAAAGGGAATGGAGGATATTTTCGTAATTTTCGAGTGGGTTTTATCTTTAGGGTTTTTATCCTCAATCCTCCCGGTTGGAACAACACACACGGCGGGGAGAGTTTGGAGGCTTTGAAAGAGAGGAAGACTTTGCTCCACCATTTCTTGATTTTAACTTCTATGTTTGGTACATTTTTAATTATTTACTTGTTTATTGTTTTAGTTATGTTTGGCTAAAACTCTTAATTTCAATATTGGGTGTTAATCTTTGAGCAATTATAACATTTTGAATGGTTTTATGAGTTGAAGTTTATCCATGAATGAAATATTTGTTTGAAACTCTATATGATTGTTCTTGTGTTTACTTCCATGGTTTGAATGCTTGAATGATTATTGTTAATTACTTCATTAATTACGTAATTGATTTTTGAAGTAATTTGGTAACAAATGGTTTTTATGGATGCTTATTATCTCATAAATAATCATAAGATTTTATTCTCTAAAAATTAAAGTGCAAGCTTTTGTAACTTTTGTTTAGAATTGGTGATTCTTTGAACTTAATGCTAATCAACTTATTTGAATCAAATGCTTATTTGAGTCATGATTTTGATTAAGACGGATATTAAGAGCTTTTCTAATGTCTTTATGAATTAAGAAGGTCTAGATGACTCAAACTTTTGAGTTGTTATAGCCAATATGGTTGAGTTAAGACATTGCACCATAAACCATGATGATAAATGAACTAATTGTGCTTGGATTTTAATCCCAATATTGATCTTTTACTTATTATTGAATTCTACTATTTAAGTTACTTGTTTTTATTGAAATCATTTCACCAAAATTTGTGACTTATTCTCGTTTTTACTTTCAACCAAAACAATCAAACCCCCTTTTTATTTTATTTTATTCAAAAAATACATATCGTTTTGAATTGATCGCATTGATTTACAAATTGAACCAATCTCCATGGATACGATCCCTTTACCGTTATATGCAAATTTGCGTATTAGAAATAGGGTTTATTTTTGTTGGCCTCGACAACCACCACCTTCGCTCCCGAAACACGAACTAGATGCCTCTATTTATAGTTGCGAAATCTGACCGGTCGCGGCGCGTATAGGTGAAAACTGCGGCGCGACCTTATCTCTAACCCCGATGTTCGCTATTTGAATGTCAAACTCGTCATTCGATCATTGACTTTTAGCGACGCGCGTGTCTTCAGTCCGTGGCGCGCGTGTCTTTTCGTCTGAGAATGAACTTCATTCCAAACTTCTTCATTTTGTACGCATTTAACCCCTGTTTTATCATATTTCACACACAAGCACTAGACACGAAAAGTGAGTAATATAACAGTTTACGAGATATAATTCACTCAGAATAGGGCTCAACGATGATTAAAATACTTGATATTACTAGGCGTCGTCAAACCCCACACACTTGTGCCTTGCTTGTCCTCAAGCAATTAAGTTTTTAACAAATTCTAACTAAAACTCAAACATTTTTGAATGCTTTCAGTTTCAAAGTTTATTGCTTTCAGAAGTTAGATGAAATGATTTTTGAAAAACATATCCTGAATACCTTTTGGAATTCACGACTTTCTAAAGAACCCTTGATTACAAATTTTCAGTATGCAGTGCAAACTTACTCATTAGATTCTAAAGGCCGTTAAAGAACTATCCATGACTTTCGATGTTGTCCGTGTAACGAGCTTTCAAAAATACTATCCTAGACTAGATGATCTTACCTAAAGGGTGTTAGGGGGGGGGGGGGGGGGAGGAGTCATGTTGGCTGATTTTATCCAGGTTGATTTCTTTCTTTATTTAAATTAATAAAAGATTTTGGTTAGAAGATTATATTTATTAAATGATTATATCTCTAATCAAAATCGTAGGAGTATTTTAGGTATTTTCTTATTCTTTATAAGGTAACTCTATTTTCTCTATAAGTGTAGTTTCTCGAGAATCATTATTGAATATTGAGAATAAATCATTGAGACTCCTAGTTCTCATTCTTTTACATTGTGTGGTTCTGGCCATTTTATTTTTCTAGTTTTTGCATCATTTGGTATCAGAGCACCAAGTTTTCTTTCATCAACGCCGACGAACAACCTCATCCATGTAACGTTGAAATAGAAAGATTGCAACGCCTAGTTAGAGAATTGGAGCTGCTACAAGAGAAGCAAAGCACAGAGGAGGCCGACTCTAAAACCAGGGACAAAGAGTAGAAATCCTTTCGGTACCTACCGACGTAATACTTTTGATACATTCGAGCGGCATGCCTAAAGACAATCATCATGACTCTTTGCGTAACTTGGGAATGAAGATAAAGATTCTTGATTTTTGACGATAAAGCCCATCATCACAATTTTATAAATCGGGTGAACATAGTAGAGCGGATCTTTGATTTGAAGGATATTCCCGATCCTGTGAAGCTAAAGCTTGTGGCCGTAAAACTTTGAAAATATGCTTCACTCCGGAGGGAACATGTGAAAAAACGACTGTAACACCCGGCTTATAATAACAAATACACAAAAAATTGCACTTTTAAAACATATTTAACATATCAAAATCAAGAACAGGTGTATTAGTTACATATAAAAGTTACACAAGTGATATCTTACACAAGTGATATTTGGGGAATATAAAAGTTACACAAGTGATATCTCGGGATACAAAAGCATACAAATTTTCCCCGAAGTCGGGCTGCTACTGTCCTCTCTATCTCTACATCAGCTCGTAACTCTGAGCTACATCCTTCCCCTTAACGGGGTCTCTAGTACCTGCAATGTTAGCATCCACAAGAATGAGCTACAAAAGCCAGTAAATAATCAACGCATATCACAATATACAACATTATAAAGAAAACATATAAACAGATAGCCACACATTCACCACATCACGTTATAGTCCCCAGCTATTTCACAACACCTCCAATCAATCATATCCGTCCCCTCCTTAACCCGCACGGTCTCGAGTCACAAAGACTCACCGCACCCTCCATTTTTATGTGTGATAAAACAGTCGGCCACAAGGGCCATCACAACATATACCAGGTGATTAACCCAAACCCTTTGCTACAAATGCCTAAAATGAATTCTAAGTCACAAAGGCTCAACAGCTAACACTGAACCACAAAGGCTTCACAACCGCATATCACAAAAGGGTAAAGTATTGATTACTCACGTGATCAAAAGCTCTGCTATCACTCTATATGAAGTGGGCTAATAAGCAGTGTGGTCCCTCTTGATAGTTCCCAGCTATACCTACACGGTTCCACATATGACACTTATAAACACTTGGTATTTATTCAGCTATGCTTCTCATGAATAAGGTGCCAAATTCCCCAATTTCTACTTGGAAAAACACGTACATATCACCCAGCCACAGTTAGCGCCGCTAACCGGGCTGCTCTGCTATTCTTCGGTTTTGGCATGATTCAATCTGTCCAGACCTCATCTCAAGGTCCCAACTCGATGGGTTAACATAGATTACACCTGTTTAGACTATCATAACAACTTATATACACTAGGGTTTAGGTTTAAACCCTTTTTCCAAGCTAATTTCACAAAGATTTCACTAATCTTTTTTTATTACAAGAACTCATGCTCTGTTCTTTGTAACAAACACTTTCCCGGCAATATGATTTGAAAGCAGAAGCACCCAACTGAAATTTGATAGGAACCCGAGTGACCACCTGTGTTCCAAGCAACAATAGAACTCCAATACGAGAATTAACTCAAAAATAGCTAATTGTATTAATAATTAAGAGAGAACGACTTAAATAGACAAACAAAAGGGAACCCTAATTGGATATGGACTCTACGACTTTGACTCATCATCCTAATAGATAACCACTAATTGCTAATAGATAATTACTCCAACATTCTAATAGATAAAAACTAATTAATTAAATAATTACTAACTAATTACCAAAAAACCCCTCCTCACCAATTACTGATTGCGCCTCTTGTAGACCTGCCCAAATCAACCAGATGTGTGAGTCGCCAAAGGGCTTGTAGCCCAGCGGCATCAGGTGTAGTTTAGGACTAGGAGTAGGTTAAGTTGTCGTTAAAAAAAAAACCAGATGTGTGAGTCGTATCATTACTCCCTTCCCAAACACGAACATTGTCCTCAAGGTTGAAGTCAGGGAATTGCAAATTGAATTCTTTGAAGGGTTCCCACATAGCCTCGCAATCTGGTAAGTCTTTCCAACGGATCAAGACCTCTCGCCTCGGCTTATCCTCTCAATACCAGGCGTACTCCTTCTAGTTTGTCAGGGGCAATAATACATCAATGTCTTCTATTAATGTGGCGGGAAGGACCGTAGTCACCACACGAGTGCCAATAGCTTTTCTCAACTGTGAGACATGAAACACTGGATGGATACGGGCACTTTCGGGAAATTTGAGTTGTTACGCCACCTTACCAATTCGCTCTTGTACCTCAAATAGACCAAAAAATCTCGAAGCCAATTTCTCGTTACGTGTCTTGGCCACCGACTGTTGACGGTAAGGACGTAACTTGAGAAATACCCACTCGCCGACCTCGAACTGCACTTTTCTATGGTGCTTATCTGCTTGTGCCTTCATTAATTGTTGGGTTCTCAATAGATGCGTTTTAAGCTCCTGTAAAGTATGGTCTCGTTCTTCTAAGTACTGGTCCACATCACGCATTGCTGGTCGGGTCGACCCGTAAAACACCAGATGTGGGGGATCTCGTCCATGAAGGACTCAGAATGGTGTCGTATTTGTTGCTGTATGAAAAGACATATTATATCAATACTCCGCCCATGGCACCCATTGTACCCACTTCTTTGGTGATTCTACAACAAAACAATGTAAATATGTTTCCAAGCAACGGTTCACTACTTTCGTTTGCCCATCTGTTTGGGTGAAAAGCCGTGTTATGCTCTAACAGGAAGCCATACGTCCGAAACAACTCTTTCCAGAACAGGCTCAAGAACACTTTGTCTTGATCCGACACGATTAATTGCGGAATACCGTGCACCCGCACCACTTCCTTCACAAACGTAGCGGCAACGATTACTGCTGTATACAGGTGTTTTAAAGGTGTAAAGTGAGCGTACTTGGTTAGCCGATCCACTACTACCATTATTACTGAGAACCCTTCTAAGCGGGGTAACCTATCTATGAAATCTATAGTGACATCTGACCATACTTTTGTGGGTAGTTACAACGGTTGTAGCAATCGTTGACATGTGTCGCACACTGCCACCATCTTGGCTATATCGCTTCTCATTCCGACCCAATAAACCTCATTTGACATACGTTGAAACATTTTTCGACTCCCGGAGTGACCGCCCACCAGAGTATTGTGAAACTCATGGAATAAGTTCTGAATCCATGTCGACGCACATGGCAACACTAGCTTGCCATGATATAGTAATCAATTATGTTCCACGGTATACCCTGGTAATGCACCCGTTTTACTCTGTAATTGTTGTTTGATTCGTTGGATTTCCGGATTCGCTACTAAATCCTCCAACAGTTCGCCCATGGCAATCTTCCTGATATCGTTAGTGCACACACTTCGGTCAACGTAGTTTTCCTGGAAATCGCATCAGCCACGTTGTTGTCCTTGTCAGGTTTATAGTGAATGTCGAAATCATAACCTAAAAGTTTGGATAACCATTTTTGATGCTCTTCGGAAACTAATCTTTGGTCTAACAAGTACTTGAGGCTTTAGTGGTCTGTACGTACGTACTATAATTGCGCCCCACTAGGTAAGGCTGCTACTTTTGTATTGCCAATACAATTATCACTAACTCCCATTTGAGGCGAGCACGCATGCCCAACACTTGGCTAAAGTATGAAATGGGTCTCGATTCTTGCGACAATACTGCTCCTATCCCATATCCGGATGCATCCGTTTCCACTATAAACACCTTGCTAAAGTCGGGTAGCGCGAGCACCGGAACCCGCGTCATTAGGCTGGAGGGAGTGGTTAGCATGTTCAGCATGTGCTAAACTATGCCACGTCAGCATTCAGCAAGTTTAGCACATGCTGACCAAAAATGGTGGTAGTGGTCAGCACATTCAGCAAGTTTCCTTTACTAGCCGTTGCATCCGTTGGCGAGCTCGTCGATTCCTTGGCGAGGGAGGTCTTCAGCGAGATGGTCAGCGAGGGTGGCGGTGTGGTTTAGCATGGTTGGCGAGGGGGATGGCGAGGAGTTTGGCGAAGCCACTCCCCCTAGCCTTACTTCTTGTAATTTTCGGAAGGCTTGAGTGGCTTCCTCAATCTAGCAGAAGTTATCTTTTTAGAGTTGTCCTGTGAGCGGTAATGCGATTTTGCCATAGCCGGCGACAAACTTTCGGTAGTACCCAGTTAACCCCAAAAACCCCTTAGTTATCGTAGGTTTTTTTGGAATTGGCCATTCTAACATTGCGCTAATTTTTGTTGGGTCAACTGACACCCCTTCTCCTGAGGCGATGTGCCCTAGATACTCTATTTGGGGTTGTGCAAAAGAACACTTTTTTCTGTTGGCGGAAAGTTTATTTTGCCGTAATATTTCAAGTACTTGCATTAGGTGTTTCTGGTGATCAGTGTTGGACTTATATTCATGAGAATGTCATCAAAAAAAAAATACTAGAACAAACCTTCTTAGATACGGTTGAAAGATTTTGTTCATTAGCAACTGAAACATAGTCGGGGCGTTAGTTAACCCGAACGACATAACTAGAAACTCGTAATGACCGTTGTGGGTCCGAAACGCTGTTTTGCCAATGTCTTCTGGGTTCATTCGTATCTGGTGATATCCAATCTTAGGATCAAGCTTTGAAAACACCGCGGCTTCGTGCAATTCATCTAAGAGTTCATCTTCGACCGAGATTGGGAATTTTTCCAAAACCATGGCTTTGTTTAGAGCACGATAATCGATACAGAACTTCCAGCTCCCATCCTTCTTTTTGATCGGCAGCACGGGACTTGAGAAGGGACTCGTGCTTGGCTGAATGATCCTGGCCTGCAACATATCCCGTACCAGCTTCTTGATTTCTTCTTATTGAGCGTACGGGTACCGGTAGGGTCGAACATTGATCGGTGTCGTGCCCTCACGGAGGGTGATTGCATGATCATGGCTATGTTGGGCCAGCAATCCCACAGGCATTTCAAATACGCCATTAAATTTTGCTAACGTTAACTCAACCAAGGTCGGCATGGTTGTCGATTTTACTTCCGTGGTTTCTCTCTCCTTGTTGTACTTGTAGTAAAAACCCTTCTTCTTGCTCCTGTAAAGTTTTCAAGAGTGTTTTACACGACACTATCGACTTTGTCAGACTTGGTTCACCTTGAAGCCGCACCCTTCGGTCCCCCTCCTCGAAAGTCATCCATAATTCCTTCCAGATGACGGTTGTTTCACCCAACGTTTGTAGCCATTTGATTCCTAGAATTACATTTGTACCGCCAAGATCAAAGGGAAAAAATCGTCAATGATTTGTACTTCGGGTAGATCGATCATGGACCCTTTGCATCCCTTCGCTCCTGTCCAACATTCCGTTCCACAGCCGTACTCTTACCGTACCGGTGTTGGACATGTCGAAACCTAATTGGCGAACTAATGCGTTCGACACAAAGTTATGCGTCACCCCGCTATATATTAAAATAAAAACCTCAGTCCCCGTAATCTTCGCTCGTAACTTCATCGTTCGAGGTGGGGTTAGGCCAATCACCGAGTTGAGTGAAACTACTACCACATCAAGATGCACGTGTTTTTCGTTCCAACTATCTTCTTCTGTTTCTCCTGACTCCTCCTCATCCCCTACTAATAGGACTTGTACAGTTCTTACGGGGGTAGCGATGACCCGCCGCATATTTAGCATCACATTTAAAGTAAAGCCCCCATGTTTTCTTGTCCGCAAACTCGGATTCCATTAACCTCTTGAAATTTCCGCCAGCAGGACCGTTCCCATTGGTGCCTTTCGGCCGGCTTGCCCTACCGCCGACCTGGTCTGGTGGTGGCCCATGTTGTAGCGCCCCCAGTCCTTGGTGTCGGGGTGTCTAGTTGGTTTTCCTCGATCATAATCGTTGCACGCATGGCATGCGTTAAGTCTTCTGGCTGCATGATTCTAACCGCTGATCTGAGTTTGAGTTTTAACCCTTTAATGAAGGTTCCTTGTAGTATGTGTTCTGGTAAGTCGGTAAGCTTTCGGGCCATTGTCTCGAAAGAGCTCACATAATCTCGTGCTGATCCTAACTGATTGATTGCGAGAAACTGCTCGTAAATGTCGCCTTCATATGAGGGTTGGAATCTTGCTAGTAACTTCTTTTTAAGCGCTGACCATAAGCGGAACGGTGCTCGGTTCTCACTCCAGCGATACCAAGCAAGTGTTGCTCCCTCCATGCACAAGACTACTGCCCTCAGTTGATCTCTTTCGTCGATTTCCTAAACTTTAAAGTAGCGTTCCACACGGTGAATCCATCCGTACGCACCTTCTCCTTCAAATAGGGGCATCTCAATTTTTCAGAAATCTCCAGGCGTGTGATTGTGATGCTTGTAATTGTTTCCCGTTTTCCCCTTGCTCTCCTCGCCTTCTTCTAGTGCCTTCTTGTCGCCACTCTCTTCATCCGAGAATTCCAGCGATCCCTAGAGGTGGGTCTTGGGTTTCGAGGCTTCATGCTTGCTGCCAAACTTAGTGGACATGTCATTTATCGCATTTATTAGCTCATTAAACTGAAGTGTGTTTGCCTTATGATTGCTTTCTATTTCTTCACGAATTTTGGATACCTCTGTTTCCGGCTGGCAATGCGATCCGTATCACTGAGTACCATCTTGTGGTGAACCGAGGCAGCTCTGATACCAATATGATAGGAACCCGAGTGACCACCAGTGTTCCAAGCAACAGGAAAACTCCAATACGAGAATTAACTCAAAAATAGCTAACTGTATTAATAATCAGGAGAACGACTTAAATAGACAAACAAAAGGGAACCCTAATTGGATATGGACTCTACGACTTTGACTTATCCTCCTAACAGATAACCACTAATGGCTAATAGATAATTACTCCAACATTCTAATAGATAAATACTAATTAAATAATTACTAACTAATTACCAAAAAAACCCTCCTAACCGATTACTGATTGTGCCTCTAATAGACCTGCCCAAATCGACCAGATGTGTGAGTCGTATCAAAATTCTTACCTTAATTTATGCAAAGGATGATGTTCTAAATCAAATTCTTGATTTACACCTTCAAATCCCCTTTCTAAATGCTTCTGGACTTCAGAGACTCTTTCCTGCTTCAACGAACGTTTTTTCCAGCCTTTAGAACCCCAAAAATGACCCTGAACTCGGCTTTAAATGTTTAAGGTCGGTTTAACGTTAGCGCCGCTATCAATTAGAGATTGCGTCACTAACGACATTAGCGTCACTATCCTCCCCTTCGCGACGCTATTGCCAAAAACCTCAGAATAGCGGTGTACTTTCGCATAATGGCGCTATTCGTACCTGATAGCGTCGCTAACCCGTCTATGACAGTTTTCCTGCCCAATTTCCTGCTTAAAACCTCAATACATATTCATCTAGTACCACATGTGTTCCAACAAGATTTTAACCATATTTTCAGGCTTATAACCACACTTTCCATTTCCATTCATAACACATTATAAAATGACCAAAATACCCCTAAGAGGCAATTAGTCATCCTAAACTAATCCTAACCACTTTAGGATATAAATTTAGAATACTTACCAAATCAGAACATCGTGTTACAAGCTCCCCCCTTCATTCAAATGATTTCGTTCCCGGAATCAAGCAAATAGCGGGGGGGGGGGGTATTTCGCCTTCATCTTCTCTTCAGCTTTCCAGGTCACATCGGAGCCTTTATGGTATCGTCATTGCACATTCACCATGTTAATGCTCTTGTTACGCAATGCTCTTGTTACGCAGATGCCTTACCTTCAAGTTGAGGACTAAAATATTTTATACAACTAGACTAAAATATTTATACAACTAGACTAAAATATTTACGTAGCTGCCTTACCTTCCCAACTAGACTAAAATATTTTACACAACTAGACTAAAATATTTACGCAGCTGCCTTACTTTCCCAACTAGACTAAAATATCTTACACAACTAGACTAAAATATTTACGCAGTTGCCTCACCTTCCCAGGTCACGTCAAGAAGTTTGAAAATTTACACAACTAGACTAAAATATTTTAATAAATTAAGAGCCAATCCACCAAGTTGAGGACTTATTTCCAAGTTGGTATAAAGAAGATTAAAGTATTTTAATTTGACTACAAGCGGCACCAAATTGAAGACTTAATAGTCTTGTTCACATGCTACAAGTGGCACAAAAGTTAAATACTTCAAAGAGAAAGAAATGAAGACCTTCCATTCAACTTAAGGACTTCAATCAACATCGAATCGCTTAACAACTCTTTGGCTGAAAAATATTATTATTTGGCCATAGGAATTAATAATCTCAATCAACTTTGTGGAAGAAGCTTCATTAAAGTTTGAGAATTTACACAAATAGACAAAAACATCAAACTGAAATAAGAGCCTACCCACCAAATTAAAGTCTTCGCTCAAATGTCTGGTTGGAAAGTTTTCAACCTGTGACAAAAATTTACACAAATAGACAAAACTTCATTAAAATCAAGTGCATACAACATAGAAGACTCGTACAATCCAAGTCTCTTACATAAAAAAAATGCCAGGTTCAAGAATTTGGGTTGGTTTGGTTGAAAAAAATGATAGAAATTTATAACTTAAGTTTTAACATGCTCAACGAATTAGAGAACCCCAAAATTACTATGAAAGCCTATGGTTGAGAGAATTAATTAATTAGGGATCAAAGTCAATTTAATTAGAAAGAAGCTTCTCTAGAAAAATTATTCTTCATTATTTTTACGTGACTTACGTCAATTAGAGGTTGGAATTTTGGCACAAATAGACAAGAATATATATCACGCCTGAAGAATATAAATAATATTGTTAGATCACAATCTAATAGCCGTTGACTAAACCATGTGGTGGAGGAGGCCAAAAGTATGACGAATGTCTAAAGCATTTCCACGCAAATTCTAATGATATTACCATGAGAATGAATCATTCGAAGTTGCTTCTCTCATATATATATATATATATATATATATATATATATATATATATATATATATATATATATATATATATATATATATATATATATATATATATATATATATATATATATATATATATATATATATATATATATATATATATAGATAGATATATATCCGTGGCAAGTCTGAATGTTTATAGAATCAAAGAGAATGAATCATTCGAAGTTGCTTCTCTCATTTTTCTGTTACTTTTGCTTCATCTCCTTTACTTCTTCCTCTTCTTCTTTTTCAAATAACACCCATAAATGCTCTACTGAACAGGCCTTTGCTTTGCTTCAATTTACCGAAAGTCTTTCCTCCATTAATGACACAACCTATGCTTTACAGTGTCGGGAAGATCTTGGATCTCGTTATCATCCAATTATGATGAACTGGAACAAGAATACGGATTGCTGCAAGTGGGACGGTGTCAGTTGCAACCACTTTACAGGCGACGCAATTGCTATCAACCTGAGTTGTGGAATGCTAAGAGGTACCATCTACCCTAACACCACCCTATTTCGTCTTCCTCATCTCCAAATGCTCAACCTTGCTTACAATGATTTTACCGCTTCCCAACTTCCACGTGAAATCAGTAGTAGTCTCACACATCTCAACATCTCTGAAAGTGGGTTTACTAGCGAAATTTCTTCGGAATTCTTATTTCTTCCTAAATGGATTTCTCTTGATCTCTCAAGGAATGATGGAATGCGAATTCAGCCTTTTGTTTTGAGCAATCTGCTTCAAAATTCTAGTTATTTGCGAGAGCTCTTGATTCCTGATGTTGATGTAGGTTGGGTCTTGCCCACTTATCTTAACATCTCTTCTTCTCTAAAATCACTGGATCTTCGCTCAACTCGTTTGCAAGGTAAGTTACCTCGTAACATCTTCAATCTTCAATATTTAAAAACGCTTGACTTGTCAGATAATGAAGTTACCGGGTCATTGCCGAAAGTCGTAATAAACCAAAGTAGTTTGATATCACTCGATCTTAGTGGCAATCGATTGCAAGGGAAGTTACCTGCTAATATTTTCAATATTCAGAATCTGGAAATACTTGACTTGTCGAGCAATGACTACCTCACTGGTCCATTGCCAGAAGTCAACATGAGCATTAACACCCCTCTCAAGTGGTTGGATGTCTCGTCCATCAACCTATCTGGAATGATACCCTACTCAATTGGTCATCTAAAGTCTTTGAACTACTTGGACCTCACGTCCACCAACCTTTCAGGAGAAATACCCGACTCAATTGGCAATCTCACCTCTTTAAACTACTTGCTTCTCTCTTCCTGTAGTTTCACTGGGTCCCTTCCCAAATCCCTAGTTAACCTTAGGCACCTTACTACACTTTATTTATCATTTAACAAGCTTAGTGGAACTTTGCCTTCTTTCTTGTTTACTCTTCCCTTGCTAGAAGATGTTCTTCTTGGTGATAACATGTTTACCGGAGGCTTACCATCAGAGTTCTTCAACTGTCGATCATTAAGGAAATTATCCCTCTGGAAAAATCAATTTGATGGCGACATTACTCAAGGTTCCACTCAACCATCATTTATAAAACTCGTCAACCTCACTTACCTTGATCTTTCATCGAATAATTTCCGAGGTTCATTGCAATTGGAAACATTGTTCTCAAGCCTACCAAACCTCGAACGACTCTATCTCTCGTACAGTGGACTGACGGTGGTTACCGACAATTCTACCAACTATGTCAACCCTGATTTTCAGTACTTAGGTTTGGCATCTTGCAAACTAACTATGTTTCCCACGTCCTTACGAGCCATGAAATATCTTCAAAGTTTAGATCTATCTGAAAACAACATACACGGTCGTATTCCTGATTGGGCAGGGGAGATAGGAGGGGAATGGTTGTATTATTTGGATCTCTCACATAACTCCATAACAGGCTTGCCACAATTTCGTGATGGATTACAATTTCTATTTCTCAAGTCCAACCTAATTGAAGAACCATTTCCTGTGTCGATCTGCAACATGAAACAATTGATAGCATTGGATATGTCCAACAATAACTTTTTCGGAATGCTTCCGCAATGCTTTGGAAATATTAGCTCCATTCTTTTAATGGTAGATCTGGGAAAAAATCATTTCCATGGCACCATTCCAAACGTATATGAGGATTATGGAAAATTAGAAGGGATTATTTTAAACGGAAATCAATTAGAAGGAGAGGTGCCAAGTTCTTTGTCCAAATGTCAATCCTTAAAAGTACTTGATCTGGGAAACAACCGCTTAAACGGAACATTCCCTAGCTGGTTAGGAGATCTTCCAAATTTGCAGGCTCTTGTACTCAAATCAAACAATTTCCATGGTCCAATTGTATCCTCTCCTCAAGTTAAACTCCCATTTCCAAGCCTAAAAGTTGTGGACTTATCTCGTAACGGGTTTGTAGGTCATCTACCTAGTATATATCTTCAAAATTTCAACGCCATGAAGGATGTAATAAGAATGAGCCCACAACCAGAATATGTGAACATGGGTGGCGTGTATTACTCTGTCATCATTGCGGTGAAAGGTCAACTACTCCCATTTCCAAAAATTACGATTGACTACACAATTGTGGACCTATCGTTCAACAAATTTGAAGGAGAGATTCCAAGCATCATTGGTGATCTTACTTCACTCATAGTGCTCGACCTATCTCACAACAGCCTCACAGGTGGAATTCCATTTGCTCTGGGGAAAATGGCACAAATTGAATCGTTGGACCTATCTTGGAACCAACTCACAAAAGAGATCCCTCGGAGCCTTGTAGATCTGACGTTTCTTGCATTCTTAAATCTCTCCCAAAACCATCTCGTGGGGCGCATCCCTACTGGAAAACAGTTTGACACGTTTGAAGGGAACTCATTTGGAGGGAATCCAGAACTCTGTGGGATTCCTTTGTCAAAAAAGTGTGAGCTACCACATGAACCAAAGATTGAAGACGGTGAAGATACAGAGTTTGGATTTACATGGAGAGTGGTGATGTGGGGATATGGCGGTGGGACTCTACTTGGATTGGTGATGGGATATATCATGTTGTCGACCAGGAAACCAAAGTGGTTGCATGCAGTTGTCGATGCAGGGGAGAATATGATCCAAGCAAGGAAAAGAGAGAGAAGTCATGTTTTTTTGGAAAGATGGAATTAGTTTCTAAAAGGTAATTTGTTTGACATGTTTTCCTATCTCACAAATTTGTGCAAACCAACTCTTTTTTTGTCAAAATATTGGATGCATGCAGGACAATATGTGAAGTTTGTAGTTGGAGATATGTAGCTGCTGATTTGTGTTGGAAATGCACATTTTTAATCATGTTATGTCCTATAAACTAAAATCGTAGTTTTGTCATTATATTGGAAGCTGATTGCCGGCTGTGGATTTATGTTGTTAGGATTCGTTTATGTCATTGTGTCTGTCATGCATCAGTTGTGGATTTAACCTGAATAACCCGACTCGAGTAGTATTTGTACTCATGAAGACTAATGATATTGTAGAGTAAATAAGAGCATGGATACATATTTGAGTCCTCTAATTGTTGAGATGTCGAGTGTGATGTAAGGGCTAATGATTGGTAAGTTTTCTAACATGTTTATTAGCCTATATTTTCATAGCAAAATAACATATCTTAGTTATGAATTGTGATAATTTGACGATTATTTGAAATAAATGTGCAAGTGTTAAAAATGATACAAAAAGTGGTAAAAAAAGAGTTTGAGGAGTTGCACAAAAAGCAGGATCAAAATCTGAAGAATCAGAAGAATGTTCGCAAAAACAGAATAATTTTTACAAAAAAATATTGAATTTAAGTTTATCATTTATTTAAAACTATTTATTGAGAAATAATTATTTTAATTATTTCCTGAATAATTGATTTTTATAAATTAATAAGTTTAATTTAAGTGAAAAAAAATTATTGTTTTTAAAACAAAAATAAAAACAAATAAAATTACCAAAGAAAATCTAAATTATTGTTTGAAGTATTATTAAAATAAAATATTCAAAAATAATTATTTTATTTTCTAAATAGATTATTTTAATCAATGAACTAAATTATTTTATTTAAAAAAGGAGTTTATTAATAAATAAAATTAAATTTCAAATTAAAATAAATGGAAACAACTCCACCACGAAGGAAAGCCTAACACCATATCGGTTCAATCTCCAAAGCCCACCAACACCAGCCCACAAGCTCGCTCGATCGATGCCCACCTTCAGAGCCTGGATTCAGCAACCCAAGATTCGTTCGCCTACCTGCTCCACCTTCCCTCACATATGCGATCCGACTCCAGAATTTGGGTCCGCCTCCGCCGCTAGCTTCTCTCCCAACTAGGGGTGAGAATAATAACCGAAAAACCGAACCATAACCGAAATAACTGATAAAACCGAACCATTTATAAAACCGAACATTTTGGTTTTTATTTTTGATAACTGAAATATAATGGTTCGGTTTTGGTTTTACAGGGAAAACCGAACCAATATTAACCGAACCACCCATAAATATAGTAACATATAGTTTATATGTTACAAATTAAATAGGAAACATTAAATTGACAATATCCAAGCCCAATAAGAAAATCAAAGTCCAAAAAGTTGAAAATAGGGAGAATACGAGTGGTTAGACATGGTCATCAAGTTTTGTCATTTTGTTTGCATGTTTGGAGCGTCACCTACTGCTTTTCATCGCTATCTCTAATCAGAGTTTATGTTAATTATAATCTTGATTTTGGTACACTTTAGTTATGTTAATTTGTAATCTTGTTAATGTTTCTCCTTTTCGGTTGACTTTATGTTAATTGTAATATTGTTTTATTGAGTTCTTGTTTAATGTTAATCACGTAATTGTTGTTCATGTTTTATAGCAATGTACTTTAGTTTTTGTAGATTTTAATCTTAGCGGTTAACCAATATAAACCGATAACCACAACCAACAAAACCGATTTAACTGTTAACTGAACCAATATTAACCATAAATCTAATGGTTAAACAAATGTATTAACCGAATGTTTTGGTTATGGTTCAGTTTTGACTGATAACCGCCCTAAACTGCCCCATACACACCCCTACTCCCAACACATGCCCTAACTGATCCATACCTACCGACCCGTGATCCGCCCCATTCCCTCTCACAGCAACACGCCTCCATCGACATAAAATGGATTTCCAACTGGATTCCGATCCAGCCCAGCTTTGCGCCTGGACCAAGCCTCATTCCACCACCACTATGCGCCACAAGATCCATCTCCTTTTATCCAAGAAACATTGATGCATATTTCTTTTTTTTTTCAATACCAAACTCAATTCCAACCATTTCATCAATCAACAACCATTCATCCAACCTTTATTTCTTTTTATTTCTTTTCTATTGGATTTATTGATATAACCTAAACACTCAATGTTCTTTGCTTTTCATTATATTTTTTTGCTATTAAATTCATCTATTTTTTCATTATATACATTGTCTCCACCTCAACCATTAACACTTTCTTTGGTTTCACACTTCTACACCTTATCATCCCTCATAGTTGTTCTATCTTTCATCACACTCAAAATCTCCACTTTTGTAGACTTTCCTATCATCTTTGAAGTCTCTAAGACTTCCAACTTCTCATATATCATCAAACTTAAAGTTCCAAACCAAGAATTCTCAAGTTTTAAAAGCTTATCATTTGAAGATAAAGAATCTAAGAATATCCAAGAATACAAACATGGGTTTGTATAATTCCATCTGAACAGCTAAATCCTCCCGTGATCGCAGTGATCGCCATCAGGAGTATGTTTTGATTCTTTCTTATTGTATTATTGAGCTTGAACATTTTAGATTCGTTAAATATTGTTTGTGAATTTTTTATGTTTTAAATCATATAAATTGTTGCACTAACTCTATTTATACACCAATTATTTCTCCTGAGTGTAACACGATTCTAACGTGGTCTTCCCACCATACAAAATCATTCAAAGCGGTGTGTAGGACGGAGAGTGAGGATACACCTAGTTCAGTCCCAAATTTATACTATAACTGATACGGCTATGTCTATGTTGCCCGAATAAACGCAATATTAGTAACACACACTCTTTTGGAATTAAATTTGAAACCAAAAGCTATCACCTTTTTTATATATTGAATTTAACTAGCTTAAAATTATTGCATAAAAAGTTTGAAAATATTAATCAGCCCAAACAAAACATAATTACATAACTTATCATACACCACATTATATTTACATAACTTAATAATCCAAAAAATTAAATAACGAATTACTATTGTTGAGTAGCAATATCTCATTTCTCTAGCCGTCAAATGTATTGACTCAAAATTTGATCGTAAGCAAAACACTTCATGGCCAATATGAATCGATACAATATTGTCAAGATTATCTCCTCTAAATATCACAATCTCATTTTTTTCAAATATCTCAATGTTTCTTTACATCCCTATTTTCATTACCATCATGTAACCAAACCTACAAGTAATTAACTATAAGAACCTAAAACTGTCAATCACGAATTGGAGGTTGGAATTAGAATACCAACTTTCCTTCATGTTTTAAAGGTCGCCTCAAAGTATAAAATGGATAATAGTCGGCTCCATTTTAAACACTTAATTCGTTAATTCAGGGTCTAAGGCCTTCCAGAATCAATCATCTAAGTCAGTAGATCCATAAAAATATAAACTTTACAGACATGCATGACCCATGCATGTCCAACCCCAACAACCCCAACCCTAGGTCAAAAGTGTCCAAAAACCAAGCTTAAATCCTTACATGGCTCCAAGAAGGCTTAAGCATGCCCTCTTCCAAGGTCCGGGAGCTCCAAAAAGTGTTTCAAAACCAATTTAGTGGCCTGAAGTTCTTCAAACTCCATACACATAACCATAATGGACCAAAACCACCATATACAAGCCTTAACTCCTATATCTAGGTGAAATAAGCACCAAACGGAAGGCTAAAGTACTTTCAATGGTCCAAAAGTGAAGAACATGTTAGATCTAAGTTGTAGAATGCTCCTTGGCACCAATAGTCTTCTTCTTCCACAAGAAACCTTCAACACAAAGAAATAAAGCTAGAACACCAAAAGGAAGGCTTTGACGAGCTAGGGTATCTCTGGAGGTTGGTGGTTGATGAAAGGGTACCTTTAGGGTTTAGTGCCCCTTAAATAGGGCTTAAGGCCTAAAACCTAGGGTTTTGCACTTACAGCACGTCGCATTGCTAAGCATGATCGATAGCGATGCTATTAGTCGTACTCTGCATGCGGACTTAAACCCTTATTCGTGTCGATATCCATTAAGGTTAGCATCATGAAGTGTAATTCCTCCAAAAATATTTATAATTTAATTCTTTAAAACCTTTAAATGAATATCTGGGACACGGGTCTTACAATTATCTCAAGTCTCGTTTGCCTCATCCCAAAAGGCATAAACTTTAAACTACGTCCCTGAGGATCCGACCCTTTTCAAACTATATTATTTTTAGTATTTTTAGTGGCATTGTATATAATTTTCACATCTTTATCCTCTGTTTCGAGCTTATATTATAACACACATCACACAACAATCTTTTGTTTGGGAAGACCTTCGTTAAAAATACGCTCCCAACAATTTCAAGAGTATGTTGTAAAATAATACACCCTCCACTTAAATAGGAACCATGTATGAAGAAGAAATAAGAATATTTAGACCACGATTACTCATAAATTTAGTTTCTAGTACACAATATAATTATAACTATGAATTCCTCAAATCCACATGTCGTTTTAGCTAAGCTAATACCATGATGAGATGTTGAGTACACATAAAGATTGTAGAAATTTTCCTCTCAGTCAGGTTTTGTACATACAAATACTAAAAGGGAAAATTTATAGCATCTAAGTGGCTAAGTTATAACTATTATGTGTTACATAAAAATAATGTGTAGGTATTACATATTGCCTTTTTATAAAACCTAATTCACTCTTAAAATATGAAAAATGGTAAATTTTATGGTAAGACGAGTGATTTCATATATTTATCCATATTAAGACTAGTTCAACATCCAAAGAGAGATTTTTCCATCAGCACGCAAGTGTGGATCGGCACGGGACTTTGATTCTATACCATCAACACCCTTGAGATTAGCTAATAAGCAAAAAACAATAAACACGTTTCCAATAACAATGTTTACCAAAGATTGGTAAATTAGGTCAAAGCGAAATTATCCCATACATACGAGCCAGATTCTTCAAATGCATGACGTGATAATACATAATAGCACCTCTGGTTAAAGTAGATAACTAATCTATATAACAAAATCCAATTATAATAAGTAAATCGTAAGTATTAGACACAAAGACATTGAGATTTCCCTGGAAAACCCAAGTCAAAAAACCACAGATGCATGAGACCACCGAGAGAAGTACAAGTATTTTTTGCCTAATCTTAGGGTAATTTGAGAGGAAAATGAGGAAAAAAAAAAAGAACTAGGATACGTACATATAAAATCTATCAACTCTCTCGATGTTAAAATAATCAAATAAGGCATTAAACCCCCTTAGAGGATTCACGTAGTTTCGTCGATAGCTCATGAGAATTAGTTGAAGTCGTGCGGATCTATCAGGGCTGAAATTTCGTTACCCCATGATGGCTCCAAAGTCCAAACAGCTGCATCTAGAGCTTGTGAGACTTTGATGAAACCGCTTTGATTATCAGGGCTGACTTTTGCAGTCAAATTTTAACAAATCTCCACATTGACTTCGAAATAAAGAATCATCGCCCAAAACAAAACAAAGCCCCATCAATGCATCAATCAACTAGCAAAAACATATCGAACTCTCCCAACAATGAAATGAATATATCTAGTCTCATCCACTGATTTCCAACGGACTACTATGAACCATAGATTCCAACCGAACTTGTAAAAAAGTCAAATTTAGTCGTGGGAATAACTTTTCATCAAACCATAGATTCCAACTAATCTTGTAAACATATGGATTGCGACATATGGGCTGGTCGCTAAAATTGTTGGCATGGTGGAGGAATCGGTAAGCCTTGCTGCCGTGAAGAAGCTATAGGAGGCCAGCGTCATTGCAGCTGCTGGTCGAGAGGTGGTATGAAGACCCAGCCGGCTAGGTGGGAGCAGCGGCGGAAGTCGTCAGTTGCTAGCGGCCGGTATACCGGTTGTTGGATGAGTTTCTAGCATGTAGGATTGTCGGCGATGAGGAATTTTCAGAGTCAATATCTAGTGTGCGTTAAATAAGGGGACGTCATTCGATGTTCTTCCATAAGCAACATGGACCGAGTTTTGTTGAAATAGGGAGCGGAGAACAATACCGAATGATATTAGCGACAAAATCAAATTTAGACGACAAGCCATTGATGGTGTAAATTAACAAATGTTTGTCGGGGATGGCGGAGTCTGGCTCAAGGTTAGCAAGAAGATCGACCAACTATTTTATTTTGGTGCAATATGCTGTGACGTTGAGGTCGCCCATGACGATGTTTCGGAGTTCACGATCAAGGAGTCGACGACAAACGAGTATGGAGAAAGGCAACGAGCAAGAGAGGTTTTGAGCTGCGGAAAACGGAGCCAATTCTGATGAGATCGGTGACTGCGGTGTTGTGTGTGTGTGTGTGTGTGAGAGAGAAAGATGAGTGCAAATGAGAGGCTGCCCTATACAGAAGGTCCGAAGAAGACCATGTCATTCGAGGATATGGGTAGACCTGACAATGCACTACAAGAAAACAGCGATTTAGGAACGGAAGAATTCCGTTGCTAAACCTTGAAATTCCGTTGCTAAATGGGTTTTGCAACGGAAATTGTTACGGAACTTTTCCGTTACAATAAAGCTCGTAGCGAATGAGTTTGCTACGAACTTTTATTTCCGTAGCAAGTTTGCTACGGACTGATTTCGTAGTGCATGTATTCCGTAGCAACGAAAATCCAGTCCATAGCAAAATTCCGTAGCAAAATAACAATGGATTATAATTCCGTAGCAAAATAACCACGGATTGTATTTTCGTAGCTATTTTCGTAGCAAAATAACCACGAAAATCCAGTCCATAGCAAAATTTCGTAGCAAAATAACAACGGATTATAATTCCGTAGCAAAATAATCACGGATTGTATTTTCGTAGCTATTTTCGTAGCAAAATAACAACGGATTGTATTTTCGTAGATATTTTCGTAGCTAAATAGCAACGAAAATCTAGTCCATAGCAAAATCGGTAGCAATATAGCAACGGAATTTGATTTCGTGACAAAAACCGTAGTTATTCTTGTGTTCGCTACGTAATTTTCATTTCGTGGCAAATGTCGTAGCAAATTTGCTACGGAAAGTCATTCTGTAGCATAAACCGTAGCAATTTGGCTACGGAAAGGTCTTCCGTAGCACCTTTCCGTTGCTATTTGGCTGATTTCTTGTAGTGATGGAGCGGGTTTGGAGCGGATCGGCATTGATCGAAACCCTTTTAGCAAATTCCAAAAACTTATCCAAACCCGATCTGTAACCCGCAGGGTTTTGAATAATCAAACTCATGCCCTTATCCACCAGATCAACGATTATGTATTCCAACAAATACAACATGAATCGCCTTTTTACTTAATACTTATAAGAAACTTTTCATAATAAAAAAAACGTCTAATGTAGTTTAATACTTAAAATAACAATTCCAAAACAAAACAAATGTCTACTATTGCAAAAATACATGAGAAAATATAGACATTGAGATGCATCTAAAAAAATCCAGAGTCCAACCGATCCACGCACTGGACAAACGTAAGCACATATAAGTACATACTAAGTTGTAATAGTAATAATGTATAAATAATAAATTTATGTTTTTATAATTTACACGGGACGGGTCATTAATGGATTGGATCGATAGTGATCCAAACCCAACCCTTTTAATAAAAGGGTTAACGGGTACGAATTATTAACGGGTAAACGGATCACAAACAATGATCCAAACCCACAAATTTTGCGCGAGTTTGGAGCGGATCAGGGTCAAAATCCGCTCCATTGCCAGGTCTAGATATGGGCCTTAACAGACATGGCAGTGGAAGAAGTCGATGAATGAACTCTGGTTTAGTGCCGACGATTGTATTATTATTTGTGAAAAGAAAGAGGAAAAAGAAAAATATTGAACATAATGAAGACATCTTTGACTATTATTAGAAAAGATTACCTGTGGTGGAGGTCAGTTGCGGAGGGTTGTAGTCAGCGATAGGGTTTTAACCTAAAACTCTGCATCTCATCTTAAATGGTTTAATTGATTTCCTTGCCAAACACATTACATGCAATAAGTACATATACATATAATAAATCTCATCTTAAATGGTTTGATTGATTTCCTTGCCAAACACATTACATGCAATACGTACATAACTACATATACATGAAATCATGAATAAAGAGGCCTTGGGCCACAATGTCACACTATAGAAAGCTAAGCTACATATACAGTTTTACACCATCGGCCCATACTAAATACATAAGCCCGTAAAGCAGCACACACTAACAGTTTGAGGAGTCATTTGTATATAACACTTGCACATAGTTCCTCTTATGTAGAGGTTGTATTATTTTACACATTCTCGTGACTTTTGAATATGACAAATATCAATACTAAGCAAAGAAATTACTAATCCTTGTATTAATTTATATTACATCGTACTCTTGACTGTTAAATATGAGAAAAAAATATTATATAGAGATTTACTTTTAGATTTTCTGACTAAAAAATCGAAGTATTACGTTCTCCCCTTCATTGTGATAAAACTTGTTTTAATAACGAAAATTAATCTGATTGACACAAAAGTTCAAGCATGAAACATTTATATTTCTGAAACCCTTTTGGAGTTTAATCTTATCACAAGTTTCTCGAGTTTTGATGTTCTATAATAATGAATTAAGTTCCTTGTAAAATAATGGGCTCAATCAGCTCCTAAAGTGTATGTTAAAAAAAATCTATTTATTGAAATTGTATTGGAAGATAGAGATGTTCATCTTTAAAACCAAGCGATTGACTGATAACTAGTATTGTAACCAAAAAAACCAGTTGAGTTATACCGGTTCCTAGTGCTCAGAGTTAATTTGGATCCTATCGCTCAGAGAATCAAGTCAACGTATATAGTACAAGATGAGTTTAATAGCTTTCTGCAAATAAAAACTTATCGAGATTTGAATGCTTTTACATGTTTTTAGCATTTACCAAAACTGATATTGGACTAGCAATTTCTACAAATACCTTTTCGGAAAAGTCAAAGGTTTGGACACAATTCCAAGTTTCAACTTTATGGTGATGAATAGACCTTAGTCAGAGATTTAAATTCAATGTGCCACTATGTCTAAAGGACCTTGCTTCCATTTTGATGTTATATAACATCACAGGATCTCATGGGTTGATACAAGTAAACAGAATGGGGAATTCAAAGTTTCTTTTCCCTTTTCTTTGTTTCTTTTTCTTCATATCTTTTGCTTCTTCTTCTTCTTCTTCTTCTTCACCTTCATCCATTAAGAACCATTTGTGTCAAGTTCAACAAAGCCTTTCTTTGCTTCAATTTAATCAATCACACATATGATGATGGCAACATGACTGTTCAGACACTCCTATGCCTAGCGAGGCTGGGTTTAGATTATGATCCACAAATGTTGAACTGGAACAAAAGTAGCGATTGTTGCACATGGGACGGGGTCACTTGCAACCATTTTACCGGTGATGTTATTGGTCTTGACCTCAGCTGCGGTATGCTCCGAGGAACCATTCACCCAAACAGCACCATCTTCCACCTTCCTCGCCTCCAAACCCTCAACCTTGCTTTCAATGATTTTGGTTATTCCAGCCTTCCGCATGAAACCTTGTATCTGTCTGCAACCAAGTTATCAGGAGAGATACCATACTCCATTGGCAATATGAGGTTTTGTAATACTTTATATCTCAATTCCTGTAATTTCACCGGCTCCATTCCGAACTCTCATATTTTGTTCTTAGGAAACCAAAATGGATTTATGCCATTGTTGATGAACAAGAGCTCAAGATCCGGAGGAGGGACAATGTAAGATACATGCATATTGGAAAATAAGTTACAAGTTTCATATTCTTCTAAATTTCAAAGAAATTAGCATCCCCATCTTTGTTTCCATATATTTCCTTCTATACAAACTATTAGGAATATCATTCGTGTCAATTAGAATCATATTTATGTATAAAGAAAATTGACAACAAGGAATTTGTTTAATTAAATCCTCATACCACATTCATTTCTTTAACTTTCAAAGATGACTATAATCGGCAAAATATACAATTTTGTTCCAAAGCAAAACATTGGGTTTTTCTGTTTACTGGACAGAGATATCGATAAAACAACCTATAGTATCCTAAAATATGGATGTAATCTGACCTGGTTCCAGAAACTTTTGTACAAAAAATTTAAAAAAAAAAAAACAGAAATCAAGTGTGGCTGGTTGTTATTGTGTTGAGCTCTACAACTTCAGAAGTTGTTGATGTTCTACCTCCAGCATTTCCTCTTTCAACTTCATTGTCATCCTCCATCTTCATAGTCTCTTTTGATGCATCGTACGATGCATGCAATCCCACTAGAAAATAGTATGTGAGCAAGACCACAGTCCACGCCATGAACCTCAAGAAAGATGCTCCATCGATTGATCCCATCATGAACAAGTTCAATGCAATGCTACAAGATGGCAGCCATGGAACCAATGGCGCCCCCCACAGCCTTGGGCTCCTCGCTTGCTTCACCATCAATCTGATACCCAGTGTTGATAAAAACCAAACTCCCACAACAAAAAGATACACCCCCAAACTATTTACTCCCCATGCCCAAAGTAAAGCAATCCCCATAGCCGAACTCACTATCAACACCAACAACACAATCAGCTTGTTTCTATCTTGATCGGATGTCACCCCTGTTGAGTAGTATCGTCTGACTAACAACCCAATTGCCACCAACGAGAAAATGAAGAGTGTGGAAATTGAAAGAAGACTTGCCAAGACATCGAGGCTTGTGAAAAACGCCACAAGGCAGTTTGCAGCAGTCATTATAATGGCGGCATTCACCGGTGTCCCAAGTTTCTTGTGAATGACGGCAAGAATGGGTGGCGCCATGTGAGTCCTAGCAATGTGAGTAAAATACCGAGATTCTGCTATGATGGTCGCCAGCAGAACAGTAGTCATTCCTTTTAGTGCACCCAAGCCGACTAAAAACTTTGCCCAGTTCATTCCCACAACTTCAAATGCAATTGTGAAGGGAGCATCAACGTCGATTTTGTTGTACGGTTGCATTAGGCAAATTACGGTGGCCAGAAGTGAGTAAGTGGTGATAACAATTAACATGGATCCCACTAAACCAATGGGTATATCTCTCCCCGGCTTCTTGGTTTCTTCTCCCAATGTTGCCACTCCATCAAACCCAACATACGCAAAGAAAAGCACAGATGAAGCCTTGAAAATACCCCGAATACCAAAAGGCGCAAACGGATCAAAGTTGGCTGGATCAGCCTTTGTTGCTCCTGCTATAATTATGAAAAGCAGGACACCAATGTGGATTATGGTTGCCACAGAATTGAACATTGATGATCCTTTGACACTAAAAGATGCAATGATACAAATGATAGTAGACACCGCTGCAGCCATCGGGTCCAAGTATTCAAAACCCTCTCCCATGGATGGGACGTGTATACGGAAATCATTAGGCTTATGGTTGCATAAAGTCGCAAAATATGAAGTCCAAGAACGCGATACACTGGCTCCAGCTACAACATACTCAAATAAGATATTTCCAGCTGCAATGTACGCGACAAAGTCACCAAGCTCAACTCTTAGGTAAGCAAATGAACCTCCGGCCACAGGAAGTTCAACTGCAAACTCAGTGTAGCAGATGACAGAAAGTAGAGCAGCGCAACCTGAGATCAGGTAGGATATTAAAACGGCTGGACCAGCCAAATTATGAGCCGCTTCTCCTGTAAGGACAAATACTCCAGCACCCATCACGGCTCCAACACCAAACCAGATGAGGTCAAACCAATTGAGGGTTCGTTTCATCTGGTTCTGGCTTCGAGCACGCATACCATGGATCTCATTATCATCTGAGGAACGGGCTAAGAGACGTTCTTTCAAACGGGCTCTAGTTTCTAGTAAGGCCTTGCCATAGTTAGACCAGCTCTTGAATGATTCTTCTGGGAAGAAATCTGATCTCACACATACACAAGATTTTTTCTTTGGATCATGGTCAACATCCCTGTCTTGTTCAATAGTAAGGTTGTCATGGTCATTAACATTTCCGGAACCATCACTAATATTGACAGTGTTATTGTCATTGCCAGCATCATTGCCATTGCCAATATTGCTAGTACTGTCATTGTCATTGTCATTGTCATTGTCATTGTCATTGTCATTGTCATTGTCATTGTCGTTGTCGTTGACATTATCATTCTCATTGTCATTGACACTACGATTACCATTGTCACTACCATCCTCATTTCCATTGTCATTACTGTTGCGACTCCCATTGTCATTACTATTGCCACCACCATTGTCATTACTATTGTTATTGTCATTGCTACTATTGGTGTCATTGTTGTTGCTATTGTCATTAAGATTTTCGTCATTGCCAGTGGCATAGGTATCCGCCATCTTTGATGTCCTGAAATAGATTTTAAAATCCCAAACGGAAATCAGAAAAAAAAAAAAAAAAAAAAAATTGAGACCCAGAGGTGTCTGCAACCCCTATTACCTTTCTTTTTTTTTTTTTTTGCAAAAAAGTGGAACTATATATTGACCGATGAAACTACAATGGCCCGAGCAAATATAGCTACTGATCAAAAGATCTGTCAAAAAACTCTTTAGGTGATATTGGAATAAATGGAAGCCGACGCCAAGCCCATCCGAACACTTTTTCCTAGTCAATTGCTAGTGACACCAAATTTCTACAAGAATCCTTGTCATGTTACAATTATATCTAGAATAATTAGTTTAATCACTCCTTCAAAATTCAGGATAGTACTTACTTTCCGGTTTTAGAATTGACATGAATTTCTTCGTAGATTTTAGATTTCTAATACAATTACTAGACCCAAGAAGACCAAAACCAATCCAACAACAAAATTTACAGACATAGAATTGTACATTGCAATTTTGCAATGATCTTAAATGCCATGAAACTTCTGTATATATTCAAGACGTATGATATGGATATGCGTTACCAACTCGATATTATATAAACTGTGAGTGTATTTTAACTGAAAATAATTTTGAATACACAATATATCCATCGTTTTCCTAACTATAACTAGATTGCTTGGAATGCACTAGACTTCAGCATTTCAGAACTACGGTTAATTAAAATGGAAGATACGTACCTGTTGATTGTTGTATTGATCTTCGGAAGTCTTAGAGATTGGGAGGAATGAGGTACATATGTAAGATTTATACTTAGAGAGTGTGGGTGCGACGGCATACAAGTAGGGTAATTAGTTAAGGAGTTTCTAAGAATAGCATGTAAGAGCGACCAAGTGCTTGAATCAAGATGCTGATCTATATCTAATTGGGTAAATTAAATATATTCCTTAAAAAAATTGTATTTTGGCTTTTATATCATTTATTTTAAATGAATAGAGAATCAGGGTATAAAAGTAAAAAAAAAAACCTATATTTTAAGTTGTTTAATAAAAAAACAAGTGGAAATACCACCTCTCATATGGAAAAATAGGGAAAATAAATTGTTTGATTATTTTTTCTATGTTAAATACAAATATTAAAGACAATTTGTTTATTATAACATCATATTATTAATTTTTCAATATGACATTATACTTTTAAAAATCTATGAAATTATAGCAGTGTCATCCAAAAGCAAAACAATTTTCACTAATAAATATTAGATTATCACCGTTGTGATGACTTGGTGATGATCGTTTGAGATTTAAGCAATCCATATAGATTTAACTCGTGTTCAAATTCCACAAATGCTTCAATTTAAGGAGGTCGTCATTCTAAAAGTTTCAACTCACAGTGTAGTATTTTAATAAGAAGAAAATATTTGCAAGCATGGTCTTATAATCTATTACTTTTTTCAAAGAGTTATTCACTAAAATGATGATAATTAGAGGTGATATATATTACATAATTGATACAACCAAGTCATGGAGGGAGCTCAAAATCCAAAGTAAAAATTTTCGTTTTAAAAACGGTTCAAATACATAAAACAGGTTGTCAAAAAAACATGCGTTGTGTTTTCTTTTTCGCCATTTCAACTTTTTATTTTTGTATGTCTTTTTCACTAATGTTATTGGTATTTGGTTAGTTTTAGGATTTTGATGTTGTTGGTGTTGGTTCAATTATTCTATAGGGTTTGCTACTAAGGTTTGATGCTAGTGGCACTCATTGTCTAGTGAGGGTCATATGGCTAACTTGCTTACATCCTCCTTGTTGGTTGTTGTTGGTTGTTGGCCACCATATCCGAAACAAGGATTTGTTACGGTAGAGATTGATCATCAATTGGAATGAGTGTCTAATATTTAGGTAGACATTATTTGTTGGTTTCATGTTAGTCAAATAAAAAGGAGGCGTGTGGATGAATTGTTAAAGGAAACCGTATAGGGGTGCTGATTGGCATGTATGGATGTTGAATAACATTAGGATGCTTGTGAGGATCTGAAATCAAAACTAGAGATTCTCACGGATTGTATTTGATAAATCGAGCTTCAACGTACTATCGAGGATCAACACTTTTTTGATGTCTTGGTTGAAAAGTTCTAGATGATTGACCAAGTCAATGCTCTTTCTCATGGGAAGAAGCAGCTTGTTGGTCGTTTTGGCTTTCTTAATGGGACATGGATTGGGGTTTTTTAGCATTAGTTTGTCTAGATTTTCGAACCATGTTCGTAGGTCATTTTAGTTTGCTCACCTACTCGACCATGTTTGGGCATTATGTGTTAAGTATGATATTCAATTGGTTAGAGCCCTTTGTCTCATGAAGCATGCTATGCCCCCTTCTATTATGGGTTCGTTGTCTCTTTCGCTATGCCGTACTGAAATGATTGTTTCCCTTGATGACCTGGCATCTAGAGATTATGACAATGAACTTGGTGTGGATGTTACAATGTTGCATTAACTTTAGTCATGGATGGGTGGTATTATTGAGGAGACACGTCCCAACTGATAGAATATGTTATTCTATGTAACCCGACCAAGTATTTTTAAATGTCCTATTTTTGTTAATATAATAATCAGTTTGTAGGCAGCACATTTTTAATGTACTTATTTTTATCGGATGTTTTATTAAGTACATAAGACCATGATTATTGGCTTAAGATCCATTGAACCAAGAACAGGTTCAGTTTGCCCATTGTTGGAATGAGCTTTACTCGCTCTTTTCTTTATGTCATTGTTGGAATGGGCTTACCAAAAGTGGTTTAAAGAGTCTATATTAGTTGGAATGTGTTTTAATGTCTCTTGCCATTACTGGAAAGGGACAAGAGGGAGCTTGGTTGCCATTTGAACATGTCGCCAAGTGATTGGTGAGCATGCTTAATTCCCATGCATGTTACAAAATGATTGACAGGCATGATATTTGATTTGTACATTTGAATTTGTTTACAACTATATCAAGTTTCTTGGTAGCAATGCTTGATTAATTGCTTTACATGTTACAAACAAATTGTATAAAGAACTTCCAATAAATTGAATTGTTTTTAGTTTATGATGTTCCATGTTCTAGGTATTTGTTAATCGTTGAGATGTTCAAGGGTGTTTGAGCCGCTTCGGTGCAATTCTTTTACATGATACAATCCTTCCCAGTATGGACCTAACTTGTCTTGTGGTTGGTTGTGGCTGAGTTTGTTTTTTTGCAAGACCAAGTCACCAACTTTGAATGCTCGTCCTCTGATACAATTGTTGTAAAATCACTTAGGTCTTGTTACCTTTTGACTTAATGTGTTTAGTAATGACTTTGATAGATATATAGTGTTTCTTTTTGAATTAATATAAACATATGGACTTAATGGGTTAAGGCTGGGGGAGCAGTCAGCATGCGCTGAGCATGCTAAACTATGCCACATCAGCTTAGCACATGCTGACAAAATTTGGTGGGAGCAGTCAGCATGTGCTAACCATGCTAAAATGGTCAAGTCACATGCTAAAAGGTACAAGTCATGTTGCTGATGGCGAGGTTGCTGATATATTGGCGAGGGGTGGATGCCGACAGCGAAAGCGAGGGAGGAGGGTGTGGTTTGGCGAGGCTTGGCGAGCTTTTGGCGAGTAGCGAATTGCTCCCCCAGCCTAAGTGAGGGGAGGGTGTCTTTAATATATGTCCGTCATAGTCATTTTACGATTTCAATTGTTATAGTGATTCTAAGAAAATAGTAATTTATTAATCAACTTCACTTTTAGATAAAAATGTTGAAATGGTAACTTTGTATTCGGATTATACATATCATCCAAAAAACAATGTTTATTTATACAACACTTATTCTAAAAAAAATTATTTATCCATTTAGAACTTTCACATGTATCAATTAGTAAGAAAAAAACAAGTAGACTAAATTTGAAAACTAGTCAAGCATCATATAAGGCGACAAACGTGTTTGTGAGCAACATGCATAAGGTTGGGCGGTATGGAAGCGGGAAGGAAGTAGGAAGAAATGTGAGTGGGCTGATGTGGCTCAACGGTACCCGACGGGAACACCATCACATCAACTCGGGTGTCTATGGGGTGTCCGTAGACACCTATTGGGTTGTAATGCTTTACAATATTTATCTTATATTTAAGTGATGGACACTAGCAAGATTTATAGATGGACACCATTAAATTTTTTGGATGAACCAATTTAATTAACAATGGATTAAAAGATTATTAACAAAATATCACTTCTTATAAATATTAACAGATATTTTGAATTTTTAATCTTTTACGTTAGCAATTTCTAAAATAACATAATACATAGGATGAGGTACCCCAAATATATATATATATATATATATATATATATATATATATATATATATATATATATATATATATATATATATATATATATATATATATATATATATATATATATATATATATATATATATATATATATATATCCTATCCTAATAAATAAGTAACTTTTGTACACTTGTCATCACCACATTGAATTTGACACATGTCATTTTTTGGTAATTTTGATTTAAAAAAAATTATTTGACCGTTTCTCTAAACTTCTTCAAAAGTCGTTTCCTAAAAATCAGCCTTCAAAATCCGTTTCCTGAAAATCAGCCTTCAAAATCCGTTTCATGAATATTGATTATCAATGCTACGTACACAACAAACCTTTCATATCTCTCTCAAAGGAGCTCCTTCATTGTCATCACACCAAAACGATACTCTCACAAGAAGAATACAAATTGTAACTGATTCGCCAACCACATCTGTAACTCACCGATGACGTCTCTCATCCCTCACCAACGACATCTGTAACTTCGTTGGCTGGGGAATCGATTACAGGTTTCTCAATTTCTGAATTTTTGTTCGGCATTTACATTATCTGATTTCTAATTAGCGACGACAATGAATTTGATTATTGTTCCTCTAATTTCGATGAATCATTTACTAAGTGGTTTGACAGGTAAAATTAAAGGTTTACACGAATTCCGATTTGAAATCTTGCACTCGAAATTTTAAATCCGATATGGTTTTGGGCGTCGGAGGGTTTGGAACTGTTTACAAGGGTTGGGTGGAGGAAAAGACAATGTTGCCTTCCAAACACGGTACCGGAATGATGGTCGCTGTCAAGAAATTGAATAATGAAAGTTTTCAAGGCTTTCAAAAATGGCAGGTGTGTTATATGTATCTGTCTTTATTGCAACTTGTTAACTTTCGTTTTTGGATATGAATTGAAAATTTGGAATTTGTAGCGAAATTTATTTTAGGAAAAGTAAGCATTATGAGGGTATATGTGTCCCTTTATGTTTAAACAAAGATAAAATTCACTTCTCCCACAATATTTGCCATGTGATCGATCTCAAAAAATATGTAATAATCGTCTTTTCTGTTGCGAATATGTGGAAACTCTTTCCAGTTTTTGTAAAGATGATTACATTGAAGGATAGGTTCTATGGAAAGTCAAAGGCAACCACGTTTGTTATGATGAATTATTGAATTTAAAAAATATATAGCAAAATGCACTCACTTCAATTCTTTTTGTAACTTTGAAAATCGTTACTCAAAAGTCAAACCACTGACTTTTCAAAGTTGACTATTTCGAGTTCATCCATTTCTGATAGTAGCTGTGATGCTAACACACCAAGCTCTCGTAAAAGACATGGGTAAGATTCTTCGATCACTTTGCCACTTTACTTAACCTAATTTTTTACTCAATTGACTTTGATCTCATTTATTTCCATCAATTTATATCGAGTTGCAGCAGTAGCAATCAAACTAAACGTTCATCACAAGCAGGCTGGACAGATCACGAGGTTGGTTGATTACTATTTCCCTAATTACACTTGAATCAACAATTTAACACTTATTTTTCATATATTTTCTGTATCAGGATAATCTATTAACTGATGTAGTGAAGAAATACAACGGGAGGAATTGGAAGAAAATCGGTGAGAGCTTGCTATCTTGCAGCCAACAGCAACCAATTTACTAAAATTAAATTTTTTTTAGTTTTAACGTTATTATTTTTTGTGTTGTGAAGCTGAACGTATTCCAGGAAGAACTGATGTTTAGTGTTTACATCGATGGCAAAAAGTTCTTAATCCTGAAATAGTCAAAGGACCATGGACAAAAGAGGTAAACTTTGATTATTTCGTTTCTTAATTCTTATATTTCGTATTCATTTGTTTTTATAAATCCAGGAAGATGACCATATTATAAAGATGGTCGACTCTCATGGCTGTATGAAATGGTCGGTCATTGCAAAGGATTTACCTGGTCGAATTGGCAAACAATGTCGTGAGAGGTCAGTCATGTTACATATTACTCTATCAATAGTAATGTACTTTCGATTAAAATTTTTACATTATTTCTCTGATGGCACAATCATTTAGATCCAGCGATAAAGAAATAAGCATGGAGTCAACAAAAGGAATCAACTCTCACATATCACCACCAGATTTACGGTAACAAATGGGCCTAAATCGCTAGATTTTTACGTGGCAGGTATGCTAAATCATGTTATTACACCTTTTTATAACAATTTTAAATGAGTAAAATTTTAATTTACAGAACTGATAACGCGATAAAGAACCGTTGGAATTGCTCTTTGAAGAAGAAATTGGATCTAAACATCTATTTCATAAAAGATGTTAGTTAAATGTTTTTGTTTATGCTTTCAATTGTTTATTTTGTAATTGAGTTAAAGCTGTTTTATTTCTAAATAAATAATAATAATAACTTTCAGTGCAATAATGGGGACATTTTGATGGTCGATTAGTAAATCTTCCTGGCTAAAAACTGACTTTCTCCTTTCCTATCTTTAATTATAAAATCAAGGTTTAATGATAAGTATTATATATTGATAATGAAATATACAATTTTAATACTTAAAACAAAATTAGTTTACTAGGTGTTTTTATTATAAATATTTAGATTTAGATATTAGCTTTGGTGATGGAATTTGAAATGGAAATACTTGAAAATGCATGATGAGTAATTAAATCCGTTTTGAATAAACTAATATGATTACTGATTAAATCCATTTTGAATAAACACGACAGGATAATTTTTATTTTTTTTCATAATTAGTATGAGATGGAAAAAGTATAATTTTATTGTACATTTATTCTACAAAATTTTAAGACTATATACTAATTGAATATGTAAATTTGTTTATTTTGTTAAATAAGTAATATTATATGCATAAACAAATATGACAAGTGTTTGAAAGGAAATAAATTACAGAAACGAAACTATTAGACGTCTGGAAACTACCTGACAAAATGAACCTAATTGCACCGATCAAAGAAAATTTTCGGTTTTTGTTTAACTAAAAATTGTACGGGGTAATAGTGGTTGAAATGTGGTTGGCCACTTCTCTTGGACAAAAGAATACATAAAATTGCGGAAGTCCTTTGAACATAAAATATTCATAAGTTTATGTTAATTAGGGTTTTTTTTTTTTTTTTTTGTTTTTTGTGTTTTATATAGTATTGCTTTTCCAATTAGATTACATTTTTCATAATTATATATTTTTATTTTAATTATGTTTATGTTTAGTTTGTTATATAATATTATTTATGTTTAGATCTTATTTAACAATATTTTTGTACCATCCCGTGTAATACACGGGTCTTACAACTAGTATATATATATATATATATATATATATATATATATATATATATATATATATATATATATATATATATATATATAGGGCTAGGTTATAATAAGAATGACAATTATTGTGTTACCTTGTAACCAAATCCTGACCATTAGATTTCATTCTCGTAACAATGAAAAAAAACACATTCTTAACAGAATAAGTTTTTGACATAATGAGTTCTAACCATTCTTAAAAGAATGAACTAAATTTTGTACATTCTTAAAAGAATGTGTTTTAAATGAGTGGTCCAGATTGAGTTTCAAGGTTACACAATACTTGTATGGATATATTTGATCCTATCCCTATATATATATATATATATATATATATATATATATATATATATATATATATATCTATACTATATTATAAACCATATATAAATTACAACCTCTAATGCACAATTGTCTTAATGTCTTAAAAATATACAACTTATTTAAGCATGAATATATCAGATCTGATTTTAGCCGTTGATGATTCTTAAATCAATCTTAACCTTTGATATTTGATGATCCACACAAACAAATTTAAACCAATCAAAATACTTCATTTCAAATTTCAAATTTCAAATTTCTAAAAATCACATTATAAATGAACAAGATCTCCAAACAAATCTTTACACCAAACATTTTTACTCTTCACTCTTCTATACCTGTACAAATTATGTTGAGGCCTTTCACCAACCAAATAGTGCTTGACCAGTCTTGAAGTGTTGTTGCAGCATTATGTCTATGTTTACACATTTTGTATGGATCAGCTTATATTTCTCCATTTAATGTTTTCCTGTGGCAAATAGGCATCATTTAGTTTAAAATCATGTATTTACAAAATAAATGTATTTTTCATTTGTAATTTTTTATTATATTATCAATTTATTTTCTGCATACTACATAAATATTAAAAACATGTCTTTTTACAGGTTGATGCAACTGTTTCTTCTTTAGTCTGTTTCCAGGTTGCTGTAATTGTTGGTTATTTTTGATATATTACGTTTTGTTGTTTTTAATGTTTAAAGGTATATGAAGAAATATATAAAATCAATGGTTCTAGCTAACAACAATTCATTTTGATATTAATAACAGACCACACAATAATCGAAATCTAACAACAAAAATAAAAAATCTAAATCTAAAAACAAATATCAGAAGACTCAGTAAACAATCTAAAAAATAAGATCTATCAAATCTAGAAAACAATTATCGGAATCCAAAATCAGTAAACAATTAACCAAAATCAGAACCGGAAATCGCATTTGACGGAATCAGAATCGAAAAAGAGAATGCTGAAAACTACCAAACCTGTGGATCATCGGGAGAAATTTGAAAATGGAAACCTGTGGATCATCGGGCAAAAAAATCGAAAACGGAAACCTGTGGATCTGGATCAAGAATCAGAGAGGGGTTAGCAGGGCAACGTATATGTTGCCTCCGTTGAGTTTAGGGTCGGGTTTTGCACCAGAAGGTCACCGGAGCTCGGAACCAGTGGCGGAGTGACGAGAACCGGTCATTAGATCGCCAGAAACGAAGGTTGCAGGTTGGTTCGGGTGGGTGCGACGGGAGTAACAGATCGGCTTATAAGGTTAGTGGGTTTTGCATTGGAGGCTTGTCGGTGCAGATGGGTTCGATGCTTATGGGTTCGGTGGTCTTGGATCGCGGCGAAAGAGCCAGTTGCAGGTGGCTAGGAAGCAGATCGAGGTGGTGCGTGATCTGTGCCGTTGGCTACGAAGTAGATCGAAGTGGTGGATCGGTGGATCTGCGGGAGAAGATGTAAGGGGAGAGCCGGATCGGTGGATCTGTGGGAGAAGATGGAACCTGAAGGAGAAGATGGAGCGGCTAAGTGAACAAATGATTTTAGGGTTAGGGTTAGGAATAGAAACATCTCTAAAAGAGAATATGATTTTCGAGACTTCAACTCTCCGCCTCTCCGGATATAATTTCCATGTTTATATTTTGTTTAAAGATGATTTTTAGACCTTTTATTCTCTTCTATTAAGAAATTAAGAAGTTATTTAAAATTACTTTTATTGGTAAATATATTTCATCATACGATAAATCAGTTATTATGTAATTAAATTTATTTAAATAATAAATCAAAACATAGTTGCGATTCGTTTGACATATTGGTAAAATTATATACATTCATCATACGAACAAGATGAAGAGCAAATAATTAATTGTTTGTGGCATTATCATATAATAATTAATGTTGTGTTAAATGTGCATGGATACTCGAGATGGTTCGGCCTGAAGTCAATTTTAAAGACTTTGTATGAGAAATCCAATTTTGAAGTAATCATTTGGAATTTTAATACTTCATAGTTAAGGGTTACTTCAAATATTGAATAATCGACTATTAATATAAGATACAACTTTTAACACTTATTTATGTGACAACGTACACTTGAGAAATCCAGAAGCTTGAAATCTATTATTCTAAACGTCCCTTAATTGCGAAAATGAAACAATACATCGTTAGCAAAGTATACATTGGCAACAAACTATTGATCGAAAGGAAACTATGTAATGTCGTCCATCACATCAGCAACATACTTTGATCATTTATATGAAACAACCTTCCGAAAGAATTCTAATATCTGCTGGCATTTCCGTATACATGTTATTTGAATATAAACATACGTTTATGTTTAACCCGAAACAATCTTCTGAAAGAAAAGAAACGAATCGTACATAAAACTATTCGTCAGAACGAACTTTTTCGACACAACATCGTGCGAGTAACTCAAAAACTTTTGAATACGTCAGGTTCTTTTTAAATCCTTTGGGTGAAATTTGCCTCGACGTATGTTTCCCCCGTAATCCTACAAATTCGTAATTTTTGGCATGTTTATTTTGCATAAAAAAATCTTACTACAAGAAACTAATCGACATTCGAAAATACTCGCCGAAAGAAATTATTCGCTGTCGTCGCATCGCGCGGGTATAGTCTTGTACTTTTATTATTGTTGTTATTATTGCATTGTACTTTCCTTAAATGCAAGTTCTGCCCAAACTAAGCATTTACTTAGTTTTAATTTTTTCGGATTATAGCCTTGTACTTTTTGTTTTTTCAAAATTTGTTAGATTTAAGAATTTTTACAGTTTTGGTCCGAAAAATTGTTTTGCCCCTATGTTTACTTTGTCTTTTTTTTTTTCAGATTATAGTATTCTACTTATATTTATCATTTCATTGCAAAATATTCCTATAGTTCCAAACCGATTTCTAAGAGTTTTTTTCCATTTTTGGTCCCACACTCTCGGGTATTTACCATCCCATATATCGTTGGAAATGTAATCAGTCGCCCGAAAAGAAATTAATCACTCTCATATTCGCCAACTCCCCCTCCCATCTGCAACCTAAAACCTAAAAAGTAATTGCCGAAACAAAACTATTTGCCGCCGCAGCATTGCGCGGGTACGCACCTAGAAACAAGATCATTTATGACAATATCAATTCTTGAACATGACGAAAAAAACCAAACCGAAACCATAAAAATAAAATTCATAGAATCGAAACTGAATTGCTTAATCGTTTTCGGGACGGTTCCGGTTTACAACATAACGGATACGTTTCGCCGCTAGAAACAAAAACGTACTTATATTTTCATACCGAAAATTATTCGTCGAAATGAAACTAATGTTCGCCATCGATAATAATTAATCGCCAAAAAGAAACTATTCTCCGGCCGCCGCATTGCGCGGGTACGCAGCTAGTATATATATATATATATATATATATATATATAGACACACACACACGTTTTAAGTCTTTGGAATTTTCCAGAACTGCCACCTTCAATCTTTCTTTGTTTTTTTTCCACCGTCGGATAAATTTCGCATACGGCTTGATTATTGCATCTTGTTCAATGGTTTAGCCTCTTTCTTCAACGTCAGTTACCTTTCTTTTAATCCCTCCATGCTATCGTATTGTATTTATGAAAAATCGTCATAAAAAGTTATAAGAAATTGACTAGTTTTTTAAGCTATGGTTAATTTTTGTCACCGAAGTTAATACTATTTTGCTTTAATAAAATTATTGGCAACACGACTCTGACAATCAATCTTTTTTACTCATTTATATTCATCTTCACTAGATATACATGATCTTGAATCCTACATGATCTTGAATCCTGAATTCAATACTGCTTAAGAAGGATAAAATCACCCATTCGAGACTTTTACCAAAAAAGTTAATTGTCATAGTCAACATTAGAGAACTCAACAAAAAGTCAACTATGTTGTTTAAATCCTCATAGTTGCAATTTGTTATAGGTTTTACTCAATTATTTCGTGCAAATTCCAATAAAAACAAAAATCATCGTACTTTTCTAAATTTAATATATCATCACCAAATTATTGTGATTAATCAAGACAAGTCATCGAATAATCATCGTAGGCCAAAAATATTATCGCCTCGCTTCGTAATTTATTTTGTAAAAGGAAAAATATCTCTTACTCTAAATATTTCATGGAAAACATCGAAAAATTCCAAAATTAATTGATTTAGACAAACAAATTACAGAACCCCAATATTTCATAGAAAGTGGTTGCTCTCTTGGTCTTCCCTCTTCTGACTGTGTTACCTACCTCAATTGCCGTTTCTCGTCGCCTGCGATCCTGATTCCTTAGCCTGAATTAAAAAAATGAGTTCTTTATTCTTTTTTAACTTTTTTAATTTCCGTGTTCTTCTCGAGCAAGTCAACTCTGATATATACATGTATTATGGTAAACGCAAAACGGGAAGGTGAGAAGGGATCTGAGGAGAAGAAGAAGAAGAAGAAGAAGAAGAAGAAGAAGAAGAAGAAGAATGAAGAAGAGTTATGATTACTACAAGGTGTTCGGCTTCAATCGGAAGTTCAAGATTACTGAACGGAAGCCACCGCCGGACGTGATCGACGCCTTTAGTTTGTGCACCAACAGGGGGTCGCAGATGTCGCCGGATCAGTTTCGACGGTTCTTGATCGAGTTTCAGGGAGAAGTAGACGTTGCAATCGATGAAGCGAAGCGGAAAATGGAGCAAGCGCTGCACCACTTCCGACCAAACTTTACTCGCTGTTCTTTCACTCTCGAAGATTTCTTCAAATATCTGTTCCTCGATGACCTCAATGGACCCATCACAACTCAGGTTTGTGAAAGATTTTACACTTGTTTTTATTCGATTTTAGTAATTCAAGAGTTCCATTCTTTCTATTTGAATCGCTTGTTATTCAGTTTACTATAGTTCTCAAACTTCGACTTGAGAATCAAACAGTTTCATTTCAAGTAAAGAGTAATTTTGTCAAAATTTGAGCGGTTTCTTTTGATTTAGGTCTTTTAACATGTAATGTTTCAGGTACACCATGACATGACTGCGCCATTGCAACATTACTTCATATACACAGGCCACAACTCCTACCTTACAGGAAATCAACTCAACAGCGATTGTAGCGAAGTACCAATCATAAAAGCTCTTCAAAGAGGCGTGAGGGTAATCGAGTTAGATTTATGGCCAAATAGTTCAAAAGACGGAATTCATGTTCTTCACGGAAGGACTATGACAACTCCGGTAGATCTTTACAAATGTTTGAAGTCCATTAAAGAACATGCATTTGTGAGTTCTCCTTATCCCGTAATCATAACTTTAGAAGATCATCTTACCCCAAATCTTCAAGCTAAAGTTGCAGAGGTTAGCCTTCTTCTTCGTTTGATCTTTATGATGTCTTTTACGGCTTTAAATATTAAAAAGCGTTATGGATTTTAGATGGTCACTGAAATTTTTGAAGACGTACTTTATTGCCCCGAGGCAGGAGGTAATGATGATTTCCTTTCGCCTGATGCATTAAAACATCGTATCATTCTTTCAACAAAACAACCAAAAGAGTACCTTGAATCTAAACCATCATGTGAAGAAGAGGAGTTAGTGGGGGAACAGACACCACCCGATTTAAAAAACGGAACAGCAACCGAGGAAGTGGTGAGCTAATGATTTAATTTTTATTTTTTAGAAAAAGAAATCTTGATTCGATCTGGTTTTTAATGGGTCAAATTGACAGCTGGCCAAATTTCTTGCGATTGACTTTGAAGATGAAGAAGATGAAGATGTGGAAAATGAGAAGCCTGGACAGAAAGTAGCTCTCGAGTACAACCAACTCATTGGAATTCATGCTGCTAAAGCAAAAAATGGATTAAGGAAGGCGTTAATGGTGGGATCGGGGAGAGGTACACGTCTTAGTTTGAGTGAACAAACTCTCGAAAGAGCCGCGTCTCTTTATGGAACTGATTTAGTCAGGTAACCACCAAAGTTCCTTTTTACACTGTGTACCTGATTTACATCTCACATGATGCTACTACTGGGACGGGCAGTGTGGGCCAGCTCAGTTCAGGGGTTTTTGGAAGAATAACCGTTTTTAAGAAATATAATGTTATAGTATCTAAATTAAGGTTTATGTTTAATCTAGGTTTACTCAAAAGAATATACTTAGGGTGTTTCCTAAGGGAACACGGGTAAGGTCAACAAATTTCCGACCACTTGCTGCATGGATGCATGGTGCTCAAATGGTTGCGTTCAATATGCAGGTTAAGATTTAAAAACGCATTTCTTTATTTGGTTGGCCTATAAGGAATTGAAATGGTAATGTGTTTCTTTATAAATAGGGGTATGGAAAATCACTTTGGATGATGCATGGTATGTTTCGTGCGAACGGAGGTTGCGGTTATGTTAAGAAACCTGATTTTCTAATGAGCCGGGGACCTAATAATGAGGTGTTTGATCCAAAAGAGACATTAGAAGTGAAGAAAACTTTGAGGGTTAGTCTACTTGTCTATCTTTCATATGATGTTTGATTTCATGACACTTATCGTGAATATAAGCTGTTATTTTTTATCAGGTGAAAGTATATATGGGTGATGGGTGGCGTATGGATTTTAGCCAGACTCATTTTGATGCATTCTCACCACCCGATTTCTACACAAAGGTTAGTTAGAGTAAGCTATTACTCCATGGAGCCAAGTTTGAGTTTTGAGGTCAAACTTATCACTTTTAGAAAATTTACATATGGTAACAACTTTGTTACTATTTAACTGCAATTCTTTTACAATTGAAGTTTACTTTCAACGAAGTTAACAGGCTGTGAAATTTTCTCGAAAAAGTTGAAGAATCGTCTCTTTTTTTTTTTACTTGTGAATTAGCATGTTTGACCTCAACAATTGAATTTTTTTTACTACAACATTGTACTTTCCGTTTTTTTTATCAAGACATTGTACTTTGAAGGATCTACCTACTCGTAACATCCTACATTCAGTATACTTCTTATTAGGACATTATACTTTAACAAACCTACCTACAGAATTGTAGATGTTGCTATGATCGGGTAGCTTCTCTAAAAGTACAATGTTGTAATATGAAGACATGAAAGGAGAATGCTATGATAAACAAAAAAATGGAAGTGTGTTGCTATTTCTTGCATTTAATTGTAAACTATATGCTTCCAAGATACGCATTTGATGATAGCATCGATTGACAGATGTATATGGTGGGAGTCCCGGCGGATGTTATCAAGAAAAAGACGAGAATAATTAAAGATGATTGGACACCGATTTGGGATGAAGAGTTTACATTTACATTAACAGTCCCTGAGCTGGCTTTACTAAAGATTGTTGTAAGAGAACACGATATCAGAAAAGGATGACTTTGGTGGTCAAACATGTTTGCCTGTGTCAGAATTAAAAACCGGGATTCGAACCATTCCACTCCATAACAAGAAAGGAGAGAAATTTGAACATGTGAAGCTTCTTATGCGGTTTCAATTCGAATAAATGATTTGATCCTTGTATTTTGTAAAGGATTTTGATTAATGTAACTCACATAACTTGACATCTTGAATATTGTTCGATTAGTTACCAAAATACATTAGTAGTTTAAATAATCTTCCATTTATATGATTGCTTGTGTTTAGAGGAAAATCTTTTAAATTCTTAAATGGGCTTTATATTTCGGGTTAAATTGTGTAGTCCGAATCAAGGCTCATAAAGATACCAAATAGAATCAACGATCACTCTTCGGTCTTAACAATTCGCAAGATGACATCAACCGCTCGCCACCGTCTGCCACCCTCTCATCCTTCCGACTCCGACTCTTCCGACTCAGACTCCACCTCAACCAACACAAAACCGCTCCACCACACCGACTTTTCCAACACAATCTTCAGATCCTACATCGAGATCTCCGGTCTTGAATCTCCGGACCTCACCAAAATCCGATCGTTCCTGACTTCATCTCGCTCTGGTGCACTATCATGTCTCATCTGCCTCGAACGCATTCGTCCCACAGATCCCACTTGGTCCTGCTCATCTCGTTGCTTCGCCGTCTTCCACCTCCTCTGCATCCAGTCATGGGCCCGCCAATCCTCCGATCTCTCCTCTCTACGCGCCGCATCTCGTGGCGCAGATGATCGCACTTCCACTTGGAACTGCCCTAAATGCCGTATCGAGTTCCCCAAAACCCTGATCCCGAAAACATACACCTGTTTCTGTGGTAAACTCGAAAACCCGCCTCACGATCCATGGGTTTTACCTCACTCTTGCGGCGAAGTCTGTAATCGGTCGTTGAAATACGACTGTGGACACAAGTGTTTGCTTCTATGCCACCCGGGACCCTGTCCCGCCTGCCCTAAGCTCGTTAAAACCCGTTGCTTTTGCGGAGGTGTCGAAGATATCAAACGCTGCGGGTTCAAGGACTTCTCGTGTAACAAAACTTGCTCAAAACTATTAGATTGTAAAGCACATTGCTGTCCAGAAACATGCCATTCTGGCAAATGTCCGCCTTGTAAAGCTACAGGAGTCTACAAATGTCATTGCGGTAAGGTAAAAGAGGAAAAAGAGTGCTTTCAGAGGGATTTCAGGTGTGAGATTCCATGTGAGAAGCTTCTTGGATGTGGGAAACATGTATGCAACAAAGGGTGTCATGAAAGTGAATGTGGTGACTGCCCATTACAAGGGAAACGGACTTGCCCATGTGGCAAACGGGTTTATGAGGGAATGGCTTGTGATGTTGTGGTCCCATCGTGTGGTGGGACATGTGACAAGAAGCTGAGGTGTCAGATCCATAGTTGTCCCGAGAGGTGTCACCGTGGGGATTGTGTTGAAACTTGTAGAATTGTTGTCACAAAGCTTTGCAAATGTGGGAGCTTGAAGAAACAGGTAAAAAGTTGATTTCTTTTTTAGTGGTTTTTGAAGTTGGTTGCTAAAAGATTGAATATAAATTGAATTTAGAATAGGTTCCTTGTTATCAAGATGTAGTATGTGAAAGGAAATGTCAACGATTGCGGGATTGTGGACGCCATGCGTGCAAGCGGCGGTGTTGTGATGGTGATTGTCCTCCTTGTTCAGAGGTATGCCTTTTTGTGAAGATTCCCATTTTTTAGTTTTCTTGATGGTATTGTTGAAGATATTATATGAAATTCCAGATATGTGACAAAAAGCTAAGATGCAAGAATCATAAATGCCCATCTCCTTGCCACAGGTAGCTTTTTTTTTCTTTCTTATTCGTTTAGCATTTTTGTGTGTGAAGATACGTCAATAATTGTAAGATTACTTACTGATTCTTAACTCTAATTGTCTGAGTCTGTATTTAAAAACCGCAATAATCGCTTTCAGACACACATTGGACTATTTCTTTTTTTTTTTTTTTTTTTTTTTTCTTATATTATATGTTAAGGTGGATTTAGGCTGTTGTAGTGTATGATTGATATAGTTTTATTCTTGTAGAGGTGCGTGTGCTCCATGTCCAGTAATGGTGACTATTGCATGTTTCTGTGGTGAAACACACTTTGAGGTGAGACTCATGCTGTATGAATTGTACATATAATTCAAGATTATTCTTTGTTTTTGGTTACGATGACTGAATAAAATTTTAAGCATTTTTTTAATGGGCTAAAATGCAGGAAATAACAAAATACTTTCATTTATTTATTTATTATAGCATCATACTTTTTATTTGTTCTGTTACAGCATTGTTGCTTCCAATTTTTTTCTTATTAAGGCATTGCATGTCGATAAATCTGCCCAGTTATAGCATTGTGGATTTTGTTTTTTCTTATTAAGATATTATACTTTAGGAATTTACCTTATTACAGTAGTGAAAATTGCTTTGTGTTTAGATGACATCATAATATTGCTTTTTTACACACAGTCAACTTTCTATACTTTGAATGTAATAAATATTTCATGATAACATGTATCAGGTTCCTTGTGGTACCGAAAAGGAGCAAAAACCTCCTAAATGTTCCAAACGCTGTCATATACCCCCTTTATGCAGGCATAAGTCAATTACTAAGGTAAGTTATCGCTTGCTAAATTGATTTGGACACTTGGTTGATAATACTCAAGTAAATATTTATTCCATTTGGGTGTTATTAGTTTCTACTCAATGGACTTAACTTGACTTAATTCAGTAAGCTATATACATGGATGTTTCTTTTTTACTTAATGCAGAAGAACGACTTCATAAAGAATGTCAAGGAATGAGGCTTTCCATTTAAGTCCTAACTTTTTACAAATTTGCCCTCGTATATGTTTCTTCCATTTCTTGAAAGTGCTTTTTTTTTTTTTTTTTTATGTTCCAGCCACATAAGTGCCATTATGGACCCTGCCCACCATGTCGCCTGATTTGTGATGAAGAATACCCCTGTGGCCATAAATGCAAACTAAGGTTTCACCTTCTTATTTCCATCCACTTTTTAGCAATTTTATTGTTTGCTTAATGACTCTTACAATGGTTCCAAAAATAAGGTGCCATGGTCCTATACCTCCTCCTAACCCCGAGTTCACATTAAAACCAAAGAAAAAGAAACAAAAGTTTCAAACTGAAACAACTCCCGGTTCTTCATGCCCACCATGCCCAGAGCTTGTTTGGAGGTCATGCCTTGGTGAACATGTTGGAGCCGAAAGAATGGTACATGCAAAATTTCACTTTTTTTAACCCGTTAACAAAATCATAACTTTTTTTTTAAACATTCTTACACAGATGGTCTGCTCAAATAAATCAAAATTTTCATGTGATAATTATTGCGGAAACCTTCTGCCATGTGGCAATCATTTTTGCACTAAAACCTGCCACACCCTCAAGATTCCTGGATCAGGTGGCGAGCAATGCGAGGAGTGCAATCTACGTTGCCAACGGGTTAGGATTTTCTTTATAGAAATGCCCTTTTGTGAAAAATACCAAATTGCCCTTACCTGTTTTGTCTTTTTAGGAGAGGGAACCTGCATGTCCACATCCGTGTCCCCGTAAATGTCATCCGGGAGATTGTCCCCCTTGCAAGGTGCTGATAAAGCGGTCGTGTCATTGTGGGGCCATGGTTCATGTTTTTGAATGCTTATATTACAACACCTTGTCTGAAAAGCAACAGACAGCTGTCCGTTCATGTGGTGGACCCTGTCACAAGTAATCTATATTACTTCTTTTGCATTTTTTGTCATTTTTGTGTTGCCTATGTTTATATGCTAATGTGTTATTTTTTGGCATGTTGTTTCTTTGTACAGAAAGCTACCCAACTGCACACATTTGTGTCCGGAGATATGTCACACCGGTCATTGTCCATCACCAGAAAAATGCTCCAAAAAGGTATATTTTATTATATTATTATTATTTATTACAATAGTAATCTGATTTTTGTAATGGTCTCTAATATCGATTTGTGAACATGAGTTATCATTGCCATTTTTTAACAGGTTACAGTAAGATGTGGGTGCCAAACCTTGAAAAAAGAGTGGTCATGTCAACAAGTACAAGCCACATATGTAAATAGTGGCCGAGATCCAAAAGATATAACAAAAAATCAATTTGGTGTTGGACTTCTTCCGTGTAATTCAGATTGCAAGAGTAAAGTCAAAATTGATGACTCAGACTTACATTTACGGAAACCCAAAGCTCCTGAGGTGTCATTCGTAATTATGTTTTTTTTTTTTCTTCTTTTGTACATATAGTACAAAAATTGCAATATTTTGTCCCACTCAAAAAGGTTGTAACTGGAACACCCCTAACTTTTTTGAAAACTTTTCAGAAAAAGGAGATAGAAGTGGAGAATCATGTACGGAAACGTAAAAGAAGGAAAGATAAATTACAACAAGGCCATGACGTTTCAATGTTCGAGGTTAGTTTGTGTTACTTGAGAAGGGTATAAGTGTCGCAATTTGTTTGATTTTTGGCTAACCCTCGTCCTTTTTTTATGGATATTGAACAGAAAGTTGTAGCATTTCTGTGGAAGCTAGTGTTGGTCGTTATGATTGTGGTGGGTTTGATTTTAATGGCGTATTTTGGTTATAAGGGATTGTTATGGGTCAATGATTGGATGAATGAAGTTGAAATACAAAGACAGAGAAAGAGATACCCAAGAATCTAAGGCTCTAAATGATACAAGGTTGACAAATTAGAAAAGCAAGCGCCTAACCCTTGGAAATTTTGTATTTTATATAAAGATTCTGTAGCTGTGCTGAATAATCAATCATGAAAGATGCTCTAGAAGATGTTTGAACATGGTTTTGTTATTTTAATTTCATGTTAAAACACGTGTGGGAGGAACCTTAATTTGTATTCTAGGACTTCTTGTCATAGCTGACACTATGTTCTTGGGATTTTGAGTTTTTATTTTTTATAGAGAAGGAAACAGTCATTATTTTTTTCAAAATTTCTTCTCTCTTGACAACAGACGTATGGCAACATCCCTTACCAATAAATCCCAGCAATTTGTTATCTTCGTCATAAGTTTTATCTATTAAAATTGTGTACTTTTTTCACACACGAAGATATGATAAGAATATTAAAAACTGCAAACTGGACCTACGTAACAGATTTTTTTTCTTCAATAAAATAATAACATAACAAGTGCATAAGTCTCTTTTATTTTCTCATGTAAAATGGATTTGGTAGAATATTGTAATATATTGAAAACATCTTTTTCCTGGAAATTTGACCAACCTTATAAACAAATAAACTTAAATACAAAGTCATTGAATTGGTGAAACCACCACATATTATACATTAAAGAGGGGAAGATAGAGTGGTGGAGGGTCCTTGTGAATCACGCAGTGAAGCCGCGGGACTTGAGTAATTACAGTACGGCGGCGATTTTGAATATGGTCACATGCATTTCATCTTCACATTCTACACGTGCTTTTTAGTTTTATACTTTTATTCGTTTTTTTCATATTAAAATAACTGTAATTTTATTGTGACATGGTTTACAAATAATTCCCTGTTAGAATAGGCAGTTGAAGGCAATATAGTTCATGAGTCTTAAACATCACAAACGTGGACAACTAACCAACTTTAGTGTTTGTCAATCATTAATTGATTTAATCTAACCAGTACAAATTACTTTGTCAGTCATAATCATACGAGATCATAAAAGGTTTCAAAAAATTTCTGAAGATTATCTATTTTTGTTATGTTTTTACATATTATCATAATCTCATATTAATGAAAGAAAGTACAGAGTTTTTAATGAAGAAAATAGGTGACCGGCCATTGCCTTTTCTAGTAGCCCCTTGTCCACCTATTCAATACACAATTTATTATATATTTTCCAGTTTTGTTAAATACAATTTTTTTTTTATTTTGAATACTACTCAAAATACAAAGTTTTTCATAACGTTTATATGTTTGCGTAGTATCGTAATAGAAGTATAGAACATTGACGAGACTGATCAGATATCATAGATTTGTTTAAAGTTAAATTATCAATTATTCAATTATGCGCTAAATCAGGATATATTTAAAGAACATGCTTGTTATTATTATTGGCATTAGACACTCTATTAAATAAATACTTTGTAAACTGTAACCCATTCCAAAATAAATGCTTGGTATTCAGTTGCGGAACAAGAGGCGGCACCGTCCCAATTTAATTGCACACTAATCAACATACCATTAATTTATCTACCTAATATTTAAAATAATAAAAACTCCTGACTTTTCAAATGTAACTAGACAACGTTGCACTTCCTATAAATTACTATTATGTTACCGGTAAAAATGATTTTTGTTAATGATGAAAAGATTGCTCACTGACAAAATAACAAAGACTTATTTAGATCGGAGGAGAACTTTAAAATAAATGTATATTGAAAAAATGGTAAATTGTACGATCTAAGCAGCTCACATCAATCCGTTCTAAGACCTACATTGGAAATCAATCACGGACACTAGTATATTTTGAGTGTGTCAGGGTTTGAACCTAGACCTCCTTAACGAAATTTCACTAATCAACCACTAGGCTTTAATCACGAAGACAAATAAGCATATATTATGAACTAAATTTTAAGATATCCACAAACACTAGGAAGATAACAGCCTAAATTCGAGGGATTGCTTTTTTTTTTTTTTTTTTTTTTTTGACAAAAACAGCTTCAAGAAACATTAGCGACGTCAACCTATGCTTCGCAAACAACCTAATACCAATCGAAAACTGTATGCAAGCCACCTTTATTCTCTATTGTATTAATATGTTACTCGTCCCAAACATGCACACACAGAGTGAATATTTGTCCTCACTAAAGAGTAGCGAGGTCAATTATTTCCTCTATAGAATGTACATTGTTGATGCGTAACTAGTAATTAACAACCATCATGCTGATATAATGTTGTTCATGCGGATGTAATGTTTGTTCCCTACTAGGTGCATTGTTGGTTAGTTATATATTAATTAATAATCATCTTGATAATGTAGTATTCTTGTACCTTGGTAGGTGTATTGTTTGTTCATGACATAACAACTAAAAAATATCTTACATTAACTTATAAACGTTTACATTGTCTTAGAAACATTGATAAAAGATCATTATAGAATACATAATAGAGAACTATCCATTACATTGCACTACATACAGAACCAAATTGGCAGTGTAATCATAATATAACCAGAAAGATTTATTCTTCCAGTCTACAGAACAGTGGAAAGTGAAATCGCAAGCCTCTCCGACACTCACTAACTACTACATCAATTTTGAGAATGATAAGCCACCAATATAGTTTCGGCCTTAATCAACCGATCCTGGACATTGAAAATGCCTAAAATACTTATTGACATTCTGGATGATTGTTGTGATTTATAATTTTGTCGATGCTCTCATCAAAGACTTAATGTACTAGGTTAATGAACACTACATATCCACCATGTGCTTCTTTTATCTTTTGAGATCTTTTTAAATTGCTTGTTTGCCATTTCAAATATAGAAGATGTTGTGGTGATGTGGCAGTTTCTGCCAAGTGGTGCATCAAGTATACTCGGTTATGAGGAGGCAGATGGTGGGTGTTTGTTGTTGCTAGTATCCCACAGTGATTTTGGGCAAGGAAAAAGCCTCGGAGGCTCCCTAAAATAGTGTTTTAATTAAATTGATTATAATGAAAAAGTATCCTAAATTATAGGGATTTAATTATAATAATAATTGGTTTGATAAACCAAATTAATATACACTCTTTTTTTTTTTTGAACGTCAAAATTAATATACACTCTTAATTGGTTTAAAATGCCATATTTGTTCATAAATTCACATAATAGATAGAATAAACTAAAATTAGTTACCACACAACTCTTTAGCGGCAATAATTTACATTTTTTTTGGTTGCATGGATGAATACGACGTGAGGAACAAGCATTTCTCTATTACTAGCATCCAAAATGACCAGGAGGTGCCAAGTTCTAATCCAAGGAGGAACAAAAACCCCCTAGTGGCCACAGAGGTTCACCCGCGATGACTCTGGGCTACTCGCGAAGCGGGTAGTCGCCCGGGGATTAGTCGGTTCGCGAAAGCGTGCCGGAACCTCGGCTCCATAGGAGGCCAAAAAAAAAAAAAAATTGCATGCTCGCACATGCTTAGCAATATAGTATTGCTGGAAAAAGTTGAATTTATTATAAATGGTCATTGTGAAGAATAAAATGTGCTCGCGAATGATTTGGCGATCCTTTGTTTTAGAAAAGTAAGGCTACGAATTCATAGGCAATATCTAGGAAACTTGAAGGTTCTTTTGTGATATTCTCTAGTAAAGAAGTTATTATATTGTATGGGAAAGGAAATTTATAAAACAAATCTTTCATTAAACTATTATCCTTGATAATATCATATTCTGTACAATTTGCAATACATGAACAGTGATATGACACATTTTGCTAATGGTATTTTTTAAAAACAACATTTTAAACCCTTAATAGTTCCACAAAATTCATATATCATCACTTGCGGAAGTTTTAGGTCACAAACACCATTTTCAAAAAGTAATTTAATTAATAATAGAAAGGAAGTATCAAATTTAGGAAACAAAACATAAGTTTAACTACCACACAACTTGTCGCCTTCAGAAAATCTCCGCTCAACAAAAGTCATATGTATCTTCAACCTGAGTAAATGTCAAAATAAGGAGATGTTTGATACTTGTTGATTGAGTAAAAGCTGACTGAGTCAATGTCTGACCCAGTCAGACTTATCCCGAAGCTCATAGAGTAAGAGGTAAATTTTATGGCTTAAGACCAAGTCAGAGGTAAATTTTAGGGTTATCAAACGATTTGACTCGAACCGAGTTAGACGTAACCTCTTACTGGATCCAATAAGAGACAAATCAAACAGCCCCTAAGTTAGGCAATGAATTTGCCTAGTAAGAATACCCAATGTCAACTCATTTAGAGTAGGTGATGTCAAATACCATACTCAAGTCAAACCCCTAAAAATATCTTAAAACACCAAATCATCATAAGTATAATTAAGGGAATTATTCTCAAATCAACATAGTCGACATTGTCAATATAAAGCATTATTTGCATCAAAACGTTGTTTCATCATAAAAGGGGTAAGCCATATGTGTAATGAATACACATGCAACTAATACAAACCCCAAGTCAATCTTATTAAGTTCATCCTCACATCGGTGGTTTAAAGAAAATATCATGCCCTTCCATCATAGCTAGGTACTTGCAAACCACCACACACGCGGTAGCCAGCCACACACATGAAAAGTGATGATTATATAGAAATCTAATCACTATATCTTTCATCTTTAATTCAATTTCATATAGATATCATGAGTAAAACCCACAACATCACATCCTAAATACAATGCATATGTAGGATGCAATTTGGTTTTAAATCGTCATTTCATCATATATCATACATATTTCAAAATAGATTTTCATGAATGCACATTTATACTTATAGTATAGCACATAGCACATAGAAATGATGCATTAAAATATTTTAAAACAACTCAAACCATAAAATAGTTTAGGGACATGCTCTTCGGTAAACTTACATTGGCTAAGTAGTTAATAAAGCCCTCGACCTCTTCCACGTGGCAACAATCCTACTCCTTTCCTAAAACTAAAAAGGAGAAAGTGTTATTTCTATTCACCCATTTAAGGAAAAATTTTAAATTTACTAACAACTCTTCTTAGGGTCATTAATCACTTTCAAATTGTAATGTAAATCCTAAACGAACGAATATGACTAACACCCAACAAACCACAGCCTGTATGACACAAAAATCAACCAGGTCGCGACACACGCCAAGATCGCTTGTTCCAACACCTTTCAATACTTCCATATGTACATCCCCTATTTATCTAGACATCATCCACGAGTCATAGTGACTTAAAACAAGTGTAAAACCACAATATACCATCTCCAAATGATCAATATGTTCTTTGCTTAAAGTATTAAGTTCCAAACATCTCAACGGATTAAGATCCCATCAATATGTTAGCTAGATATTTGAATATAAGCCATTCATCACATCAACACTTGTAAGTAATCTATTAAGTGCTTAATCATTAGTTCGTCCCAAAAGGAGTCATTCCCACTCCACAACTCCATTCCAAAGAAGATTATCTCATGTAATCCCCAATTCCACCCATAGATCTAATAGTAGAACACTCATGAAATGTCCAATTCCAATCAACGTTCAAGTGATTCTCAAGGGTTTCTTTCAACAATAACTAGATTGGAATCATAAGGGATCATTTAGGAATGAATCCATTAAACCAAAACACATCAAAGAATCAATCTATCATCATAATGTATAAAACATCATCAAAATCCAAGTTCTAGGGTTCATAACACCCATGACCCAACACGTCATTTAGAGTGATACTAAGATATCCATGGGTTAGATAACGATCAATTAATGATTACAAACCACAAACCAATACTTAGGATCATATGAATAATATCCCCCAATATCCTTTTTTGGGTTTGACGTTAACCACAAACCCTAAAGTGGGTTTTCAACTAGAAATAGAGAGTTTCTTACCTAGAATCACATAAAAGTCTTAATCCGATGAATGGGACTTGAAATCTTCTACCAAAACTCTTTAAAACCTGAAAATGGAGGAGTTTGGCTCCCCCTTGATAACACCTAGTAATATCAAGTATTATAGTCGTTATTTAGTCGGGTTTTAGTTAGTTTATCCTTCTTAATTGACTAATATCACTTACTTTTGTGCCAAAGTGCTTGGAAATGCTTTTAGTGTAAATACAGGGGTTTTTATGAAAATTGAGAGAAGTTACGGAGTAAAACGAACAAAGGAAGCAGACCAGGAAGGATTAGCGACGCTAACCCTCCTGGTTAGCGTCGCTAATGTGGCCAAAGGCGGGATTCTCCGTTTTGAAATTCAGTGTTTTCAATTTCAAATCGTGAGAAAATGGGATCTGGATAAGGCCCACGTCGCGGAAAAGGCCCGTCCGTGCCTTGGGACCCCGATTTTCCACCACTATAAATACTGGACCCCCGTACAACTTTAGAGGCATCCTGGGGCATCGTGGAGGGATCCGGAAGGCTGATTTCGTGATTTTTCTCAATTACATTCAATAGTTTGGTTAGTTCTTGGTTTTTCTATTATTTTATCAACTCAGTATCGAGGTATTCCGCAATTGGAATTTCTGTCGATTACGCGATGTTCTAGTTTAGATTATCTTGGTAGATCTGGATAATTAGAGTTTTGATGTTTGCTTGATTCTGAGTTTGAACGATTGTTGGGTTGAGTTTGGTTTGGTTAATCAAAATAATCATTCAGTTATTGTTTCGTTTGTTATTTGTTTTCTCGATCTGCAATCAGATCTAAGTTTATTATTTGGTTTTATTTGATTTTTGGTTTGCTCACACGTGTTATTGATCCGCCGTCTATAGAATGACACTATAGATTGGTTTATCGACACAAAGTGTCAACCACGAACTTCTCAGTTCGACCCTTACTTGCCGCTAGCTAGTGAGCCGTAAGGTATTTATTTAGTATTTTTGACCACATCAACGACTGCGACGTGTCACCACTCCCCTTCCAAAACACCACCCTAGTTGAAAATGGGATTCACCATCTCTTAACTCTCCAACTTTCAAGTTATTGCATTCAAGTCCTTCAAGTTCTAATGCTTATCAAATGACACAAAAGCCCATTAGTACTTTGTAGAAGTATTGAGTTTTAGACTTTTGCCCTAAGATAATCTACCCATATATGACCTAGGTCCTAATTAGGCATTCCCTATACACAAGTTTAATCAAAATGACACATTTAGCCCTAAGAGTAAAAATTGTCACATAAGGTCCATAAATAGACTTCTAATTCATATTTTCATATAAACTCATCATTTTAATTATTACTCTTATTAATTAATGGTTTTTACTTAATTTATTATTATTATTTTCACTTATTTATTTATTATTCTAAATTTTCAAATTTGGTCCTAAAAATGCAATGTTACAAGTAACTTCCAACTACCTTTTATATATTTTTGTGAGGTTAATGACATGAAGTGAAGTTTGTTCGAAGGGTAAGAAGGCCTCTCCTTGAATCAAAAGACCATGGTTCGATTTCAAGAAGAGGTAACACTTTCTATTTTTTTAGACCTGAACAAAAGTTGGGTATTTTTAACACAAATAACCCCCTAAATTTCAAATCTGAACAAACCAGCCCCCCACCATGGTTCGATTTCAAGAAGAGGTAACACTTTCTATTTTTTTAGACCTGAACAAAAGTTGGGTATTTTTAACACAAATAACCCCCTAAATTTCAAATCTGAACAAACCAGCCCCCCCCCCCCCCCCCCCGGGGTTCCAGATCCAATTATAACCCTTCTATTTTTTCTTTTGCAGTTTTAGCCTAACAATTTTTATTTTTCTACTATTTTATCCCAACAATTAATATATTATTATGAACTTGGTTTACTACTTTTACAATTTTTACCTAATATTAAGTTATATTTACAAAATAAGTTTCAGACCCAACCCAGTTATAGTCCCTCCACCTTTTCTTTTACAGTTCTAACCAAACTATTTTTTGTTTTTATTGTTATATCCTAACATTTATTTATTTATGAATTTGGTTTAATTCTTTTACAATTTTAACACAATAGTAAATTGATTTTACAAAATCGGTAGAAACAATATTTAGATTGCAATTTTTCTCCAACTTTTCTTTATGTTTTTAAAAACTTGATTTTTCATAAACTTTTATTATGAACTTGGTTTACTTTTTTTGCAATTTTTACTCAATGTTAAATTAATACAAATTAAGTTCCAATATGTAACATCTCTCCACTCGCACGTATCACAATAGTGTCCACTTTGTGTCACCCGACACGAAAACTTTCTAAGGGGTCACCCATCCTAAGATTGTACAAGCATGCTTAACTGCAAAGTTTTCATGGGATCGTTTGCTCTCACAACTTTAAAACGCGTTGCGATAGGTATGTCTATTTCCCAGGAGGCCATCCATCCTAAGATTGCTCTCCCCCGAGCATGCTTAACTATGGAGTTTTCATGGGATATTGATGCCCTCATGATTTTAAAATGCGTTGTGATAGGTAGGTATCTACCCAGCTCCGATGCCATCTGTAACATTTCCACTCGCACGTTTCACAATATTGTCTGTTATAGGCACCCAATGCAAAATTTTCTCAAAGGGTCATCTATCCTGAAATTCTTCTCACACGGGCACACTTAACTATGAAATTCTTATAGAATCTACTGCTCTCACGACTTTAAAACACGTTGTGATAGGTAGATATACACGTTACTTAAAACCATGGGATATTATCCCTTGATTTAAAAAAAAAAATAAAATCTCTCAGGATCCAACTAATATCATTTATTTAAAATTATAGATAAAGAGAGCTATATATTTGGAACACCAGAATTGACGTATATTATAGGACTGAGTACGCATGGTTTAAGTCAATCTATATCTGCCACATTGAATCAAACACAAACCCCACCTTCCTAACATTTGCACATCACTTATCACAATCCAACCCCATCTTCACGGAAACCTCCCACCCAAGAAAGCAAAAGAAAATTAAAAACGTAATTCAACAAAGCCAATCTTCTTAATGGCCCCAATGTAAAATAAATTCAAAAACATGTAACATTTTCTCGATCGATCAAACAACAAAATAAAAACCGCCACCATTACCAACCTTGTGAATTTACGTGTTGCAAAATCCTCTTCTGTAATCTCATGTTAGACTAAGACTAACAAAACAACATAAAAAAATCCTAATATTTGGTGTTTACAAGATATTTACCAACCCAAAATATTGTAAAAATCAATCGCATAAAAAAATTTGTAATTTCATTCAGATATAATCGAAATCTGTCCACTAGAAATGCTGCCATGGCTGTCGTCACAGAGCACCACCGCTCTTTCCAAATTAGCGACGATATCAGTCATGGTAGGTCTTTCTCTACCTTCTAAGTTCACACAATGTACGGCGGTGTAAGCCATCAGCTCCACCGCCTCGGCCTCATTCACCTCCGGCAGCCCCACTCTCTTATCCAATATCTTTACCAATTCGCCGGAAAGCAACGCCGGAACGGCGTAATCCACTAAACTTACCGGCGTACCACCGTTATTATCGTCACTCTTGAATATTGCTCTCTTTCCGGTCAAAAGTTCAAGGAGTACTACACCAAAACCGTACACGTCACTCTTGGCAGTGACGACGTTTAGTCCATAGTATTCTGGATCAATGTAGCCGACGGTCCCGGCGGCCTTCGTTGGTCGGTGATCCGACTCGGACTCATGACCCATTAACGATAACCCGAAATCAGAAACCCTAGCGACCCAATTCGAGTCTAGCAAGATGTTAGATGATTTGATGTCGCGATGTATAATAGGAGGGACTGCGTAATTATGAAGGTATTCGATTCCTCGAGCAGCATCTAACGAAATTTTGATCCGCATTTTCCATGAATTCAACAAGCTGCTATTCTTCTCGACGTTTTTCTTGTCGTGTAGATGATCGTACAGAGCTCCATTTTTCATGTACTCGTAAACCAAGAGTTTTTCTTCACGTTCTTCGCAATAACCAACGAGTCTGACTAGATGCTTATGATGAAGACGAGATAAGAATGCCAGTTCAGAATCGAAAGCGCTTTCTTTCTCTTGAAATTTTTTGGTTTTTTGACTTGTTTCACCTCTTTTGATGGCGACTTCACGGCCATCTAGGAGTTTACCTTTGTAAACAACACCAAAACTTCCGGCACCGATTTTATTCTCTTGTGAAAAGTTGTCGGTTGCTAAAGCTAAATCAGCGAAAGTGAATTCCTCTTCCCGATCAGCGTGTTTTGAAGATGTTCCGCTTCGTTGTCGCCGGAAAGCTCTTGACGCTTGCCGCCGGATTGTGGAAGATCGTGAAACTGGACTGCTGTTTGAAAATTGAGGAGGATTGTGGGTAGAACCAGTGATTGTGGGTTGGACGGAGTTGTGTATCTTTTTGTTCCCACAACAAACACCCGTCCATAAACAATAAATTATAGTACAGATACCTGCAAAAGCCCCAATTGATCCGACTATGGCAAATGCCAATAACCCCCTTCTCAGAGATCTGGAAGGTAAAGAGCGTTGCACGTTACCATCTCCAGGCGGTGGTGGTGGTGGTGCCAATAATGGGAAAAAAGTAGATATATCACAAGGCTTACATATCGATCCATCGCCAGAACAAAGAATTTCAGATTGAGTGTATATACCACAACTGCAAGGGGATGTAACACATGGACCTGGAAGAATTTGTTTCAATGGAAGCTGGAAGCCTAATGGATACGAACCATTTCTAACCCATCCTTCTCCCCAACAAATTACGGAGAGGTTACTGGTTGTTAATCCACAAGTGAAATCTAATCCAGCAACAATAGACTCGAAGGAGACACCTGTTACATAATCACTCATAATCCCTCCTCCACCACCCCAACAAACTACATAGCCAGTTAATCTTCGCAACGCACACGTGTGGTTCGCACCAAGGGCAAGTTCAGAGAACTCGAACCGTGAATGATTTGATACATTGATCTGTCCAGAATCGTTGTTACCTCTACAAACCAAGAAACCAGTAGAATTTACTCCACAGGCATGATTACCGCCTACAGCAACATTCAGCATGCGAAAATTCGCAAACTCACCTTGAATAGCATTCGCTAGTTCTGAATTTGTTCCAAAACAAATAATCCCGTCGACGTTGTCCGAAGCAACTCCACAAGTAAACCCTAATCCCGATGAAATCGATCGGAGCGGACTATTTTGAGTTGAAATATCGTTGCGATCCCTCCAACAATCGACGTTCCATCCGGTACTATTTGTAATCGAGCAAATTTGAGTGTCTCCAATGGATAACTGATGCAAAAGTACCGTTTCGTTGTAGTAGAGACGCTTCGGAGTCAGGTTAGGGTTCCAACAGACGAGACTGGAACCGCCGGACCTGACGCCGCAGAACACATCACGACCTCCGGCGATGGACTCAAATGAGATGTTAGAGAATACATCAAATACTTGTCCATCGCGCCAGCATTGAATCCGTTGACTCGGTTGACCAGCGACGATGCCGCAGACAGTGACGGTGGAACCATAGCTTATTGAGACAGTGGTGGCGGAGCCACCGAGAGCATGGCAGCTATATGCAAAAGAGAAGATAAGACAGACGACGGAGATGACGGCGGCGTATAATGTCGTCATCTGAAGGTCGGGTAGACGCCGCGGACGGTGTTTTGCATCGGTTGATATGAACGGAAAATTTTGATTGAGAGAGAAAGAGAGTGAGAATAAATGAAAATGAATATTCGGAAATAAAAAGAATTCAATTTTTCAGAAAATCTGTTACCCGTAACAATGTATAGAGTAGGGTGACGCTAGCTTGACATTCTGTCACGCAGTGCAAGCTATAATCGGGCGACACGTGTAACTTAGTCACCGGTAAGCAGCTTCGTTTACACAGAAGCAAAAACTTCGAGTGATAGGTAGCAACCTTTGACCATTTACTTTTGAAACTCAAAGACTTTTCCTTTTTCTTTTTCTTTTTCTTTGTAAATAAAAACAAATACAATTTATTTTCCAAAATGCTTAAAAAACGTCGTTTTGGATATTGCTGGTATTTTTATCAGTAGTATGTGCCAACTGCCCCTTATGTATGTGATTTTCAATTTTCCATAGTATTTGTTTGTGAATTTAGGAGATTATTAAGGATTGCATAGATATTCAATAATAAATAAAAAAAACCATTTGTCAGGTACAATATATTGCATGTGGGACAATATTGTATTTGTTGGGTCAACATTCAGATATTTGGTACTTTGGTGCATGAAACATAAGAAATTCTTTCAAGGAAGTTGTGGTTGACGGGAAAATTTACGATTTGGTCCTTGGAGGTGGTTTTCACTTTTCATATTCCAAATTTTATATAAACTTCTTTCTTGGAATGTTCGTCGTTAAAAGGAGACATATGTAAAGTGTTTTTCTAACTTTCATGATTATAATATTACAAAACACTAAACATGTCAAAAAAAAGAAGAAGCTAACATGGTAAACAGAGTGGATTAGTCTATGTTCTTAGATTATACTTAACTTTTCATAGAAATATAACGATTTTTATTTTTGATTGTCTGAAAACCTACAATGCGTTTTTTTTTTTTTTTTTTTTCATATTCATAATTTAATTCAAGTTTGTATTATATAACTTACCAAATTTCAACTCTAATTTATCTATACATCTTATTGTAAAGTATTTGTGAGATTGATTTGTCATCTAACGAGTATTTCATTTTTGTCTGATTAGAGTATTTAAATCTCAACAAATCTTTTTTCATTTAATAGTCGATGCAACTTTTATTTATCGGGAAGATACTAATTTTTATGTACAACAAAATATGTGCATACATATACACATGGGTTTGAATTCATACAATAGATTTGTTGTTTCTTAATGGTGAATTCGTGTTTTATGACATTATATTCCAAATTTCTCGAATCAATCCCCTTTTATCGATTATGATATGAGAGTAAGAAACAGTGTATTCAGATGTTTGTTTAATAAAAAACATGAGATGAAATTTATTTTTTTGTGGTTGAATTGCAACCATAAACCAACCAAATTATGCACATCTACAACCTGGACTATGTTGGTATTTGCTTTATAATATGTGTTCTATATTCTTATGACAACGTTATTAAACTTTATGATAATATAAACAAATAAAAGTGAAACTTATAAACGACGAATTATTGACCACACCCTTTTCCAATAATGTACCAAAAGAATGTCTACAAATATTTATAATTAAAATCATGAAATTTATAATTTTATCATTGTGATTCGATTTTTTTTAATGAATGAAACTGCATGAACTTGAAACACGACTTTGGTATCAATCGGATATTTATTGTTTAGTGTTTAAAAAAATACAAAGAAAGTCCAAGTTCTTTTTTCATATGTATTAATTAGGTGGCCCGTATGATTAAAGCTTTTGTTTTCATAATATCATATATTTTGACTTTCAAGACCTTATTATTTTACTTTTTTATATAATTAAACAAACGTATACCTTTCCATAAAAAACCAATAAGTTGAGAGCTGGTGGTAAAGGTTTATTTATTACTCGAATATAATTTTATTTTGTTCTTTAAAAGTAATGTTCTTTTTTGGAACCGGCGAAATTAAATCGTCTTTGAGGGATTGAACACCGTTTTTTTTTTTTTTTTTTTTTTTTTAGAACGGCACACACCGTTTTAGTATCCAATCCATTACTTCCGATGCAAAAGAGCATCGACTAAAACAATGATCCACAGATTCATTCTCTATCCCACACAGTGAACATAAAACGTTTCGGACATTTATACCCCGAGTCACAAGGGCATCTGCAGTAGGAAGCCTTCCTAACACTGCTCTCCATACAAATAAGTAATTAATATAAAAAAGCTTTGAATTAAAACAAATAGGGCTAATAATGTATTCATTTAGTTATTTATCTAAGTAAGCCACATTCTTTTATATCAAATAAATAAATTTCTTATCATTCTATCTAATAATATTTCATTTCGTTTTTATGCAAATCTATATGGTAAAATAACTCATAAGGAGGCAGCAAACTGAATATGCTTTGTATATTAATAAATAAAATAACGCAAATTGTCAAAAAAGAAACATTAAGTTTATAAAAAATTTCGATTTTGACAATGTGTTTCTTTTTTCCAATTAAGTCACTAAGTTTACAATTTTGTCCAAATTAAGTAACTGTTTTTTCAATTTTGTTTCAATTTAAATCAATAAATCGGGTAAGACAATTTCTAACTTGCTGAACGGAAAGCCATTGCACAAAACATTGACGGTCTGAGAGACAAAAAGAAGAGTCAGTTTTGGAAAAATGATTACAAAATTCGTAAGGGTTCAAGGTTTTTTTTTTTTTTTTTTGAACGGGTTCAAGTATGCCCAACTGTTTGCTAACTAGGATAATAGATTGAAGTCAAATAAGATTTTTTTCCAATAAGCAAGTGAGAAACTGTCTCACACGGTCAATTGATTTAAATTGAATCAAATTTGAAAACATAGTGACTTAATTAAAAAAGTTTGAAAATTTAGTGACTTAATTGGAAAAAGAAATATAACACAATATCCAAATCAAATTTTTTTGTATACTTAGTCTCTTTTTTTTAATTTACCCAAAAAATAACGTGTTGCATAATTTAGTGTTTTACCAAAAGAAGAATACAACTATCGGTTAAACAATACAACTAAAAAGAACTTATGTATCATTTAGATGGACATAACGAAATAATAATAAACAAAATATGCAATATAATGAAATAGGTTATTATAAGTCTATTTTCTTATATGGTTTTAAAGTTGATTATTTAGAAATATATTGTCTGACATTCATAAATAGAATCTTGAGCTAGACTAATTTGATAAACAAAAATAGAGAACTCTCGGATGTAAACAAAATCTAATACAAATTGAAATAAATCATGAAACCAGTTTCATCATAATACTCAATAATAAATGTTTTTCATTGGTATACCACCCTTTCAAGACCAAGCATGTTGCATACATACACTTTTCACTTCTCAGCATCATTACTATTGCACATGAAATGCCTACAATTTTGGGCACATAAGTTGCTAATTTGTTTTCTAACATTTAGACCTTCCCTTTTTCTAAACATCCTATGAACTCACATCTAATTGTATTATCACCTAAAATAGTATTTATCACGATCTAGTAACATATCTAATTAATAAATTGTTGATAACTTAAAAGTTTTGTTTTTGAATGTTACATATTACCATAAAAGTTACAAAGATATATCCATTAGCAAATACCAAAAAGCCAACCTGCCGAACTTTTTTACCAAATTGGTTTGTTTATGAGCTTGTAAACGACAATATTGAAAAAGAAAATGGTATGGAAACACAAATGGGGATGATCATGGTGTTGGGAAGATTAGGTGTACAATTGGATTGTTAAATACGTTTTGCTTGAAATACTGAAGCATAAATGGTCCCACTGTTTATGAATCTTTAAAAGTCTTGTAGCCCACCGCTATAAATAAATCAAATACTTACCTCCTAAAGTCTCTTTTTGGCACCTTTTGTTCTAAGAATTATAAATCTTTCTATTACATAAAATACTAGTTATTAGAATCATTAATATTGCATACTTTTGATGTTATTTTTTCTTCTATACTTATTACTTACTTTGTAAATCTTACGGTATCAATAAAACTGTTTTATCAAGTGAAAAAGAGTATACCACGATTAGCATTAAAGGTACATATTAAAACGGTCCATGCATTCTTGTCTTAGCAATTTAGAGATGCACAAAAACCGGTCCTTTGGGAATTTTCAGACCGGACCGACCAAGATTGGCTTGGACCAAGCTTTGTTTGCGTTCATGCTCCAACACGAGTCTTGAATAGTTCAAAATTTCATACCATGGACCAGGCTTTTACCGGGCTTTATCTAAACTAGACCGGGCTTTAAATGGTCAATATCGGACGGGTCAGAGATGCAGGCTTTTTAATATCATTTTTTGTTTTTGAATGTTTATAAAGTAAAACCGTTTGGGTGGGTGGGGCTAGTGGCTAGACAGGGACTTCTGTCAATTATTCTTTAACTTAAATTGGGTGAATTTTGCCCGTGTTATAGCATGTTATACCGGTTTTATTTTGTGTTACTTTTGTTACTTTTTTTTTGGGTTTTTGTAAGTCGGGTTTAAAGCGCGGGTTTACGGTTCTTTCCGGATTTTGCTTCTTTCCGATGGACACGTGTTCTGCCAGGAGGCCTCTTTTTTTGGTCTTCGCCGTTTCATTTTCTTTTGTTAGTAGTTCCTTTTCTTCCCGTATCTGTCTGGTGAATTTCCGTCGGTGGTGATTTGTTCCATTGGCGCTGCTTCTTCTTCTTCACACGCGACTTTCTCGATGTCGTCTTCTCCACTGGTTCTCCACCGACTGTGTGGATTTTCGGTCTTGTACACCATCACTGTGTGGGTTTTTCGTCTTTGCGCCCCCCCTTTCTTGGCCCTTCCTTTAAGGGATTGCTATGGACGCGGTTTTCTGCAAAGCAATTTTCGGAAAAGGTTTGTAATCTTCTCTCAATTTCTCATTCTGTTGTTATTTTTTTCAAAAGTTGTTTTATGATTTGGGTCTAATCGCACGTAATGCTTTTGCAATTGGGACCATCGACAACCGCACACTATCGCCCATTTCTCCGCCATCGTTCCTCCCTCGGTTTGTTGTGTCGTTGAAGAATCGAAGGCAAGAATATGGGATTTCTTCTTTTAGATGCATTTTAAAACCCTAAATCAAGTTGTCTCCACAAAATTGTCGCACTATATGCTCAGCATGCAACAACGAAGAGTAATATCGCCTTCTCTGGCAACCACAAAGAGGTAGTACACTCGGTTTTAAATTTTGTTTATTTTTAGGTATTTTTCGTTTTTTATGTCTATTTTTTGTTTTCATATGTCTTAAATGAAATACAGTTCGAAAAAGAATAAAATGTTTGCAGAATCGACTATTCATGGTATTTCTTCTTCCAGATGCATCTTCACCATTCACGCAGGTCAACTTCTTCTTTAAATATATTTCATGTGCCTTCTCCGCCACCAGCACCGTTGTGGCTTTTCCTCACCTGCCAATTTCTACACATACAGTTAATTTTATCCTTCTCATCATTGTTTCGTTCAATTGGCCCCTCACAGGATAGGTGACGAATCACTGTACCACCACCGCCTTTGCTATTCTTGGTGGAAACGGAATGCTCTCAGCCCCATCCCCACAAAATAAACTAATCGATCGATGCCAATCACGTATTTAAGGTTTTTTCATTGGGTTACACCGAGTTCCACTATGAACGCCAGTTGTAATTATCTTTATCCACCGGTCTAAATTGAAATCTTTTTTCTCTTTCATTCTCTTTAACATCATCCAATATTAACATATGCTTGAATAAAATTATAGGAACAAATGGTGGAGCCTCCTGTTATCTACACAAAGGTAATTGATCAGAAATCAATTTCTTGAAACCTTTGCAAAATTATTGCACTATGAACTAGAATCGATTTTTTTTATTTCATTTCCTTGGTTTATAGCAATAGAGCTTGAGATTTGAGGAATTGTTGTGCGATCTAGGGGTTGGACAGGTACTGCTTGCCCACCAAGTATCTGCAAAAATGCTTAAATGAAATTTGAAATATCTATATGGACTAATAATCTCTGATTTTCCTTTTTATGTCTGTTTGTTTGAGTTAGTTATTTTTTTACCTTCTTTGCTTCACTTTCCGTCTGAAATTTTTGTTTGTTTTTTTTTTTTTTTGTTTTTATCAATCCTTTTAGGTATTTGAAGTTGTTTATAAGGTCTTGATGCAATAGTGGTGTTAACGACCTTCTTTGAGATCCTCAAACTAAAGGTTTTTTTAATCAAGTTTGTTGTTAATGTTTGTATCAATTGCTTACTTAATATATCAGAAAACAATATTAATGTCTATTTAATGTGTCACCAGAAATGATGGTGGAAGGGGGTAACTATTCAAAATTTAGTTGTTGTTTGATCACCATTAATGACCTCTTTATTTCTTACTTATATGTGTTTCGTGTGTTTTTTATTTGGAAAAGTGTAGTTTCACATTGACTTGCTAATAATTTACACTTTCAAGTTTTATTTTTCAAATACCACTAAAAGTTCTATTAACCTTCAACAAATATCCTATTTCTCATCCAGGTTCCTGCAGCGGATATCACAGTTGGATCTTAAGTTTGGATGGAGGATCCACAAGTATCTTGGATGTGTGCTGCTGCATTGGAAATGAATAACAAATAGGTAAAGGTAAATTGCTTAAGTTGGCAAGTAAGTTGCTCAACATTGAAGTATCAAAGATTGTTTAAATTGCAAAATTGTACCAAAATACTTTGAAACCTGTTTCTAATACATTTGTATCATATATGTTGTTACGAATATGATTTGTCTGTATCCACAAGATCTTGAGCCACCCAAATATAGGGGGAGTAATATAGCTCAACCCACACTTTACCACTTTTTACATATAGACACAGCTATGTATCATATAAATAAACCACAAATGCTTAAAATGATCATGCAATTGGAACCATCCGGACCCGTGAACGTTGTTGATGCAATCTTCCGTGCCCCTGTGGCTGTACCTGCCCTCCTCTACTTAAGAGTTGTCTACTACTAAAAAGTCTACACGGAACGTAAACACAAAAAAAATTTTGAAAAGACCAACCGTCAAAACCCAAAGACGAATCGTCTGAATGACCACTTTACCAAATTACTAAAGATAACAGGTATGTCATTTTATTGTTTAATGAGCGTTTTTATTTTATATCCTAAAACTGACTTTTTTTTTTAAATTTATCTCATTTATATATATATGACAATTTCAGATTGTTATTGTTATGTAATTGTTTTTTGGTTCTTTTATATTGGTTTAATGTTTAGATGATTTAGATGGTAGTAAATTTGCTCCACCTTTTGAAATTTGGAGCTTAACATTAACACCTATACTTTCATATTTCTGTCATAAATAATTTATATGTTTGTTTATTTATTTCTCATTGTTGGATTCTATAATTTAGGGTAATTTGATGGTTGAAATCATGACATCCAATGGCTTAAAGGTATTTGCTCTTTCTTTGTTTCTGATGAATTTGATAAAAAAATTGAGGACTTTGATATCCGAATGCTAAAAGTAAGACATTTAACTAAAATTGCTACATTCTTTTCTTTTCGTTGAGACTCCCTCAAAGTTGAGAGATTTGCTAATCAACGGCTTTATGGTTATAGTTTGTTTTTACGCATATTTTTCCAGATTTTGTGGAGTCAGTGAAAAACAATTTCTTGCTTGATAATAAAATTCTAATTGTTGGCCAGGAAGGACTCAGGTAATTTCATTTGTTTGGTTGGTTCACGACGCAATAGCTTCGGTTCCTCTTGATAAGGTATGTATCATTTAAGATGACCACAAAGTATCACCAACGAGTTATAATTCCTGATAGATTTCATTCTTTATAGGCATGTATGCGTACATCAACTTTTTCCACAAACGCGTACAGTAGCATGTTTTGATTAGTTTAGCCCTAATTTGTTTTTTGTTTTCGATTTTCGAATAAATAGGAGGTCTTTTCAGGATTTCTTTTCAAAGATGTTTGGGATTTTAGTTTCTTAAACGAAAATTGGGTGATGTTGCTATTCGATTTTATAAAACTGTTCGTGATGTTGCCTTCAGGTGTAGGTTGATGGCGGTGAGTTTTCTACACATTTTTATTAAATCTTTATTGCCTTTCATTATTTAGAAATTCATTCTTTTACTGTTAAATTCCTAACAACATGAGATATTTAACAGAGAAAAAGAAGGAAACCGGAAGAACCAAATATGAGAAAAAGGTTGAAAGAGAAGAACGTATGCTTATGCAAAACCATACATTTTTTTAAAACTTTTTAAATAATACCAAATCAGCATTTAGATTTTCATATTTTGGCAGGATAATTTGGTGGAATCATCTTCAAAGGCATCAGTTCCAACATTGGTTGTGGCTACATTTTCTGTTACCATGAATAATAGGTCCAGATTGATGGTGTTACTTTTGAAGGTTTAAATAAATAGAAACTTTATAAACGAGAATTGACCTTCAAAATTTGTACATTGCTTATAGGTTTGGTAATTTTGAATTATATTACTCATTGATGCAGCTTTGAGTGGCTCAATAAGGCAACTCCTCCCCCCCCCCCCCCACCCCCGGTGGCGAGTCCGCTTCCCAGGTTTGGAATTCATTTTGACATGATTCTTCCCTCATGGTAATAAGCGTTTGAGTAACTACAGATCTGGTTTTACTTCAAAGGTACTTCTTTTTATTCTTTATTTGTTTAATTCACCTTATGAGATGTTTTTCATGTTACTATCTAATTTATTTTTGGGTTTACAAGGTATGGAATACTGTTATAAAGCATGACAAGGAGGATTATACTTCTATAATTCATGGGAAATATTCCCATGAGAAAACTGTAGCAACATCATCTGTTGCAGGAAAGTATATCATTATCAAGAATATGAATGTGGTATGCTTAATAAAACTTTTCCTTTTTTATATTTTTAATGAAGATTTATTAAACATGAATCCGTTGTTTTAGGCAGCATATGTATGTGATTACATTCTTGGTGGTGAACTTAATGGATCTAGATCAACTAAAGAAGTTTTTTTGGAGGTATATCTTCTTTAAACCTTCTCAATATTGATTTATTATATAAGTTTCATTTCTTTCTATAAAATGGTGGAATTTTTTTTAATGTACAATGTTGTAATATGGAGAAATGAAAGTAGGATGTTATAATAAACATTATTTATTAAAATCCAAACATCTCACCAAACTCTATCACGATAAGTACTATTAAACAATGATAAAAAATACCAAAGTTTTTTTTCAAGAACAAACAATGCATATTATTATCGACATTGTGGTTTCTATGTGTTTTTTTTAACAGTAATAATGTGAAAACTTATAAATAAACATTTAAATTTAAGTTTCGATGTCTGCTCATAAAGCATCATGATTTATACTTTTCGTGTTAAATCTTTCTTTTAAATATTTGACATAACATTTTATATTTAAATTTTACAAGTGTCGTTTGAGGTTACCAGGGGTAGTTTCGGTAAAATACTGTAAACGGTGAGAAATACGGGAGGAGGTGGATAATTACCGGCCCCACACCTTGATACATTGTTCAGTCATGGTCTTGCATATATTTTCTGCTCCAACCACAGATAGCCACGTGTCCCGCAAGAATGTAAACTGCCCACGAGTTTGCCGCGTCGTGGTGTTTTAAAAAATTGGTCCCAAAACCACAATATTTTAAAGGAGATATACCGCATGCTTTTGTTTTTTCATGAGGTGACTTTAATTTTTTTCCCCTTTTTTATATTCGGGATGCATGTAACTAATACATGTATGAATTTTCAGGTTCTTTCTGATTCTTTAAAAAAGAGAGACTATGATGAGCAGTTGAGAAAGAAAGAATCAAAGACTCTATCTCACAAGTCTCCTGGTACTTCCCAACAGGCATGACATAACACCATAAATGTTTATAATATAATTATATTTGTATTATTTTTATCACGTGGATTCATATAATTATATATAATGCAGGAAAATGGCGATTACTGCTCTGTGGAATCAAGGCGTATACAATGCACAAAATGTGGGCATTCACATATATGGATATGTACAAATAGGATAAAGTCGAAAGCAAGATGGTGTCGGCTTGAAAAAAGAAAAAACAAAAGAAATTTAATACCTTCCATCTATTTTATTGACTTTTGGTCTTTGGAGAAATTAAGGAGACTTTTGTGTTGTAATAGGATTGTTGTCAATATCATCAAGCAAAAGATGGTGATGGGTGGATGGTATACAAAGGCTCACTCAGCTTTGATGGGCCTCTTAAGGTTTGTGATTTTTTTAAAGATATGTATTATTGGTATTTTGAAACATGAGACATGATGATTGTGTTATGTTTAAACTTTTTGGTTACATTTTTTCTTTATATGGTGATTGTGCGTTCCTTAAATATAGGTGGAAGTACCGCATGCTTTTGTCTTTTGATGAGAACGGATTTAGTTGAGGAGTTTGTTGGTCATATGAGACCAAAGACGAGGAGAATGGTATGTCAGATATAAGAATTATATTTCATTTCCATAAATGGCAATATACTCTAATTTTTTTTTAGCATCCGACTTTTGTTTCTTTCTGTTACAACAAAAGTGTATCTATTTTTAAAAATCAACACAATTATGACATTGCTGTTACTCGGCAGAGTACGTTGTTTTTTCTTGCATTTATCCGGACCCGTGCTCCAGCAATCCCGAACCCGTGCGGAGCACGGGGTCCCACTAGTTTATATTCAAAAGTTGATTTTCGTAGGGGTTAGTTTTACCATACAAATAAACAGTGGAAAGAAAAGAAATAAAAAGTTGCATACTTGTTTAATCAATGTGTTGTTGGGGACCCTTCATTAAATATGATAAGATAGATGTGTGATGCGAATTGTCATTTTGCTTCTTTATATACAACAAAACATATTTTCTTCAACCGTATTCAGGAGAGAAAGAAAATCAACTACATTCACGTGGATTCCTAAATACGATAACATATTTTCTTTAACCGTATTAAGATAACCAATTATTTGATTTGTTCACGTTTAGTCAGTCTTTTTTTTTTGTGCTTTATTTGTCATAAACTATTTATTTTATTCATGATACATTCTTACGACTTCGAATAGCAGGTTACAGCCTAATTGGCATCTACGTGTCAAATACGTGACAAATAGATGACATTTACGTGGCTTTTGAGAATAGGAAAAATGATTTATAAGGGTAACCAACTATTTTCTTTGTTCACGTTTGGTCACTTTTATTTTTTATTCGAGTTCTACTTGCCATTAAACTATTTATATTGTTCGACCTAAACCCTTATGACCGGCAATAACAAATAGTGTCGGTTTAATCACTCAATGCGTAATACAAGTATTATGTGGGTTGACTACATGTATCATTAGTACATGTTGACTCATTTTCCCTTTTAAAAAAACACTTGGAGTTTTCCATTTTTGGACTCGGTCGTGTAGCATGCTTAAAGGCTCGTTTGATTTATAAATTGGTTATTTATATTTTACAGATTCATTGGTATTTTGTAGCTTGCTATAAGGTGATTAAGCGATCATTTTCAATAGGAATATATGTATTGTAGGCATTATATACTTCCTAGTTGTGTGTCTGTATAACGTGGTGGGATACAAATTTCAGGGCTGTGGACATTACTACACGTAATCAACTCATGTAATACTTGTACTACGACATTTGAGTGATTAAATTGACACTATTTGTTATGGTCGGTCATAAGGATTTAGGTTGAACAATATAAATAGTTTAATAGCAAATAAAGCACGAATATAAAAAGGAAAGTGACCAAAAATGAACAAAAGCAAATAGTTGGTTACCCTTATAAGTCATTTTCCCTACCCTCAATAGCCACGTACGTATTTGCTAGGGATGAGCACGGGTCGGTTTGGGTCGGTTTTAGACCCAAAACCGAAACCAAACCGTTCAATTCGGTTTCTGGTTTTTAGAAACCGTCGGTTTCGGTTTCTAGTCGGTTTCGGTTTCGGTTTTTCCATCGGTTTTGGGTCGGTTTCGGTTTGAACCCACGGTTTCGTGGGTTTTGGGTTTAAACCCGTGGGTCGGTTTTGAACCCATTGGTGGTTGTCGAGGCCAACAAAAATAAACCCTAACTTTCTAACACAAAATAGTGCATAGTGGTAAAGGGATCGAATCCACGGAGACTGGTTCAATTTGTAAAACTATGCAATCAATTCATAACGAGATAAATTCTTAAACAAAATAAAATAAAAAGGGGGTTTTGTTGTTTGAGTTGCAAAGCTAAATAATAAACACGACTAACAAGTTTAGTAAATTTTAATAGCACAAATTTAACAAAGACTCAAATATCAATATTGGGTGATCATCACAAGTCCAACTAACTAGTTAATCACTATGATTTATGGTGCAATATCTTTATTCAACTCAACTTGGCTATAGCAACTCAAAAGCTTGAGTCGCCTAGATCCTCCTTAAATGATATTGAAGTTAGAGAAGCTCTTAACATCCATCTTAATCAAAATCACAAATCAAATAAGCATTTGATTCATATAATTTGACTAGCAATAAGCTCCAAGGATCACCAAATCTAAACAAAAGCTACAAAAGCTTGCACTTTAATTTTTAGAGAACAAAACCTTATGATTTAGTATGAAATAATAAGCATCCACAAAAATCATTTGTTACCAAATTAATTCCAAGATCAATTACGTAATCTAAGAGGTAAATAACAACAATCGTTCAAGCATTTGAACCATGGATAGAAATACTAGAACAATCATAGAAATTCAAACAAAGACTTTCATTCATGAATCAAACAAAGATTCATAAACCATTCAAAACTAAACTAGTTGTTCAATGATATATCACCCAATATTGACTGGTAGAAACCTAACCACACAAATTTAATATAAGAGATGGAGTAATTATACCAAATATTAAAGAGTTTGAGAAGTAATGTTCCAAGCTCCCAAAATTGGCTCACCCCCAAAAGCTCCGCCGTCTGTTGAAAAGTTGTGTTCGAATGAGAATAAAACCCTAAGTTAAAGACCATTAGAAATTACAAAAGAACCCTTCATTTAGCTTTTACTCGGCCGCATAAAGGTTTCTTCACAAAATCGAACGGGCCGCACAAAGTTGAAACAAAGCTCCCTGACTTCTCTGATTGAAATAACGAAAAGTGTGCGGGCAGAGCAAGAATTGCTCACAAAAGTGTGCGGGCCGCACACTTTGATTTTCCCTTCTTGATCTCACGGTTTGGTTTGCATTACGTTTGCTCGATCGCAAAATTTTTGATTTCCTTCTTCATTCACTTTCACTCGGTCGCACGTTGGCTCTCTTTTAACCTCTTGCTCGGTCGCATACCTGGAACACTCGACCGCATGGATCTTTTGTAAAACCCATTTCCAGCCCGATTGTACATCGAACCCATATCGGATCCGCGGTCCATTAGCTAGCCCATGAATGATGATCCATTAAATATTCAAAGCCCGTCTACGATTAGCCCAAACGCTGCGTCCGATTTTCGTCCCGCACTAATCGTCTAAAAGTCTGCAATTACACGCAAAAACTCGAAAGTACCCGATATAATCATAAAATAAAGTAAAATGAAAATATGCACGATAATTCAATTAAAACGACTAAAAATATGCTCAAATAAAGTATAAAAAGAAGTAATAAAAGCGAAGCATCACCCATTTTCCAGCAACTCTTATAAAATACATGAATCAGAAATGAGGCATAGAAATCAGAAATCAGAAAGTCATAAACACGAGTTCAATTTAATCTAGAATTCAGACATGAGTTAAAGATATCCCACGAGTGAGACTTCAATTTAATCTAGGAATCAGAAATGAGGCATAGAAATCAGACACGAGTTCAACTTCAAGTTAATCTAGATATCAGACACGATTACAGAACTGTGAGGCATAGAAATTAGAGATATCGAGTTCAAGACTTCAAGATATCGAGTTCAATTTAATCTAAAATCAGACACAAGTTACAGATTGCGTACCGTTTGGTTTGGAGTTCAAGACGAGTGTGAGACTGTGAGAGGAGTTCCCGACAGGCGAGGGCGTTCCAGACGAGTTCCCGATGGGCGGCGTCTCCGTCTCTCCGATTTAGGGTTTGGCCGTTCGTTCCAGACGAGTTACAGATTGCGTACCGTGAAACTGTAAGAGACTAAGAGTGAAACACAGAAGGCGTAGTCGCGTAGCTTATTTGGGACATTTTAGATTATTAATTATTAAATCAGTAAATAATAAATAAATAGTAAATAGGTTAATATTTTGGGTCGGTTTTCGCGTAATTGGGTCGGTTCGGTTCATGTGGGTCGGTTTTGCCAAGACAAACCGAAACCGAACCGTCAGTTTCGGTTTTTAAAAAATCAAAACCGCACCACTGGTTTCCGCTTCGGTTTCGGTTTTGTCGGTTTTTTTCGGTTTCTCGGTTTCAGGGTTCGGTTTTGCTCATCCCTAGTATTTGCCACGTAGATGCCAATTAGGCTGTAATCTGCTATTCCAGGTCATAAAGATGTATCATGAACAAAATAAATAGTTTAGTGGCAAATAAAGCACAAAAAAAGAAAAGTGACTAAACGTGAACAAATCAAATAGTTGATTACCCTAATAAATCATTTTTCCTAAATAAAGATATGGAGTACCACCAGCCATTTATTGATCTAAAACGGGTTTACATAACTCAAATCATAATTAACAAGATCATGTCGTTCCAAACTATACACCAAATTACTAAGAATTTGAACATGTGTTGCATGGAAACAAAATAACTAAAAGAATCTAATTCACCTGTATACAAGACAATATATATATATATATAGCTATACAAAACCGCTTTTTATACATTTGTTGTACTTGTCCAGCTGGCAACAGGGATTCCGTGTTTCTGGAACCATTCTGGCATGCGGAACCGTTCATATAGCACGGGCCTTACGTCCCTCTGTTCAGAAAGTTGCTTCAAAAGGGGAAGAAGAACTTCAAGTAGCTGTGTTTGTTATGCACCAATAATTAGTATCTTTTTCAGTAAATAAAATATAAATACAAGGACTGAAACTGTTAATAATGTAAAAGTTTCGTACTTGGTCATCACGTGGTTGTCCAGCAGTAAAAGGTATACAAGGGATTCCATTAACTGGTTGCAATAAGAAACTGAATGGATTATTGTCAACAATCACCATTCTGCAAAAATCTTTGGATACATACGAAAGGTCCTTCACATGTTCTCGATATTCCCTGTAAATTCAAAATAAGTTCTTACTGGTTTGTGAGGATAATCACCATTGAAAAAAGTAAACTCACATCAACTGTTATCAGAATATAAAGATGTAAATAGAAAACTACTCACGTGGAAATTGTGGAAGGCCGATAAAATCTACGGCTAAACCTTTTTTCAGTGTCTATTCTGTCAACAAGTGGTTTGGCATATCCTGAACAAAATACGATAATTATAAATTAAAAGAACAATGAAATTAAAAAGTTAAGTGGTAAATGGTAATCAAACCTTCAAGGCCTGCTGTAAATAGTACAAGATCAGCAAATTTGCTAAGTTGGGCAAGAAATTCATGCAATCCAGGACGTTCGAAGACTGTCACGTAGTTGACCTTAGGCTTTCCTTCATATTCCTTCAAATCCAAATATATTATTAGTTAAATTTGTATAAATAATGAAGATTATTATAAAGGTTTGCACCTTTTCAGAAGCTATGCATTCTAGCTCAAACCATGTCAATCCAGCATCTGTAGCTTGTTTGCGAACAGTGTCAGGCAAACTGGATGTCTCATATGCACATACTAGAGTTTCATCCAAATCAAGAACCACCTGCATTTAAAGATTTGTGTATTGTTCTTAGATATAAAGATCTTGCTTTAATCAACACTAGTTATCATAGTATACAAGTATATCAAATGCTTTGAGTTAGGTAAGGCAGCATAACTAAAGAAGGAAAGGCAACCTAGTTGATAATACAAAAGATTTAAAAAAGCAAAAGCTATGAAGATTGTGATAGGAGAAGAAAAGAACAAACCTTTAATGGGGTAACCACTTTCCTTAATGCCACATAATTAGATTCTAAATTTTCTTAAGCTATACTAAATTCTAGGTATCAATTTGTGCAAAATCATTCCATACCATACAAGCAAGGCCAATCATTGTACTTACTTTTCCTTTTCAAACTCGGCTAGTTCTAAATGAGTCCATTAATTTTTCGTACTGGATAGCTGCCAGAGTGCCGGTGCAGAACATTTGCACAAAGCTACCATTCTTTCAAAGACTACAAGCATATGAATGCTTAACTTTCGGTCAGGATTATATAACTCAATGTAACAAAGCCAACTCCATAACTTAAAGTAGACCAATATTTTGGTATCTAAGCCCAGGAAAATGTCTATTGTCGTAGAGAACAAGATAAAGTTGTAGAAGTACAATCACATGACAAAAATAAATGCGAACACCTAACCAAATCGATCCAATCAAACAGAACATGAACAATCACCGTCATAACTAACTATAAACCTAGTTCGCTTCACCAGGAAAGCGAAATCAACGGAACAAACAATCAACGAAATTAAAATAGAAAATTAAACGTACCGTGAGCTTTTCCGAACAATCATAGTCAGCCACAGCGGGCGGAATATGGACAGAAGCGGCAGCGAATGTCGACGATTGAGAAGATTCAGGAAATTCAACGTCAGGTAAAGGCTTGAACGACGCCGAAGAAGACGAAGAAGAATAATTGATCAAGGAAGCAATTGAAGGAGTGCCTCTAATGATCTGAACAAATATCTGAAAGAAGAAAGTCAACCAGTTCAACAGTGACCGCCATACTTGTAAGGTCCTCGCCTGTGCGTAAACTTCACTAGCTGCTTGACCAATCTCCGCCATCACCGGCTGCCGGAAAAACACACAAACGCAGTAACTTAGATTGAATCGAGGATTTCACGAGGGATTCGAGGGGTCTTGCCGTGTCTCTCTGTGTGTATATATGTACAGGTTTGAGTGTATGTATGTATGGTAATGATTCGTTTTATGCATTTGTATGCATATAGAATTGGAATAAGAAGGATGGGAGGTGTGGTCAAGGCGATGGCGCCTCTCAATGAAAGGATTGAACAAGATGGGAAGAGTGTGAGCCACGCGCCTCTATACGATAGTGGGGAAACGTTAAAGGTGACGTGGAGATGGGATCGGAGTTCAGGGATAGAATTGTCTTTTTCTGTTTGTTTAACGTGTTCTGTTTATTTGTTCGTTCTTAAAGCCTTGGAACACATGGGATTTGGCGTCATAAAGTTGTAAGATATGTGGAGTAGTTTTGGAGTAGGAGTAGGATAGATTTGTCGTTAAAAAAAAAAAAAAAAAAAAAAAAAAAAGTTGTAAGATATGTGGTCTATCATGTCATTTTTCAACTTTTTGGATTTTAGGCTACACGGAGTGGTAGCCAATGGCTAACAGATGGCTAAGAAGTTTTTGTAGGCCAGACTATGGTTGGTAGGCGTTGGCCATTTTATAGGCAATGGTGGCCAATAGTCAAAGAGATTAAATTATTTTTGTGATGTGAGAGAGATTAAATAATTTTCAATTAAAAAAAAGGAAAAAGGTTGTTGGCATCTCGCCAACAGCTTGGCGATGGTGGTTGGCGAGCAAGATGGCGAAACAATGTGGAGTGGGGATGGCGAGTGGAGGTGGCTCGCCAAAAGGGTTGGCGACCATTACTCCCTCTAGCCTTATTATGATAGGTTATCAAACTAAAAATATTTTTTTCATTCGACCCATTTAAAATATATTTTCTGTTGCAGATATATTCTTATTAAGAATTTTATTTTAAAAATATTTGAGTAAATTACTGAAATTCTCCTTGAGATTTGGTTTTTGGTTCCTAACTTTTATTTTGCATTGGGATCATCTTTATTGTATAATTTTATTGCGTTTTTCGTCTCTGGCAAATGCAAAAAACGATTGTACTTTTTTCCACCTTTAATCATTACTATTAGTTTTTAGGCAAAGTTATACCATAGCTTATCAAACTTTCGGTTTTTTGTTTAAAATGTTCATTATGTTTTTAATTGTCTAGATCAACAAACTATTAAAATCAATATAAAAACACCACCCCTTTAAAAGGGTGAAGGAATATCTATTTCTTTTTTTTTCTCTCTCTCTCTCCCCCAACCCCATTCCCTTCGTCCTCACCACACCTCACCTACAACTCGGTTCCAACTAGTTCTTGACACTCTTAATTAGAATTGGTCGATAGAAGAATAATTCTTTGGTGGGAGATATGTGGTTGTTAAGTTATTAATGGCGGAATTAGCCTCTCTTGGTCGCCATACCCACCCAACCAAAACCATTTGTATATCTGCTTTCATTAACCCCAATGAAAGCAAAAACTGGGTTTGGGTTGAAATTGCTTATCAATATAGTACCTCATCAGCAACATTTTTTTAACCAATGGTGTTAAGTGGCGGGTGTATGAAACGCGGGAAGGTAGGGTGCGTGCAGCAGTGGTGAGGAAGCGTTTTGAACGGAGAAGCAGATGGTGTTGTTTTCCGGTCGCCAGTAGATAACACAAAAAGCGAGCAGACGATTTAGAGAGAAAGGGAGGGAGAGACTTGAATGTATATACGTGTTGTCGATTGATATGGAGTACAAGCTTCCGTTGAATTTGTACAAGCATGTTGTTGCATGGTAACATATTATAGAGGGTCAAGGGACCATATTAACTAGTTAAAATAGAGTTCAATACCTTAAAATACAATAAAAATAGAGACTTTTTAAACCAAGAGCTGAAAGTTCGATGAGTTATAGTGTAATTTTGCCTATGTTTATTTTTAAAATAAGATAAAAATATATTACACTCGCCCATTCTCTAATCCCCTTTACACTAGGGGTGAGCATTTGGTCCTCGGAACCAAGCTCAAGCCCAAGAACCGAGGGAACCAAACCGAGATAAGGACCCGAGTACATGTCACGGTCAGTTCTTGGTATGTCAAAATTGCTTAAGTCAGGTTCGATCCTACTCGGGTTTAGTACTATCGGGTTGGTCAGTTTTCGAGTTTTAGGACCAAGTAACCATGGAATTTTAAAATCCCAATTCTTTTATACCCCCAAAAAACATGATGCGTATCTTTTCCTTAGACCCCGACTTTTCACGTCTCAAGTCTTCCCCCCTCCCCCTATTGAGCTTGTCGAAGTCGATCACACCAAAACCCACCAAAATCAATTCTTCTTTCTCAATTAATCCAAGATTATTCAGTGGTTGCACAAGATTGAAAGTTAGAAGCATTCAATTTTCAAGAAACAGTGTCAAATTGGGTTCCAACTCAAGTGATTCTCAACTAAGTTTTTTTTTAGTTTTTTTTATTAGTTTTCCATTCTTTTACTTGAAATCAATAATAATTTGGTTATGTTTGGTTGGAAAAGTTGTAATGTATTAGGTTTTGCAATGTTTCATTGGAAAGTTTGTCTAATGTAGTAATGTTCATTGAAAATCAAGAATTGTTGTTTTATGTTATCATTAGAAACTTTGTGTTGTACTGGGGTTTTAATGTTCATTGGAAAGTCTTTAATGTTATTCAAGAATAGTTTGCTTAAGGATCATCGGAAAGATTGTATTGCGCTAGGTTTCATTGTTCTAAGTTAATATGATTTTTGGTTTTTTGACAATGTACTTTTTTAATGTACTAGGTTATTGGTAATGAACTTTGTTTTTTTTTTTACAATGTATTGTACTAGGTTATTTGTAATGATGATTTGGTTTTCAACATTTGAATGAACTTAAGTAGGTTAAGCAATTTTTACATTGTCAAAAAAACAAATGAAGATGTATCTGCGTTGTTGACGATGATAACGATTTTTTTGGTGAATTTCTGTCCGAAATGGGGAACCAATCGGCTTCACTGGAATTAGAGTTGTCTATATATTTGAGTGAAAAAAGAGAGTCGTACAACAAGTCATTTGATATACTTTCATAGTGGAAAGCTAATGAATCACGTTACCCGATACTTGCCCGCATGGCAAAATGTACAATTCTAACATATTTTTATAAGTTACTTAATACGGTTTTTAAATATGTGACATGCTTATTTTAACATTTTAGATCTATTGGGGATTCAAATCTCGATGGTAGCATCGGAGTCGACTTTTAGTACCGGTGGACGAATTCTAGGCCCTTACCGGACTAATTTGGCGACACTTATTGTTGAAGCTTTGGTTTGCACCCCAGATTGGGTGAGGAAATCAAGAAAACCAATAGTTGGCAATATTGATCAACTTTTAAACGATGATTAGGTCGCCAAAGGTAACATTTTTTGTTTTGTAAATTTTTTTAATTGACATATTGCTACATACTAACTATATTTTTTTCTTATACTCTCGTTTTTACTAGCAATTGAAGATGCAATACAAAATAGAAGGGGACAAAGAAAAGGGAAAAGTCATTTAGAGATAATAGATGACTAGGAGAATTTGATGATTTTGATGATGAATTAAGACTTTATATTTGGTTGGAAAACTTGGAACCATGATCAACTTAGCACTTTTGGCTTTGGTTTTGTTAAATTGTGTTGATGTTCTCTATTCTGATCTTTATAATATGGTGTATGGTTTGGTTTGGTTATGTTTGCTTGCAATTACAATTGATTAAAAATGTTATAAACAAACGTCTCATTTATTGTAATAAATCATGCGACACTATTATTGTTAAATATAAACTAGTCAATTTATATAAAAAGATAATAATGTGTACTTTTTATTAAGGTTGGTCACGCTCAGTTTTTCTTGGTCCTAATACCAAACCCGGACCCAAAAGTAACTGTTTGGTCCTGCTCGGTTCTCTCGGTCCAAGACCAAACCCGGTACCAAGACCAAACTCGGACCCAAAAATAAGCGCTTGGTCCCACTCGGGTAAAACTCAACCAAACCCAAGCATACCTGACAACGCTATCGTCACACGCGTCAAAAACAATTTATAACCCACTATTACTACGTAGATAGGGCAAGCGGGGTCGAGTCCACAGGGATTTAGTGGTTAATCTTTAACGAGTTGTAAAGTAAATGTTGATTGTGATGGTAATAATATTGAAATAGTAACTTGAGAATAGAGAAAGAATTACTTCCGGTTTAGTTATCAACAATGAATTTCGCATGTTTTACTATAATGATTCCGATATAATTACTTTGACATAATTACAGTTTACTAACAATTGCTATTAATCGGGTAAATACATAACATGTTGAATCAATTATTTGTCTTTGTCTAACAATTTGGTAGATTAGGTACAAACAATGGTATGACACTATTATGTTTTATCAAAATAATAGTAACATTACAACTTATTAACATATTAATTGGGCACAAAGTATATTAAGTGATTATTCGTCATAACTCGTTATTTAGATGAGATGGGCACGAATAATAAGTTGATAATACTATGTCTTGAAAATATGATAACAAGTAGAAGTAAACACAAATGATTCACTAATTGTATTCAAGGATATGATAGTTTAATAGTTACAATAGTAAAACATTTGTTCGGAATCAAAGTAAAAACATGTTACATTAAAGGTATGATAACATTACCGGAAGTAATCTGAAGAGATTAGCCTTCCATTCGAGTGATGATCGTGGCGATAGTCTTGGTGTTCCTCGGCATGTAGCTTGGCGCTTTTACCCTTCGAATTATCTTGAATTACTACTAGAATTACCACCGAAATGGAGAATCTATTGGTTCTAAACAACTAACTAAGAGAGATTTCGAGATATTACAACTGATTGAGAGTGTTGGAGTATTCTTATGAGAATTGGTGTAAATTGATGTCTTGGTGTCTAAAAACGTCCATAGAATGCATCTATTTATACTTGCTGAACTTCAGTGCTCGCGTCGCGACCATCTTCCCGTCGCGTCGCGAGGGTGCGTCGTGTGTTGCTTTTTGTCGGCCACTTGTCTGGTCAGTGCGTCTTGTTGGTAGTCTCGCGATCGAAGTTTGGTATTGTCATGTTCATGTCTTCGCGTCGCGACCATAGCTCCCGTCGCGTCGCTATTGTTGTAGCATTTGGATTCTTTGTGTTTTGCCCGTCTTTGCGTCGCGACACATATGCTGTCATGTCGCGATTGCTGTAGCTTTTTGTGAGTTTTTCGCATTTTGCTCTTTGGTTCGTAGCATCACTTCCTCAGGTTTGGTTGTTTTCTCAAAGTTTCTTGGGTCTTGATTCATGCTTGTTCCTGAAATAAAGCCATAAAAGTTAGCACACAAATCCCTCGTGTTTTCCTCACACCAGCAGCTCCGGGGAACTCTGTTCAAGTTAAACATGAATCGTAATTCATGTTTAGCCACCTGTTAATATAAGCCTGTTTTGATGTTGAGCTTATCAGGATTTCCTATGGTAATTACCATAGTTCTGGCAGATTTGCATCTGTAACACAGCAGTGGGCCGTGATGTGCAGTGTATGAATAAATGAGATATTCTCTCGTTGGCTTGCAATTTTTGTGAGGATGTCTGGGGACTAAAGACAAATTAATCATAATTCTTTTGAGAGAAATAATGATATCTTAATAGGCCTTTCCCGTGATTTGTGAGATGTTTTCTATGCGAAAACAAATGGCTGGCTTGGGCTAGTGGTGACCCGACAGTAGATCTATTATCACCGCCAGACTTTTGGGAGTCTGTGGTGTGCATCAGGAGCTGCCGTTAGAATGTGAGCTTTTGCCTAATTGTTATAAAAACATGCATTCATATTTGAAATGTTGACTGTTTGGTTAACAGACGAGGTAGGTTAGACGGGTCTGTCTGAACCATATCTGTTATAAAGAAGCATTTTGCATGTTTTAAGGCAGTTATTGCGTTCCTTCGTGTTGCAAGAAAAGACGATTTTCTTGTGTCTCTGAGTGTATTTTATGCGATAAAAACTGTCTTTTAAGATAGTGCTTTATTGTAAAAATAAAGCACTATCAATACCCGACTCTGAATCCAAGACCACGTCATCTACTTTGGTCGGTCCTTGGTTCCAGCTTATGCCTTATCTCGATCTCGGTTCGGCTCGAGTTCAATACGGGTCGGTTTGGTTTTAAGACCAAGCTCACCTCTATTGTTAACTTATGGTACTAAATTGACACCTACGATACTATTGTTGATCTTATATACCATTATGCCTTAATAAATAAGAAAATAACAATGATTATGAAAGAGTATATGTCAACATTAAATTTTATGTAATTGACTTGATTTAATATTTCTAATTTAAAATTTTAAGTTTAAAATTTAAAATAATATGAATAAATTTTGTCGTGATTAATTTTATATCCTAATAAATAAGCAAATATTAAAATTCATTAAATGGTGGTAAAAATAAGGCAACGAATCCATAATCTGATTAGTACATATCTTGTGTATTTTTCTTTTTTAAGCTTATTGCTAATGAACTACCTTAAATAGATAAAAAAAAATTGTTAACTCTAACTATTTTATTATTTAATATTTCTACTTGAAAAACATACATCAATAGCAAAGAAAAAATCTAGTTTACCAATTAGTTTTATTAAACATGATAGTTTTAAATCATTGCTCATGCATATTGTTCAATTGGTGTTATATATATATATATATATATATATATATATATATATATATATATATATATATATATATATATATATATATATATATATATATATATATATATATATATATATATATATATATATATATATATATATATATAGATAGTGCATTAAACCCTTTAAGAGTTCAATGAGATGCCAACTAGGAGAGAGATTAAAGTAAAATTGATTTTCTATTTAATAAAAAATAGACCACGCTATAATTTCATTAAACTCTTAAAGAAGAGTCCAATGGGATTGAACTCTACCTTCCATGTCATCATCTCTCTCATATATTAAATTCAATTTAATTACATTGAACTCTCCATTAAACTTCCATTGGAGATGGCCTTACAACGTTAATAACATAAAAGCACTAAAACATATATTATATCATTTGTAATAAAAAATACATCAAACACCCTTAATCATATAAAAAGATTATTGAAACAATTTCAAGAATATATTGAAGGCAACATATGTTTGATGTATTTGGTATATAGAGAAAGATCATCAAATTCATATTTTGTTATCTCTTTTCCTAACAATTGAGGTTCTTGGTTTCTTAGTTTACCTCTCATCCCAATCACTTTTTTGCACTAAAAATCCACGTAGCAATAACCATTAACGAAAAAAAAATTCCTCAACTCTTCATATTTGAATAACAAACTCCGTCAAAGACAATTTAAATAGTATTTTAAAAGCACTTTAAAAAGTTTTCTGAAATCAGTTAAGTCTATATTTTGGGGATAAGTCCCAAATGTTACATTCTTCTAACATAGAAAAATGTGTTGATAAAAAAGTTTATAAGAGTGAGAAATAATCAATAAAGAGACAATGTAAAGTGTACAAACTATTTCAATGCCCAATATTACATAATCTTTTAGATAGCCTCGAGCTTATTGATTGTAAGACCCTAATCCCGGAAAAGCCAAGTCTCGGGTTTTAAAGAGTCAAAAGTTCAAGAGTTAAAGGAGTAAAATTGAATTTTGGTTGAAATAGTGGTTAGTGCCGCTAACACTATCATTAGCGACACTAATGTTGTGGTTAGTGACGCTAACGAGATTTTTTGCGACGCTATTGTCCAGCTGGTGAGTGGGTCTACACGTTGTGCCGTTAGTGATGCAAATGAGGTTATTAACGACACTAACTGATGTTTTGGGGGCCAAAACCCTAGATTTTCAAGTTTGGGCCACATATAAGGGTGGGGACCCTAGGGAAGCCGTCATATGCATCATTTCAGCCTCTAAGCTCGTGATTTTCCTTTTCTAGGCCATTTGGAATGATTTTTGACGATCTTGGTATTCTTGGATAGATTTTTGAAGAGATTATGATGTTGTGAAGATACAAGGTGTTGCTAAGAAGCTTTGTTCAAGTGAAGATCAACTAAAGCTCTTGTTTCTAGACCATTGTGAGTAAAGTTCCCACCTTTGTGCATTTTTATGATTCTTCTTATGATTTAAGTGGGTTTTTATGGATTAAATTACTGTAATGGTCCCTTTTGGTGTTTATATATGGTTAGAAAGGATAAAGTTTGGAACTTTATGCCTTAAGGTCTAATTTAGAACCATTTGGTTGGTTTAGAGAGTAAGCCAAACTCTCTTCGGTGGTTTAGTTGAAGTTTTGGACCATTTTGGACTTGGATCTTGTTCTTGAGTTTCTGTGATTGTGTTTGAATGTTAAAGTTAGGATTTTTATGGACTTTGGGACTGTTTGGAAAGTCCTTTGGAAGGATTAAGACCTTAGCTGATTGGATTAAGAGCTTAATGGACTTTTGAGGCTCTTCATAGTTAGCGACGCTAACTAGGGAAGTTAGCGGTGCTAACTGTGCCTGTTGACTTTGACTTTTGACCGTTGACTTTTTGAACAGTTTGACTTTTGGTCAAACTTGAGGGTTTAGGATACCGGTCTTAGAGGATTATCTTGTTTGGAATTTAGAAAGTTCTAAGTGGAGTTGATCCTTGTTAGGAAGTACGTATAGTCGGGATCTGAGGGCACCTGCGTGGAGTTGGCTATCCAGCTTGAGGTTGCGGATCAGGTGAGTCTTCTCACTATACTATGGGTGATGTTACATGCGTATGTAGCCTTTATTACTTCGTGTAATAATATGATTATATGTGCTTTACATGTTTCATGACGAAAGTCGATGACTGCCAGTCTATGGGCCAATGGTGACGGCTCGAGGGCCGATGACGATGTTTGCCGACAAAAGTCGATGACGATGTTTGCCAACGAAAGTCGATGACGATGTTTGTCGATGAAAGTCAATGACGATGTTTGTGCTTATGTGATGAACCGTGTGATATTTTGGGAAACTCGTTAAGCTTCGTGCTTACTCTTTCACCCTAACTGTTTTTCAGGTAATCGCTGGCTTGAGCTTGGAGCACGACGTGACTGTACCGCATCTGCGGTTTTGATACTCGAGTCTTCCACTAGATAATGTTTACAAATATTTTGTTAAATACGATTGACATGTTTTAAATATTAAGTTTTAATTTGGATGATTTTATTTAATTAACCCGTTTACGAATTTGTACTGTTTTTAAAACAAAAAATTTATTAATAAATTTGGGACGTTACATTGATATCGACAATCTCACTAATCACTTGTTACTAATATGAGCACGCGTCAAAATAGTAAGTTAGGAATAGAAAACCTAGCAAGTAATAACGAGCTTAGACCGGTAGATTTAACACCATTTTATAAAAGTATTAACCCTCTTCACTCTTAAAACCCATTAAATCACAATTCTAGGAAAATATTGCAAACAGAGAAGTACATTATTATAATAATCTAAGACTCATAGAAATATTACAAGGTAAAATAGTGTAAGCAAGTTCAATGCATGTCATGGAACCAAAGTCGAAACCCCAAGTTCAAATGTTCTCACATAGTCAATGTCCTTCATATTTAAGGGAAACCCTAAGTAGGCCTGGAGGAAACGTGATAATTATGGAGACATGCAAAGTGATTAGCACAAAACATATCACCAAATAGAGGCTTCCTGCATATACTTCTTTTCTTCTTTAAATCGGGTTACATGTATACTCAAACCATTGCAAATCCCAACACACATGAAGCCGCTCTAAAATTCCAACACAACTATTTTAATCTTCTACTTATTTTATGGATATTTAAGGTCTTCTTTTAGTGTCTGAACCACACAAGTCTCAATACTACCTAATATGGATGCCTATGATCATGTTTTAAAACCTAAACTTCATTTATAAAACATTAATAAAATGTCCTCGTTTCAAAAACTTATTTCTCAAAATAACGCATGAATGAATGAAACAACGAGATACATATACTATTCCAATCAATAGAATATTACAAGCACATGAACACAAACTCAAACTAAAATTTAATATATGTTGGATTATGAAAACTCGTAGAGCATAAATAAATGCAATGCAAACAAAAGCAAAATGACTTTCAGACAAAGATCACATGTTCAACATTTTCTTGCAACAAACCAACCTGCAAGCATAGCATACAAGAATACCTTTCTTGAAAAATCTTGTAGGTTTCTAGGATGAATTGAGAGCCCAAACTTGAACTCCTCTAATAAGTCGCACCCCAAAGTGTAGATCCAAGCAATACATGACCATAATATCTTTCTTATGACAAAAGCAACCCAAAATTAAAGGGTTTTTTCTTTGTTTACTTGTGTCTAAAGCAATTACAAACCTGAGAGCTTGAGTCTTAGTTTGTGTGTTAAGCTAAGAGAGAGAGACTCACAATGAGAAAGAGAGAGAGAGAGAGAGAGAGAGAGACTTACAAACACACACACACACACACACACACACAGAGCATGTGTGTGAGAGATACCAAGATAGAGAGACGCTGAACGGGAGAGATAGGGGTCAGCTTATTTTGGATTTGATGTGACGTATCTAAATTTTCCCCATAACCTTATTTTATAGTGTAGGAGTCCTTATTGATTTGAGAGTCCTTATCGATGTGAAACTCCTTATCTCTTATACTTGAATTACTGTATAAGATAAGATAACAACCTTATCTTATCTAATTCAATTTAGTTGCATTCAACCCTCCAACTTTGTTAGTTTCTGATTAATACATAAAATAATGAATTAATAAAGTAATCCATCATAATTCACTCTTGTCATTTTACACTCAAATAATACTTCGTATAACCAAAAGGACCATGTTATATATACAAATTTTACTAACATGTTGCGTTAGTAGGCATATTCCTGACAATATTAAGGGACATGTGCTCTAAGGTAAATTACTTACCTCATAAGTGTCATAGATATTCTATTCCATTTTAATACATGAATGAGAGGTCAATGGTTACCTACATAACAATAAAATTTATAAGTCATTAACACTAATCCATCCATAATTAAGAAATTAAGATATTACACCTAATTAACATATTTTGGCTCCTTAACACTCAATACTTAACCTTATGGGAACAATGGAAGCATCCAATTGATCCCCTAATGCATACGATCAATTTAGGGAACTCTTTTGAGTCTTCACAAGCTAGTACATGGCACATGTATTTTTCAAAATGAAAATACATGTTTGTGTAAAGTGTAGGTCTCTACTTTTTATGCAAAACAAAAACAAAAACAAAAACAACAACCTCGTTTTCTTAATTTGATTTTAACACTTTAAAAACTATTTCTAATCGTTTTTAATTTTATTAATAGGTACAATACTCCCAATTAATAATGTATTAACATCGTTAATCTAATCATGTTTAATTTTTAATTTAGAGTTCTAAAACTTCTAGGTTGACCTGTAGATTGGTTTTTCACTTATACTTTGCAATGAGGATGAGTATACCTAACCATAAAGTATTATAAACCTTTACTAATAGTATTAAATATAAATCCAATGAATTTAATGATGATCTATCAAAAATTGAACTCAAAAACTCCATCAATACATAATAAACCTACATTTGACTTAAATGAAGATTTCAACACTAAATTTAGACTTTGCATAACTACACTTACATCCAAATCATATTATTGAACTAATTAAATATTCAAAGTCAAATTTTAACGGATCTATTGATGAGTTCATTAGGTTTTTGAACCACTATTAAAACTTAAAAACTCAAATGTTGACCATGAATATGAACTCATACCATTATATTAGCATTATAAATATAGAATTCAACACTAAACTTGAACTAATCATGTTCATTATTGTATTCATATTTGATGAAGTTTCACAAATATTCGAAGCTTATTGACTAGGAGATAGAAGAATTACTATCGTACAAGTTTTACTTTCATGATTTAGTGTTGAAACACCAAAAAAGACTTCAATTCTCTTTCCAATTTCAAATTCTCTCTCCAAAATCAGATTTTTCCTCTAAAATTTAAGCTTCAAATGGTACAAATGAAAAAGAAGGGAGAGTTGGGGCTCTTAGATCCATTCTTTGGTTATTTGGCGATATTGGCCTTTAGACTTGCTAAGTTTGTTTTTATTTTCCAAGAAAACTTTCCAGTTAACATTCGTAGTCCTATAACTTTTAAATCAACCTTAGAATGTTAATATGTATATAGTTAAGTCCAAAATATAGTTAAAACAGATTTGATCAAAAGTCATACATCAACTCCCATGATTGAAAAGTCAACTCCCAATCTCAACATATTTGGTTTATTTCCAACCTATTTATTAATTAAATTTAAATTTAAGTACTTTAAATTAACTAAATTTGAAGCATTAATCAATAATGTATAATTAATTAATTAATTTTTTATTATTTTAAAAAAACTTTATACTTAAATGTTAAACTTTCTACCATTAATTTACTGGTGTTACAAATGGTGATCTAAAATCGTTACCAGTGTGGCTTAGTGATAATCGCTTAAGCATTAAACACTATAAATGGAGTTATCCAAATTTAAATCTTGTAGGCTTTAACTTTAGAGTGAAATTTTGTTCAAAAAATTATAAAAACTAAATAGTCGTCTTCTACTTAATTTTGTTTTAATCCTAAAAATTGGATAAAACATATGAACAAACTCTTGATACTGCATTTTATGTCAAGTTTGAATCATAAACTTTGTGTTTGATTAATCCGACACAATCTCTCTATTATCATATTCAATAATATCATTGTAATAAAAACACAAAGTTTTACACCATAAAGACACAATAAACTGTCTTAAAGAGTTGGAGTAGAGATTTTGTCGAAAGTAAGGCACTATATGGATACTCGTGATCTTGAGCCAAAAATCTCATTTCTAATGAATTAATTCTAGAGTATGATTGGAAAATTGTGACAATTATGCTATCCGGAAGATTGAACTTATAAAAGTAAATTATACTATTTTGCAAAAATTTGAAATTTCATGAGGTATTTTTGGGGAATCATTGAAGGTAGACATTCAGTTTATCTAATATAAGAGTGATTTGCGAAATTAAAGAAATCAGAAACATAAGAAAGTAATATTACATTGTTAAAATCATCTAGTAAGAATATTTTTGAAAATTTAGAGATCATGATAAAAGTGAAAATATATTACTTTCTATTATATTCTATTATTTGGTCAAGTTTTGTGATTACGTATATATAATACTGAATTAACATAACAATTACCAACCTTACAACAGTGACTAAACGACATAAAATAATATAATGGTATTGTATTTACTATTTACTATTTAACAATAGATGAAACTGCAAAAAATGGTCCCTGTGATATGCAATATTCTTGGACTAAAGTCCAAACTTTTGAAAAGTTGTAAAAAAAAAGTCATTTTCAGCAAATTTTTTTGTGGATTTAGTTCCTGTCAAAATTGAAATGTCTATTTTACTTTTTTAAAATTTTTACTATTATTTTTAATTATTTATCAATTTTAATAAATAAAAAAACAAAATTAAATCCCCCACCCTGCTTATTTCTCACTCTCTGTTCCATCTCTTTATTTCTCTTTCTAGTTGTAAAACCATCTGCTACCATCAAGAAGAAAACCAATCTCCACCACTTCTTCCCCGTTCTCTCTTTGGCGATCACCGCCGGTCACCCTCTCCACCCTTCCAATTACGCTCTCCTCCTAACAAAATTTTAAAACAAAACGCATTCTATTGCGAAAGCTCATTCTACCCTTCTACTCATTTATCCTCTTTTGTAGGGATGTGCATGGGTCGGTTTTGGACCCAAAACCGAACCCAAACCGACCGGTTCGGTTTCTATCGGTTTTGGTTTTGGGTTTGAACCCATGGGTTCGTGGGTTTTGGGTTTGAACCCATTTTCCAGCAAGTCTTAAAAGATATATAAAAATCATGAACACCAATCTTAACATCAAACCAACTTACAATTCAAAAGTACATTGCTAAAAGTTTGAAACAACCAAGTTTAAAGTTTAAACCACCAAGTCTAGACAACCAAATTTAAAACAATGAAGTTTAACGAGCAAGAACCTTATAATATCATAACAATCAAGAAGTTGACAACCTGATAATAATGAATCTCGATGAAGCATTTGATCTGCGATGGACTCCCGATCTTGTTTGCAGAATAAATAATATATCAAAAATTAATATATAGTAATATATTAGGTATTTATTAATTTTCAGTTCGGTTTCAAGGTTTGGGTCGGTTCGGTTTCTAATGGGTCGGTATTTCAACAGAAACAGAAACCGAAACCGAAACCGACAATTTCGGTTTTAGAAAATTCAAACCCAAACCACCGGTTTTTGTTTTTTGTTTTGGTTTTGGTTTCGGTTTTGTCGATTTTTATTGGTTTCTCGGTTTCCAGGTTCGGTTTTGCTCATCCCTACAGTCTTTAGCGTAATCCTTCCATTAACAATGTTTATACCTGAAGCTGAATTGCCGATTTGGGATCTGTTACCTACCTATAACTCGGTCGTTTTAAACATCCTTCCTAATCCCAAAATCATTCCCTTTCTTAATGGCATACTTGTTATTTAAAAACACTATGTCCGTCACCAAATTCAATTACACGGTCTCTGGTTTGTTCCAACTCAGTAGCGCCTACAAATGGTTTGACACCAAGAGTTTAACGAATACAAGATCCAAAGATGATTCTTGGAATCTAGCATTGAAATGATCGTTAAACTAAAAGAACAAGAAGCTCTGGTAGAGCCCAAGAAGAAGAACTGGATCTACAAGAAAGAACTCGCGCTCACGTTTCTGCTGCTAACAGTGACTAAAAGAAGTCTTTTATCGACCCATCGAATCTATTTCTACTTGTTTCAAAAAGATAAAATAAATATTGTTGGAATCCTAAAGTCACGGGATCCTTATCACAACCAAAAGGATAATTACAAGTTGGTCATTATCCTCTCCTAGTTGTAATCTAATACAAGTTGGTAATTAGGTTAGCTATAAATACAATTCTCTTGATCGAGTTTATAATCAAGAGAGACAGTTTGTAATCACAAGGTTTTTGAGTTATTTTTCCACTTAATCAAAGAGTTATTTTGATTATACAATTGTTTTACACACTGTGATCGTGAAATATTTTAATTTTGACATATATTAAATCCACTAAAAAGCTTGCTGAAAAGAACCTTTATCACAACTTTTCAAAGATTTAGAGTTCAGTCCATAAAAAAAAAAAAAAAATACATACCACAGTCCACAAACACCATTTTTACGGTTTTGTCTTAACAATATAACTACAGGGACCAAAATTAACATGTTTTTCCTTTCGGTAGATAATAGTAATAAAAGGAGTGATACAAGAAGACGCACTTTTAGTTCACGCGCCCAATCATTTTCATAAAACATTTTTAACTAATTGGTGGTCCCGCAAAGTTCTCTATTCTAGCTTCCTACTAGCTTACCGGTCAACCATTACTCCATTAGTACAAACTTTTTTAATATTTCGATTCTGGTCCCTAAACTTCAAAAAACTTAAAAAATGGCCAAGTTGCATTTAAAGCTTTACGTAGCAGTACCAACCAAACAGTTGTACAAAAGGTTCACGGGGAATCTGACTCAAAAAAGAGTAGGTTGAGATCAACTGACAACAAACTGTCAAACTATAACTCCACAGCTAGGCTCCGTTACGTTTCTTAACAGTTGTATTGTATGTACCAGATGTATGGTATCTATTCATTAAATTATTTTTTTTTTTTTTATCTAAAATCATTTTCCCGGCGACTTGCTTAAAAAAATGGCGCATGCTCTATGACTAAATCATTACAAAGTCATAGTTAAACAGGTAAATCGATAAAATAAAATAAAAACTAAAACAATTGGATGGTAAATAATTAAATCGATAAAATCTTGGAATAGTATTTTTTTTTTTTTCTATATTCTATTTGAAAGAAAAAGGTACGAAAGGAATTATATCTACAACGAAAACAAACCAAAAGTATGAATCAAAAAATAAATTAACAGATATAAAATCTAACCAGACGACGTGCTTAAATGGTCTTGGATCATGTCTCGTAGGGAAACGAGAGCCATGGGTGTCTCAAGGCTTCTCTAGCTGTGGGCCGTCTTAGTGGATTGATCTCAAGCAATTCCCTAATGAAATCGATAAATAACGTATCAGAAGCTTGGATCTGTTCCTCCAATGATGTTTCTTGTGGAATTATGTATTCCAATTGCTTCGTATCCTGGACACATCAAAACCAGACACCCATGAATTTTGTAAATTGTAATTTAGGGTTACCAATTCTTCTATTAGCTATAATGAAGCAACGAACCTCGTTTATGCGATAAAGATCAAAGTCGTTCGTGAAATACTTGCTTGTTTCTTGACCCCTCGCTAGCATATCACTATCAATCGGTCCTAGCATTCCAATCACTCGTGCAAGCAAAAACACGAGGGCGTCGTTGGGAAATAGAACCTGGTGGTGGCCATAAAGTTTGATAAAATCGATCTAAAATATGATGAAAAATCGAAGCTTTTAATGAACAACATACATCACCAGATGATAATTCAGCCAAGATGCAACCAAGCGACCACAAGTCAACTCTCTGGTCATACGGAAGACCAATAATGACTTCAGGAGCTCGATAAGATCGAGATTGCACATATAAGCATAATTGATCGTTTTGAAAAGAGCTGCTTCCAAGATCGATAATCTTGATCTCACATCTGCTATAGCTTTTGATGAGAATGTTCTCGGGTTTTAAATCACAATGAATAATTCCAAGTCCATGTAAGTAATCCAAAGCTTCCAGACATTGCTTTGTTATCACCTGATCATTAAGAGTTTTTGAAAGTTAATAATTCGTATTCAAGAAAAGGATTGTAATGATGATAATCCATATATAATAAAGAACCTGTAGCCTGGTCATAGTGAAATAAGGCTCCCCATCTGATTCTCGATTGTATTTTTGAAATTCATATAAGTTGGCACGTAGAAGTTCGCTAACAATGATCAGATGTTCCTGTAAAAATTTCAAGATACTTTTTTATAAACAACTAAACGCAAGAAATAGCAATGGATTTTCATTTTTGTATTATAGCATTGTACTTTCATTTTCTTTATTTGGACATTACATATATATTTTTTTTAAATTACGCAAACATAGCAGTGAAATTTGCTTTATATTTCGATGGCATTGCTATAATTGGTGGTAGATTCGTCAAAATACAATGTTGTAATACAATAATGAAGTAGAATGCCATAATAAGCAAATCAATGAAAGTACATTGTTATTTCTTAACAAACTAACAGAAACGGAAAGAGGATTGCATCAACCATCAAATTACTTACGTGAAAATAAAAATAATCATAAAGCCGTAAAATGTGGCGCTCGTCTGCAGGATCATGCTTGTTCACAAGCTTCAAAAGTTTAATTTCATCTAGGCTTTGATCAAAAAAATCTTTTTCGTTTTTTATTATTTTCAAACAAACATCAACTCCCGTCTCGAGATCATGCGCTTGAACAACCTTGCTGAATGCAGCCGAACCAAGATACTCTGCAACAACGTATCGGGACCCGATCACACTGTTTAAAACAATCGGTAGGTCCTTGTTCTCTTCAAAACCAGTCCTATAAATTCCATAAGAAGTCAGCACATTTACAAAATACAAAATTAAGCCCCTAGGACACAATTGGTTCTGGGGTGGTATAATTAAAAGAGAAAAAGACAAAAATAACCAAAATTTATAATTATTTGCCAAAAAATAACCAAAAAGTTAAGAAATGACAAATTAAGCCAGCAAAATCGCAAAAATCGCAGCCCATCTGCGATTTTGCTGGCTAGATTGGTCGTTCCTTAATTTTTTTTGTTATTTTTTGACAAATAATTAGAAATTTTGATTATTTTTGTTTTTTTTTCTCTATTTAATATGGCATTGGGTTCTTGTGGACATTGGACTCTTATATCAACCACCGTTCGGGCCATCGTGTATTGATTTACATATAATCTTGAGTGGGGCCCAGCTTAGGGTATAACTTTGTTTTTTACGGAAACATACAAAATTTTAAACATACATAGAATAATGTCGAACGAACCTGTTTTTCCGGTGAATAATTCTTAAATCAAATACTTCATATTCGTCTTCATTTGTGACAATGGCATCGGTTTCTTCAAATTTAGCAGCATCCTGCTCACAAATTTTTTGAATTTCTCCATCATAATCACTTTTTACTTTAAAGTCGACATCTTCCTCGTCAGTCTTAATTTCCAAATCATGGGTTTCTTTAGAATCCCCAACAAGATCGGGGAAATCGTTTAAATCGATTCCTTTTAAGGAGCTACATAAAGTGACCGACTTTATGTCGTGTTCGTAATCGTCTGTGGTCTCGATGCCCTCTTTCAAATACCCAATGGAGGTAGGCCATACTTTATGAAGATGGTTATTTTTCTCTAACGGGTCTAATATAGGATTAAGAACCAGTTCAAGATTCTCGATTTGGTTATCTTTATCTAAAGTTGTTACATATTTGTCTTCAGTAGGGCGGCCGAAAGGATCTGAGTGGTCAAAGCAAGACGGCATAGCGTAGTCTTCGTCTTTCTCTTTATACCAATTTAAGTCATTTTGCATGTCAAATTCATGGTAATCACGAGCCGTATCAAACTGAGACAATCTATCTGATGAAGCGTGAGAATTTGCCCCGGTCAGAATTCTGATCCCATATGGATTTGTGAATTCTGCAAAAATTTACATTTTGAACCATTGTGGTCAAACAAGCCAATTTACAAATTCAAGATTGATGATATTTTTCAATTTATTTTACAGATAGAAACTATGACATTGCTAGTAGCCTTCATGCGGCTTCGATAAGTACCCCTGTTTTCGCTGAATATAGATTAGCCTAAACTAATTTCGGGTCCTAAATATAAATAATTTAACCACAAAAATCAAGACATGGCTATAACCTCAACTATAAAATCATAAAATAATATTTACGGCCGCAAATAGATTATATGTTCAGGGAAACCACGAAACCGAAATTTGATCTTGGTGGTAATAGCATTAAAAGATAAAGACAAAGTAGAATCTAAGGTTAAGGAATCAAATTAATGACAATAAAGACAAACAAGATAAATTGTGGTCCTAAATCTTAAAAGGGTAGTCAAACAAAATCTAATCAGAAATCATGGAATTAACAATGAAACTAAATTGGCAGTGAATAGATAAATAAACTACCAACGCTTGTAATCAAAGCAATCCCAAGATTAAAACATTTGTAACTGACGACCATCTCATAAAGAATTGGTTTTCTTGTTTAGTCAACGTAATGTACATAGTGGCGATCGATTAAGCTATTGATCCAGTGAAAAATCAAAAAGTCAGCGACTTGGGTTGGTACCTGAGGAGCATAAATCCGTGGTGGAAGAACCCAAGCTGACGAACTCCTGATCAGAAGAAGCATCGGAGGATGCAAGATCTTCCACCGGTTTCAGTGGCGGAGGAAGACGGCCAGCAGCGGGAATCTTGAGAGGTGGAAGAGATGGGGGGAAGAGAAAATCGTGAAAATCAGAAGAACCCAGTCGGGATTTCTCAAATATGTCGTCGATGAGTGCGGATTCAGAGACTGTAAGACGGTTTTTCCTGAGGAAGTGGAGTACGGCTTCGATGTCAGAGGGTTCCATGGCAGAGAGAAATTGGAATGGAAATGAAAAAGCAAACGGAAATGGAGGTCAAAGGTAATGATTATTAATTGGAGAGGTGGATTCTCCATGGTTTCTTTTTTGTATTGCAAAAGAGAAGGTGAAGACGTGAATGAAGGTTTGTGAAGGGCTTTGAAAAGTAGGACTGCAACAGAAAAGGTTTGTGGGTCTATAAGTCTATTCCCCTCTTGTTAAAAGTTACCTACCAAATTTTATATTCTCTATATTTTTTATTGGAACGGATAAAAGTAAGAAAAGTGATATGTTAGCAACAATTTTTCTCCATATACAGCAATACATGTTTTAAGAATGTTATACATTATGCATAAAAAATGTTAAATTGTTGTGTACGGAGAAAAATTGTTGTGTATGGATCACTTCCATAAAAGTAAGAGTAAATTACAGTTTTGGTCCCTGTGGTTAACATATGTTTTCAATTTTGGTCTAAGTTTTGTTTTTTTTCACATTCATGGTCTCTATAGTTGCATAATGGTGACACTGTTGGTCTTGGGACTATTACCATTAACTCTGAGCCGTTTAAAGGGGTCATGTCTTTGTATATTGAAGTAATGGTTTCGAAAGATTTCAATAGTGGTTGGCTTTATATATTGAAGTAATGGTTTCGTTTAGTAGCATTTAAGGCGCGAAGGATTTTGTTGTAAGAAGACAAGAAGAAAATACTAAAATGCCCCCACGCGAGGGCCATACAACCCCTTTTAACAAATGCATACTAACTGTAACAGTCCTAGGGACCAAAGTGTTACCTTTATGCAACCATAGGGACCGTGAATGCGAAAATAAGAAACTTGGACCAAAACTGAAAAGGTGACAACCACATGGACAAAAACTATAATTTACTCTAAAAGTAATTCTAAAGCTAATGTTTACAAAATTGTAACAGAATAAAGAGTAAATTACAGTTTTGGTCCTTGTAGTTTATACGGGTTTATAGTTTCAGTCCTAGTTTAGAATTTTCATGAAACCGGTTCCTATGGTTGATATTTTATTGCACTATTGGTCCCTCTTGGGGTTGCCGTCAAATTTACTCTTTTAAGTGTATGTAAAATATCTAAGATACCCTTAGGGAGCAACAACAACATTATTCCATTCTAAGTAGGCCCCATGAAATTATTCTCTTTGTTTTTTCCATCTCGGGACACCAATGGAGCTCTAATCTCATCGTGAACCCTGTTTTCCATTTCCACCATATCCTTTTCAATGGCCATAACTATAAAACCTATAATTCATCATATAAAATAATATCTGAGAGGAACTCATAAATAATGTTCATGAAGTTGCACAAACAAAATTAACTCTTCAGGTCCATTATTCTTAGTGTTTATTGTTTGTAAGCAATTACTCAATAAATTCCAGTTGTCATAATTGGTAGACTCAACCTCATTGCTAGGTGCACATCAATGTGTTGGGCTCGATTGCGACCCATAAAAAACCGCAAATTTTCACAATTCATCATAGGTTTTCATCGGTTTTGTTAAAGTAATATTATCGAATCTCGATTTTAGGGCAACATGGACGAAGAAATTGAAATCGGGATCAAATGCGAAAACCAAAGATGTTGAAGTTGCAATCTTTTTATAGAAGATACAAACACGAAAACCGGCAGACGAACACGTTTTTTTCGTATCGAACATACCTCCATTTGCCTCCGACGATTTTATAACTAGATACCTTTGAGCTCTTAGTAGTATGAAGCAAAGGTAGGAGTAACGGGAGCCTCCAATTCTACTGCTTTCGTAGAGAGCCTTTCCATTGCCTGTCTTAGCCATATGGGAAGCTGGTGTTGTCTAGGAGATTAAGTTGCGAAGAAAGAGAAAGTCAAAGTGAAGAGAGAGAGAGAGAGAGAGAGTTTTAGTTTTTTAGTAAATTACAGTTTTGGTCCCTAATGGTATCTTAGACATTTTACATACATTTAATAGATTAAATTTGACGGTAACCCCAAGTGGGACCAACAGTGCAATAAAATACCAACCACATGGACTGATTTCGTGAAAATTCTAAATTATGACTCAAACTATAAAATCGTGTAAATCACGAGACCAAAACTTTAATTTACTCTAAAATAAATCATTGGTTATTATATACAAATTAGTTATTAAGTTAATCTGTTTTGGGTGAGTAAACTTCTTTTTCATTATATTTTTTAAAATAAACTCCTAAAAAGTTGATTTTAAGGAATATAATGTATGATCAAAATTCGTTAAAATTATCATACTTCACATATAAGTTGCCTATTAAAGACACTTTCCATTCAACATCAAAGTTTATTTTTACATCATGTTTTCGACCATTTTATTATCATTTGTTGTAAAAATAATATAAAATATTAACATAACATTAAATTTGATATAATAATGTTCATTACACCAAATCTAGTGTTAAACTTTCATATAAATAATTTGATCGTTAAAATCCGAGATTGTATGTTTTGAGTTAATTAATTTTACAATTATATCTTAAATTTAATAGGTATACTTTGTATTATTATGTTATATTAACTTTATGAATTCATATTTAAATCAATTTACGTATAATTCTCCGATAAAATCACTGTTTTTATAATTTAATAATTAATTTAATTTAATTATATAAATATTTTTACTTGATAATATAATTTTTAAAAATTATTATGACGAACAAGATATAAAACAAATTTATATAAAAACTAATAAATATAATGATATATATGAAAATAGTTATAAGGTAGAAAAGTAGTATATTTAGAATATTTTTTTGTTGTTTCCAAAATGGTATGATTAGTTGAAAGATAATTCAGTAAATTATCCTTTGCATAAAATATTTCAAATTATTTATGAAAAACATAACATTAAGGGTTTGAGGTTGAGGGTTTAAGTTTCATAAGAGACATAAGTGGATACATGAGTAGTTTAGGAGTATGAGTATGATACATTTGACGTTCTAAAAAAATGTATATGTAATATTACATTCTCACTGTGTGTAACATGTGTGTTTTAGGTCTAAAAGTTTTTGGCTTAAATCAATAAAATAAATTTATTTTAAAGAAATATTCAAATAAAGATAAATAAATAAGAATAAATTTAAATTTTTATATTATGACTAGGATTATATTCAAGGAGTCAAAATAAAGTTTTGGTGAATAATTGAAAGATTTAAAATCCATTTTAAACCTAAAATGAAAATTTTAGATGTGGGGGACTAAAACTGTCAATTTTGTCAAACTTAACATATCTAGATTTGACTTCTCAAAGACTTAGAAGTTGGAGAAATTATGACAAGGGGTTGAAGTACAAAGTCAGATTTTATTCGACATTCCCTTTAAACGATAAAAGGACCTAGTTGTAGAAATTTTATGAAAAATGACCATTTTTAAGAAATGACCAAACTATGGTTAAGGGTTGACGTAGTCCATGACCTAGATGTAGATGAATTGTGGTTTTGGGACACAGGTCTAAAGTTGAAAAGTTTCATTAAAATAGGAAGTCTTTTGGTGCTAGAATTTGGAAGTTTTGGACTTTAGGGAGAATTCTTGCCAATATTTGAAACATGAGATGTATATAAGTGTGGGTTCTCCTTATTTCTTGAGCTAGAACGATTTTGTGAGAAAGAGAGGCTTAGGAGGTGATTTTTATGAATATTGAGAAGGGTTTATGCTAGCCTTTGAAGATTTATTCAAGTTCTTGAAGCCTCCTAGCGATACAAGTTTTCTCTCATTTCAAGCTTGAAAACCTATCTTGAGTTGGGGGTTTTAGTCTAAATTATTGAATTTTGTTTTCTAAGGATGTTTTGGATGAAAGAAATCATTTCTTGATGGTTTCCTTATGATTCCATTCACTTGATATTGAGAAAACCTTAGTATATCATTGAATCAATTAGGTGATTCTAGCCCTTGACTCAATAACTAGTTGCACTCTAGGCTTGTTGAGTTGTACATTATGTTCAGGATACACTTATGATGAGTTAGATGAATCTTAGAAATTGTATATAGTGTTAGTTATGGTTTCTAGACCATTATGTGATAATTATCCAACTAATAGATTACCTAGAATCACCACTAATGTAAAACGGGTGTTATGAACCCTAAAACTTGAATTTTGATGAGAATTGATGCATATTGTTATTAATGGATCACTTGATGTGTTTTGGATAAATGGATTCATTTCTAAATGAATAATTACAACCAAGTGGTGGTTGAAACCCTTAAGAAAACACTTGAAACTATGATTGGAATTGACATTCTATGAGTTTCCATCATGGGATAGATGATTGGAATTGAGGATTCTATAAGGTTGTATTTATTGGAATTGAAAGTAGGAGTGGGAACGAATCCCTTTGGGGATGACTAAATGATTAAGTACTTAATGGATTGCTTACTAGTGTTGAATGTAATGAGTGGCTTGGACTTGAAGTTTTAATTACTGTCTTGATGGATGAATAAGACATTTGAGCATTTAGTCCTTAATAAATGAGTCATGAACATTGGAAAATTTGATGTATTTGTTGAGTGGAAAACCTTGGAATTACTCATTCTTTAGTTGTTTAAGAGTTTGGGGAACTTTGGTATACATTTGGGCTTGTTGAGGAAAAAATGGAAAAGATGGGAAAATTGCCCAGTCTGTATTCACGTGGCCTGCATGGATTTCGTGTGACCTGCGTGGATGCAACATGAGTTTTTAAAAAGTGCTATGTCATTATGCGTGGCCTGCTTGACTAAATGTTCATGCTTTGCGTGACTCGTGTGGCTATTAGGACAAATCTATGTGCACTTTTTTTTAGTATTACACTTTCCTTAGGCTTTGATCATTGGTGTTTGTTTCCCCAACCTAAGGAACTATTGCTTTAGAGTTTCTTAACATGTTAACCCCATCTATAATGGATGTTTCACCTAAGGATTTATAATTGATAAATTTGGGACGTTTATCCCAAAAAATTGGGTAAAGTGGAAGTAACACTTCTCTTCTTGACTTGTAGCAAGGGAGTAAAGTTATAGCAATGTGAGTTTACCGGAGTACATTCCCCAAAACTTATTTTATGGCGTGAGTTGTTTTAAAAAGATTTTCATGCAATCATGTTATGTGCTACATGATACATTATATTGTATATTTGTGCATTCATACAAATCTATTTTAAATGACAAATTAAAGATAATAAAAAGATGATTTTAAAACCAAAGTTGCATCCTTCATGTGCATTGCATTTAGGATGGGAGTTGTGGGTGTCACTCATGATATCCATATGAAAATTGACTAAATATGAAAGATGTATTGATTAGATTTCTAGATAATCATCACTTTGCACGTGTGAGGCTAGCTATCCCACGTGTGGATCTTGGTTGATGGTTCATGAGATCCTAGTTTAAACTGGCTGTGTATGTGTAATATTACACCGCCTATTGAACCATTGTTGTGAGGATGGACTTATTGAGGTGAACTTATAATATGGTTTAGTTGTATATGCATACATCATACTATGACTTACCCCTTTTTATGATGAAATGATATTTTAAATCTAACAATGTTTTATGATGATAATGTTGATCATGTTGACTTTGAGACCAAATTTCCTTTAACCATATTTATTATGATTTTGGTGTTATAAGTTGTATTTGAATCAAATGTTGAGTAAGATAATTTTGGGGACAAATTTCCCCTCAAACCATTTTTATGATATATGAGTGTTTTTAAGATGTTTTTGGGGGGTATGACTCGAGTATGATGATTGACATCATTTATTCTAAATGAGTTGACCCCATATATTCTCACTAAACATTCCTATTTCCTAAATTATTTTTAACATCTGCTCAGATTGACGAATAATGATGAATTGTGTAGAGCTTGGAATTTTAGAAGGCCACAAGTTGTTTAGTTTCACTTAAACTTTTTAATGATATTTGAATCATAACCACCTCACCCAACAAGCTAAATTATTTTAAAATTGGAGCCGTATGATTTACAGCAACCTAAAAACTCTAAAATGGTTTTTAAATAAATCTCAATGGATTGTTAAAATGATGTTCAAATACAAAATTTAACTGTAATAAGATGTTTTAGGATCAAAGTTCCCACATGTGATGTAGGGGTGGAGCTAATATATTGCAAGGTGGGTCCTAGGACCCACCTAAAATTTTAAATTTATTTAAATTTTATATAGAAAAACAATTAGGACCTACCTAGAAAATCTTTTAGGACTTATTTAACTGCTGATTTTGCAATATTTTTTATTTTATTTGATTAGGAAACCATGTGATTTTCTATTCTAAATTCACCACTGATGTGATGTTTTATAAACTTTCATAAATATCTTCTGGGTTTAAAAATAATATTAGTACAATAACCGTTAAGAAGGGGTGTTATATTTTGGGTGAAAGCAAAACTCTCACATTTAACACCCTCTTATCACAAGACTGTGTGGGAATTGAGTTTCATTGTTGTTGTCCATTACAAAAAACCTTAAGAAATGTCTAAAATATTATTACGTGAGTTATGTTTTTGTTTTTTTTATAGTTTTTCCCCCCAAATTGTAGTGGGCGATTGGGCGCAAGTAGGGGTGCAAATAAGTCGAGCCGGCTCGTGAGCTACCCGGGACCCAGCTCAATAAAAGCTCGGCTCAAGCCTGATTTTAAATGAGCCCGAGCAAAGTCCGAGCTTAAATATAAGACTCATTTATTAAACGAGCCCGAGCCGAGCCTGTGTCACCAAGCTCGATTAGGCTCGCGAGCGCTAAACGAGCATATATATATATATATATATATATATATATATATATATATATATATATATATATATATATATATATATATATATATATATATATATAAGTTATTAAGTAAGTTGTTATTTTCATGCATTAGAGTAAACGAGCTCGAGCCGAGCCCGAGCCGTAGGTCCATAAAGCTCGTAATGAGCCGACCCCTATATATTTCTTAACGAGCCCGAGCCGAGCTTGGTCAGGCTCGGGCTCGGCTCGGCTCGTTTGCACCCCTAGGCGCAAGTCATAAATCAATTTCAAAAAAAAAAACCAATAATATGCACGGTATTTTCCCGTAAAAATGATAATTATTTTACGATAAATTCAAAAAAATATCATTTTATGAATTATGATATAACACCATCATTTTTTTGTTATTTAAGTTTTATTTTTGTTTTTTTAAAACGGCTATCTAACTTACTCATATTCTTAAATTACTCCTTAATACCACATATTTAAGTGATTAACTATTCTTAAAAACTTGTAATATATTTCTAATCAAGATTGCAAGAAATTGATCATATGTTAAAAGTATCAGCTTTACTATAAATATAACTAGTAATAATCATTTCTAAGTATTAATATTTGTGTGCCTAACAATTGTCGTCCGTATATAAATACAGTAAATGTTATATGATTTTTGGAGCTTATTTATAACGACAATGACAAGAAGCTTTGAGGTGATTAAAAACGGTAATGAATGGAGATCTACCATTCATGAGGGGGTGAATAATTAATTCACTTACCACTTGACCCACCGCATATATAAATTTTCTTACCCCGCCCCTATCTTTCCACTTTTTGCATAATTGTGCCCACATTATTAATTATTTCCCTCTTTTTCTTTTTCTTTTTCTTTTCATTTTAGGAATCACCTTTTGTTTTGGCATTACCGCATTACGACTTTCAAATTTCAAACCCGTTTTACAAAGATTGTTAAATTAATTGTTTGTCACCAAATGGTTAAGAATAAAAATTATAAAAGTATCATCAGTCAATTTAATAAGAATTAATTGGTCGTTGATGGTACTATATGAAAAAAATATCGAAAAAACTTTTTATAGTTTAAAAGTACATGATAATTGGTTGAAAAGTTTAAAGAGATTAAACAAAAAACAAAATAAGATATCGTCTTGATTTTTTTTGGAATGAGAACGAATTTAATAAATGGAAAAAAAATCAAACAGATAACTACTATATGAAATTATAACTTATGGTGTTTGCATTTGGAATGTTACAATGCCATTAATTAGAAGTCGTGGGCCTATGAGCATCGTTGTTTATATGTGTTATGATAGATTAGTTATTGGGGCCAAATGGCACCAAACTAAGCAGTTCGAAAGTTCAAATAACTAACGTCATATACCGACCCATTCATGTCTCAAAAATTGACCAAGTTCACTGTAAAGAGCATTCTGTTAATTACAATAGTGTATTGCATTTGCTGATAAATTTAGATCTAATTTAATCTATCGCACCAAACTAAGCAGTTGGAAATTTCAATTCCCTAACATCAATACCAACCCATTTATATCTCAAAATTTGACCAAGGTCCTTATAAAGCTAAACGGTATGGATGTCGACGAAGTCATCAGCATCGGCTGCCACGTAGACGCCACATAAGATGCCGACGATAAATGTGTTTGGTGCCTACAATGGAGGTGGATGTCATTCTTTAGTATTTGTTTTTTTTTTTTTTTTTACTTTTTAAAATTGTGACATTTAAATTAAAAATAGATAAAATTAAAATTAAAACATTCATTAAAATTAAAATAAACATTACATGAAATTTAAAAAGAAAATCATTACATTCAAAGGAAATAACCCTAAAAAACATTATAAAACCTATGAATTATATTTTATTTTCTTAATCTTGCATTTGACTTCCATGGCCGCGTCGTGCATGTCATCCGACAAATGACTAACATCGACGAAAATCAATTGCATTTCCGTGAGTCAGTCGGTCTCACTATCCCGTTCCTTCGAATATTGAATATGTTCTTCCATACTAGTACGCAAACTTGAGAAGTCTGTCTTAATTTGTTGAACTGCGGAGGTGAATTGTGGAGATGGTTTTTGGACTTGGATATTTAATTGTGTAAATGTGTTGAATTGCGGTGACATCGGAAATTGGTTGTACATCGAAAATGAATTTTGAGCGTAGAATTGTTGTCGGGTGGGTGGTGTGGATGAAGGATCAAACCCAAAATTATTGGGGTTTGGATTGTTTGGATTTTCAAACATTTTGAGTGAAAAATGTGAAGGAATTATAGAGAAATTGATAGTAAAATTGTGTGTGTAAATGGCAAACTATTGTGGTATTTATAGTATGTGAATTAGTAAATTTTTGAAAAAAAAAGGGGGAAAAATTACTCCTAACGGCTAGAAACAGTCATATTTAAGCAATGAACTGTTGCCGATGGGAATGAATGCCGGCATCAAACCTCCCTAACTTTATTCCTTCTTGTACTAAGAAATGTGTTAACAAAATCATTATCGTTAAAATTCTCCCACAAATAATTATAAAAGATAATAAAGATTTAAGAAATATGATACATGTATTTGCGTGTAAATTGTTAACTCGAAGAGTTGTACAAAAGATAATTAGTTATTATATTGAATTTACTTTAATATTGAAAATAATCAATGAATTTTAAAAATTTATTTCTAAAAGCTCCTCATAAACAATCAGATGAACTCAATGTCACAGGTTCTGCTCCAAGGTTTACCAACAATTGTTAGTATGATTAGCAACACTTAATAGACCAGTCCATACACTTCCGCTGATCGAGGATATGGACTTGGTCAGACAATTTCCAAAAGTGTCAGGCCAGGTAAAAATTTTAAGCCATCTAAAGCTATGCTACTTCTTCCTTGAAGCGTACATGTGATTCTCAAAGTTTATATCAAACGTTTATATATACACCAACATTTCATTTTCATATTGTTTTCCTTATAAATAAGAAAAGGCAACATACATTGGGTTTCTCCTATTTCTCATGAAAGTTCATTTATACATACACCCAACTTGTTGAAAAAGGCTTCAAATACTATATTTAGTTGATGAATTATCATAAACAAGTATATGGTAACCATAACTTAGTCTTTTACTTTAATAACATCCTACTTTCAACACATATGAAATCAAATAACATACTGCTAGGTTCAAAATATTATTTAACATGTATATTAGATCTTCCAATAAAATCTAGTATATTGTGTGTGTGTGTGTGTGTGTGTGTGTGTATGTATATATATATATATATATATATATATATATATATATATATATATATATATATATATATATATATATATATATATATATATATATATATATATATATATATATATATATATATATATATATATATATATATATAGTAAAGTTCAATTGAGAACCTAAAAAGCATAGGAACCTAAGAACCCATTTTATGAACTTTTTTCCTACACAATATTTGTGACAACCATAATTTTGATATAAAAAAATCAATAAATGTAAGTATAATTAATGTTCAATATTTGTGTATATTGAATATATGATACAAAGGGTCAAAGAAGATAAAAATATGAGAATTTAAATTCTAAGACCTTTAATTATGGCATAATGAAGTGTCCCTCCTTTTGGAATTTTGATTTAAAGACCCAATGGTAAAAATGGAATTTTGGGACTAAAAGTGAATAAAATATTTATAAATCTTTAAAAGTTAGTATTTAAGAATCTATGAGGATTTGGGAAAAAGTCATCAAGACGGGTTTTGTAGATTTTGCTGTAATAAGAATACGGGAAAAAGATTTGGGTCGTTTGGAATTATAACAAAGAAGTTATGACAGGTTAAAGATGACCAAAAAGTGACAAAAAAGGTCAAGTGGTCATATTTAAGGGCCAATAGCATAAAATCTAAATGGATTTAGACTTAAGTCAGTAGGATAAAGTTGTTAAGCTTGATCACAACCTTCTAAAGATATGAGTTTTGTAAAAATCGGGTATCTAATGTAGAAGATACGGATGTGTAAAGATCTGGAAAAATATGAAATTTTTGTTGGAAAAATTGTCGGCATGGGATAGGGGCATTTTGGGAATTTCTCACATATTTGACCCAAATAAAAATCTGATCAAAACCATGGGTCGCGTATTCCAATCTGGGAACCATTTTCTTTCCGGTTGGCGTCGTTGCGAATGGGGAATTGAGAACGAGAAACACCACACACACAATCGATCATTTGTGTGCGTGATTTCTTTTGGAATCAGGACGGGAACGACAGAGAGCACATTCACGATAGAGAGATCGAGTGAATGAGAGAAAGAGATAACGTGAACAGAAGGGCAACAGCCTCTTGCTACTGCTGTTGCATAGAATTCCCGCCGGGAAGGAAGAATCAGCGGCCAAACGCGGATGTCGGAGGCGGTGGAGACACCATTCGACGGTGGAGGTTCGATGATGGCATTGGAGATCTCTATTGATCCGATATTTATGCAGAAAGTTCAAGATAATCTCCTGATTTGTGTGATTTTGACAGAAATTTGAAGATGTTGGAGGATGCTTGGAAGTTATACGATCTAGGGATACGTGGATTAGTGTAGCTAGACATACCTAGCTACTGAGGTGAATACATGAGGACTTTCCTGGGTACATAGCAACAAGTTTTGTTTTTATGCTAATTGTTTTATGAATAATAATTTGACAAATGATTTTCAAAAGTTATGCTAAAGGTTTCATGAATAATGGTTTTCGAAGTGGTTTTAAAGCTTGAATTGTTAAGTATTGATTTATGTTGATCGATTGAAATGGTTTGCAAATGGTTCTAAAGTTTAAAGTTTTAAAAGTTGTTTAATGCAAATGTTATGATGATTTCTATATGATTGAATGATGTTTTATGATCGAGACCAACATGTAATGAATTGATAAATGAAATATGAGCTAAATGTAATAAATGTGAAAGACGTCCGGACAAGGATCTCACCCTAATGAGGGGAGATCAAAAGACACTACTGGGATGGTACCTCCCGTCGCGAAGTAGTTGTCTTAGCACGCCCTTATGGATAGATTTGTTCTATTCCATGAAGGGAAGAAAACTAGCACGCACTCACGGATAGATTGGTTCTATTCCGGGGAGGGAAGATACGGGGAAACCCTTATGAAACCAGATAATAATAAATGAACCATGAATTACAGTTGGTCTATGTTTTGATAAGAAAGTGTTTATTTTATGTTTTCTTATGATAAAGTAAAAAACCTAATGTTTTTACGATAAAGTAATGACTTATGTTTTATTGTTATAGCAATGAACTTTTGTTTTGATGACAAGTAATGATTTTATGCTTATGATGATCAAACAATGATTCTAAGATTTTATGATGAAGTATTGATCTATAATTAGATGTTTTGACAATAAAGTGAATTTTTGCAGGTTATCAAAAGAAAGGAAAGTTTTCTTGATTTTATTATAGTTATTGATATTCAAATTGATTTAAACTTGTTGGGTCTAAAACCCATGTATCTCACGAGACTTTCATCTTACATATGTTTGTTTTAAAATGCTATGTACTCAAGAACAGGATGTCTAGCATTGGATTAAGAGAGTGAAGAACTTAGAAGCTTTTATGTGGAAGGTAGATAGAGAAGATGATCAAGAAGTAGAGTTAATCAAAGTGCGATATAGTTTATTTTGTAATTGAGAGACATTATGTTTATGGTTTAGAAATACCCTTGTAGTATAAAGTTTGGTTATGTCCCGTATTGTTTTTGGGTTGTTTTATTGAGTCGGTCAGTATGGATTTGACCATATTGCCCAAAGGTTATGCCGAATTTTCGGTAGAAATGTTTGTTTAATACGGGAAATAGTTTTAAGCTGTTTACTATGATTGTTTTGATCTGAGTTTGTAACCCCCAAAGTTATTCAATTATTTATAATACAATTGTTTTATTTGGGACCAAAAGTTTTTAATATTGATTTAATGTTTTAAAAAAAAAGTTTTTGAAAGAACGAAATTTTTATTTATAGTGTTTTATAAATTATTACACCAATTCAGGTGTATGAAAGATGGGGTGTTACAATATTTTTCAAAAAAATATATATACCAAAATTTTTGTTATGATACGTCTAGAAGATTTCAAAAAAAAAATTCAAAAAAAATCTTTTTATTTTATTTTTTTCATTAGGATTTAGGGGTTAGAAGATTTCAAAAAAAAAAAATTCAAAAAAAAACATTTTTTTTTCATATGGGTTTAGGGTTTAAGGATTAGAGTTTAGGGTTTGGTTTAGGGTTTAGAATTTAGGGTTTAAAAAGGTCTTAGACGCTTGCGGAATAACTTGATTATAAATAACGAATACTTGTTGTATAATTCGTATCGTGCGATAATAAGAATTAAGAAGGGGTCTAAGTGGATCATTAAAGAGGAATTGGCCCTTTATATCTAAGCTTGTAAAGTGTAAACTGGATTGTGAAACCCAGGTGTTTAAAGGTTTAGATTTAAATGGTTTTTGGATTTGTTATTGTTGAACTCCAAAGCCCAGCTATAAATTGGCCCAGTTACTTGGTGTTCTTTCATAGAGCCTAGAGATGTTTTGCATTGATTTGATTGTACCATTACCATTAAAGCATACACTTTTTTCTGCCTTTTGACTTTTTGAATGAGAATCCATCATTTTCTCGTGTAAATTAATGCCTTTAAGCCAAAAAGAAAACGATTGGTTTTCAAAAACCACCCGTTCAAAAAGTCCGGTTCTAAAGGGCAGTGATTAAATCTTTTAAAAGTGTATTGTGGACCCTTAAAACCACAAACGATACTTCTCATCGAAACTAAAACCTTATGGTTAACAGTAGTCATATATATTTTCTTAAGCTTGAGAATTCAGAATTAACAATTAACAAATTCTGTTCAAACACAAGATGTTTAGGTCATTTAGAAATTTACAAACAAACTCTTAACTACTAAAACATGCATAACTAGAACCTCGTTAGGTACCAAAACTCATAAACATGTCTTTTTCTTTTATCGAAGAAAAGTTAGGAATTGTATTAAATGAATCTAGAATTACATCATATCAAATCTTTTAAAACCAATTGAGATACTTTACATGACAAAGGTGAAAAGCAAGATCTTGATTGAGCAATGGACCATACCAGACACACTATTTAAGTTGTAAAAAAGCATATATATGCGTATAACATGCCCATGTACCCTTTCATAAGAGCAAATATGCCCCTTTTGGATGGTGCCCAATTCATAAAGTTGTATGGAAACACCTTTTTTTTAAGAAACATTTAAAAAAAAAAAAAAAAAGAACTAGGTTCCCCAAGTAGGCCAAACATAGGTTCCTATATATGGTTAAGTCCAAGAGTGAGTTGGCCACTAAGTTTGTGTTAAGTCTTCCATTATTGAATCTTTACTTGAGGAAACAAAAGAAAATAACTTTTTCCACAGTGGTTGGAGAAACTCCCACCAAGGAATAGACATTCCCACTTTCACCCCCATGATTTGATGCCACTTGCACTCCTATTCTTTTGAAAATTAAAACAAATCAAATAACAATAGTTATTAAACATAAATGTCACTGTGGGACGCTTGCTAGTAACTCATTGTGTAATAAACACTGACATATATACACTTCATTTTTTTAATCATAAACCATCGTTATCGAAAAGTTTTGGAACATCTAATTTTGCCCATTAATATAATATGTCATTTATGCCAGTCTTTTAATATCGAAAAATTAAAGTCATTTTCAACTCCTCTCTATTTCAATACTAAAATAGAATAGAAAATGGTGTAGATAGTATTTCCGTATACAAAGTGTTTTCCCATAATGGTCGTCTTCTCGTTAATGTGAAGATATAGTAAAATACATACAAGAAAATACAAGGAAATTGGGCCATATCCAATACATTGGAGTCGTAATACAAATGTAAATAATGCAAATATATGTACGCTAACAGCCCCCACAGTCTAGACGGGGGGTTGATTCTGAACGTTAAGACTAGATCAAAAATCGAGGAATAGAGTCGAGGGAGATATTTGCGTATTGAGACATGAAAGAACATACAACACTCGAACATGACCCGTAACAACTTTGTCTCGGACAAAGTGAGTGTCTATCTCAATATAATTGGTTCTCTGATGCTGAACCGGATTGTTAGACAGATACACTACACTAACGTTAATACAATAAACAATGATTGCTTTGTCAACTACAATTCAAGAAGAATGTTGTGAAGGCAGCATGTTTCAGCAACGCGTTGGCAACACCATGATATTCAGCCTCAACACTTGATCCGAATATAGTCCTCTTACATTTCGAAGACAAGAGAGTGCATTGTGTCCCAAGTACATACAACAACTAGATGTGGAACGTAGAGTTTTGGGACAACCAACCAAATCAGCATCAAAGTAGGTAATAAGTCCCCGAGACGGTGAAGCATATAATTGCAAGCCATAGTCGGTAGTACCATGAATGTTCTGAAGAATCCTCTTGAGAGCCAAGAAATGAGGCTCACAATGGTCATGAATAAATAAACAAATTTTCTGGAAATTTAAGTGTGGTATGGTTGTATGGGCAAGTAAACATGAGATATTGTAATGCACAAACAAAACTGTGGTACATGGTAGGATTTGATACATGAGAACAAGTGTCATCAAGTTTGGCCACTATATTGACTAGAGTACGAGTAGGTTGGTATTGAAGCACAATAGCCTATTCCAAAACTTCCAAGGCATACTTTTTCTTTAAGGGGAACATATTGTGCTAATTGCATGTGACAAAAATGATGAGAAAGAAATTAAGATCACCAAGATCATTCATTGAGAACTCAATAACCAAAGTAATGGTGATGTAATGTAAGAAGACATCTGAAGAGTTGTAAGGATAATGCCATCAACATATAACAGAATGTATGGCACATACCGACCATGTAGGTAAATAAAAGCAAAGAATTACAATTGTAAACCGATGAAACCAAGCTGAAAGGCTTGTTTGAGTACATAAAAATAACGCTAAAGTAGATATAAATGTTTGAAAAAGTTGTATCTTGAAATCCTAGAGGTTATTGCATATAGATAGTCTCCTAAGGATGCTATCAAAAAGACATTTTTTACATCAAGTTATATAAATGGCCATTTGTGTGACACAGTGAGACCGACAACTGTAGGGATGATGGTGGGTTTACCACATGACTAAATGTTTCATCACAGTCAATACCATGTCTTTGATTATAACCATTTTCCACAAGCCCAGCCTTCTAGTGAGTTAAGGATTTTTCAGTGTTATGCTTCTTATAAATAACGAAATGTAGTTAATAACATTAGTCTTTTGAGAACATGGCACCAAAATCCAAGTTTCATTAGAGATAAGTGCATGATACTCATCTTTCGTAGAATTAAACCAGTTCATATCATTCAAAGCATGTAAGTAATTATAGGGAGACGAAGAAGACCCGGCATTGAGATTTGGTTTTTGGATAGGTTTAAGGACACTGTGTCTAACACATATGGTCATAGGGTGAGTGGAGGTGGTGATCGTAATTTTAGGCGAAAGAGATGTTTGGGTGTGTATGTTTCGAGGTGGTGGAGAAGGCAGCAACCTCGATATAAGGCAGGGTTGTTGAAGGGGTTCAGAAAAAAGGACAACAACCTTGGTGAAAGGATATCGAATAGTTGATGGGGAAGCTGAGGAGGGAGTTGTGGTGGGGGTTGTTATTGATGTGGCAATATGTGGGTTTGAGGCTACTGTCATCACAGTGGCCACGATAAAGGTGGCAACGAGTAAGTAGAGGAGGTCTCTGAAGTATATATTTGGGTGATTATCGATGTCAATGAATTGGTATGATAGCAGGATATTGGGTGTCATAAAATAAGAAATATGGTTACATCGAATGTGACATGTATTGGAATAATTACTTTCTTGTTGGCAATATTGAGGCAGCGCTATCCTAGATAATGGGATGGATAACTAAGGAAGATACATGGAGTGGTGAGAGGGGCAAGCTTGTGAGTGGTGGTGAGGTAGGGAAAACATATACACACAAAGAAATGAAATATAGGTATACATAGGTTGTTTATGAAACAATTTGTGGTAGGGTGTGTTGTTTTTTAAGGCGGTTGATGGAAGTATATCAAGGAGATAGGTCCATATGTAAAGCTTCTTCCCAATAAGTGGGTGGTAGGTGGAATTGGAAAAGTATAGTATTGATGATGTTGTTGATGGTGTGAAGCATATGCTCAAACTTCATATGTTGTTGGAAAGTATGTGAGAATGAGAAACAAGTTTTAATTCCGTTGGTATCATACAAGTTGTGAAACTGAGAGCTGCCAAATTATCCATTGTTGTCATATTGGAACAAATAAGTTTTACATTGGAAATATGTTAAATGAAAATGTCATAGTATATTTTACCACTAAAATTTTGAATAAACAAGGTCCAAACATCATAAATGAACTATGTGAAATGAAAATCGCACAATTGAATTAGATAAACTAAAAAGTAATCAGACATGCTTGCCTAAATGACATGAATGATATAAAGTAGAATTTTTATTATTTTTATAATGAATCAAAGGATGAAAACTAAATACGGGAAAACATGGTAATCAGGGTGTCTAACACGTTGATGCCAAATAGAGGGACCAATAAAGACAAGAGTATGAAGTGATGACCTTATGACATGTTAAGGATCGCTCGAGTTGTCACATCACATGAGCGTTTGGTAGACCTGATAGCCCTTCATTACAAAAACCAAACTCATCAAATTTGATGATACATTTATTATCACATGTAAAGGTGGGAACAATTATCAAGTTCTTAATGATATTAGGATTAATAGGGATATTGTTGAGGGATAGGGTATGGTACAAATTGGTTTGATAAAGAGTAAAGTGACTTGTGGTACTTACATGAACCTTTGATCTAATCCAGAATAATACATAAAAAGAGTAACATTTATCACTAACGGATTGGATTATACCTGCAATATTCTGGCGAGAAGTAGCTCATGAATCCATATATCATTCATTGTTGTTTGGATCATTAGAGACATCAAGCTGAATGGCTTTAGTATCCTTGTTGTCATGAAAAAGGGTTTCAAGATTCTTCCACACTTTTTGAGCAGTCTTGTTTTTCCTCAATATCATCTGAAGAGTCAATCCGTTTCATCCTTTTTTTGTCGGATGTGACATGTGATTTAACATTCGATTCGACAAGATGTTCTAAAACACTAAACCATTGTAGTGGGTCTTGAATAACTTTCATTACATGTCATAATTTAGACGTTCTAGAGAATGAAATGTATGCTTTAATGTCTGTAATTTTAAAAGGCTTATCTGTAGTCACGATGGGGAGATAGAGAAATAGAAGATTGAGAGGAGAATGGCTGGCGGGAGTGGGAGGTTCCAATGAAAGAAGGCTGGCGGGAGTGGGAGGTTCCAATGAAAGAAGGCAGCCAAGAGAAAAGGGATAACTTAGAAAGGAAAGTGGGTTGAATCCATAAAAGACATCAACCATAATACAAAGGTAAATAATACAAATATGTGTGTACTAACAATTTCATATCTAATCCGACTTCATTTTTATACCATTTTTGACATTTAAAAGTATATTACTAGTATATATTCATTTTTCATAATTTATATAGATTGTCAAAAGACACCCCTTCTACTTATTACATTCTAAAAATATGTATTATATATTTTATTACAATATCTTTATAAAATAAATTATCATAAATTAATAACATAATATGTTAATCTTATTAAAATTTTCATATGAATTTGATAGATAAATATTATACTTTATTTCTATGATTAATCAATATTACTTAATATATAACATTGATGCTAACTAGGGTTCCAGGGTCACTCCTTAAACGCATGAGATGGTTTACTGAGTAAGAGGAATCCGTGATCACACTCACAAGAAAGAAAGGGGTCGTCAGCGTACTCTGGGAAGAGATCCCAGGAGGACCCTCCGACGCTGAAAAGTTAGTCTCCGGCGAGGGGAAGTAGTATAAGGTAGTACAAGAGTGAGAGTGAGAGATCGATCCTTTTATTGTTCACCTTGCGAGGGTTTATATAGGTGAGACTGGTCTTGCTTTTGGCGACAAGAGCCTGTGGCAGGAGGGGACAAGAGTGTTGATTAGAGGATCAGGATCTTGTCCACTGTCAGACCTTTGGCCGTCTCAGATGAAGATGGTGGTGCGTGCACGATCTCTGCTACTTGCAAGTTCCGAATTGTCGTACTGATACGCTGCGGCGCCTGTTCCGGGCTGGAAAGTCACCGCTATGCGACCTTGTGTGTAGACGGGCAGAATTATTAGTGAGGCCGGTCGAGCCTTGCTAGCTTCGGTGCAAGAGTTATTCATGAATGGGAAACGGTCGTGCCTGGAGACAGGAGACAAGCTAGCGTGCCGGAGCATGACACGTTATCAAACATGATATTATAAATATTAGTCATTGTATTTAAATTATAATTATTAAATTAAATTAAAATAGGAATTTTACAAATCCAAATTGAGATGGACTAAAATTAAAAACCGAGGTTTCAATACATTTGAATGCAGATGAATATTATTATTCATTTGTACCAAAATTTGAGTGAGATATAAAATAGGGTTCTTGGATGTGTCGAATAGAGAATGAAATTTAAAGATGTATCAAAGATGCTTAAAAACATTGATCGTGTGTTTAAACTTAAAATAAATGCAACATTGTTTTTCTTAAATTATAGTCGTATGTAATTAATAGAGCCGACCCTGAGGGAGTGCGGGAGGTGTGACCGCACAGGGCCCACGACTTGAAGGGCCCAAATTTTCATTTTGTCGTGGTTCCGTTACTAATTCATCGCGATATGTCTATATTTCATCGCTAATTAGCACAAGTTTTTTGTTTTTAATTCGTCGTTTATAATTTGTAACAGTTTATTAAGTGTAGAATATTATCGTACTATTAATGAATGTTGTTTACATATATTAAAAATATATTTAAAGACCTGCTTTTTCTTTTTACAAAGGCTATTCAAAATCAATAAATCGGCACTAATAATCTAATTAATTAGTACTCAAAATATATCAAAGTTATTAATAGACTCGCAAAGATGAGCGGTTGTTTCGGGTGGAGGCAAAGATATTCATTGGTGCATCGTAAGCTTCTTCCCTGCACATTAGAGGAAATATTTCCTTTTTTAGTGTGCTTGGGTGCATTTCATAATTATTTTATGAAAATGATAAGAAAAGTGAACTTTTTGGTAGTGAATATTTAGTATTATATTAAAGAAACATTGTTCAATAATTTAGTGCATCCCAAAATGTGATATCATGTATGCCTAGTTTAGCTGGGTTGATGCACCCGGGTTATATACTCATGTGGGTGGAGGTCCGGTTCAACTCTAACTAACGTCCATGTGGGGGATTTTCTCTGGAGGCGAGGCACAGGTGGAGGGGAAAGGCTCTTGCGCCATAGGTAATTGCCAACCGCCCTGGGTTGCGGGACTAAGTACCATCAGGTGAGACCAAATTGTCGGTTCCAAAAAAAAATGTAAATGAACTACACTCCGCGGATGTTGTGTCTAAACGAATTAGCTTTTTCATCCAGAAAGGCTAGCGGCGCAGCTTGTTGTCCGATACCTACCGTCTCTATGTAATTATATTTTGACTAAATGCTAAATTTATATTAAGTTTCGAATACCATTTTTGTTGTTAAAAAAAGACTACGATCTGACTTATCTACCAATTTTTTTAGTGAGTATACCCATGGGTGTTGTTAACTATTTTTTGAAACGAACAATTGTTTGGGGCTTTAAAGTTTTTAAAACTATATCTAAAAATGTAAATTTTTGTTATTTATATTTAATAGACACCTTTAATAATTTATTGGACATGCTTCATATATGATTTGAACAGGATACATGTAGATATTTAAAAAATGTTTCACTCATTTGATAGAAGCCAGCTTAAGTTCGGGAATTGTCATATGAGTTGGACATATATAACCATTGTATCCAATTATCCAATTATCTAAATAAGTTGGGGCTAGCCCACTTGGCTAACAAGGTGATTACTAACAAGAAGGTTATGGGTTCAAACCCTGACACTAACATAACAAGGTGTAGTTTAGGAGTAGGAGTAGGATAGATTTGCCGTTCAAAAAAAAAAATTACATAAATGAAGAAAAGTTACACAAATAAAATTTAATATATTTATTATAGCAACGATTGTGATCGTGTATTCCCCATATGAGTGGAGATACCACCATTACCGAAAAAAAAACATAGGGTGAAGTCAAATCTAACCTTATTTTAGGGACCTAATATACATATCCCCCCTATATGGGAGGGCATCAAATCAATGCTCAAGGAGTCGGGTATACTTTAATCCTCCTTCTTCGTTCTTTTTTTTTTCATCTTAAATACTTTATATTATAATATTATAATTACATATCAATATATACTATATAGTATATAATAATAATATAATAAGTATTAATAAAAAAAGAGATGAAAAATATCTAAAGAGAAATGGATATCGATTGTACATCTTTATTTACGTAATATTTATATATTATATGTTTACGTTTTAGTTTTCATATTTAATAAACTTAAAAACAAACAAAATATTAAAATAATAAAAATATGAAAGAATTCATTAAATAATTATAATATCTTTCGTTAATAAGAATTAGAATAAATTATTTTACTTCTATAATTAATTTAAGCCGTGTGAAACTAACAGGAAACCTTTAAATATTTAGATTTTTGGCAAATTGTTAAAACGTCATCGAGATGGAAATGGTTCCCGGAAATAAAGGGTGTTTCGAATCGTTTCTGGTTTTCGGTTATCGATCCGGTTCTGGCGAGATTCGGAACCGAACACATCTCCTAAAAGCACATTTCCTTGTATAACCGAAGCGGGACCTAAACTGGTATTCCGTCCGTTTCCCGGTTTTCGATTTCCTACTAAATCAGTTTTCGGCCTGATTTGGTTCGGATCCGCATCCGTGCTCATCCTCATTTTACTTGAAATAATTATTTATAATCTTTTAAGATATAATCGTAGTTTACAAAGTTTAATAAAAATATAATGTTTATTATAGTTTATGTCAATTTTAAGATATAACCGTTAGAACGTTAACGCGTCGGCAGAGTGAAAACACTAGAACAAGATGAAAAATATGTAGTGTAGATTTAGTCTCGCAATCTTAATTTTTTTTAATTATCAACGAAACCTACGTGTGTTATATATATATAGAATGATGAGACGGTGGCTTTCAAATTGTCCAAATCATGATAATATAAATACTATATTAGTAAAATATATTATATATAATTTACTTGGTTTAAATAATATGAAAAGTAAATCTAGCCCCATAGAGGGGATATGAACAGAACTTGCCCTTATTTTAGTGTGAGAAACGGTGTTCATACGATACATATTCATTACTGTAATCAAAAGAGACGCATAAAATGATCAAGAATCTGCTAAAGTTCTATCGAAAAATACGATGACAGTATGAATGAAATCATGTCCAAGAAAATGGAATTTCATTTCACTATGTACTAGTTGGTTCCCAAATTGCCTAACCTTTTTTATTCTTAATGTTTCAACTTTTTGTCATGTCTACAACTATAAGACTATGATTCATAGTCTGTGAGGTATATTTCTCACGGGGCCTTCCGTGATGTTTAGATAGCATCCATCATTACCGTGAAAATCATCCCGGATGTTGTGTGATGACATGTGATCCCCATAACGGAAGGTCACATCCAATAGAAAAAGACCATAATTTTTATTTTTTTTAAATCTTAGTCAATAGGAAACTAACAATTTCATTTTAATATTGAATTATTTTTAATTAGAAAAGATGAAGTTATATGAAAAGTATATCAAGCTACGGTGATATAGTATGATGATGAGATGGAGGTGAGGTGACATTTCATGCCCATCACATATGATCATGTGATGGGTGTACATGATGGTCTAATATAAATCAGAGTAAACTACATAAGTGGTCTTTTGATTGCATGAGTTTTTTTTATTAAGTTAGGGTCCGTTTGGTATCCTCTTAATTGCAAAATTAAGAGGCAATCACTTAAAGTTTAAGATTAAGACTGTTTGGTGACCTCTTGTTTTTTTCCACTTAATTAGAAAATTGCCTCTTTATGAATCAGATATGAGAGCATGTCTGAGCGTGTCTGATTAAAAAAATAAATGAGATTTCACGTTTTTGCCCTACCTCTATCCCGCCTACAGCTCCTTTCTCCTCTCTTATGATCGCGACACAACTCCCTTCTCCCTCCTCTCTTCCGATCGTGACACCGCCGTCCTAGACCAGACTGTCGTCGGCGCCGCTGCTGCTTTCCGGTTCATCCCGAAGCCGTTGCTGCTTTCCGGTTTTCATCTTCGACGTCCTCTTTCTTCTGCTTTCCGCTGCTGCTTTTCGGTGTTCATATCGACATCCACTGGCGTCTCTCTCCCTCCTCTGTCTTCCACCAAACGGAACCGAAGTGTCAATCGCTGATTCATCTCTCCTTTTGGATTCCCGAGTCATCGCTGCTCACTTGGTAAGTTTTCTTTTTTCTCGTTTTCGTTTGACCTAATTGGTGCATATCAATTGCGGTTGTTTTTCAAAAAATTCCGAACATGCAATTACAGTGTGTTTGGTAAGTTTTCCTTATTCTCTTTTTCGTTTGACCTAATTCGTTTGACCCATTCATATTTTTGTGTTGATTTTGTGATTTGTATCTTGCATATTACAGTGTGCAATTCCCATTCGTATTTTTGTGAAACTTGTGTTTGTTTAAGTAATTTCAACTTGATGAAACACCCCAATGTATAAACAATTGAATTTACTGATTTCGAAACATAATTCGTTGCATTCATAGTCATTAGGAACATAGTTGTGTATTGGATTTATGTTTGGATTTTGTATGATTTTTTATAATTGTTCAAGAACTTATATTATAAAACAGAAACATTTATTAGAAAAAAAATAATACAGAAGGGTAAAATGGTCATTTTTATCATTTAACACAACAATTAAGAGGTATCAACCAAACAGCATGTTAAAATTCAGATCTTAAAAATTCAGACCCTCTTAAAAATTCAGACCTCTTAAAGATTCAGCTCTTAAACATTAAGATCCTGTCAAACAGGGCCTTAGTGTTTGATTTTTAAGAGGTAAAATATATGCAGTCTGCATACCACATCGGTAGACATTTGCAGAAGAAGATGTATATCAAATGTTAAAATAAACTAAATTATTTACCAATTATATATTTTTGTATATCCAACTTTCTATTTTGTCAATTATTTTTTTATCAATAGTTATCTATAATCTATATTACAAAAATTACTTTTTTTAAGTTAGAAGAGGTTAGAGGATGTAAACAATCTTCAATCCATGTCTGCAAGAAGAAGAAGGTGTGCAGACCTTTTTAGGTCTGCGGTCTTCTTAAAAACAAACAGTCAACAACGACTAATATCTACACGTCGTCTGTGGGCTGCAGACAAAAGAGGCCAAGAAGATCTGCAAACAAAAAACAAACACCCGTTAATAGTCTAAATTTTCTTTGAATATATATTTGTCATATGTTTCTAAGAAAGTTATTATGTTTATTGAACAATGTAAAATAACTAATTATACATTTAGTTATAGGAAATAAATTGTTTTTCAGAAAATTTTTCTAAGAAATAAAAAATTTAAAAACCTGTGTAGTATAATATTTATAATTTTTTTTCCGTAAAATGGAAAATGAAAATTATCCAAAATTACAAAGAAGTTTGAAAACAGAAGCTATTGTTTTCCATATTTTTCTACTTCAAAATTTTTCTAAAATCTAAACACACATATACATCCATCCTCATCCCCTCGCCCTACACCACATCTACCCCATCCCATCCCTCCCATATCCCCGTTACACCCACCCATATCTATTACCACTACCCTCACAACACACATCCCACACCTACTACCCTTCCTACCTCGTCCATCCCAACCCCCACACTAGGGATGACAATTCTCGACACGACATGACGGTTTTGGGTTAGAGATTTCAACCTATTTAATTAAACGGGCTTACATGCTTGACAACGCCTAGTAATATCAAGTATTTTAGTCGTTGAGCCCTATTCTTAGTGAAATTATATCATATATACTGTGATATTCTCACGTTTTTGTGTCAGTGCTTGTTTGGAAAGAAATAATGTAAACAGGGGCCAAACACGTACAAAAATGAAGAAGTTTGAGGATAAAGACAAAAACAGTCGGATTCGCACGCGCGCCGCGATGATGAACAAGGGCGCGACGCGCTGAGTGAGCGATGAGGCGGTGGAGAAGATTCAAATGCCGCAAAAACGGGGATAAACTCATACGCGCAATGCGGCCGGGGGATTGGCGTGGCGCGGTCTTTTATATTTTCTCAACTATAAATAGAGCTCTCTAGGTCAAAATCAGCAGCAAAGAAACGACCCCCAAGGTGGATACACGGCTTCTTTGACTCCAGGACTCGGAATTCAGCTACCATACGTGGTATTTATGTTTCTTTCATTTAATTTTCAATTAGTTTAGTGGTTTTAGTAGCTTAGCTTTGTGTTAATTGGGTGTGACAACCATTAGCACTAGGTTTAAGGTTTCTGAATTTTTATGTTACTGTTTTGAACAAGTGGGGTTGAGTTGAATGCAAGTGAATCATTTGGTTATGATTAATTTTTGCTTTTTACATTTTTTTATGCTTTGAATGATATTTGGATGTGTGATTGTTTTGACTTGATCTCTATTGCTTGTTGGTGATTTGTAAAATTACCAATATGTATTTAAGTGTAATGGATTAATTTTGTTGACCGAATGTGATCTTGACAAACATTAAACAAGTAAGGAAGGTGTGGAGTACACACTTGTTTGAATTTGATCAAGTTACAAAGTAAACTGTCAGTTAGAAATTCAATTTTCCAAAAATTAGTCTGACACGACCCGTGTCAAAATTACACGACCCGTGTAATTTACTGCATTTTGACAAAAGCAAGTTTGAGGCATTACACGACCCGTGTCAAAATTACACGACCCGTGTAATTTACTGCATTTTGACAAAAGCAAGTTTGAGGCATTACACGACCCGTGTCAGAATTACACGGGCCGTGTAATTAATTACACGGGCCGTGTAATTAATTACACGACCCGTGTCAATATTACACGGGCCGTGTAACGTGCCCAGTGACAGTTTTTGACAGGTTTTATAGCCGTTTTTGGTCATTTTCTGGGTACGAAAAACATATTCTTTCACACATTTCTCTGATCTAGAACACTCTGAATCTTATCCAATCAAAGATGTGATTGTACCATCAAAATACTTTGATTTGAAAGTGATTCTTACACGATTTTCAGAGATCTAAGCCATTGTTCATCCCCATTTCTAACAAAAATCAAAGTAGTTTCTGCAACAATGGCAAATGAAACTTCTGTGAAAGATATGACAAGCAAATTTGACAAGTTAACCAAGTTTGAAGGCCAAGATTTCCGGAGATGGCAAAAGAAGATGCACTTTCTTCTCACAACCCTCAAAGTGGTGTATGTTCTAAGTACTCCCATGCCTGAAGTTGTTGAAGATGAACCCCTGGAGGCAACAAGAAGGAGATCAAAGTGGGAGAACGATGATTACATATGTCGTGGTCACATTCTCAATGGTATGTCTGATTCTCTATTTGATGTTTATCAAAATGTTGAATCCGCAAAAGAACTATGGGATTCGTTGGAATCCAAGTACATGGCTGAAGATGCTTCTAGTAAGAAGTTTCTTGTAAGCAATTTCATGGGATACAAAATGATTGATTCCAGGCCTGTGATGGAACAATACCATGAAATGTTAAGGATTTTGGGACAATTTGCTCAACGCAATTTGAAGATGGATGAAGCCATTTCTGTGGCTGTCATCATTGACAAATTGCCCCCATCCTGGAAAGATTTTAAACACACTTTAAAACATAAGAAGGAAGAGTTGACTCTGGTTCAACTTGGAAGCCATTTACGGATTGAGGAGTCTTTAAAGACTCAAGAACTCGATATCAATCCTAAAGGCAAGAACCAAATTGGTTCTTCTTCTGTGAACATGGTGGAAGGAGAGGGATCTAAGAATTCCAATAAGTTTAAAGGTAAAAGGAAGTTTAAAGGGAAAGATGACAAGTCTTCAAACAAGAAGGCTAAGTTGGTTTGTTGGGGTTGTAACAAACCGGGTCATCTCAAGAAAGATTGTCGCCTCCGTAAGGTGAACAAGGACAAGGATGTGGGTCCAAGTGGATCTAAGGATCCGGACAAGCAACAAGGTCAGAAATATGATTTTATTCAAAATCTTAAATATGTGCAGAATTATGTTTCTGTGATTTCTGAAGCATTCTATGTGCAGGATGATGATGTTGCATGGTGGGTTGATTCGGGTGCAACAAGTCATGTTTGCAAGGATCTTCGTTGGTTTAAAGACTATCAACCAATTGAAGATGGACCTGTTGTAAAGATGGGGAATGTTGCTACCGAACCAATCAAGGGACTAGGATCTGTTTTACTTAACTTTACTTCTGGAAAATGTTTATCTTTAGACAATGTATTGTATGTACCGGGGATTCGAAAGAACCTCTTATCTGAAATTGTATTAAGTAAGTGTGGTTATAAACAAGTATTAGAAAGTGACAAGTATATCTTGTCAAGACATGGTACTTTTGTTGGATTTGGATATGTATGTAATGGTATGATTAGGCTTAATCTTAATTATCCTTCTTATGATAATTCGATTTGTATGGCTTCAACTAGTACTAGCAATAGTTTGAATAAATCACAATTATGGCATGCTAGACTAGGACATATTCATTACAAGAGATTAAAAGACATGTCTAAAATGAGTATGATTCCTGCTTTTGATATGAATATTGAGAAATGTAAAACTTGTATGTTGACTAAAATCACTAGACAACCTTTCAAAGATGTTGTTAGGGAAAGCAAGGTGTTGGAACTCATACATAGTGACTTGTGTGATTTCCATGCAACACCTTCCCTAGGAAACAAAAAGTATGTTGTTATTTTTATTGATGATGCATCTAGATATTGTTATGTCTATTTGTTACATTCTAAAGATGAAGCTCTTGATAAATTTAAAATTTATAAACAACAAGTAGAGCTACATAAGAATGAGTTAATAAAGGTTTTGCGTACGGATAGGGGTGGTGAATATTATGATCCGGTTTATTTTGAATCTACCGGAATAATACACCAAACCACTGCTCCTTATACACCACAACAAAATGGTGTAGCTGAAAGGAAGAATAGGACCTTGAAGGAAATGGTTAATTCCATGTTGTCCTATTCTGGTCTTAGTGAAGGATTTTGGGGTGAGGCTATGTTAACAGCCTGTTATATTTTGAACCGAACTCCAAACAAAAAGAGTAAGGCTAGTCCTTATGAACTTTGGCATAAAAAGGTGCCAAATTTGAGTTATCTCAACGTTTGGGGTTGTAGAGCTGTTGTAAGACTCACTGAACCAAAAAGGAAAAACTTGGGAGAAAAGGGTATAGATTGTATCTTCATTGGGTATGCTGAGCATTCCAAGGCATATAGATTTTATGTTATAGAATCTAATGACTCGGTGTCTGTGAACACTGTTATAGAGTCAAGAGATGCTATCTTTGATGAAGAGAGATTTACTTCTATACCTAGACCAAGGGACTTGATTCAGAAATCTTCTAGCAAGAACACAACTCAAGGAGAAAATGTCTCTGCTGGTACAAGTTCTGTACCTGAACCTAGGAGGAGTACTAGGACAAGAAAAGCTAAGTCTTTTGGATCTGATTTTCAACTTTATTTAGTTGAAGGAACGAGAGATGAGACCATCTCTGAACATCAATATTGTTATATTATTGAGGAGGATCCAAAGACATTTAGTGAAGCTATGGCTTCAAGAGATGTTTATTTCTGGAAAGAAGCTATTCAGGATGAAATAGATTCTATCATGCATAACAATACTTGGGTATTGACTGATTTACCTCCTGGATGCAAGGCATTAGGATGTAAATGGATCCTCAAAAGGAAAATGAAAGTGGATGGCACAATAGATAAGTATAAAGCAAGATTGGTTATCCAAGGCTTTAGGCAAAAAGAAGGTATTGACTTCTTTGATACTTATGCTCCTGTGGCTAGAATATCTACTATTAGATTATTGTTGGCTCTTGCAGCAATACATAATCTTGTAATTCATCAAATGGATGTGAAAACTGCATTCTTGAATGGTGAATTAGATGAGGAGATTTACATGAAACAACCTGAAGGGTTTGTGATGCCTGGACATGAAAACAAGGTTTGCAAGTTAAAGAAATCATTATATGGTTTGAAACAAGCACCAAAACAATGGCATCAAAAATTTGATGATGTGATATTGTCTAATGGTTTTGCATTAAACCAAGCTGACAAGTGTGTATATAGCAAATTTGATACTACTGGAAAAGGAGTTATAATTTGTCTATATGTAGATGATATGTTGATTTTTGGTACTAGTCAAGATGAAGTTGACAAAACCAAGAAATTCTTATCATCTAGTTTTGACATGAAAGACATGGGGGAGGCGGATGTGATTCTTGGTATAAGAATCAAGCATGGAAACAATGGTATTTCAATCACTCAATCTCATTATATTGAGAAAATATTGAAAAAGTTCAACTTTGAGAATTGTTCTCCTGTTAGTACTCCTATAGATCCTAGTCTTAAGCTTCTACCTAATAAAGGATCTCCTGTGTCTCAACTAGAATACTCAAGGGCTATTGGTTGTCTTATGTATGCCATGATTAGCACTAGGCCTGATATTGCTTATGCTGTAGGAAAGCTTAGTAGGTATACTAGCAATCCTAGTTCACATCATTGGCAAGCCATAAATAGAGTATTCAAGTATTTGAAAGGAACCATGGATTATGGTTTGACATACAGTGGATACCCTTCGGTGTTAGAAGGTTATTCAGATGCTAGTTGGATTAACAATTTGGAGGATCACTCCTCCACAAGTGGTTGGGTATTCCTTCTAGGAGGAGGTGCTATTTCTTGGGCATCCAAGAAACAGACTTGTATTACAAGTTCAACCATGGAATCTGAATTCATAGCATTGGCTGCTGCTGGCAAAGAAGCAGAGTGGCTTAGGAATTTAATTTATGAAATTCCATTATGGCCTAAACCGATATCTACCATTTCTATCAGGTGTGATAGTGCTGCAACTTTGGCTAAGGTTTATAGTCAAGTGTATAATGGTAAGTCTAGACATTTAGATGTTAGACATAGTATGATTCGTGAACTCATAACGAATGGTGTGATATCTGTGGAGTTTGTAAGGACTCAGTTAAATTTAGCCGATCATCTAACCAAAGGGTTAGCGAGAGATCTTGTGCACAAGGCGGCTGTAGGGATGGGTTTGAAGTCCACCTAAAAATCTTTGATATTGAGATACCCAATTCTCATCTAATTGAACATTAGATGCTGAATTCAATGTGGAAAGCTTAATATTTGAAGATTGGAACACATTATTGTTTATATCATCCCAAGGTATGTGTTCAGTACTGCAAGTGAAGGAGGTTGAAATTTATTTTCTTAATAGTTCTTTGAAAAATTGCATATGCAGGTGCAAGAATAAAAGAACTACCTATATAAGCATGAAGTTTAGCTGCTTCAAGAAGCTTGGGACTTAGCTTTGTTATGCTTATTGAAGGATAGGACACAAGCTAGTAAAATATAGTGTCAAGTTAGAACTTATGAGAATGTAAACTGGTGTGTGTTATTATCTTCATGTATTCACTATGAATAGAAAGGGTTCAATCCTTAGAGACACCCTGATATTCGAATATTTGGAATGTGTAATACACTAATGTGAAATTCAATCGTCACGATATTTCATTTATGCATCAGTTTTGTATAGTTATGTTTTGTTTAAGTTAATCAAGATTACACTTAAATGGGGGAGGTTTGTTGGTGATTTGTAAAATTACCAATATGTATTTAAGTGTAATGGATTAATTTTGTTGACCGAATGTGATCTTGACAAACATTAAACAAGTAAGGAAGGTGTGGAGTACACACTTGTTTGAATTTGATCAAGTTACAAAGTAAACTGTCAGTTAGAAATTCAATTTTCCAAAAATTAGTCTGACACGACCCGTGTAATTTACTGCATTTTGACAAAAGCAAGTTTGAGGCATTACACGACCCGTGTAATTTACTGCATTTTGACAAAAGCAAGTTTGAGGCATTACACGACCCGTGACAGAATTACACGGGCCGTGTAATTAATTACACGACCCGTGTCAATATTACACGGGCCGTGTAACGCGCCCAGTGACAGTTTTTGACAGGTTTTATAGCCGTTTTTGGTCATTTTCTGGGTACGAAAAACATATTCTTTCACACATTTCTCTGATCTAGAACACTCTGAATCTTATCCAATCAAAGATTTGATTGTACCATCAAAATACTTTGATTTGAAAGTGATTCTTACACGATTTTCAGAGATCTAAGCCATTGTTCATCCCCATTTCTAACATTGCTTCTGATTCTGAATTGTATTTCTGAATTCAGTAAGTAATTAGGTTAAGTTTGGTGTTGATTATAGTTCGGTTTCATGTTTGGATTGAATTTTATTGGATTTATTGATTTTGAGGTTGTGTTGGTAAAAATTAGGAACTAGTTCTCTGGTTGTAGAAGTGACACTACAACTGGTAATCTGTTGCCTACCTTGATCACCAAACTCTTGTGGATCGACCCTGACTACCACTATACTAGTGTGAGTGAGGTATTTTACTATTTTTGACCGCACGACGACCTAGGCGTGTCAATGCTACTACACATTTACAAAGTAAACAGGTTGACATGCTAACCCAACACGAAAATAAACGGGTTGACATGACACGACACAATATCAAATAGGTCATGTTTGGGTCAAGCTATCCCAACCCGACACGAACACGACACGATTGCCAGGCCTACCCCACACCCACCCCATATTCATATCCTTACTCACACACACCTACACCCCTACCCACACATACCCACCCTATCCTCACCCACAAACACTCCACCACCAACCCACACCCACACCCATGAACATACCCATACCCACCCCTACTTATCCTACTATCACCACTTTTAACTTGGTTCAAATACTTTTTCTTTTCCGCCTGCTATAACATTTAGAAATACTTTTTTAATATATGAAAATTGTATGAATGTGTAAAAGAATTATAAATTGTAAAAAATGTTGTAAAGATTTAATTTTTTTTTGTAAAAATGTCTATAGAAAGTGTTAAAAAGGTCTAAGAAGTTGTAAAAAAGTTAAATTTGTAAAAAAAACTAAATTTGGGACAGATTTATAAAACAAAAAATTGACCATATTCGTTAAAAATTTTAAAGGTTCGTACCAAATTGATGTGTTCAATTCGTGGTCTAAATGGGTCATCATAAATCGCTATCGGGAAGCAAACTTTGAACTATCAGGATCTGACTATTTCCATGACCCATGTTCATCTTGATCTTGAAAACAGAGGAATAAAAGATCACTTATCTAGGAGTCATTTCTTTTCGTTGATCAGAGTTCGGCTGTTGCATTTGATGACACACTTTACTGATTATCAGGTTGTGTTCAAGTTGACAACTTGTCCAAGTGGGAGACTATTAGAATAGTGTCCAAGGTCATCAACTTGTTAAGACACTTTTGATAAAAGGTAGAGTCCTTTTAGGTTGCCCTCAGAACCCAGAAAAACATTCAGAGTCAAAATAGAAAACAAATTAATTAGTTAATTAATTTATAGAGAATAACTTAATTAAAAACTAAAAGAATAATAATAATTTAATTGGTAAATTAATCTAGGATTAATTTGGTACCATTCAAAGGGACTGGATTTTAATTGATTAAAGTTATAATCATGGAACAAGTCTAGGGGGTGTGGCCGCCAAAAGGCTCCTATGGTTGAAACCCTAGGAGCCTTGTACTATAAATAGATGCCTTGGGGTGACACCCAAAGGCATCAAAAACCCTTTGGAGCCACCAACCCTTCCTCCCTCCTTACCTCTGCGAAAACTCTTCCCTCTCTAGGGTTAGAGTTCGTTGCTATTGATCTGCCTGGTTTTCTGGTTGTTCCTGGGTATAAGCCACTAGAGGGATTCACATTTTGGATCCTGATCATCCTGCAATCGTGGCCTTAATGTGACAATTGTAAATTTTGGTCAACGAAAGTCAACCATAGTCAAACGAAGCGTACGTTAATCCATATGTTGAAAAGTTATTTTCCATAACTTTTGCGATGTATTATTAAACATTATAATACTACGTATGCTAATTCAAAACATTTATCGAGTAAACGCTGAAGATACGGATAATAAACTACTGTAGCGTAAAAATTCGATAATCATACAATTATTATTTTGAAAATAATAATATTCGTAAAACGATCTACTCGTAAATACGAACCTGTGGATATATAGAACGTCGAAAACGGAGTTCGTATGTGAAAGTTACAACAATTAAATCGCTGCGAACGGATAAATGTACACATGGTTTGGACTCAAAATACAAAATGTGGTGCCTTAAACAACAAATATGGAATAACAAATCATATATTATAGAATGTAATACTATCTAGTATTTAATTTCAAAGCCAAATACAATTTTCGGTAAAATGCCGAAAATCGCGAAATCAGAAGAATACTGCGGTTAAACGCGTATTTCAACGTCTAACGAGTTGTAATTCAATCAAAATAAATGTTTGACAATGTTTTTATACAAAGTAATTATTTAGAACTTCGTTTCGTCAAAAACTCATAAAATTTCACTAAAACATCTTACGAATTTATAAAAATCACATATTTATAAAGGTAAGTTGCATTTTTTTATAAAAACTAACCCACCCCACCCCCACCCCCACCCCTCTACCCCATCGGCTGGACACCTTCTCCCCATGCAATCCAAGGCTTACTGTTCATGATCTTAGATGTAATAAAGCGTATAATAAAATAATGCAAGAAAATCAAACTAAAATCCAACATTAAATCTAGCAAGATATGATCACCTCTCATTTGAAACAAGAACAACCAACCCAACACTCTATCTTCTCCCTTCCCTCTCATTCTCGGCTCACTTCACCACCACCCTCTCTCCAATCCGCCACCACCATACACCACCATAAACCACCACCATCTTACACCATTTCAAGAGTAAAACATCCCAATCTTGGTAAGCTACTTCATCTTGTGATTTTAAACACTATTACACAAGTTTTCTTCCATTTACACACTAACATCTACGTAAAACCTTTGGGTAATAGCTTTGTCCAATGGTACTTCGAGCTTCAAAGCTTAGATCTTCGTTTCTACCGTAAATCCCGCAAGAACAACCTTGTTTTAAGTAAAGCACGCGTCAAGGGTGAGTTCATACCCCTCATTTTCATCTTTTCTAAACTTTTGGGGGAGAATACAAGTTTACATGTTAAAAATAATGATTTACACAAGATTATATGTGTTTATATGCTATAAATAATGATTTACACAAGTTTATAAAACTAGTAGTTGTGTGAAAACGTTTTTGACATGAAATATGGTTAGATCTATGTATCATAAACATTGTGATGTATTATGTTTGTTTAAAAGTTACAAAACTATAAACAAATTATATAAAAATACTAGATCTTTAATATAAACGTCATGAAAACGAAAACTAGTAAAAACTACGTTTTTGTAACCGGAAACACTACTTTCTAACAAAAATGGTTATAACCAAGTTATTACACCATTTTTGTGGGAAATATTTTAGAAAATGTTATTTATAATCATCTAAATAAGTTATTTCATTGTTGTTCGTAAAAATATGATTATTACAACGGTATACTAAAAATAAACTATTATAGGAATAGTATGTTTTTGTGACCGGAAATACGACTTTCCTAGTGATTTATAAAAAGAACGTCAATTTGACGTAATAACGACTATTTAGACTTATCACGTCATAATAAACTTGGGAAATGATATTTTTATAAGGAAGTTGGTATTTTAAACACAAATGATTATATTCAAAATAATGTGTATGAAAAATGACCATTTGGAAAGATTACCATCATTTTGACAAAATGACAATATTTAAAATGTTGCCATCATCACTTATGTAAAATGACTAAAACAAATTTTTGCCATGACATGTTGATAAACTTTAAATCTATCTTATTAGTATATTTAGTGCCTTAGATGTAAGAAATTATACTTTTCAACTCATTGACATCTTTTAGGCTTAAATACGTTAACACAACGAAAACATTTATATAAATTATAATGTGTATAATTTATGGAACGAACGACAAAGATACGACTGAAATACTAAAGATAATTATATAAATATATAATTATTACATACTGTAATTATCATGGACAATTTGATAATTACAAACGTAAAGGAGTTTTCGGTATTTTACATACAATAATTATCATGGACATTTTGATAATTACGAATACAAATGAGTTTTCACTACATTTACAAGCAATGTTTTACACTATAATTATCATGAGTATATTATGATAATTACAAATACAAAAGGGTTTTCATTTCAGTACGAACTAGGATAAAATATCACGTTGGGTGGTTATGTGAGACATTTCTTCACAGTACTGAAATATGTACGCATTAAGTCCTGGATTATAACCTTAATAATTCATGAGCTAGATAGTTGTGTATAGATCTATACGGGATTGACAATCCCGCACCTAAGCTGCTAGCTACAGCTAGACCAGCAGGTCTGGGGTGACAAATGTCTTAACATTGCGACGCCTGAAGAACGTCGTGGCATGCCTACATACTAGTCACAGCAAGGTTATAATAACTCACATGAACGACAACGAATATCCTTAGTTTGGGGAAAAACATCTTCAAATGGTTTTATATAAATATAAAACTACATGTTGCTCTACACAAAATATAAGTATGGTTTTTACTTATACATATGGGTTTTATGGGATTAAAACCACATTTTATCAAGATACGAATATAAGTACGGTTTTACTTATACATACGAGTTTTATGGTATTAGAACTACATTCTAACAAGTTACAAATATAAGTATGGTTTTACTTATACACGCTGGTTTTATGGAAATTAAAACTACATTTCATTAAGATGTGAACATAAGTACGATTTACATATACAAACAAGTTTTATGGTATTAAAACTACATTCTAACAAGTTACAAATATAAGTATGGTTTTACTTATACATACAAATTTTATGGAAATTAAAACTACATTTTATCAAGATATAAATAAAAGTACGATTTTACCTACGTAAAGGTTTTACGGAATCAGATCTACAATTAATCTACGAATAAACATGTATTTACATGGTTTCGTACAAGAATAAGACTATGCAATACTATTTTCAAGTATAGAAACACGTATACATTTTCGGTGTTTGGGTTTTAAGACTACGATTCACTTTTATGAAAATATTGGATTTTCTGGTTTCAAACACTATCTCTTTACAAGGAAAAATGGACTATGGATTTTCTCAATACAAAAATCTTATGAACTCACCAACGTAATGTTGACACTCTTTCAAATTACTTGTATTCTCAGGGAACAATTAGTCAGGTCCGACTAACCTTTTGGAATGGGATGCGAAGACGTCTCTTTTACTTATTTCATTATCATAGTGTAATTGGGTTGAAACAATACCGTTTGAACAATGTAACTTTCCAATTATAATGTATGATGGTTGTTATCTACTTATGTTTCAATGTATGCAATGGTTGTGATGCTATGTCCTGTTCCGCCCTCAAACGATTCCGCCATCGTGGTTTGGGGGTGTGACACTTAACTAGATCACAAACTTCTTGAGGTACATTCTTGTTTATTTAAAGTTAATATGATATGCTATGAACTGATATGATCCTAAATATGTTCATGGAATTTTATGTGGTTTGATCTTAATTTTCTTCCGCTGCATATGATATTTGTGTTTTTGATCAAATCCCAACACATTTCACATGGCACATAAGCATTTTCTATAAATTTCAAACATAGGAACCATATGATTAAAAAATGGATTACAATACAACAAACATACACCATTACAAACACATGGATCATGTTTGTAGTTTGACAGTAAATATATCCATGTATCAAAACAATTTAGGGCATAATGTTTTCTGTCAGTTTTACACGACGTGACAAACTGAAGGTCACGACACGACCCATAAATAGCTTGCCATTGTAGAAGTTAAACTTGAAAGTAGATTATTGTGGTTGGATAGCGACGCGATAAGAGATGGGGAGGTGATGCGATGACTAAAGGTCACGACACAACCATATGTCTGTCACGATGTGAAAAGTCACACAGAGTAGTCACAATTTAAAGCCCTAACTCGAACATTTGGCTCATTTTCACCCTCACCTCTGAAGAAAAACAGAGTGGATCGGTCTCTTGAATTCATATGGGCCAAGATCAATGGGAAATAAGATGTGATTTGTGAAATAAACCCAAGCTACATGATATTAAAGGTAATCTCTACTTCCTTTAGGTTTTTGAGATGGGATGTGTTGGGGGTTTGCAAACCCGAATTAGTAATTGATGATGTTTGTGGTATATCTGCGATATGAAGTAGAAATGGAAGTAAACAACATGTTTTGTAATGGTTAATTCCATGATTGAAGTGGAAATGAGTTTTGATCAAAAACAATAGATTTGGTAAATAGTGGTAGACATGTAATTGGATATCATCATTAGATGTTGTTGTTAAGGCATGTGGTTAAGACATGTCTAGTTAATTGTGTTCATAAGTTGGTTGTGGAGAAATTGATCATTATGATGATTTAGGTGTTGTAGACTTATTGGAAGCATTAAGTTAAATGTTTGAATAATGATTGATACTTAGTTTGTCATACTCAAAAATTTCATATGGTTTTGACAGTTCTAAGGCAAGAGAAGAAGTGAGTTGATTAGCTTGGACTGGTGATGTCTACGACATCACTAAAGTGAGTACATGCTACGACAGTATACTGGAATACATGTCATTATTAAGATAACTCTGTTAATGTACTATATATTGAAATGATTGTTGCGTGGTAATAATATAATATTGTGTTGTGGTTTGTATGTCGACTAATATGGTGTCGGTGTTGGAACTAGATCTTCCAGGTTAATAGCTAACGAGAATAATGCATAGTCAGGTTGAGTTAAGATTAGGTACAGACCTACATCCTTTGTAAGGATATGACATGAGTTGTTCATGAATCAATGATAAGGTCTGGCCTTGTTGTTTTGTAATTGTGATTAGTACATGGTAGCAATCTATAATGTGGAAGTGAAGAAAAGGTCGAGTGACATTAATCTAAATTTGGAACCTAGCTCCTAAGTTGACATCTAGTGAAATATGTATATAGACGGGTTGAGTCTAAGAGTGATATAAGGTACAAATTCCTTGGAGGGATAAGGTGCGACATACCTTTACATCTTTGGCAAGGAATTGCCTTGATGGATAAAGACTGTGATCCCTTTTACGAGATTCATGGTGGGGAACAGCCTCAGTAGATTTGGGGACATGTTTTTCAAATCATGTCAATAAAATGCCTCGATGAATAAAGATTGTGATTCCCTTTACGAGATCCATGATGAGGAACTGTCTCAGTGGATTAGGGTCAGGTTTGTGAATCGTGATGAGGAACTTCCTAAATGGATAAAGATTGTGATTCCCTTTACGAGATCCGTGATGATGAACTGTCTCGTGGATTGAGAGCATGCTTATGAAATCATGACGAGGAACTGCCTCGATAGATAGAGATTATGATTCCCTTTAAGAGATCCATGATAAGAAATTTACTTAGCAGATTGGGAACATGTTGTGAAGTCCATGACGAGGCCTGACCTTGGTAAACAGAGAATATGGCTCCCGATAAAGACCATTGAGGGTGAAGGGTCGACCTTACTCGATGGAAATGTTCTGGTTTATGACTTGGGAATAACGAATTCCCATGTTTGTGACTTGCGAATAACGAATTGTCCAAATAATGTATTCTCCATAAATGTAAAGTACTAATAGTGAGATCGATCAGGGGAATGTGCATCCCATACTTGTAAAGTATTGACGAATGGTAGATTAGGGCAACATGCTTCCCATAAATGTAAAAATATTGATGTGTGTTTGATTTAGGAAACGTGCTTCCCATATTTATAGAATACGGACGTTGTATTATGTATTCACTAGACTTATGTTTGACGTCTGTTTTGTGTGGTTTGTTTGTGACATGTATCCATGTATTGTAGACCCGATGTAGTGAGAGTGATGATCGGACTAGCAAACTTTCTATAGGCACTGCACTTGAAGAGATTCTTGTTGTAACTCTTGTATATAGTTTGTAAAACTTAATTATACACCAACTATGTATATGTAAAAAAAAAAATAGGACCGTATTCTATGGATCTTGGATTTTCTATGTATTTGAATGGTGTACGAATTGGATCGTTACAAGCAACATCCATATGTACCACCCTTAGGATGGTAGGATTGGACTTAGGAAACCATCGATGTGGTAACTAGAAAGGCTAATACCGGCAGTTACACCACTCCCATAACCACCGGAATTGAAGTCGCTTAGGGCTACCCACATTATTGCTCCCTCACCTTTTTCTCATTTCTTTCTTGATTAATTTGTATTTAATTTAGTTATTTTATTTGAAAATTTATTTAGGAAACGAGAAGGATAGAAGGATGACATTTAACACTACCGTTCCGTCTGCATCTTTCTGGCTTCCTTTGTCTCTCCTTGACTGATAATCGCGCACTATTAGTTTTGAGTTTTGACTTCATTTATATATACAAAAATTCTAAATATATGATCATGTATTGTTGAGTATGATATATTTATGCGTCATTTTCAATTATTGTATGGTGGATCATTATGAATCCTAGTCCTAGCTCCCTTTTAGATACTTGCTTTTTTTTCCCTTTTAGTCATGTGTGACGTGGACGTCAACGATCAATTAATTTTATAAAATTTTAGTCTTTATATATTTAATTTTGCTCAACAAATATGAGACTTCCTCTCAAGAAAAAATTAGAGGCGTGGAAAATTCAATTTAGATTGACAAAATTAAAAATCCGAGACGGAAGCGGCTTAATTTGACTCGATTTTGGTCTTGGGTATTTTAATATGCAGAAACATCACATCAAATAGATATTTCAACAATCCTATAAAATGTTATTGTCACGTTGATCCTATAAACTTTCACCAAAAATTTTAAAAGGTCCCTAAAAAAATTTTCGAGACTCATAAGTCATTAAAGTCGAAAATGACTTGTGTTTTATACCCGTCATTGTGTTTTTTAAAAGGTTATCCGGTTAATATTATTAAATGGAGTAAAATAATAATGCCACGTGGATTAAGGGAAGGTTTCCCATAAAACTCAACACCAGACTCAACAACCCACTTCCCAATCCAATTCCGACAAATGTCACCAAGACGGTATATCTTTTCAAAAACAATCTAATTCTTTCAACAAACAGAAACAAGATTTATGCCATCGGTCTTGATTGATAATGAACGAATATAACAACATTAGAGTTTGATATCAAGGCAAACATAACTAGGGTTATGTGTCGAAAATTTTACCATCGCATCTCCCAAAATTCTCAGACAATTAAACCAAATCAAGATAGGAGTGTACGAACCTGGGCTTGCTGGAGGGAGGCCACAGCCCGTGGATTAAGGGAAGCACCTGGAGGTGGAGGAGCTGGTAACGAGGATGAGAGGTCGTTGGTGAAAGTACCCATAAGGCCACCGATAGCGGCGCCTTGGAGGGAGCTGGTGGCAGTGACGATGGCAGCCTCAACGGGTAAAGACTGTTTGGCAAGCCAATCCTTGAATCCGGTCTCCAACTCCTTGTACTTGGCTTGTAATTGTGTAACTGGGTTATGGTGACCCACCACTAACACCCCTTGCTTTCCTTCCCCCATTCTTGTGGAGAAAAGTCAGGAGCTCTCTCCGTCTCAATTTGGTATGTGAGAGTAGGACGGAGAAAGAGGACGGTAGGATGGTATTGGTGGCGGAGAGGCGGTTGGAGGAGAGGTTGAGGACGAAGAGCGAGGTTGGGCAGCGAGAGCTTGTAGATGCGGCCGTTGTTGCAGGTTGCTCCGGCGAGGTTCGACTGGAAGCCAGTCATTTACAGGTTTCTGTTTTCTTTTGATTCTCTTATAAGACCTTCTTCTTCACAGAAACTCTTCTCCTCTTCTCCCTCGCCAACACCTTTCTGTTTTCTTTTGATTCTCTTGTAAGACCTTCGACTTCCATTGTAAGCATTTGGATTCCTTTTCCTAATTGTGTTTACAAACTTCTTGCGTCCCCCATGGCCATTGATGTTTAATCTCACGAAGCTCCCTTCATTTACAGGTTTAGGTTTGTTTACCTGTGCCTTAGGTACAACACAACTCACAATCGAGTTAGGATGCTTCTTCAAGACTTTCCCCGAATCTCTAGCATTTTCATTGATTTCAATTTCAGTTATTCTCAAACAACCGTTTCCAAGACTTCCTCAATCGTCACTCAACATTAGCAAACTCGAGTTCAATAAAGTATGATCACGATTCACGAAACCCTAAATCTTCGATTTTATAGACCGTAACTTACGATTTTGTGAAACGTGTAGGATATTGGTCACGCTGTACTTGAGAGCTATTCGAGGGTTTTAGAGAGTTTGGCGAGCACGGTGATGAACAGTATTGCGGCGAAGCATACGTGGACTTAGTCAATTTAAGGAATGGACCTAATTAATGGAAGCTTGACCGTTTGTTTATATCAAGGATATAGGTGAATTATAAAATGTTTATTATTATTATTTTTAATCCACATCAGCATATTGTAACTGGTTGAGCCGTTCACCCTTCCAAAAAGGATCCAAATAACACGTTTTTAGTGAGTTTAGGGTCCAAAAGTAACGAAATATAATTGAGGGACCTTTTAAAATTTTCTACAGAACTTTGTTGGACCATTATGACAATAACCCTACAATAAATCATACAAAACAATTTGAAAATTTTATTGATAACCTTCATAATAAAAATAAAGGGATTTTTAAAAAGATTTTTTTAAAAAAAAGCTTAAAATAAAAAATTAATTTATTCTCCATTATAGAAGAGTTTTTTTTATCGTGTTTTATATATTAATTGTTTGTATATGTTGTCTAGTTACAATTTATTTAAAACATATAAGACTTATACCATAATTGAAAAAGCTCATTGTAAGAGCTTGTTAATAACAAGCTAATTGAAATAGAAGATTTGTGAGAGATCACCTATATCAAAATTGATATAGGTGATTCCTCCACATTCAAAATTGATATAGAAGATTCGGGAGGGATCACCTATATCTCAATCTAGAGTAATGTAAGAGACGTTTGCAGAAGGAACATATTAGATTCATTTGAATCAAGATGGTATGCAGTTTTCTTCAACACCAACACTAAAGCGAACCTCAAAATTAAGAAGGAACATATTAGATTCATTTGAATCAAGATGGTATGCAGTTTTCTTCAACACCAACACTAAAGCGAACCTCAAAATTAAATATTTTGTGTTATCTCTTTCATGTTTGTCAAATAAACAGAAAACGCTGATTTAATACCACAAAAAGACCAAGATTTCAATCCCATAAATATAACACTCCAACTTAAACACCATTTAAATACATAATTGTAATACAAAACATAGCAAGTAGCGAAAAACTCGTCTCGATGATATAGCGTTTAACAAAGTATAAGTCTTGGTGTCTCTTTCGGGTTACAACGAATATACATATCCATAGGAAAAAGGTAAGTAGTTAAACAATATTTAGAATACAAAATACAATACTAAATTGTTTTCCACTTCTAAGTCTTAAAAATAATCATTTTTCTAAATCCAAAAGACCATATAAGTTATCTTAGCTACTTCTAATTGTATTAAACGTCTGAGTGTATGTTATTTTAAAAAAACAAGGAATACATAAGACTTGCGTCTCGTGATATATATATATATATATATATATATATATATATATATATATATATATATATATATATATATATATATGTGTGTGTGTGTGTGTGTGTGTGTGTGTGTGTGTGTGTGTGTGTGTTTTAGACACAAAATCATCAATTTAATATTTTCAATTCCATTCAATTCATTTGAAATTATTTTCGAATGACATAAGTTTATAAATATGCTTTCATGCATGATACAATGTCATGTTATGAATGCATGATTTCCAAGTACACAAAAGTTTTGAGGAGTTCACATCCTTGTTGTCGAAATTGTCGGCTCCTTGCTATTAGGATAAACATATCAATCCTAAGGCCTTATTTCCATCAGTCTTAGCATTAGCTTGATTGACATTGTAATGCCATCATCCTCTGAATGGGACGAGTGTCTAGACATACTACCAAATCCATGCAATCACATCCATAAGTATGTATATGGACACTTTCCAAATACAAACATTCCATACATACAAACTTCTATCTTATGAATGATGATATTATCATTTTACAATGCATAAAAACATAGCAATACATAATGACAATTCTTAAAAATCTTTAATCATAAACATTTGATTTCATAATAAAACCATTTGGTATTATAAACAATTATGACATGTAACCCGAGTAAAAAGCTCCATATGTACTCATATTTAGTTAGTTTAACTAACTGCTTCCCTTGTTCTTGTCCTCCCGTTTGTTCTTATCTAAAAATTGGTATAAATACACTTCGTAGAATTTCACAATTTCATTCCAGCAACAACATTTCATCGTAAAGCTTTAATACATTTCCTAACCATTATCTATCTATTTTTATAACACCACTTTCCATTATATCATTCCACATTCTTGATGATATTATCATATTCATATTAAGTATAATTCATAAGATTATTTCCAATTGAAACCATTCAATTCTATCCATAATTCATGTTTAACTTCCATTTATCCCACACACTTTTCTACTTCATAAATTTGATCACCACTTATAACTTATAACTTGTCAATAACCATATGTAACATGTTTACTCAACTCATTTAACCATTATCTAACATTGATTTCATCATATAATAATCTTTCTAAAATCATGGTTTATAAATTCATTCAATAAAAATAAATTTAATCCATTCAAAATGTACACTTAAGTTCCATTACTTTCCTTTTGAATCTTCATTGAATTGTTGTTTTGCACACTTAAGCTCCAATGACCCACATATAAGCTCAATTATACTAGAGGGTCGAAATCATCAAAATGAAGACAAAAAGCCTTAAATGATAGTCAAATAAGGATCAACATAAGGATCAATGTGTTTTTCCAAAAGTCCACCCAAATATCTGTGTCCGACCTAGAAACCTAGCTACGCAACTGAGTAATGTGGCTGCACTTGAAATCACATGTTCCATGCACCGGGTAACTCAATCATTGACTTGGCTGGGACTCGGTCGAGTAATTAACTGAGTTTCAAACCACTTTTTCCACATATAATTTGTTTTCCACCTTTGAACCATCACGACTTCTTCATACAAACTCTGATAGACCCGATTCTTGTTGCATTGTATTATTTTAAGGACTACATGTCGGATCTTTTAGATCTTAATTTTTGTACATGTAAGTCGGGATTTTATGGTATCAAAGTAAGCCATTTAGCATTTTTGAACTTTTCCCAAAATCACCATTTTTCTATGGGCTTAATGAAATCTTTCCATCATTTTCCTTTTTCTTGGTTAACGAAGTTAATGCTTTTAAAACCAACTTCATGTTTCTTGTATCTTTTACATACAAACTCCAAATGAGTACATACCTTTTGCTATATATTCTTCTTAGTATTGATTACATGTTAGAATCAAGAATCAAATGATTATTTGATGATGTATTGACCAATTTCCATAACCTCAAGCATGTATACTTATAACTAATAAACTCATACATAATAAAAATTTACTCAATTTTATACAATTTTTTCTTTTAACTTCAAACACCCATAACTCTCTCAAATGAACTTGGATTAAGTTGATTCTTTTTTATATGAGTTCTTTGTTGTTCTGTATAAAATCTTGAATCAATAAGCTGCTACTGATCGTTTGAACTTAATCACAAGTTTTATAGTTACAATCAAAGGTGTTTTCATACTTCGATTTTCAAAAGAAGTAACATATAATTTTCAAATTGAAACAACTTCCTCATTTTAACTTCAAATGCTCTAAATCGTTTTGCATTAATTTTCTTGTTGTCCTAACTACACAATGGAATCTTTGACACACAATTATTATTATTTTAACCCTAATTTCCATAGTCTAAAAGTGGTACACTTATCATTTAATGAAACGTCTACATTTCCCTAGTTTTATTACATGCATTCAAGATTTCTACCATATGCATTCTTAACTCATATGATTACAATAATAACTACATATTCAAAGTAATCCAACATAAATGTCATCAAAATGGCAATTGAACCTTATTTTTACATTTCATGACAAACTTCTTTTCATTTTTTCATCATTACAATGTTTAATCATTTTACAACTAGTCAATAAATTCAAAACCAATATATCTAACTCTATTAATATCCTAAACATTAAAAATTTAATATGCTACAATAAAAAAAGTCATAACACCTTCGTTATTTCTAAATTCGCCATACCAACTTTAAATGTTCCAACAATTAAACGTTCGTTATTTCAATCCCCTTCCATTGCTTCTCCCTTGTGTCAAACTACCAATCAAACCACCCAAATTGTAGATAATAAAAAAGAATTCTAGTTACTTTTACAAAATTATAATTTAATACAATCATGTGATTCTAATAAAAAATAAGTGTCATAAAAAATTTATAAATAAAAATGAGTTTTTACCTAGTTTTCAGCCAACTCATCAGAAAAAAAAACTGACCAAATTTATCTTAACTACATCTCTTGAGCATAAAGAAGTCCAAAATCAGAATGATTAATAATTTTTAATTCACAAAATTAGAGCATCGTATTAAAGGTGTAATCTTTTTGGAACCACATATAAAGGAAAACTTCAAAAATTAACATGTTTATATTTCGGATCTTCTTACTTGAAACAGTATAAATTAGTGTCGCAAAAGTCGTTAGACAATCACAAATCAGTCGACTAGCGAATAGCATGTACTCTACTCGGATAGGGTTAGTATGTATATATTATATGATTATACACATTGAAAATACTAAAAGTCAGAAATATATACACATTCTAAGAAAGAATCACATAGACATTATATGATTATACACACCGAATAATCAAAATACTGAAATCAAAAATCCATACACATTTATGAAAGCCATATATACATACACATATAAAGACTTCATAAATACATTCTCACCCGCACATTCATAATTACATACCGATACATACTAGTTATTACCTGGTACATATAAAGACTTCCTAAATAAATACTCACCCACACACTGATGGATCAAAAGTCAAATATAATTATATATATATATTTAAAAACGTTGCTTCAAACTTGTATTGAACAGAAAAAATTAATCAACAAAATATTTAGATAATAACAAAATATATTATATATTTAGTTAATTACTTAACAGTTATAATTATTTAAAGATCAAAATTTTAGAGTTTGACCGATTTTTTTTAATTTTGACCCGATTTTGACTAGCTTTAAGTTTTTTGACTAATTTCAAGAAAAATAGCCTCGATATATACCGGTTTTCGATTACTCAACCGATTAGGCCAAATTTTACCACACTGGTATGAATTTAGCGTATGCTCAAACCACATAAAAAGCTATTCGTCCTTGAAATTAAATATTAATACAATTGAGCAACAAAGTAATCTTTATTTAAACCCCACAAATCCATAATATAAATGGACAACCTTCTTTAGGAAATTATAAATGTTTTAAGAAGCTTTATGCTACAAAAGCAATATGTTTAGAGTTAAACATACTCTCTACGATCTAATAACTCTTGAAATCTTGAGCTTTGGGTTACTTAAAAATAGAAGAAGTCAATTAGGTTAAATGCATAAGTAGACACTTTGATTAAAAATGCAAACATATATTTGTAGAACTACGAAAATTAAATAACAACTAAAGATATTATGGACAGAAGAAGTCACTTATATTTTGTTTTCTCTCACTTTATAATCAGTGTGATAAATTTCGAGATCATTAATATAAAGTAAAACATAAACAAAATAAAAATCAACCATACCTTGGTTAACGATCCTCAATTTTTTTCTACAAGAATATGGAAGTATCGTCATGTGCGATTCACATACCAAAGCCTAGGCTTCATTGTGTTGCATATATATATATATATATATATATATATATATATATATATATATATATATATATATATATATATATATATATATATATATATATATATATATATATATATATATATATATATATATATATATATATATATATATATATATATATATATATATATATATATATATAATCAGGATCGAGTGAAGACTCAAATTTCGGTGAGGACTGTGAGGACAAATCTGGACCTCTAATCTTAAAAAATGAATGGCTAAGATTTATTGTGAAAAAATTGACACATTTTAAAAGCTTGGGGGCTAGTTGTCTAAAAATTAAAACTAGTGGATGGGTAATACAAATTCAGAAATGTAATATAGTAATGTGATCGAGTACCCCTCCCCCATTGCGACACTTGTCACAATCTCGTTTGCTGAGTTTTTTTTTATTCCACCAACTTAGTTTTTGGGCCATAACTTTTTTTTTTCTTTGTAAAAAAAAATTCTGAAAAAACCAAAGTTCTTAAAATTAAATTCTCTACAAAACAAGCATCATCATGAAAATTTGAAAAAAATATTTTTTATTTTTTATTTTTATAAAAAATAAAAAAATAAAAAAAATTCTCCAAAAAATATGAAAATTTAAGGGATCATTGTAGACATTATATTACTAAGTTTACAAAAATAATTTTTTGAAAAAAATGTTTTTATGTATTCAGTTTTATATTTTTAAGTAAAAAAACTCATCAAATAGCAAAAAAACATACATGATCCAAAAATATTAAGAACCAAAATATGTTTAATGATTTAAACTGTTATAAACTAATTATTTTATGAATCAAAACTTAACAAATAACAAAAAAATTTACATGATCTAAAAATATGAAAACCAAAATATGTTTTATGATCCAAAACTTATGATCGAAGATTCAAAATTAGTTATGATCCATGATCCAAAACGAGTTATGATGCATAACGATTTATGATGCAAAACGAGTTTTAAACGACAAACGTAAAAAAAAGGAAAAAAACGAAAAAAACGAAAAAACGTAAAAAAAACTGAAAAAAAAGAAAAATAATATTTAAAAAATAAAAAATGAAAAAAAACCCGGCTAATTATGTTATATGGACGTGAGTAACATGTGATTATATCCTCGAGTCTGTATTACGTTCCATGGACGAGCGCCGTATGGGATTACGTCAAATCCCATAATTACGTTTGACATTATTGTCCTTAAGGAAATGAGTGAACGAGAATTGTCCTCGCAGTCCTCACCAAAATTGAAGTCCTCACCGGATCCGGACCCTATATATATATATATACACACACACACACACACACACATACACACACACATATTATCACTTGTAATAGTTGTATTGCAAATGATATTAGAAATAATTGATAATCGCTAAAGACAATCTAGTAATTTTACCGTATTGTTTTATACTATTCTAGCCGCTTCAACTGTTACATAAATAATCTTCCTAGTCTAGTCCAATTCAATTTTGTTTACCCCAGTCTAGTTCAATATTCTTCATGTACGAAACACTACCTAAAAGTCTTGAGACTGGAGGCTTTTCTGTTGGGTTCTTTTTAAAGCATATGACATTCGTACAATGTAGTGAACCTACAACACAAATCATTCCTTCATATTAACAAAGTAATTCACAAAAACTGAAAATAAAATGGAACATTATACCCAGTTTGAAAAAATATTATCTTTCTTGCTGTTCTTGAAGGATGACTAATCAAAGACAATAAAGCATTTGTCTCCAAGAATTCACATCATCTGTAGAAAAAAGAAAACTGAAATCATTTGCAGAAAAGAAATAATGTGTCATCAAGTTTCATTCGAATTGGGGTTGTGCGGAAAGACGGGGAGATAGAGAGAACGTAAGCTATTTAGGGGAAGCTCTTTATCGATTTCACTTGTGCTTTCTTTTCTCAAGAAAAAAAATATTTCGACACCGAATATGTAACATTCCAAATTTCATTATTGTATCATAACATTCTATAATATATGCAGCAAGCACGAACATATCAAGTCATACTCACCGTTTGGAACTCACATCAAATAGTTAGTGGGCATATGAGGGGTACATGCATTGAGATGTAATAATGTTGGTAATATAAGTGTTACCAGGTCTTGTTAATGTGATGGAATTTCCAAGATTGACAATAGATTTCAAACTTTGAATTTATACAAGTTTGGAGAGGTGCGGAGAGCACATTTGTATACAAAAAATTTGTTCTCGGTACAACCAAAATGGTGGGGTCAATGAGGTTGTAGCCCCTTGCGAGTTCCAAGGGGTAGTGCCCTTGACGAGGGTCCCCGACCCAAAAATGGATGTTATGAAGAGGGAGTGTTATAGAAAATACAAATTTTAAAGTATATGTGCATGGTAGAAGGAAGCTCACGCTATCTTGAAGCTGCTTAATTTTGACAACACATATGATACATTTTTGAACATATAACTCCCAAAAACTTCATGTAACTTCTAAAAATAAAGATCTTAATTATGTTATGATGTAATGAGTACCTATACTCATTAACAAAAATTTTTGGATATCTCGAAAAATTTGAATTCTCTCATATCATCTAGTTCTTGACTTTTTCCAGCACCTTGATTTGAAGTTGTTCTTGTAAGATTATCCACATAATTTGAATTTCGTGGGAAGAAAACCAATGGATGTGTAGAGGTTATGGTGAAGAGTTAGAAGCCTATGGTCAAACGAGAATAATGGACGAATGAAGGCGGGGAAAGTGAATGTGAGGTAGGGAACGTGGGGATAGTTTAAGATATGGATCATGGGAGGTAGAGGATTAACAACATCGTTTGGACAAGAAAATAACCTTTTATTAAATGTAAATAGAGGATTTTAAAAGTCAGGATTAAAAGTTGAAATGATCGAATGGTTATGACAGCTTAAAAGGCAGTGGAAAATCACCATGATCGATTATATAAATATATATATATATATATATATATATATATATATATATATATATATATATATATATATATATATATATATATATATATATATATATGTGTGTGTGTGTGTATATATATATATATATATATATATACACACACACACACACACACACACACATATATATATATATATATATATAGTTAGGATTAAATGTGAATTACAAGTATTGTATGATTGCATGACCAAATCTTGTCCATTACATTAAATAATGAAGGGTTCTGATATTAGGGTACATGATATTAACATTGGATAACATGTAGTAGTATATAATTACACTTAATTAATTATAAGGACAAATATGATATTTTATTGAGAGAAATAAAATGAAACTTACCTACATTTAAGACAACTAATTCAAATTAGTTAATAAAAATCAAATTAAATGTTTGCTTTTATTTAACAATTAAATCACATCAGATTTTCTATATAATAATACATTCTAACACATTAAAATCCGTTATCCGAAGATTTTATATCTATTCTCAAAGAATATGATTTTATTCTCACATATTTTACTTCTGTCCTTAAAGAATATGACTTCATTCAACAAATTCAAATTTGTTTTCCTCGATCCAATTCAACTTTCGATTCTCATTCTTGAAGAATAAGACTGGAATTACAAATGCATAACTAACTTTCTTAAAGAATAACATTAACATTTTTGCAAAAACAAAAGACATTCTTGAAGAATAAGAAAATACAATTCAATTTACATTCTTGTCATTCTGATTCTTTAAAAATAATACATGAATTATAAGTGCATAACTAACATTCTTGAAGAATAATATTAACATTTTAGAACCAATCATTGACATTCATGAAGAATAAGAAATTAACTACAAATGCATAACTCAAATTCATGAAGAATAATTTAACATTCTTAAACGTATAAAATACATTCTTAAAGAATAACAGATTATTAAATAATAGAAAAGTCTTGAAGAACAGCAAACACAAAGAATCAAAAATTTATCAGCAACGGATCACTGACGGAAGATCAACGGATAGTGACAGAACACTGATGGATCGAGATGGAACACCGACGGAAAACCGACAGATCGCCGACAGAACAACGGATTGCCGACGGATCACTTGCGGATCGAGTTCCGTTCTTCAATAACCAACGACAAGCATGGAGTGGTGGTCAGATCCGAAGGCAAGCATAGAGTTGTGTGTCTGCGGCGGTCGGATCAGACGACAAGAATAGAGTTGTGTGTGCGTGTTCTTGTTTCTTATCCCTTCATTGAAACTGGTTTGATGTATTTTTAGGATTGTGTTAGTTTAATTACATATTTGCAGGCTTTTAATTTAGGTAACTAATTAATTACTTGATTTTTTATTTTAGGTTAATAATTTAATTTAATATAAAATTATGAAATTACCCCTCCGGAATTGTTCATACAATCATACAATACTTAATATATATATATATATATATATATATATATATATATATATATATATATATATATATATATATATATATATATATATATATATATATATATATATATATATATATATATATATATATATATATATATATATATATACATGTCAAAATCATAACTAAACCTCATTGCTTATTTTATTTGAAAAATATTGCTATAAGTTTGTGTTTTAAAATTAAAATATAAAATCGACAATATTTATATGGTTCATAATCTAATTTGGCACTTAACAGATTCTAAACCTATTGGGTGTTGACTTGTATAGATGGGTCTTTTTCTTTTTTATTGTTTCTTTTTTTCTTTTTTAAGTTTAAATAAAATTTGATATTTATTCTATTGGTTATACCATTCGGCAATCGCAATCCATCAATCATCATCGATTCCCTTGGCACCCAAAATCAAGAATTCCGGTGAACATGTTGCCACGCTTTCATTAAATAACGTCCTCCCATTTATTGTATCATTAATCGTTTTTATTCCTATTTTGGAAGGAGATGTTCTATATCCTCCTAAAAAATCATCCTAATTTTCTTCCTAATCACATGATCAAGATAAGTGTCAAAATCAAGAGAAGAAATTAAGAAAGAGAAATAATGGATTCCACATGTCAAAATTTAGTAGGTTAGGAGGATGAATTAGGAGGATAAAGTAGGAAGAAATAGAATTTTCCTTTTGGAAGAAAGGGGGAGAAAATAATAAGAATAAAAAAGGTAAAAGGAATTCAATTATTTAATGGAAATATGCAAAGTAGATCTCCAAACACAAGTGCTATCTATCAGTCCTAGATTCAAAAGATTTGTAAAATGACTTTGATTAAATAATAGCTAAATATATTATAGAACTGGATGAGATATATAAATACATAGTCAAAAAAAAAAAACTAACTAATATTATATATAAAAGTTTTCAAACATATGATAACTATAGAATATGAAAAAGTAGCAAACGTGTTAAACCATTTATAACTTTGTATCCAACTCCGATTTTATTATTTTAGTTATATTATTATTTAGACATTATCTCCTAGCTAGAGATAATCTTTAACTAGCGTAGTTTTTCTGCGCGTTGCCGTAGATAATTTTGTATGTAAAAACTTTTAGAAAATGCCTTGTTAGTTTGTAAAAACAAAAAGTCTTTACAAAATCATATAAAATACAAAAATATAAAATTCTTGAAAAACAAATTTGCTAAAAAATGTTGTAAAAGAAGTTGTCCATTTAAACAAAAAACTAATTTTGAAGAACATAAAAACACAAAAATAAAAAAAAGGTTGGGGGAATTTTTGTAATGTTAGTTGTTAATAAAATGTAATCAAAATGACAAAAAATAAGTTGTAAAAGAATGTGAGAATAAAAAGTCACTTCTAACAAAAAAAGGTTGTAAAAATTTGAGCGGAACTGTAGTTAAAAAAAGTATACGAATTTTTTTTTAAAAGATGTATACCAAATTTGTAAAAAATTTAAAATAAAGGGGGAACTTGAACTTAACTAAAGTTTGAAGAAAAAATTGCATATAAAAAAAACTGTTAGTTGTTAATAAAATGTAACCGAAATGACAAAAAAATAAGTTGTAAAAGAATTTGAGAATAAAAAGTCACTTCTAACAAAAAAAGTTGTAAAAATTTGAGCGGAACTGTAGTTAAAAAAAGTATACAAATTTTTTTAAAAAGATGTATACCAAATTTGTAAAAAAAAATTTAAAATAAAGGGGGGACTTGAACTTAACTAAAGTTTAAAGAAAAAATTGCATATAAAAAAAACTGCAGTGGAAAGATTCTAGTCTTAGTCCCTATTTACCAAAGCAACTCACAATCCACTCAACCAAATGCATCATTGTTTAGGAAATTGCAATGAATGATCTTTAAAGAAAGAACGGCGCATTTTAGCAAAACCCAAAAATAAACAGTAAATTGACACACGTTAACGGCAAGAAATGTATATAGTAATAATTTTTTAGGAAGATTGTTGATTTATTAATTCTAACATGAGAATTATTTTTTGAAAACCAAACTACATAAAAGCATCATATTTTGTGATTTTTTACTGCTTAGCTATTATGTTTATTTTTTTTTATAATAATTGTATTATATTAAAAAAATTTATTGCAACTACTATAACATCTTATTATAGGTTTAACATATTATCATAACATCTTATTAAATTCAACCAACTTTAATAATTTTTATTTTGACCATGATAATTTTCTTTTTGTTTTTCTCATTCTTAAGTTAAATGTGGTATTTTTTTCTTAAGAAAGTCACTGAAATAAAAAAAAAAGTTGCTAAAGCCGGTGTTTTGGTTTAAATACATGTGACCTAAGTAGCTCCTAGACCTAAATCTACGTGATCCAAGTGGCCAACAAAATTGGCAATATTTTTTAGATCATTATACGCGACATTAGTGGGTCAGGTTAAATCTTACGCGGTTTACATAAGTGTCTGACAACATTAGGTTGACTCGGTCACGAAGGCTTTTACTGGCAAATTAAGCGGCTTAAGCGCCATTTTGGCTTCATTTCTTCCTAAACACTTTCAAAAACACGTGTATGTATATATGTTTTGTTAGGTTTTGATGACAAGAACAACAACATAAAATCATGACAACGAAAGCATAAAATAAGTATAATCAAAACACAAACGGAGGATCCATGTCCAATAATTCATGCAACAAATTAAACCTAATAGAGATTAGGGTTTTTATAACTTTCTTAAATCTTGGATGAACATGGTACAAAGTCATACCCCTTTAATGAAACTTGCACCCTAAGGCAAGATCAAGGACACAATGCAATCAATTCCAAACTTCTAGCTAAAGCTTCCAAAACTGTAGCCAAAAAACCTCCAAAAGTGGTATTCTTTCTATAGGTTTTTGCAATCCTAGATTGGGGATGAACCACCAAGAGAGTGATGATCAAAACCAAGTGGGGAATGGGTGTTTGGGTGGAAGAATGCGACGACTCTCTAGGGTTTATTGGGGCCGAAGCAAAGAGAGTGAGGGAGGAGATGGATGACATTATTAAAATGTTAAAATCGTAAAATAATATTGTATTTTAGTCTTACATCGGCATAATAATCATTACAATACAAAAAATGATTCTAGTTATCAGATTATCAAGTAATCTAAGTTAAATGTGTTAGCATGCCAAGAAACCATGATATGTCAATATTTTGTTTAAGTGTATTTTTAATTAAGTATAAATATTAGATTTAATTTACTTTTAATTATGTTATCAAATTTAATATATATTTACATTGTATCTTAATTAAATGGGATAATTTCATATATACCTTAAATAAATAACTAAATATCATATTTGTCCTATTTCAAATTTAAATATCATATATATCCTAAATAAACCTCCATAATATCATATTTGCCCACAATCATTTTTTAAATATTTTACAACCATTTTTAATATTTAAACTTATTTTAATTATTAATAAACTTAGATTAACCACAATACCCTTAGCTTTAAAATTATATAATTATCAAATCTCAAACAAACACGTCGACGATCTTATAGTCATTTGCATGAAGGTTTTATAAGTAAAATAAGATCAAATAAAAACTTTTGAGTCGTAAAATTTGAGAAATTGATATTAAGTTTGACTTTTATGTTAAAGTATCGACTTTCTTTTCAAATTTGTGAAGGTTTCATAAATGTAGTATTTTCTTATGCAGTTGTTTTTGTAAGTAAATGAATTTTTCAAATCACATAATATGAACCATTTCATTTTGATTGGAAGATTATACAATTTTGAAGTTAATGGTATTGTAGTCAATCTAAGTTTTACTAATAATTAAAATAATTTTAAATATTAAAATCTGATTAAAAATTATTATAAAATATTTAAAAAATGATTTTGGACAAATATGATATTTTAGATGTTTATGTAGGGTATAAATGATATTTAAATTTTAGATAGGACAAATACGATATTTAACTCTTTCAGTTTATCATCAGGTCCCTAAAATTTCATATTAGACGGTAAAGAAGGTTAATAATGACAAGGTTTGGAGTTGACTCCTACCTGTCGGCTCAAAGAGAATGAAGCGATCCCATTGAAAAGTAGAAATAGCCCCACATGTCTTTACTATAAAGGCAAACCATTTGGAAGGAGAAAGTATCGACAAATCTTATTCTACTTTATTTTTTCATATGAATAGTATTTCGTATTAAAATACTATATTACTACTTTAAGAGTAAATTATATAGACGATGTATGCTGATATATGCAACTTTAGTTCAAGTTCATTTTCTTGTATAAGGCAAGGGCAATTTCGTCGATGTGATCAAATCACCATCCTTAATACCGGTTACATGGTTCCAAGTAATCATATTATCTCGTTCATCGTTTGTATTTCAATAAAAGTGAAGGGACGATTTGTGTCTTTAATTCGTGTCACGAGTCAGACACAAATTTTAAACAATGCGAATTTGTATGACACACATTTTAAAACGTGTCCGTATATCAAAAACAACCATGAAACGTAATAAATACGCACAACATGTGAGACGACACGAACACAACACATTTGTGTCACACAGAAACACGAATGTGTACATGAATTTACCCAAGAATTATATAAAACCATTATAGACAAAGCAAAAACCAATATGTTAAAAGATATAAATTCAAAGCTCAAACTACCAACTACATCCATAGAACGTTGTAAAGCAACTAATCACTTATCGATAATCGCAACGGTGATCGAACTTTTAATCGAATTAGGCTCCTCTTTGTTAAATTCTAAAACATTATTTTAATGTTATTGAACGACTAAACTTTAGACGATAACACTAATTATTAACGGTAAGAGGTAATTGATGTTATATATGATATTAGCATTGAGACTAAACGTGTTTATGCATGTCTCATGTCACCCGATTTTATTTGTGTATTATACGTGTTTCAACGGGTAATTCGTGTTTGACATGTATAAGACACGAAATACAAATTTGAAATACATCTTGACACGAGAAAACATGAATGGATTTTCAAAACTCAAACACGGAAAACACATGTGTTGTATCAAATTGTTGGGGTCTAAGAACCTCACAGTTAAAAAAAGCAACAAAAATTATCACATTCTTGAGCAATAAGTTTAATGATGTGGTCTTTTCATGAAAGAAATGTCGACTTAGATGTCAGCACCATTCATTCGCGTAATTCTAGTTTTTTTTAAATGTTCATCTCCCTCATTTTTGTATCTTCTAACTTTGTTTCATATTACAGAAGGTTTTGATAACCTGTTTAGTATGTGTAAATATGGTGGGGTATTCACAAGATCTCCATGCCGAAGATATGTAGATGGCATATTGTATTTCTATAAGCCTCAAAGAATTTAGAAGTGATTATGACCTTTTTCTAGATGATGAGAAACAAACTATATATGACACTAAAGTTAATAAGTGGGATTTTCAAAGTATGTCACAGATGTGGAAAGGGTAGGAATCAGGGAATGACAAATGCAAGCAAATATGATCATGTATATGTGGTAGAAAATGACCATGTGCATGATGATGATCTCTTAATTCTGGAAAATGATCCTTTTGAGTTACATGCTTTTGAACAAGATGTTTAGCTTATGATGTTGGATAACTTACACAATTTGAATACAGGTTCAACAAGCGATGTTTATGATAGTTATTTATGTTGGTCAAATATTTAAAGACAATAATGATGTGATATTATTTCGCAACACTCAATTCATAGATATCAAGTAACTGGTCCTTGGATGATGGACCAGTGTGCTATGGATAAAGATATAAAAATAATGATGAAAAACTTAAGTGATTGCTAGTGAAAGGAAATGAGGAATTACTCTTGCTTTGTTATGTAATAACTTAAAATAGAATGAGAATTGAAAAGATATTTACAACATGAAAAATGAAGTATTTGGAAACATAAGAATGCACGAAAAAGAATGGAGGCATTTGGAGTTGGGATGAAAGAGTTATGATAGAGTGAAGTTGGGCCAAAACTGCTAAAAATCAAGAAGAAGTCAAGTTAAGACTTGAATATCCGAAAATACGTTCAAAACCGAAGAAATTTTAGTAAGAGTAACTTGTAGATCTTGTTATAAGCTTTCTGTACATATATGGTATGTAGAAATTAGATAATAAATGGAAAAGTTATGGTATTTGGAATATAGGGAGAAAGTGTTATGTAATGAAGAAAATAAGAAAAATGTCTAAAATTGGAAAAGGAACCCATGTGGGTTATGTATGGAAATGGGCATGGGTTACACATGTCGAGATTTTGTCATGCCCAATATGGGACTTTCTGTTAAGGTGTGCGAGTCACGTGGATGGGAAAAGATTAATTTTCAACAATTTCCTCCCTCAAATCTCTAGAAGTTCTCTCAAATTGTTGTTGTTGTGTGTTCTTGGTGAACCACTAGGTTTGGTTTCAATTAAGCTATAAAAATCAAGCTAATCAAGGAGTTTTTAGTGGAGATGTGATCCTAGTGAGGTAAGAAACATTTCTATCTAATTTATTTAAGCTAGATTATCATAGTTGTGGGATGAGCCCTGATTTTTGGGGATGATGAGATTTTGTGAAATTATTATTGCTATCATGTTTCTAATACTTGGATGGTGTTTAGTTTATAGAAGTTTACTTAAAACCACCATAGAATCATTATAATGGAAATTCTCTCAAGGGTGGAGGTTTGAATTTCATAAGTTTGGGGGATTTATAGATATGTCATACTTTTATGATGATAGTTGAGTATTGATAACCAAGGAAATTGTGATGATAATGTTATTGTTGAGATAAAGAGGTAATTTAGCAAGGACTAAACCAGTAGTATCCTATTTAGAGTTTGTTATCACATAGTTATGATAATATGACTTATTGGATTAAGTTGTTTATGGGAAATTTCCATGGTGAGAATGAATTATTAGGTGTTTATATATATATATATATATATATATATATATATATATATATATATATATATATATATATATATATATATATATATATATATATATATATATATATATATATATATATATATATATATATATATATATATATATATATATATGTGTGTGTGTGTGTGTGTGTGTGTGTGTGTATGTGTGTGTGTGTGTGGAAAAAGTGAATACATGGGCGTTATGTATGTAACCTTACATATAGAACCATTCAAAACGACACAATTTTTTAAAAAATATAATTCAAATTTTTCATCCTAGACTTTAACTTTTCAGTTTATTTGAACTTGATTAAATTTTCCTATGATCTCTCCATCTTCTCTACCAAATAAAAGCTCGAAGTTTGGTAACATTAGCCATTGCGATTGAGTTTATAAATTATCACAAGCTACAATCTTTGATTCAACTTTTTTGGATGCAAATTGAAGTATCAATGATAGCATTTAATATGTTAAACTAGGCGAATACACGCGCGTTGCGCAGGAACAAAATTATGTAGTTAAAATAATAACAAATGTGTTTTGTTAAAAAAATATCAAAGTCATTGTCAACAACTATGAAATAACAATTTTATATAGGAAATCAAAAGGTCGATGTATCATCAATAGATTATCTTATATCAAGACATTCATTCTAAAAACATCAGAAAATAAATAAAGAAATTTGTTGTATTTATATTATAATAAATAAACAATATGAAATTTTCTTCGGATGATCGTCAAAATAAAAGAAGAATTCATAGTATAGTTGGAATCTTTATTTTGAAATTTTTTAGACTTATTGGTAATGAACTAACATAAGTAAAAAGTTTTTAGTTACAAATAATTATTGTTGGTTAATTATATTGAAATATTTATTTTAGTGTCAAAGTTTCTCAAATTTCATCTAAAATTTATTAACTATTACATTTCATCAGACTTTATAACTTATGCTACATAATTGTTACTTATAATAGTTATTATTACTATTCTTTAACATTATGTCTAAATAGATGAAAAAACGATCATATGATTTGTAAAATAATAATAGTTTTTATGAAAAAATGTACTATAGCATTAAAGATTTCAAAGATAACTTGTTTAATATTTCAAATTTAACAGCTCGTACATTAAAATAAGTAAAAGTTGTTAATATACATTAACATTAAAGATTAATGAACTACCTTAAATGAGTAAAAAATTGTTAACTTTTAACAAATTATTATTAATAATATTTCTACATAAAAACCTACATGATTAGCAAAGGGAAAACTCTATTTAACTAATCAGTTTTATTAATCTTCATAGTTTTAAATTATTGGTCATGTATCTCATTTAATTGATAATTTTATGGAGCGTTTTAAGCTATGTCAAACATCATTTCCATCCTAAATAAACCATGATTTCCATTTTTCTTTATTCAAAACTAATTTATTATAAATAACCTCATGCGGTGTTTAGTTAAAACATCCAAAATTTTTATTGTTCTTTTTATTTTCCAATAAGGAATACGATTAAAACATTATATTTGTTTTATTTCTTGATTGTCGAATGAATATCGCAATCTAACGAATAAAAAATAGTATAAAAATAAATATTACGCGTTTTAATAGCATGATACCATCGAAATATCTATCATAACATATTTATTCGAAAACACATTAAACACTCGTATATCATACAAAAAATTTCATAGAAACAAACGAATAACAAAAAGTATGAAAAAATTAATAACATAGAAATAAAAATTTTTATAGAAATAATTTCATGATTTTATATATCATAATCTTACGAATAACAAATACTATAGAAAATTTAAATACTACAACTTTAAATAACATAAAAGTGCCAAAATAACTTTTATGATGTTTGTATAAAAAATACATAAACACTCCTAAATAATACAAAGAATATAAAAACAATTTCAAGATTATAGAAAATCAACATACGCTTGGTGTATTTTCCAATTTCTTCAAGTCTTCATATTTTAACAGAAACACTTGAAAGAGATGAATATTTTTTGTGAGAAAATTCTACTTATATAGCAACATGTATAAATGAGAGGAATATAAAAAGTCATTAGTAAATGCTATTAATTTAAGAAATATGAAGACTCTATAGGTTTCAAATTAACCAATTAATGCATAAATGCAATTATTATTATTTTAATCAATAGAAAACTAGCTCTTTTGAGAATTTTCATTATTAGAAAAACAGTTTTGGTCAAAGTTTTTGTTAATTTCATATTTCAGTTTCGATTTTTCATTGAAAATTATGTTATATTATTTTAATCATTTATAAAGTAGTATTTCAACAAAATTTTCCAAGTTTATTTGATATTTTTGTTTTCGTTTTGAATGAAAAATAAGTATATTAGATTGATAACTATATACTAATAGAATTAAAATGATAATATTTACAATTGAATAACAAATTAAGTATATTATGTTAAAAATCATAGAATTAACATTGAAATTAGAGTTATAGATGAGTTTATATTTCATCAAACATTATATTATATATTTTTTAATAATTTTAAAAGTAGTATTTGAACATATTTTATCAACTTCATATGGATATATCTTTTTGTTATAAAAAAGTAAGTATATTAGATTGATAACTATATACTGATAGAATTAAAAAGATAATATTTACAACCAAACTAAAGTAATAAATTAAATATATTATGTTTAAAATAATAGAAATAATATTGGAAATATAATTATAAATGAGTTAAATGTATAACTAAGAGAGAAAATGAAAAGTCTTGTTAGTTTCAAATGATTATGGTTGAAGTATAAAAAGAAATTTAAAAAATCAATAGAAATATAAAAAGACATGGGAGTTTCAAATGAATGTCGTGCTTTGAAATATGTCTCTGTTATATGAATGTCGTGCTTTGAAATATGTCTCTGTTATAAGATATATAGATTGTTTCACTTGCAATCATGTATTTAGTATTTCTTCTTTATTGAAACTATGGTGGATTTTAGTAACAATGATGTCATGCAGTTTCTTTTCTTTGTATATGCATACATCGATCTTAAATAGTTAGTGGTGATTTTCAAGACCACCAGTGATCCTAAAATTTGTATTTCATATTTATTAAACAATTAATATGTATTTGTAAAATTAATATTATGTAAATTACATTGTTTTATAAGGTTCTATATCTAAGCTTATATACATGAAAACCATATATTCACCAAGCCATATGTGTGTGTGTGTGAATATATATATATATATATATATATATATATATATATATATATATATATATATATATATATATATATATATATATATATATACACACACACACACACACATATATATATATATATATATATATATATATATATATATATATATATATATATATATATATATATATATATATATATATATATATATATATATATATATATATATATATATTCAATATGTTTAATAGGTGGTGATCAAGTTGTGTTGATCAAGAGAAGGACAAGAGCGGTTTAGAGGCCTAGTGATTTCTCTCTAATTCAAGGTGAGTAACTTGTGGATCTTTTATGGGTACATATCAATTGAATTTTTTATGCAAACTTAATTGGTCACATGATTTTCTAAATTTTAAAGTTTTAAAAGTTATTTTGTGTAAAAGTTTTGATGATTTGTATATGATTGAATGATGTTTATGATTGAGACCAACTTGTAAAGAAATTATAAATGTGAATTGAAATATGAACTACAATGTGAGAATTGTGAAAGATGTCCGGATAAGGACCTCACACGTGTGAAGGGAGGGAGGGGGGAGGTCAAAAGACACTATTGGGATGGTACCTTCCATCACAAAGTAGTTGTCTTGAAAACGCCCTGATGGATAGATGTTTCTACTCCATGAAGGGAAAGGGAACTAAGCATGCCCTTACAGATGGATTGGTTCCATTCTGGGAAGGAAAAGGGACACGGGGATACATGTATAAAGCCAAATAGTAATAAATGAATCATGATTTACAGTTAGTGTATGTTTTGTTAAGAAATTGCTCACATTATGTTTGCTTATTATGAATTTGTTTACTTGACATTTTTTTACTAAAGTAATGGGGTCTAAAACCCCTGTTGCTTACGAAACTTTATGTCTCACGTATATATGTTTTTAAATGCTATGTATCCAGGTGAAGGTGATAAGTGTTAGAAGACTTTAAAGAACGACTAGCAGGATAGTGATGTATTAGACTTGTAATACCCCAAATGAATATCTTTTGTAATTATGTTCATGTTAAAACCATAATTTGTACATATGCAAATGGTTATAAACTTTTGATAATGCATGGTTTTGTAATGGGATGTTACATGCTGCCCTTTTTGTTTAGTACACAGAATAAAGCAAGGAAGAGGATATATATACACATACACACAAACACACACACATAAGGAGAGGTTCAATTGAGGACACCAAAAAGGTTGAGAACGCGGGGACAAATTTGAGTCAATCATTTTATAGGGACATAAATGAAATTTTAAAATGCATCTAAATATTGATAATCAAGATAATTAACTAATTTCTAAAATAGTGGATGTAATTTAATTTAATGATTTTCCCCAATTTTTGGAATATGTAAATTTCATTTTTTAATTATAAAAAATTACTCAAGTTATCATTTAATATGATTTTTTTATTTTTTCTTATTTTATCCATTAATAGTAATATTTGTAATCATTGATGAATAAAACATAATTTTATCATAAATTAATACGACTATGATCATAAATGAATAAAAATAATTTAGAAAAAAAAATCCAATACTTCATAAATGTATATACATCTATTCATAAATGAATAACACAACAAAGAAAAAAACAATGTCATAATTAGGTATTTTTTTATAAACATAAATGAATACAACACAACACAGAGAAAATGCCACCGATCATCTTCTAGGTCTGTGACAACGCCTAGTGATATCAAGTATTTTAGGCGTTGTTGAGCCCTGTTCTTGGTAAAATTATATCAAATATGCATGGGTATTCTCACTTTTCGTGTCAGGACTTGTCTGGAGAAAAAAGAACAGAAACAGGGACTAAAGGTGTACAAAAGGAAAAAGTATGGAAAAAATGAAAAATCAAGAGAAGACGTACGCGCGCCGCGGATTTATCTTCTGCGCGACGCGGTCGTAAGGCGGTGGAACACATTTGAATGACGAAAAAACGGGGAACGGATAAGTACGCGCGCCGCGGATTTCACTTATGCGCGGCGCGGCCACGGGAAATTTGCAACTATAAATAGAGGCATTTCCAGCCGAAAACCCGAGCAAAGACCGGGGGTAAACATCGACCTAGAAGCTCTTTGACTCGAGGATTCCATTTCAGAAGCCATCATTTGGTATTTTCATGTTTTAGATTTTATTTCATTTTAGTTAAACATTTGTAAGCTTTGAGTTGAATCTTTGGGTGTGACAACCATTGATCTTCAGCTTAGGGTTCTGTTTTTAGTAGTGTTTTGGTTACTGATTTGATGTTGAATATTGGTTTGAGTGAATGAAATCATTCGGTTACATTAAATATTGATTTTTCGGTATTTTGGATGTTAGTCTGTGTTTTGATTGTTTGTTTGTGTGTGGATTTTGTTTGTGACTTGGTTGGGACTGTTTCCCTTTGCTGAAAACAGTAGCTGACTTGGTTAGGTTGAGCATTAAATCTTAGCTAGTAATTGTTCAAGTAGAACTCTAGTTATTAGCTAGTTTATGCTATGCTTGGTTTTGCTAGTTTGGATGCCTTCAATTGCTTCTGATTCAGAGATGTACTTCTGAGTTCAGAAAGTAACTAGGTCATTTGGACATAGCTAAGCTTGGCTTGGGTGTTTGAATATTGTTTCAAGGTAGAAAGATAGAAATTAGTTCCTCCGACTATAGCTGTGACACTATTAGTTGGTAATCTCTCATCTAGGCTAACCACGTAGCTCCTGTGGATCGACCCTGACTCCACTATACTAGTGAATGTTAGGTTATTTCTTATTTTTGACCGCATGACGACCTCTGCGTGCACGTCAAATTTTGGCGCCGTTGCCGGGGAGCTGTGCGCTTAGGTTAGGTGAGTTGTAGGACTTAGTTTCTGATTTTTGAGGTTTGATTTTAGTGTGCTGAATTTTGGTATGTGTACATCCTTATAATGGGTGATCACATGTACTCGGATCAATATTATGAAGATTATGAAAATCCGGCCGACACCTATTACGAGGATGGTTGCTACAATGGATCATTCGATGACAATGGATGGCGGACCGAGGAGTCATCTCAGCTTGAGAATTCTGTAACCTGGGCCCAACTTTGGGTATTCATGTATAACAACTACCATGAGCAGAAGGACCAGGCTGAAGCTCTTGAAAAAGTGCAAGCTTCTTTAGATAGGTTAGAGGAAAGTTGGAAATGTTCACCACCTTCGAGAGAACCGGAGGTGAGTGATTTTTATACCAATGATAATGTGTGTGAACTTGCATCACCTGAATATGTGATGGAAGGGCATGCACCTTGGGAAAGTCAAGAGACCACCGAGATGGTCGAAACGGTTGTTGAGGAAGAGGTTGTAGGTGACAATGCTACTTCTGACTCAGCAACCTTTGAAGTTTTTGATGTTTTTGAAAGTATTGATAATGTTGATCTGGTGTTGGGTGAATCCATACCATCACCAGACGATTTGATTGATGATGATGTTGTGGAGGAGGCTGTAAGTGACAGTACAGACCCCAGCCCAATGACTCCCGAAATTGTTGAAGTTTTTGATATTATTGAGGAAGGGGGTGTAGATGACAATATTACCCCCGACCCCGTAATTTTTGAAAATTTTGAGAAATTTGAAAGTAAGGATCCGATGATGGGTAACTTTGTACCACCATCAGATCAAACCAGTCACTCACTCTTGGTCCCGATCCACCTGTTGGACGATGATCAAGAAGATGATGCTGACGAATTGATTTTTGAAAATAATAAACATGATTTTATCGCCACTCATGATCCATTCATGAATGGAAAATTAGATGTAATCAATACCATCGATGAGGAGATATGGAAGCATCCCGATATGTTGCCTTCCGATCCCATTCGATTGGAAAATTATTATTGGAACTGCAAACCAAAATTGCAACCTGAAGATAGCATGTGGGACACTGGCAAAATAAAATCTACAAAACAACTATTGGAAGCAGCCCTGGGCGCGCTTCATGTCAAGCCTTTGACCTTGAAGAGATGCAGAAAGAAGGACCGAGCTTGGAGGTTCAAAGCTACCTCCAAGCATTTACGGGAGTTAACTAGAAAGCAACAACTGGACAGCAATAAGAGAACCAACAAGCCATTCGACCCAGGAAAGTTTGAGGGGCAGTGGGTCAGCTAAAGAACGGTGGTGACTGAAAAGCAGCAAGGAAAGAAGGCATACGATCCACCGTAGCTGTAGACGGAGCAGCACGTCTGGCTGAAGACGTTAAACTTAGCGCTTGTTGGGAGGCAACCCATCGTGTCATAAGTAGGTTTTATATTTTTTAGGATTAATTTAGAAAATACATCAATCTTTTACAGGTATTAGTGGTCTGAAGCAAGTGTGGGGTCGTGTGAAAAGTTTTGAAATCTTCAAGACCGCGCCGCGGATTTTTGAATTGCGCGACGCGGGTTCGAAACTCAACCCGATGCGCAGGGGTTGATTTGGCGACACGCGCGTCGCGGAAACGAGAAATGCGCGCCGCGGGAAACGATCAGACGGTTTTTGCCCTTATACGGTGAGCCGCGGCTCACAACTCAAATCACACGACTCGGAGCTCTGGTGATCAAAAATTTCTTGCATTTTTTCTTGCTTACTGTGTTTCTACTACCAAGGTACGTTTTTTTAACTATCTATCAGCTGTTTAAACTAGTTATTAGGTAGTTAATTTTAGGGTTTTATTCCAAAAAGTTCAAAAACTTAGAATCACTAATGCTAGCCCATCGGGTGTTTGTTTTGCCAAATGGACACCCTAGATGAGCTAGTCGGCACTTAGGCTACCTTGTGGTATGATTAAAATGAGATATAGCAGGTTAAAATGGGATTTGATCCCGGGTTTTCAAAACAGGCGTACGCCGCGCCGCGCCGCGGTGCGGTGGGGAAGAAAAGGGACTGATTTTGCAAAAAAATTTTTGTTTTGTGGCTATATTTTCTTTTGCAGATGATGTTCAGATTGGACCACGCCTTCCTCCAGTTTCCCGTAGGACTTGACAGCTCAGTGGAGTATATCTCGCGGAGGGATGCATTGATTCGTCGCCGGGTCCTTGAGGCGACAGTTATCGACCGGGATATCCTGAGGGATGCAGGGCTTTGGGATGCGATTGAGCCGTTTCTGCACCGCACCTGGACCCACGAGGAGGCATCGTTCACCTGCCGTGGTTGGGACAGGATTATGGCCACGGACGAGGACGTGGTCTACACGGAGTTGCTACTGGAGTTCATCTCCACTATCCAGTTCGCACCACGGGCAGGGGACCCACGCTCCAGACTGGTGCGTTTTCGTTTGGGAGGTGTGCACATGGAGTGCAACCTCCGGGAGTTTGGGAGGCGCACAGGTATCTATACTGAGCAGGACTTCCAGCATCGCTACTTCACCCGATTCTTCGGGTCGTGCATTTAGGGGGAGCCGGAGCGCCCTCCCAACATGGAGGTTTGGACACCGCTGTCCAATGTGATGTACGAGGCAGGGACTTCGAGGGAGAGTCACCTCCGCGACCCACTTCACCGTCTCATGCACCGGATCGTCTCCACCTCCATCATGCATCGGGAGGGGGGCGAGAAGGTGTCGGGCGACGACATGACGTATTTGTGGATCCTCCTCGACCAGTCCCGATTCCTCCATCTCCCCTACGCCCTTGCGATCGCTCTCTCCACCCACGCGACCGGCGCCTCCTCCAGCAGCCCACTAGCCAGGGGGTACTTCATTACCCGCCTGGCCCGTTCCTATGGCATCCTTACTGCTCCCGTGGCAGCTTCTTTGACTGCTCTGCCTCCATCGCGTACTACAGCACGCACGTTGGAGAGGATGCGGTTCATTGAGCTGCAGCGCCCGGGGCAGTACATCCGGGCCCCGATCGAGCCTCCTGAGGCACCCCAGCCTGCATATGCCCAGCCCGGCAGGAGACGCCGGAGGCCAGAGCCACCAGCACCAGAGCCTGCGCGGCCACAGCAGGATGACTCACCAGCCCTCCGCCGGCTGGAGGCCAGAGTCACGAGGATTGAGGGTCAGCTCACGATAGTCTTGGACCAGCTCGAGTGGATCGGGGAGGTACTTATACAGATCGCATCAGCCTAGGGCAGACACCCACGACCATTCCCAGCCAGGTCCCACGATCACGAGGCTGGACCCTCCAGGCCACCGGGTAGTGATTGATGTTTCTTTTTCTCTTTCTTTCTTTCTTTTTATTTTTTTTGGGATATATGTATAAACTTATGACACATCTATCTGTATATTATTTTTTCTGTCATGTGTGTTTTAATTTATTTGTTAAGTGATGCATGATATACCAAATTGAGAGGGAGTTGTCTCAGACAAGTGTGGGGTCACCGTGCCCCCTCTACTTGTCTTGACCACCGGCGTGTCCTACTGTAGCGCTACAACTCCAGCATATGAATCGGGGATCTTTTTGTACGCATTATACCTGTGATATTGAGCACCAAGCAGTGCATCGTCCAAAAAGGGGTAACTCTTTCTCCCTTGCTTTGAAATAATTTTTGTACAACGGGGACGTTGTACGGTTTTAAGTGTGGGGTGTGGACGGTCGAAAGAGAAATTTTTGAAATTTTTGCAGAAATGATCAATTTTTCGATTTTTAGCAATATTTTTCAAAATTTTTAATGAATTACAATTTTGAAATGAATGGTTTGTGATTGTGATAGCATTAGTATTTTTCAAGAAATACTATTTATTTGTGATCATACTATTAGTTAGTCAAATAAGTTGAGTTCTACAAGTTTAGAAGATTGAGCCGTTTTAGGATTGGAATTTAGGAAGGAAAAGTCAGTCAGTGGCCTTTGTTGTTCGAGCCGGTAGGTCTAAAATGGGTGGGCCTTATGCACCTTACCACCTAAGATCGTCTGGTCTGGGATGGTATTTCTGAAAGCTCGCTACACGGACAACATCGAAAGTCATGGACAATTCCTTAATGGCCTTTAGAATCTGAACGAGTAAGTACACTTCATTGTGGACAGAAAGTTTGTAATCAAGGGTTCTTTAGAAAGCCATGAATTCCAAAGAACAACTCAATTATGTTTTCACGAACTATTCCATTCTAACTCGAAGAGCAATAAACTTTGAAACTAAACACAGTCAAAAATTGTTCGATTCTCTATTATAATTTGTTAAAAACTCTCTTGCTTGGGGACAAGAAAGGCACAAGTGTGGGGTGTTTGACAACGCCTAGTGATATCAAGTATTTTAGGCGTTGTTGAGCCCTGTTCTTGGTAAAATTATATCAAATATGCATGGGTATTCTCACTTTTCGTGTCAGGACTTGTCTGTAGAAAAAAGAACAGAAACAGGGACTAAAGGTGTACAAAAGGAAAAAGTATGGAAAGAATGAAAAATCAAGAGAAGACGTACGCGCGCCGCGGATTTATCTTCTGCGCGACGCGGTCGTAAGGCGGTGGAACACATTTGAATGACGAAAAAACGGGGAACGGATAAGTACGCGCGCCGCGGATTTCACTTATGCGCGGCGCGGCCACGGGAAATTTGCAACTATAAATAGAGGCATTTCCAGCCGAAAACCCGAGCAAAGACCGGGGGTAAACATCGACCTAGAAGCTCTTTGACTCGAGGATTCCATTTCAGAAGCCATCATTTGGTATTTTCATGTTTTAGATTTTATTTCATTTTAGTTAAACATTTGTAAGCTTTGAGTTGAATCTTTGGGTGTGACAACCATTGATCTTCAGCTTAGGGTTCTGTTTTTAGTAGTGTTTTGGTTACTGATTTGATGTTGAATATTGGTTTGAGTGAATGAAATCATTCGGTTACATTAAATATTGATTTTTCGGTATTTTGGATGTTAGTCTGTGTTTTGATTGTTTGTTTGTGTGTGGATTTTGTTTGTGACTTGGTTGGGACTGTTTCCCTTTGCTGAAAACAGTAGCTGACTTGGTTAGGTTGAGCATTAAATCTTAGCTAGTAATTGTTCAAGTAGAACTCTAGTTATTAGCTAGTTTATGCTATGCTTGGTTTTGCTAGTTTGGATGCCTTCAATTGCTTCTGATTCAGAGATGTACTTCTGAGTTCAGAAAGTAACTAGGTCATTTGGACATAGCTAAGCTTGGCTTGGGTGTTTGAATATTGTTTCAAGGTAGAAAGATAGAAATTAGTTCCTCCGACTATAGCTGTGACACTATTAGTTGGTAATCTCTCATCTAGGCTAACCACGTAGCTCCTGTGGATCGACCCTGACTCCACTATACTAGTGAATGTTAGGTTATTTCTTATTTTTGACCGCATGACGACCTCTGCGTGCACGTCAAATTTTGGCGCCGTTGCCGGGGAGCTGTGCGCTTAGGTTAGGTGAGTTGTAGGACTTAGTTTCTGATTTTTGAGGTTTGATTTTAGTGTGCTGAATTTTGGTATGTGTACATCCTTATAATGGGTGATCACATGTACTCGGATCAATATTATGAAGATTATGAAAATCCGGCCGACACCTATTACGAGGATGGTTGCTACAATGGATCATTCGATGACAATGGATGGCGGACCGAGGAGTCATCTCAGCTTGAGAATTCTGTAACTTGGGCCCAACTTTGGGTATTCATGTATAACAACTACCATGAGCAGAAGGACCAGGCTGAAGCTCTTGAAAAAGTGCAAGCTTCTTTAGATAGGTTAGAGGAAAGTTGGACGACGTTCCCGACCGGATTTGTTTTTTAGATGTTTAGGATATAAATGAGATTTAAATCAAATACATCTCTAATGGCTGATTTTAAGGAATCTAGACAAAATGAAATGACGATTGTGCCCTTCTGTCAACTTAAAACTTACATTTCAATTTTTGAGTTTTCTAATCTATATAAATAACCCACTTCATAATAGCATTATATCTAAATTTTTGGATGATCCAGAGTTGTTCTCGCATTCTCAACTTTTTAAGTGTTCTCAATTAACATCTCTCTCTCTATATATATATATATATATATATGTATATATATATATATATATATATATATATATATATATATATATATATGTATATATATATATATATATATATATATATATATATATATATATATATATATATATATATATATATATATATATATATTCAAATACATTTTCTAAGTATTGTGTGAATGTAGGACCAAATATGGTCCAATCATTTCACAAGGATATTATAGTAATTTTCTTAATTAAATTAATTATTATCCTAAATAACATCATATATTTATAGGAGTTTATTTGATTGTCAAAATTAAATCCTAATATTAAGGTAATTCTACATCTTTTTCTGCAATAACCTACCCTTCGTCTATATCCTTCGTACGCCACACACCCGATATGCGAGTGTTCGATGGAGAGGAAGAAACCAGGAGGAAAAAAAGACCGAAAGGGAAGGACGAATCCCGAGTGAGAGTACATCTTCTCTTCTTATAAAGAAATGGACCGCATCTTTTATCTGAAATCATCACACCCGTCATCGTCTTCAAAATGGCGATGCTTAATCCGACGTAGCCTTTGAGGATTCTGGAAACTGGACCTCTGTTCTTCTGAAAATTACGAATGCAAGTTACTAGAATTGCAGTGTTCATCCAGGTGGTGTTGTTCCCTCCCATACACAGAAATATGCAAATCTGTTTTTAAACACAAATCAAATCAAATTCACACAAATTCACACCAGCAGTTTGACGAAATGTCAAATGAATGAATTGAAGAATACTGTTGCACCTGACCGTTATATTTTTACAGGTCAAGGATATGCACATGAGGTTTTAGCGAGAATACAAATTAAAGAACACGTACACCAACTGTTCGATGAAATGCATGAATTGTAAAGTGCTGTTTACCTACAGTATGGAAGAGGAGTGCGGAAGGTGATATACAGTCGGAGGCGAGACCAACGAGTATACCAAACGCATTTCCGACATCTTTAGCGACGGAGAGGTTATTGAGTTGAAGCTGAGTGAGTGCCATTAGGGACTTAAGAGCGTCAGAATAGTTGGAAATGTGTAATTATAACCGGATATGGCTTGAACCCACACGACGGTGACGAAGCCCATCCAATTTCCGGCTGGAGACGTCGGAGATAACAGGTAACCCATTTGGGGTTTTAAAGAAATAGCAAACGTAAAATACGTGGGAAATTCATGAAAATTCAACATTATTAATTATTTAATCATCAAATTATATACTTCATTTTGTTTTTTTTGTTTGGTACTTAGATGGGTAGAAGAAATCCAATAGCATTTGATATTCTCACTTTATTTGTTTTTTATTGTTTAGTTTGTATTTATTTTATAGTATTCTTAGAGAATGTAGTTCTTTACAGATCAACAAAAACTTATTCTTAGAGAATGCACACTTTATACTGCATGTGTAAATGTACGCAATATTATATACTGTGGTGTAAACGTGTATTGTTGCATTCTTTAAATTTCTTTGAGAATATACGCAATATTCTTTGAGAATGTACCATTTTAATTGACATTTGAAAGTTACAGCGGTTCCGTGGTTAATGCATTCTTCAAAATTTGTCATATGCACCATATACGCATTCTTTGAGAATATATTCAATATTTAATGCATTCTTCAAGAATTGTCATATGCACAATATGTGCAGTGTAGTTTCTCTAAAAATAGTGAACAGTCCAACACAAACTTATTTATCCTAGAATGCTATGTTTAAGCTAAAAAATAATTATAATTCAGAACAAACCACATACGTATTTCTCATGCGTAATTGAAACCCTTTTACATTTTTAACATACAGAGAATGGTTAGTTTAAGAATCATTGTACAAATTCTCCGAGAATTTGAATGAAAAACACACTTAACCCAAAATACGGAAAAAAAAATCTCTTTGAATCTAAATTGCATTCTTTAAGAATGAAATAAATATAAGATAACGAATTGGAAAAAAAAGTTTTGAACGTGTCGAATGAAATTCGATTTTTGAAATCTGAATTGGTTTGAATATATTTGATAAAATCTGAGAATTGATTTGATTTATATTAATTAATTTGACTTAGTTGCCTAATATGTATGTAATAATTTAATTTCTCTCTCTTATTAAAATGTCATATTTGCCCTTATAATTAATTAGGTCAATTTATATTATATATGTCATCCCATTATAATAATGTGCACCCTCAAATTACAGCCTTTCATTTTTCAAATCTAATGGTCACAAATTGGTCCTACATTCACACAATAGATGCAATTCACATTTGATATTAACTATATATATATATATATATATATATATATATATATATATATATATATATATATATATATATATATATATATATATATATATATATATATATATATATATATATATATATATATATATATATATATATATATATATATATATATATATATATATATACATACTAAAGTTCAAAGGAGAACCATTTTTTCCTAGGAACCTAGGAACCTTTTGACTGAATTTTTTTTTTCAAAAAAAAATGACATAATACACCTAATTGCTTAAATTTAAGACATTTTGTAAAAAAATTGTAATATATATATATATATATATATATATATATATACACACACACACACACACACACACACACACACACACACACACACACACACACACACACGAAATGTGCACATATGCACAAAACGTGATCACATACACATTTGCGAAAAAAGTGCATATGTGGACATTTCGTATATACATATTATTTTTCAATTTTTTTTTTGACAAAAAGTTTTAAATATAAGCGACTAGGTTCCTAGAAAAATAATGATTCTCATTTGATCTGGACTATATATATATATATATATATATATATATATATATATATATATATATATATATATATATATATATATATATATATATATATATATATATATATATATATATATATATATCGAGAGAGAGAGAGAGAGAAGGGGGGGGGGGGGGGGGGGGGGGGGGGGGGAGAGAGAAAGAGAATAAGGGTGTGTGGTGGGATTCTTTTTTAATTTGTTACTTTTATTAATATGTATATATGATTAATAAAGGAAAAATATACCAAAAATGGTAAAATGATTTTTTATATTGACTTAAGACCAAAATGATAAATTTTGCCAACCTTGAAGACCAATATGCAAGATTTCTAAAACGTGAACTAAATTTATAATTTGGTGTAACACGGATCAAAGCTGTAATTTACTCTTAAAATTAAGATGGTATTACAGTATAAAAGCATTAAGTAGATATGACGATTCTCCTACATGATTAGTGACACTTATTTGAATTTGTTAATAACCTAAATAATTGTATAAGTAATATGTAAAATACAAAATAGATAAGGATAATGTTGTTTTTCTATGTTTAAAAGGGACAAATTGAAACGAATTCAGACAACAGATTCAAACAATAAAAATAATCTTAGTTAAAAAAAATTAATAATCAAACGTATAAATTACTCAAAACCATAAATATCATCTAATATAATATATACTAAAAAGATAATAAAAATAAAAAGTGGGAAAGTTGGTATAATTATTGTTGGATGCTCCATGACTTTTCCACTAAAGGGATGTCTCATGTGAAGACACAGACATGCCTCTCACACCTTTCCCCCTGTTCAAAAAGCTTCTATCACAACAAGAGATCTCAATTGCAATTGAGAATCTATACCCCCCCCCCCCCCCCCCCCCCCACCCCAATATTCTTCAAAAAGGTTCTACATCGCTCACCACCACAGCCGCCATCGTCATCTCCACCATTGAACAGCAACACCACCTCCATCCTAAGCAACACCTTTAAAATATCAATTTCAACTCACATACATTGGACAACCTAATCTGCGTTATATTGTCATTTTGATAAAACGGTAACCTAAAAGGAATTATTTTGAAGTTAAATAGGATATTTAAAATTTTATACAAATACTGACTAATGATTGGTTTTATTTAAAATATTATATATAAATTAGAATGAGGTATTTTGAGACATGGACACTTTTTGTATGCTTGAGGTTTATTATATATACTTCCCCAAAATCGTATTTTTTAAATATATTCTCTTGTCCTTCTTGTTCTCCCTTGGCTTCAAGATCTTTAATTGATTAATTTAAATTAATTAATTAATATTAATTCCACCAGCTTCACTCTTCACCGGTGCTGGCATACAGAGATGCCGACGCCGGCAAATATAGCCCGGCAATGCTTAGCTCCAGAGGCAGTACAAGTTTTAGATGAGGCGATGTCCGTCGCTCACCGCCGCTGCCACGCTCAAACGTCGTCGCTCCATGCCGTCTCCGCCTTACTGTCACTTCCTTCCTCCCCTCTCCGGGAGGCTTGTAGCCGCACGAGGAACACCGCGTACGCATCACGCATCCAATTCAAAGCGCTCGAGCTCTGCTTGGGTGTGTCGTTAGATCGGTTACCGTCGACGCCGCAGCGGGTGGAGGAGCCGCCGGTTTCGAATTCGCTCATGGCGGCTATTAAACGATCTCAGGCGAATCAGAGACGTCAACCTGAGAATTTCCATTTGTATCAGCAAACGACGGCGTGTTCTCCGTCGTCAGCTTCGGTTTCGACGGTTAAAGTTGAGTTGCAGAATTTGATTCTTTCCATACTCGATGACCCGGTTGTGAGTCGGGTATTTGGAGAATCCGGGTTCCGGAGTTCGGATATCAAGTTATCCATTCTCCGACCCATTCATCGTCAACTCCTTCGTTGTAAAGGCCAGCCGATTTTCCTCTGTAATTTAACCAGTAACTTCAGTTTTCCATTTCATGGGTTTTTAGAAAACAACGAAATCTGTAATAGAATTAATGAAGTTCTCGTTAGAAAACTTGGAAAAAGCCGGAATAACCCACTACTTGTTGGTCCATCCGCCATCGATGCAGTTAAGATTTTCTTAGAAACGTTACAGAAACCCAAAATTGGTGCGTTTTCGTTTTCCCCACCAGAAATATCAGGTGTAACTGTTATATCCATTAAAGACGAGATTCTTGACTTTGCTAACGGTAATTCTGATGCGAGCTTGTTGAAATTGAGGTTAGAGGAGGTGAGTAATGTTCTGAAACAGAACATAGGGCCTGGTGTATTGGTCGAATATGGAGATTTGAAGGCTATAACCGCCGAAAATTCATCGGACGTTAGCTTTCTAGTAAAGAAATTGGGTGGTTTGCTGGCGGTTCACTGTGGTAGAGTCTGGTTGATTGGATCTGCAGAAAGCCATGAAACTTGTACGCAATTCTTCAAGAAATTTCCCACCGTTGAAGAAGAGTGGGACCTTCATGTTCTTCCTGTCAATTCCATCAGAACTGGCATGGCAGAAACATTCCCAAAATCCAGGTAAATTTTCAAATACCTCAAAAGATCCAAACTTTCCTTACTTATAACCTAGTTCTGATTCTTGATCATGATTTTGCATGTTCATGGTATATATTTGCAGTCTACTGGAATCATTTGTTCCATTTGGAGGGTTCTTCTCTATGCCATCTGACATCAAGACTCCTTTACGGTTCCCAAACCATTTAGGATCATTGTGTCACATCTGCGATGACAAGTTTAAGCTAGAAGTGAATGCTATTTCTAAAGGACGACTTAATGGTTCGGTTTCAGACCATTATCGATCAACCTTGCCTTCTTGGTTACAAACTTCTCAACTTTCCGCAAACTCGGAATCGGATATCGTGCAGACCCAAGACGATCCTGTTATATTGAGCGCCAAAGTCCTCGGGCTGCAAAAAAAGTGGCAAAGCATCTGTCAGCGTCTTCATCACCACGAACCTTACATGCAGATGATACCTAAAGCAACATACACAGTCGGACCACGTGTCCCTTCCATTGTTGGATTTCAGGTCTTCGAAACCGCAAATCAAAACACATCTTCAATCGAAAGCCCATCCGATACAATTTCAAATCCAAACTCTCGTATTATTAAAGATTCACCAATCGTCTCCAGCCTTTCAGCTTCCAGTGATCGTTCGGTGACTACTGATCTAGGGTTGGGCGTAATCCAATCCTCATCCTCATTCGATCAGAAAGATTCTAAATTGGTGTATTCTTCCCTGTTGAAAATGGTTGGCAGACAAGAAGAGGCATTAGGTGTCATCAGTCAAACCATAGCTCGTTGCAGGGCTCAACCGGGACCCAAACGTGGTGGCATCTGGTTCGGTTTTGTCGGGCCAGATAGAGTTGCCAAGAAGAAAACCGCTATCGCTCTTGCTGAAGTATTGTTTGGAGGCCAGGAGAACATGATCAATATTGATCTAAGTTGTCAAGATTTTATGAAAGGTTGTGATCGAATGTCAAGAGGGAAAAACATCGTCGATTTCATCGCAGATGAAATTAGCAAGAAACCGTTATCGATCGTTTTCCTTGAAAATATCGATAAAGCTGATACGTTAACTCAACACCATTTATCTCGAGCTGCAAGTACGGGGAGGTTTTCGGATTCTCATTTAAGAGAAGTAAGCATTAGCAATACGATCTTTGTGTTGACTTCGAAATCATTTGGACACGAGCTTGAGGGTGTTGACTATACAGAGGAAAATGTTTTAAACAGTACACTTGGGTCCATTCGCGTGTCCATCGGGTTCGACCTCGATGAAATGAAACCGAGCCCGAAAGTGGTGCGGGTTAACCACACCGGTTCACCAGTCTGCAAGAACAAGAGGAAGCTCGATGGTGGCTCGGAGGCTGCAAAACGTGGTTACCGGACCACCACGAGTAACCTCTACCTGGATTTGAACCTGGTGGCGGAAGAGTGTGATACGGATCATGACTCGGTTCATGAGAACTCGAGTGCATGGTTGGACGATCTTCTTGAAAATGTGGATGAAAAGGTGATTTTCAAACCGTTTGATTTCGATGAAATTGCCGAGAAGATTGTTAAGCGAATCAGCAATTGTTTCGAGAAAGTTGTCGGGTCGGATTGTTTGCTAGAAATTGATTATAAATTGATGGAACAGATTCTTAAAGCTTCGTGTTTTTTGGAGATGATGAAAATGGAGGATTGGATCGAGCGGGTTCTCGGTGAAGCCTTTGCCGGAGCTCAGAGGAAGTACAGCCTTGGTTCTCATTCTGTCATGAAACTTATGGTGGCTGAGCTGCCGGAGGAGCAACCTGCCGGAGTTCTCCTTCCTGATACGATCATAATGACCTGATAAAGATTCTGGTGGAAGTGTATAATTTAGGAAATTAGTTTTTACATTTCTTTTAGTGTTGCGAGTTGTGAAAACAGTTTCTTAGCAGAAACAAGTATACGAAACTGGCTTGTGGAATAGGGTGTGGGGTTGTGTTTCCTTTTAGTCGGAATCTTGTTGTATAATAGTCTAGTTATATGTTATAGTATTATGTGATTTTCTAGGATAGTTGAGTTATATTGTCAATGTAGCTTTCAAAATGAAAGATTATATATTGTACGTTATTATGTAAATACTACAAATGTTTAGGATGAAGATCATGCTTGAAATTTGGTCTTATTTTGTCTATTCAAAATTCTATAAGAATTGCTTCGTTGTATGTCTTAAGTGGTGTTTGTTTTTTTAGGGAAAATATTATGCCTACGGCCGGGGAGACATCTTGGGAAAAAATCTAAAGATCTTTTTAACCTCTTCTTCCAGAAGATAAAAAAATATAACTATTGTTTTGTAAGACATTTTTAACTGGTGTTTCTTTTTCAATCCCTATTCCCGTCACTCTCTATACGCTCCCCACCATAGAAACATCCATCGCGATTAATTGGTTGATTTTTTTGCAAGAAGGCCATGGAGATCAAGTTAAGCAGAAGCGAGAAAAAGAGCAAAAATGTCGTTTTTTCAGTTATTTTTCCATCATGATTGGTTGGTTGTTGATGATTATTATTATGGTGGTGCATGTTCTGTTTGTGATATCAAAGCCGGATGTATTCAAGTCACCTTCTTTAGATACAAATGTGATATTTGCCGAAGATAAAGGATCTGAGCTCACAGTTGCAGAGACAGGCAGGCAGCTGAGCAGTTCAAAGCATGAAATTTGAGTAACGTGACGTGGTGTATCTTTTATCATGGAACTATGTTCATTGTCTTTTTATTTTGTTATACATGCATGTTTGTGATTGGTGGTTTAATCGTGTTATGTGTTATGCATAGACGATCGCATGTTTGTTAACTTTGTGAGGATGTGAGGAATGATAAAGGAATTGGGTTGTTTTGCTTATTAGAATGTTTCACAATCTTCTGGAAGCGGTCCAAAACAACAAACATGTGTAAGTTTCAACTAAGATGTACAAAACTTACATGTGAGAAATATATGATAAACAAAGCTTAACTAGTAAATTGCACTTATCGTATACGTGAAAATGATCTAGAACATGATTTCATTTAATTTTATTTTATTTAGATGAGAAATTTTAACCCGTAAACTTTAAAAAACAGCATTTTTTTATGCAATCTGCAAACTTCTGATCCATATTTTTGCAAAAATGGAAAAAGACAGAAGACGTTTTACCTCTTAAAAAACAAACATCACTTTAATGTCTTATACATGGCATAGAATATACAAACAGTCTTGTAATTATTTCATTCTTAGGCTAGACCATTTACTTGAGATGTACCACTAGAGTTTTGAGGCATAATATCTATATGATAGCGAAATGAGAGAAGACATGAATGCTTATATTCCATAACTTTGAGAGTATCTATGTAGGGTTGTAAACGAACCGAACGAACACGAATGAGTGCTTGTTCATGTTCGTTTGTTTAAGTTAGCCGAACAAAACAAACGAACAAAAACGGATAAACTTACGAGTTTTTTTGTTCATGTTCGTTTGTTTATATTCGTGAACACGTTAAACAAACAGAGATAAACAAACACAAGTTAACATATATGAACATAAACAAACATATAATATTGTCATGTAATTAAACACAACTGAACGCATATGAACATAAAAGGAACTTAAATGAACAAAGATAAAGGAACGTAAACGAACGTTCATGAATATAATTGAACGAACGATATCATTGTTCATGTTTGTTCATTTAACTAAATGAACGAGAATTTGTGTTCGTGTTCGTTCATTTATTAAATTAACAAATATAAACGAACTTCTTGTCAAACAGTTCGTTGAACATTCGGTTCGTTTACACTTTATAACCCTATATGCAGAGGCGGAGGCAATACAGGGGTTTAAGGGTGTCCTGCCCCCCCCCCCCCCCCATATGTATTGTTGATATATATATATATATATATATATATATATATATATATATATATATATATATATATATATATATATATATATATACTAGCTGCGTACCCGCGCAATGCGGCGGCGGAGAATAGTTCTTTTTGGCAATTAGTTACTATCGGTGGTGAACATTAGTTTCATTTCGACGAATAATTTTCGGTATGCAAATATAAGTACGTTTTTGTTTCTAGCGGTGAAACGTATCTGTTATGTTGTAAACCGGAACCGTCTCTAAAACGATTAAGCAATTCGGTTTCGATTCTATGAATTTTATTCTTCTGTTTCGGTTCGGTTTTTTCTATCCTGTTCAAGAATTGATCTTGTCATAAATGAGTAAAATAACATTTGGAACCACAGTGAGTTAACCCTGAGAATTTTATGGAATCGGATTAATTGATCTTTTTTAGCCTTTTTTTCCCTTGACTTAGAGTGTTTTGACATATTAGGTCTCTATAAAAACCCCTCTACAATGATTGTAGTTCTAATATCAAGTCTAGATCCATAAAATTAACTTTTACACGTGATTTCAGTTGAGTTAAGTCCATAGAAACCATCAATAGTATAAGATAATAGACGGTATACACATAACACATGTCGTATCATTAGTTTAATAAGAAAGTTTATATATGTAACAACAATATATTAACTTGGTTTGGGGGGAGGGGGGAGCTGATTGGTTTGGGGGGAGGGGGGGAGCAAGGTTCGGTGATAATTTTATTTTACACGGTTAGTTTCCTTTGTATATGAGTTATTCGGTTTTCAGGTAGTTCGGTTTGGTAAGTTGTATATTAAGCGGATAATTTACTTCTAGCTAATAGGTTCTTGTAAGTTGTGTAAGGATATCATTTTGAACACACATTACATTAGCAAAGAGTTAAGTTGTTTTATCTTTAATTTTCATATCGGTTAACTGAACCTTTCTTTGCTTTGATTTTTGATTCAATTAAAGGTTCATGTTTTTTGTGCGGAACGCTCAACCATAAAGGACAATTTTTATTCTACGTTCTAAAACTATGTTTAAGCTTAAACATCAAAGTTAATATTAAATTATGAGTTCAAAATTTTCTAATTCAATTAAAATTTATCATATTCATTATTTCTATTACTAATAATCAAGTATTGAAATATATTCGATTATATTTAATATAGTCAAATCGATATTTTTAAGGGTAATTAGACTCATAACAATTCATTATAATTAGACGATGCTTTAATTATTAACATAATTATAACTAAATACAAAATTGGGCAATGCTTTAATTAGTTGATCAAACATCCACTACAGTGTTGTGAACACGAGCATACAAATGTACATTTTAATTCGGGATTCAACAGTTTTTTTTACACAATAACCTTGTAATTGCTATAGTTAGTCAATACTTAGTAGGATGATATAAAACAATATAAAAGAGCACAAATGCAAATTGTAGTTTTCTTTAATTTCATCAAATTCCAGACTTTACCAAATTGCCCCTTTCATGTTTGCGTCTCACTCATGATTCCCAGATCCTTCTTTGGCTTGCCTCACACATTATACATTGATCCAGACTTGACCAAAATGCCTTTGTTTCCGAACTTGACCAAAATGCCCCTCTCATTTTTGTGTCTGACTCATATACTCACATATTACGTTATAAGGGTTTGATTCAAGGTTTTCAACACACACACACACACACACACACACACACACACACACACACACACACACACACACACACATATATATATATATATATATATATATATATATATATATATATATATATATATATATATATATATATATATATATATATATATGTGTGTGTGTGTGTGTGTGTGTGTGTGTGTTAAAATATACAGACTATGTGTTTTTTTAAAGTTTCGAAGTTTTGAAATTTTGAAAATCGAAAAAGTTTGGGCGGGAGGTAAATTTCAAAAATTTCAAAGTTTTCAAATTTTGAAAATCCGAAAAAATTGGGCGTAAGTTAAGTTTCAAAAATTTCAAATTTTCAAATGATTCAAACTTTTCAAAAGTATTCAAATTTTCAGACTTTTCAGAATTTTCAAATTATTCAAAATTTTCAAACTTTTAAAATCATTCAATTTTAAAAAATTTCAAACTTTTAAAATTATTCAATTTTAAAAAATTTCAAACTTTTCAAAGTATTCAAATTTCCAAAATTTTCAAACTTATCAAATTATTCAAAATTTTAAAATTTCGAAAATTTTCAAATTTTCAAATTTCGAAAATTTTCAAATCATTCAAATTTTTCAAAATCATTCAAATTTCTAAAAATTTCAAATTTTCAAACTTTCAAATTATTTAAATTTATTGTGCTTAATGACAACCAAATTTATTGTGATAATTTTCTTGTATAACATCTTACCCTTTTTACTTGAGAACTCAAATCCACCAAGTAATTCAATAGAAAATGACAAACCTGAACCGAAATGTGGACCAAAAGACTGTTAATGGATAAAAGATGCAAATAAAAGATCAAACTTAAATTGTTCAATAAAATGGGGGTACCGATGGAGATATCATGCTCCAAATGAGATTTAATGAGATTTGACTTACATATTGTTGAAGAGTTGTACTCAGAATGCAACAAAGACAACAATGAAACCTTTTGTATTAACACTCACGTCTGTAACCGTACAGACAGCAACTCCAAGAAGAACAATTAAAATACTCAATTTTGTGTCTCTTGAATATCGGATTTTATCAAATGCAACTTCCAATAAGCAGGATACGGGAATCATACTCAGTTTTGCTATCTGACAATCATGGTAAAATTTTAATTAACTTAAATAGTATTAATCTACAGGAAATAGCAATCTACTTTCATTAACTTGTTTATTGTAGCATCCTACTTTTATTTTTTGACATTAAGACATTTTACTTTAGAAAAGGTACGTAAAATACAAAGCAATTTTGAAAGCTGTAACTGTTTGATTTTGTGTTTCAGAAGAAATCGTGAATAATAACAGAATTGGAAGTACAATGCTATAAATGGGCAGATTTTCATTAAGGAAAAAACTGAAAGTACAAATGGGTGATATTAAAAAGAGAAAGTAGGATGCTATAATAAAGAAATCAACGAAACTATGTTTCTATTTCTTGCATTTAAAGCTAAAAAGAAGTATAAACTTTACCTGATAGAATCCCACAGAGTTCCACATTAGACTAACACTCATTCCAACAATGGAGAAGTTAGCAAATAGAACAAACAACATCAGATGTGCAACGGGTAGATGAGATGGCTGGATGTAACCCAACCACCTAAGAACAATTGTCATCGATGTGGTGGTAACAAAATGCAATCCGGTTAATGTTGTTGCTGCATACAAACAAGAAAAATGATTAAACCAAAGAGATAAGTAAAAATTAACAACAAAAAGATATCAAGAGTGACCACCAAGATATAAATACATAAATAACTTACCAAATGCGAAACCATATGTTGCCATTAAAGCTTTGTTCACAATAATGATCCCAACAGAAGTGACTATGTTGAATGTCCATGCACCAATATCGACTGCTGACTTTTTATCAGCCTTACGGAGTCACTTTGACTATGTGGTGATGTTTATCAAAGAAGAATTTTTGTTACTTCTACCCCTTGTATGCAAAAAAGTAGATTTCTGCAATTCCACATTACCCAAGGAAGCTGTAAAAAATGTGATAGTTTGTTGCTATAATCTGCATTCAATCTTTTGGTGTACTTATTTGTTATTTCTGAGAAATTTGGATCAAATTTAGATCTTTGAATTTAAAAGTTAGATTTCTATGCACATATTAGTAAAAGGAGAAAAAATCAATACAGTAAAATTAGAATAAAACTGAAGAAATAAATAAATAATAGACATTAGATTTTAAATACCTTCATCTCCATAATGACCTGCCAAGACATCAGCTGGAATCCCTTGCATGCCATAAATTTCAATATCTGTTTATTCTCTTCCATCTTTAGCATTTGGAACCCTGCAACAAAACATCAGTTAGACAAAAAACTCAAGAGAAATCATGTTGGTATATTTGACAAAAGCCAAATGTATTCTCATATGAAAAGCTTAAATCTATTGTCAAACACATTCTCAAGACAAATCATAAAACACCCTTTCAGTGTTAAATCATAAATTTAGAGGATATTTGCAAATATTTTAACCCTTTTGCTGCTTCATTCCTCCTGAAGCATTAAATCCAGTTGAAGGCCCTAAAAACCATCATCCTTGGAAACGATCTTCAAGTTCTTACCACTGTTGTAGTTTGGAGCATGAAGATCTTATTATTCCACTAATCACATCAAAAGTTTAGCCAAAAGGAAACATTTAGATGTAAACTTACTTGATTTGTACTTGTCCCCTGTTCCCGTCAACAGGTGAATGAAGAAAGTAAGAAACGTCCAGAATCACATACGTATTTGATAATTATAATCTGAAACCTGATAATTGAAACCTGATAATTATAATCTGAAAAATAAATCCAAAATCATAATCAGAAAACTAAAATCCAAAATCATAATCACATACGTATTTGGATGCTGAATCGATAGCAGATTCGTGTTTCGTAGTAGAATCGGAAGGAGAAGGGCGTTTCTGTCGGAGGCGAAGCTTAGAGGCGTGGTTCGGAAGTGTCTGTCGTAGTCGTTGGGTTGTACAAATGGTCCGTGCAATCAGACCGATTCGTGAAGTCAAAGAAGCTCATAACCAGAATAGTCTCACTCGAAAAAGATGAATCGAAACCTTACCATTGAAGTGGTGGTCTGATGTTGCAGCGGTGGTGGTGAAATGTTGCTTCGAGTAGATCTAGATCGACGGCGAGCAATAGCAGATGGCGAGCTTGTGCGATGGCTTGATAGAGAGAAACTAATTTCTCGATTTGGGATACGGGAACCCATGGCGAACAATTCCGGATCGGAGACGGGAAGCGATGACGAACAATACCGGATCGTATATAAGGCGGAGTGGTGGTGCCTGTATCGTCATGTTGATGGCCGGATCGGATGGTGATTGTGGGGAATGGTCCGAAAACAGTGAGTAGCCGATGTCTTGGTTCTCGATTTGAAGATATAGATAGAGAAATCAGTGTGAAGGTGGTCGTTTATCGGATGGTGGCGGCCGGAAAAGGAGGGTGGCGATCGGAACCGAGGTTGCGGCTGAGAGAATCGCGGCTGAGAGGATGGCCGAAAAGGAAGAGTTTTGGGAGCATTAGGGTTTTAGGAGAGAAGGTTATGTTTTGTAAATGAGGGTATTTTTTTTTTGTTTAGGGCAAGTGATACACCAGGCGTGTAATTGATTCCGGTTATTTTTTTACTTTTTTATTAATGCATAAGTCCATTGTAACATAGGCATGATAATTTGTGAGTTGTGTATTAAAATGTGTACAGTCTTAAAAATTAAGACAAACATGCATTAGAGGGTTGTAATTTATATATGGTTTATAGTATAGTATAGATATATATTATTAATACTTTAGTATATAAATAGATTTTACAATATTGCATCATATCAGCCCCTTCTAATAGTTTCTCTGTTGGGCCAAGGGGAATAATCATAACCCAACGTGGCTTTTATTTTGAGAATGAAAATCCCCATTTATTACGCAAACGGCAAACGGCAAACGGAAGTAAAATCGTCAATTTATTACGCAAACACAAAAGAAAACCATGGTTTGATCGCTGCCATAATATAATTCATCGTCGATACTTTTTGGCTTTCTGTGAATTTCAAAAACAGGTAATTTAAATTTTTATTAGTTATTATATATTTAGCTTTTTTAATTGTAATCAATATTTTCTTTTAAACGATATAGTTTGTAATTAGAAGTATTATTATGATCGATTTCATATAATTATAGGTCAAATTATGAGCAAGAAAAAAACTATCGATTTTTTTTTTCAAACGAAAAGAAGATATTCGTGAACCGAAATTGCAACCGTAACTTGTTAATGATATTTTAAAGGAAGATGTTCACAATTTATGTCCACAACCGGAAAGAAATAGTAATATCGAAGAGCCAATTAATGTTGAACCTGAAAAAAATGATATGTCAAGATCGATGTAGTTTCTATTCAATGTTTATGGATGTTTGAGAACTTTTGAAGATTCGTTTTTGCAAAGATCGATGTAGTTTCTATTTAGACAAATTTTTCTTAGTCAATTTCCCTTTGAAATTTAAAGACCGTTAATACATTATTCAAATATAATTTATATATTAATATTTTATTATAATGTAAGCCCCTTCTATTCTAAATTCCTGGCTCCGCCCCTGCCTATATGTATGTATCATGTATGGATCCTCTAAGTATTTCACAGACACACACACACATGTTGGGGTATGCAAGGCAAAACAAGGCCAAATTTGATAATCAAAAGATATATTGTTGTATCGTGCAAAGTTCATTTACCATAATTGATATTTCGACACATGTTTGGGTTGCATGAAATTCAATTATGATATAATCGACAATAGACAATGTATGTATTGGTTTTGTGTAGCAATGTTTAGAATCGTAGGAGTTCTATTGTGTGTGTATATATATATATACTCATACTATCCGAAAATTAGATGATGATGAAATTATCCGTTTTCGATAGTGAAGTGCGGTGTTTGAAAAAAAAAACTACTATACTTAAGATGCTCATATCTTTATAGGTATAACGACATCCGTTTTTGTAAAACCTTAGGGTGCGTTTGGTTGTGGAAAATTTTCTGTTTTTCAAGAAAAATGAAAAGTTGGAAAACGCGTTTTGTTAATCAAATTTTCGAAAATTTTCCTAGAAAATGAAAATTTTCCGTTTTCCAAAACTACATAGAATTTAGAAAACTCAAAATTATTGTTTTCCAAACTTTTCTATTTCCAAAATTTTCCAAAAAACAATCCCTACACACATATCATACCCATCTCACCCACCCACCCCACCCACCCTACCCTATCCTACCCTACCCCCTCCCACCCCACCCCACCCCAACCTAACCTACCCTCACCCACCACCCACACCCACCCCACCCCTACCCACCCACCCCACCCCACCTACCACCCACCCTACCTACCCTACCCCAACCCACACTACCTACCCTACCCCCACCCACCCTAACTACCCTACACCTACCACCCACCCTACCTACCCTATCCCCACCCACCCTACCTACCCTACCCCACCACCCACCCCAACCCCTCACCCACCCACCCCACCTACCCACCCCTACCCTCACCACCCACCACCCACCCTAACCTACCCCACCCCTACCCTTACCTACCACCCACCACCACCCTACCTCACCCACCCCTACCCTCACCCACCACCTACTCACCCCTACCCTACCCCACCCCAACCCCTACCCTCACCCATTACCCACCTACCCCCAGCCTACCCCACCCCAATCCCTACCCTCACCCACCCACCACCCACCCTACCCTACCCCACCCCACCCCTACTCTCACCCACCCACCCCACCCCACCCACCACCCACCACCACCCAACCCACATAAATATGTGTTATTTTGTATTATTTTGAAATAAAATAATAGAAAATGAAAAGTTACAGAAAATACACATCCAAACGCGTTTTCTAATTTTCTAAAACGGTAAACGAAAACTCAATTAGATTAACCAAACGCGTTTTCTACTGAAAATGAAAATGAAAACTCCACTCCAAATTTCTGAAAATGAAAATAGAAAATGGAAAACAATTTTCCGCAACCAAACGCACCCTTAGGGTGCGTTTAGTTGTGGAAAACTGCTCCATTTTCCGGAAAAATTTTCCAAGAAAAATGAGAATTTGGAAAACGCGTTTAGTACGTCAATTTTTCCAAAGTTTTCCAAGAAAATGAAAATTTTTCATTTTTCCAAAATTACAAAGAATTTTGAAAATTATGGAAAACCCAAAATTATTGTTTTCTAAATTTTTCTATTTCCAAAATTTTTCTAAAATATACAAACACACACACACACACACACACTCATTCTCACCTACACCCCCAAAATTACATCTATACCCACCCCTACCTACGCCCACCCTACCCCAACCCCACCCCCACCCTACCAACCCCCACCTACCCCACCCACCCACCCCTACCCCTACTATAAACACCCACCCCACCCCACCCAACACCATCCCACCACCCACCCACCCCACCACCCACTTCACCCCACCCAACCTCACCCACCCCCACCCCACTCCACCTCCACATCCACTTACCCGCACCCGCACCCCACCCCACCACCACCACCCACCCCCACCTCAATCCACCTCCACCTACCCCTACCCGACCCCACACACCCACCACCCCCACCCCTACCCCAACTCCACCCACCACCTCCACCCACCCCATCCCCACCCTACCCACCCACCCCCACCTAACCCCACCCCACCCATCGCAAATCAAAAATTGGAAAATGAAAATTGATTGAAAATAGATATCTAAACGGAATCGGTTTTATCTAAACGAGTTTTCTGAATTTTCAATAGAAAACTGAAAATGAAAAAACATTTCGTTTTTCTGAAAATGAAAAATGGAAAACGGAAAACAGTTTTCCGCAACTAAACGCACCCTTAAATCCCTCAAACATTATTTCAGATACCTCTCGGGATTAGGATGGACATAAGCTAGAGTAATGAGAGTGGAGAGTGATGCCCTGAGTGGCTAAAAACTTTTACAAAGAAATCCTCTAATTATTCTAAAATTTACTTTAAAGGCCTTCGATGTTTTTCAAAAAAGTCCTTAATGCCCAAAGACAAAACCAAATCTTAGATTCACCACTGGACATAAAGGATAAGGAACATAGCTACGCCTACTTAAAGATTTAGCATCACAAGCTAGAGGTGGTCTGGAAGTAGTTGAACCACTTGAAGAAAGTAGAAAATTGTGGTCTATTTCGTAGTTTTCTTAGATCATTTAAAAAATGTATACACCTAAGAAATTGTTGTCTATTTCGTTGAAACTCCAAATACTTTTAGAGACCAACTATATGAGACTTCGCAATAGAAGGTACTTTGTGATGAACTCTTAGCAAAGTACTTTTTAGTTACGCATGACATAAAATTACGCGAGGAAAGATCGAAATTTACCACAAGGGGCTACTTGCGAAACATGATACTAAAGTTCCATAATATGTAACAAAAGTTATTCGCAAGTATAATGAATTTCACGAGCTATCTACAAATTCATTTTTTTTTTTTTGGTCAAAAAATGATCTTATAAAGGAATTTTATGAATTAAACAATGATTTTATGATAATCCATTAAATATGGTTGTTTATCGTAAGGGTGTCAATCGATTAAACGATCCAACAAAAATGCACGACAAGAAACGAAATTGTGATGAAATTGAAATTTGAATATGGTTGTTCCTAACTTTATTCCTAACCATTTGAAAAGATGACAAGTGTAAAGTTTAATAAAATTAATAATATTTTAATCCACTTGTCATCATTTCAAATGGTTAAGAATAAAGTTAGGAACAAAAATTAGGAACCAATACAATTTCTTTATGTATTTATCTTGTTTCTTATGTTTTATATGATACATGAATTAAATAAATTTATGATTATTTTATATTGCCTTTATCATATTCTATTTATTTAAAGGTAATAGTAAAAAAAACTCATAATATGACATATGTGTGTGAGAGGTCAACCATACATACACACACATATCTCATCGTAGATGTGAGCAACAAGTAGCACACCCATCCAATACCAGTCCCGAGTAATCGAGCATTACTGGACCTGTCCCGAATTGTTTACACTCTACATGGTACGATATCAGTTCTTCTTTTGGAGCTTATTCGATATTCAATACTACCGCTCCGGCACCAGTGAAGTTACCGATAATATCGACTAGTATATTAGTCTCGTATGTTACATGATTGCAATAATGCGTTCATAAATAGTTAGAAGAAGTCAATTCTGATACATAAGTTGACAAATTTGTATTATTAATCCCCTATAAATTGTTTTATTAAATTTTAACTATTGTTGATGTTTTTTGTAATTAGTCACGTGATTATAAATAAAATAAATGTTATGCTGTTGCAATCGATATAAATACTTTATATTCATTATGACATCTATACGCTTTCAAATTTACAATAAAAGTAATGAATTAAATCACGACTACTTAATTAATTTAATCCGACTCTTGTATAAGTTGTCGATTGTTTTCATATCGCAAAACTGGTTTATAATCTTCACAATCTATTATTTTTATTCAATGTTTGCGACTAAGCTCCTCGTTCCCTTAAAAAACTAAATTTTATCACGAATAGGTATTGTGTTTAACAATGTATTAAAATAATACACGTCTCAATTACATGACACCAGTGGCGGAACCAGAAATGTGGGGCAGGGGTGGCACCATAATAGTATACCATCTTATAACCAACTATGCCACATCGAGGGCATTTATAATGGATAAAATTTTTTCCATCTTTATAGAGAAATTAATGATGGTGTTAAAGGTACAAACCTTACGGAAGTCATTGCTAGCAAAGTTCTCAACCACCTTAGGACCCGATGAAAAGAATCCCTTTCCTAGACTAAATGGAACTATCCCAATTCCAAGTTCTCTACAAACAACCATTTATAAAAAAATAATATTAAAAAACAAATCATATCTCTATATTAAATCAATCTAGCATTAAAATCCAACTCAAAAACCAAACACCCACCTGCAAGTAGGAATCACTTCTTCTTTCTGAATTGGTTTTTCAGTTGGAACTCCTCCCATGCTACCTTCAATCTTTCCATTTCCTGCTGTGTTTTGAAGATGGGGATTAGTGTTTCCATACCTTTGAAGATGGGAATCAATAATTCCTTACCTATTGCTTGAGCTAAATTCAAGTCCAGATCCAATGAGGGAATACGTGAATGCCATAACTGCAGCAGTAACTGAGAGCCATTTTGTATTATGGAAATTGGATATTTGAGAAGATATAATTTGAATATTCCCGAACAAAAGCATATAAGATGTTAGGGCATATTCGCAATCAGCTTCATGCCCCTTTTCATGGTAGCAATTTGACTGTTGAATTGCTCTGTTGCCAATAGAAAAACATCAAATTCCCTTCATCAGATGATAAAGAATTAGACCAAAAAGGTGAAAAAATCATTGTAGACAGTCACAAGAAGAAGCATACCTAATGCTGATTGAAGATCAAAACCAAATAAAGCCTGAACTTACCGTTGTTTGCGTGAACTCAAAAGAAAAGAAGCAAGCAGCAAATCAGCGATGCAGTAGTCACTTTCATTCCCGATTTTCCGATTCCTTGAGGATTATTGTTTATCGAGTAGAGAAGCAGGAGGCCAGCGAACAAGAGCCTCAAAGAATCAGACGAGAATGCGTATTTTCTTTCTTTCAGCGAGAATGCGTGTTTGCGAATCCGTGTTTGTGTATTGCCGTATTCCCTTTCTTGCTGGGCTCTAATTTCTTATCTTTCTTTCTTCTAGGCTTCTAATTTTGGGCTACTTTTGGGCTGAACACTATATCTAGGTTACTTCTAGGCCAAACCTCAGTAGTGGCCCGTGCTACTGTGGGCTAAAGCCTAGATCCGCCCCTGCATGACACGCTAACAGTAACAAACCATACACCCACAAAAATCGGTACCAACCGGTTTGTTTTAGTTTGGGTACTGGCTTAGTACCAAACTACATTCGTTAAGAAAAAGTGACCCAAGTGATACTAATACTGAATTTCTCGTACCAATCTCAATACTATACTGGTCCTACATTTCTTAAGCCGGTCCGATAATCAGTAGTACCGAACCGATACCGAATAGCATCCCTATCTCGTGATGAGTTTTTTTTTAACGCCACCCTTTTTTAATTTGCATTGTTTTCGTGTTAACTAAGAATAATACGATACCGTCTCACAATTTGACACCCTAAGTTTATCGACGTTAATGAAGTTGATGTAAAACATATTGGCAGTTAAGCCATCTTTTGGGTTTCTATGTAAAAAATTGGACGGCTATGATTTATGTGACCCATAAACAAGGTCAAAATTCTTTAGATAGCAAGTTCTTCACCATTTTTGCCCCTTCCCTCTTCCTGTCGCCCAACTGCCCCTAACAAACCGTGCGATCTCTTCTAACACAACCTCGAATTCCATTCATGGCGAAACGATTTAAACCTTTCCATTTTCTCTAGTTCGTTCTCATCAGCCCGTTTCACAGATCTGTAAAGCTTTGCTTTTGTTTACTATTTATGGAAATGGCTACGACATCTTCAAGCCCACGTACCGTCGAGGAGATCTTCAAGGATTACAGTGCTCGCCGCGCCGGTATTGTACGAGCTCTCACTTATGGTACGTACTTGTCATCCTCCGACGGTAGTTTTTATTGTTCTCTTTTTCGTTTTCGAAACTTATTTAGAAAATTTTAACTTTTAATTACTTGTTTTATCTCGCTTGCTTGCAGACGTCGATGAATTTTACTCAACTTGCGATCCAGGTTTACTTCACATACCACAAAGAATTATGGTTAAACATTTAATGTTAGCTTACCAGGCTGATTATTAACCTTAATATTGATGATTCCATGGTGTTTTAATACAAAGTTGATGGTTATTTGATAAATTTTGATCTGTAGAGAAGGAGAATTTATGTTTATATGGACATCCAAATGAGACTTGGGAAGTAACACTGCCAGCAGAAGAAGTCCCTCCAGAGCTTCCAGAACCTGCATTGGGGATTAATTTTGCAAGAGATGGAATGCACATAAGAGATTGGTTATCATTGATTGCTGTGCATACTGATTCTTGGTTGCTTGCTGTTGCTTTCTACTTTGGCGCACGTCTTAATAGAAACGAAAGGTAATTAGGTAATTCTGTATTTAATTTCTGTCCATATTATCACTCATGTTAATCTTTTAAATCCGACTTATACAGGAAACGTCTATTCAGCTTAATAAACGACCTACCCACTGTATTCGAAGTCGTAACAGAAAGAAAGCCCATTAAAGACAAACCGAATATGGATAGTGGTAATAAATCCAGGTCCAGCATAAAGGTAAACAGTAAGTCAATAATATAATTCATACCCCATTACCCTGTCTCTTTCTGTTGCTCTCTTACCGACAGATGCATAAAATCTTCAGCGGTCAGATGACGGTCAACCGAAAACCACTCAAATGCCTTATGATGATAATTACGTGGAAGATGAAGGTGAGCATGGAGAAACTTTTTGCGGGAGTTGTGGCGGGAATTATAGCGGTGATGAGTTTTGGATCGGTTGTGATATCTGTGAGAGGTGGTATCATGGTAAATGTGTGAAAATCACACCTGCAAAAGCTGAAAGCATTAAGCAGTACAGGTGCCCTTCTTGTGCCACAAAGAAGGTACGCCCGTAATTTTACAATTTCATCTTTTCTGACTGATGTTTATCAGTCAGACAGATAAGTAATGGAAATGGTGTTAGGTGGAGGCGTTGATGATGCGATATATGTGGTAAAATTATTAATTTAGTTTTTCCCCTGAAATCTGCTTCTAGGATACAGGGGTTCTTTTGCGGAATATAAATTGAATGTTTTTTGTATGATTGATGTTAGTTTTTTAGCCTTAGTTCCATTTGGTCTTAATGCTTCATTCAATTCCAATCTTGATTGCTGCATACGGAACACTATCAATTGAGTTCAAGTTTTAAAAGAAAAGAGCTACAAAAGGCAAGTTCAATTCGTTTTTTGTTTGTTTTCCGCTATTTGATTGTCCTCGGTTCTTTCGGTGTTTGAATCGAAAATGTATCTTTTTACGAACACATTTCATGTTGAGGTAGAGTTTCCAAGTAAGCAGACAACGTGTTTGATGAAAGTCCTTAAAGTGGTCCAACGGTGTTCTTGAGGTTCAAGAAAAGGGGGTTATGTAAACGAAGGGCCGGTGTTGAAAGAACACTTAACAAGCTGGATTGGATATTGATGGACTTGAATAACGTCGAAGTCAAGATCAGGTTGAGTGTTTGAAGTTGGAACATTCACCGGCCTGAAAAAAGGAATGGCATGTCAAGGTCTCGAGTAGAAAGCCACTTGCGAGACGCTTTTTACGAATGTTATGAATTTGGTCTTGGAAGAACAAGTTTCACACGGATCGAATGCCAATGCCGTGCATGAGGGTATAAGTTCGGATAAGGAGTTGGTACTAACAACGGCCGATTGTGGCTTTTGGATGTTCGATGCTTGGATCTCGGATTTTGGTGTTCATTCCATGTGAGCCCAAACAAAGGTAGGTTTGCTACATGCCAAGAATTGGATGTTGAAAGCGTTTTGATGTGCGAGGGTGCATATTACAAGGTGATCTACATGAGTTGTTACACGTTTGAATGATTAATGGAGCAATGAGGGCTCTTATGGCCTCATGGGTTTTCATTTTTCAACACATTGCAAAGGTTAAAAAGAACTTCATATCGTTTGGCGTCTTGGACTCAGAAGAGTTCGACTCTTTGAGGGCGGCGTGCTTACTGATTGACATGAGTTGTTACACGCAAGAGTGACATTTCAAATTGGCCACAAATGTCAAAACAAAAACACGAAGAACGACCGAAGAATCACTACTAGTGTTTGATATTATAAGACGTCAAAAGCTACTTCCTAGAAAAAAATTGAATACTTATAATCTAGAATAAAGTCAATCGTCAAAGAACATCGTATGTCATGGCAAAACAATAGTTTTTACTTGTTAGCCTGTTTCGGACAAACCATGCGATTTCCTACCATTTCTGACGCCCAAAGCAAGTGCGGGCTAAAATTATATAAGTTGTGATTGTTGATGATCTCATCACTTCTAGATCTGCATCGTATTTTAGGGCTAATTGGAAAGCAAATATTGCATATATATATCTAGAGATAGCAGAAAAAATCCTACCATGAACAATACCCGAAGTCGAGTTGTCCCTGAAAAACCCGACATATATTTATTGTTAGAACAGTAATGTGAAAACAGAAAACAGAATTCAATACCCGAAAACGAGGACGTGATGAAATGACTATCCTTAAGGATAATTAGTCCCCACTACACTCGTTCATGGGTTAGAATGTCTAAGATCCGCCCAAGACCTTAAACTTTAAGAATTAGAGGCAACGATTTCTAGAATTCTTTTCATGTACATTTTCGTGATATTTTGTAAAGAATATGAAAAATTGATTACCCCAAAATTAAACACGAATATGTATTTATAGCACTCAAATATTAACAGGTGTACCCCTTCGTGAATAGTGTCAACGTTTCAGGAAAAAAAAAAAAACTAATTTTCGTTTTCCCTTCCAAAACTGTCAAACCGAACTTTAACGGAAAAATTTAATTTCCATTAAGTTTAGGGAGCCGAACGTTAAGAATTAGAGGCAACGATTCCTAGAATTCTTTTCATGAATATTTTTGTGATCTTTTGTGAAGAAGATGAAAATCTAATTAACCCAAAATTTAACAAGAATTCATGTACTTATAGCACTCAAATCTTAACAGGTGTACCCCTTCGTGAATAGTAGCAACGCTTTAGAAACCAGAAAAAAAAAAAAAAAAAAAAAAAAAAAAAAAAAAAAAAACTAATTTTCGTTTTTTCCCCCAAGACTGTCAAACCGAACTTTAACGAGAAAGTTTAAATTGCATCAAGTTAGGGACCAAAAGTTCAGAATTCCCTCAAAACACTAGACTGTTTAAAATTCCTTAAAAATTACTTTTCAAACAAACCCACTAAAATGTCTTCACCCACCTTTGTGGAATACGTTGTTAAAGCAATCCTACAATCACACTCACAAAATGTGATAAATATTATATTTGCTCCAAGATTTACTATATAAAAATGATATGAAGTATATTTATATTAAAAGCTTTTTCTGACTAAGATGTGAAAATTTCCAATATAAAGGTTTTAACTTTATATGTTGCGATCCAGATTAAATGTTGTGTTCGTCATTGATGTATCGTATTTTCATTTATTTTTGTTCGTGTTAACGCTATTCTTTCTTTGATATACTAGTTCTTTGATTGCTTCGTTTTTTATATGTTATTTTATTCTTTTGCATTTTTGTACTTCGTTTTTTATGTGTTTGACTTTATCATCTCATGTGAATTGAGGTGCATGGTAAATGGCATATGAGTTGCAAGCTAGATATTATGGAATCAATGCTTTTGGTTTATGGATTTCAAATATTGGGATTTCAAATGCAATGGAATTTTAAATCCTTCAAGATTTGAAATCCTAGTATTTAAAATTTCATGACCTGTTTGGTTGGATATCAAAATCTTTATGAAACTAAAAAAACAAACATTAGAATAATCATCAATAAATCATCGATTTAAAACCAATGACGGAGAATCGAGGACGGAACAGTTGGCATGAAATCTACATTAGAGCCGACGTCAGCGATAGAGTGGTTGAAGGTGAATGGAACATTGTTGGTGGGGTGGTCGAAGGTGGAGACGGAGGTGGCGGTGGGGTGGTCGAAGGTGGAGACGGAGGTGGCAAGAATTAAATGCAGCAGCAGTGGTGGGGTTGTCGGAGGTGGAGGTGACATCATCGACGGTGGTGTGGCGGGAAGTAGGGAATTAGCAGTGGGGTGGTCAGAGCTGTTGGAAGGGACGTTGTCAATATGGTGCTAGATGAGGAGGCCCATCGCTGGAGGTGAAGACGGCATCAGTGATGAGGTGGGGTGCCAGTGATGAAGGCGACATCGGTGGTGGGGTGGCCGGAGGTGGATGCGTCGGCATCTACAGGGGTGGCCGAAGGTGGACGCGACGTAGAGGCTGAGGTGGAGGTGGGGTCGGTGATAGGGTGGCCAGAGGTAGAGGTAGAGGCGTCGGCAGAAGGGTCGCTGGAGGTGGAAGCGGCGGTGGCAAAGTGGCCAGAGGTAGAGGTGACCTCAACGGCGGGGTGGCAAGAGGTGGAGGCAACACCAATGGTGTGGTGGTGGGAGGTTAAGAAGAAATCATTCATTCATGGAATTTTAAATCCTAGGGGGGAGGCGATGTATTTACAAATCACTCATTCATAGGATTGTTGGATCATTTTAAAATCCTATCATTTACAATTACCACACTTATTTTCCAACCAAACGTAGATTTTCCCGGGATTTAAAATGCAAATCCCTAGGTAATCCGCAAAAAATGGAATTTTATTTGCATTTTCAGTCAAGAAAGTTATTTTGATGGAAATTTTACATGAGTTTTCGATCGGACTTTTTATTCTAAAATTTAGATTAAATTACAGATTAATCTTTATGTGAACAGAAGACTGTGGTATTAATCTAAAAGTTTTTTTGGAACAATTCCGTCCTATATATGTGATTATTTTATCGGTTTTGGTCCATGTGATTGACTAAACTATGTAAAATAATCATAAAGGTTTTTTTTAACAATCTTATTTCATATTGTTTATTAAATGTTAAAGGACTCAAACCACACACCCTCTTCCTCCATGAACTTCATTACAGGCCACATTTTTCTTCTCCGGTCACACTTCCCTTCCCTTTACCGGAAACCTTCATGCCAATGAAATTTTATTGTAAAACACGACTATTCTATTAAAAACACAATTATTTATTAACTTCACAAGAATTCCCAAAAGAAATCTACAAAGAAACAATAATGTTTCAAAGATTTTCATATATTCAAAACCAATAATACAAAAGACAACCCATCCTATGATCAATCAACACCATGCTTCAATCCTATCTTGTTACGAGTTTATAGAACTTAAGTTGTGTGAATTTATCTCGTTAAAATGTGTACGTTGAACAACATACACCATCAAGTCAATGGCTTTTTGAGGCTTCTAGTCAATCAAAATAAATTCATCTTCTTAAGTAGAACTTAATTTAATTATACGCCGATAGTTTTTGAACATAAGCAAGAATTTGAATAATGATTATTAGAAGATGATCTTCCCCTCCCCCTATGTGGGATACCTTGTTAAAACAATCCTTCAATCACAATCAACAAATATGTAGGGCCGGCCCAATGGGGTGGGCAGCCTGTGCGATGGCCCAGGGCCTCCAATTTCCTAGGGCCCATTTTTATACATGTTACCTGGTCCATTTGGGGTTTGCATAGTCATTAGAAAAAAACTTAATGCAAAAATCGGTATCTCCATATCAATAGCTTGAGATTATAGTAGTGATTCTTCAGCGAATGATGGTCGTATCAATGGAAGAACTGAAAAGTAAGTGCCCATTTGAATCCCGATTTACTTGCTGATTTGAATCCCGGTTTGCTTGCTGATTTTAAGAACAGTGAATCTAAACTTTTTGAATGAATATTGCTTCAAAGTTCGGTCTCTTCTCTCGAAGAATCAGATTTTTTGTTTTTAGATTTTGTGTTTCTGAAATTACTCAATCGCGAATATTGATTCCACGTTCTCAAATTTCTTATTTCTGCTAAGTGAAGTCGTGAATATTAAAGGTTGCTGAAGGCTGAAGCGAGTTATGTCTCTGTACTTTTGTAAATGACTAATTGTAAGTAACTAGATCTGATTTCGAATCTTTCTTTCTGAATTTGATTCTAAAATTGTATGATATCGAATTCTGAGTTTTCGTTTCAGAATTTGATTATGAATTGACAAATTAATTCCCTTTTATGCTAACAAGTTTGTATATTGATTTCAGTTTTCTTTTGATTGTGTTGACAAACTAGATTTTGTAGAAGGTTGATTCACATGAGGACCCAAAATCCAATTTTGCGTTTTCTGGATTGAAGTTCCACCAATGGAGTTTTATTTGCATTTTTAGTCTAAGAAAGTTATTTTGATTGCAATTTTACATGATTTTTACATTTCAACCAATCGATCGAACATTGACTTTTTATCCTAAAATTTATATTAAATTACAGATTAATCTTTATTGTGAACAGAAGACTGCGGTATTAGTCCAAAAGTTTTTTTTGAAACAATTCGGTCTTTATATATGAGATTATTTTTTCGATTATGGTCCAAGGGATTAACTGAACTATGTAAAATGACCATACTATCTTTATGAAATATCTTTTAACGATTGTATTTTATATTGTTTATTAAATGTTAAAGGACTTCCGTGTTTCTCCATGAATGTCGTTACCGGCACACCCTTCTTCTCCGGTCAGCCTTCCCTTCCCCTTGTCGGAAACCTCATGCCAATGAAATTTTCTAAGAAAACACGATTATTCTTTAAAAAATCACGTGTATTTAGTAACTTCACAAGAACTCCCAAAAGAAATCTACAAAGAAACAAGAAAGTTTCAAAGATTTTCATAGATTCAAAACCGGTAACACAAAACACAACCCATCCTATGATCAATCAACGCCATGCTTCAATCATATCTAGTCACGAGTTTATAGAACTTAAATTGTATGAATTTATCTTTTTAAAATATTTACGTTGAACAGCATGCACCATCAAGTCAATGGCTTTATGAGGCTTCTAGTCAATCGAAATAAATTCATCTTTTCAAATAAAACTTAATTTAATCATACGCCAATAGCTTTTGAACATAAGCAAGAATTTGAAAAATGATTGTTACAACACGATCTTGACCACCCCTAGAAAAAAAACCGAGTTATCCTCACCTAAGGCAATAAAGAAACTTGATTCTTGAATCCACAAACAAATCCACCATATATCATTGTAAACTCTCATAATTACGCATATATAATTGTAAAACTCCAAATTACACACACACACACACACACACACACACACACACATATATATATATATATATATATATATATATATATATATATATATATATATATATATATATATATATATATATATATATATATATAGAGTAAAGTTCAATTGAGAACCTAAAAAAGCCTAGGAACCTAAGAACCTATTTTATGAACTTTTTTTCTACACAATATTTTTCAAAAAAAAATATACCAAAATTTTTGTTATGATTCATCTAGAAGATATCAAAAAAAAAAAATTCCCTTTGTGTTTTCAATTGTCAAATTTGTTCATCGTGTCATGAATATTCACTGTGTAAACTGATACAGAGTTTGTTCTGTTATATTGAGAATCATAGCTTTATGGATTCTACTTTTCGTTTTTAAGATTTTGTGGGATGAACCTGGATGCGATAATGTTCCAAAGTTGAAATTGTTCCAGATATAGATATAATCAGCGATGAAATCAAGGCCTAGGTGAAAAAGTCAATTTTGCCCTCCTCAACAGAAACTTGATTCCTTGTTTTATTTTGCAGCATCAACTTGATATACATGTAAGTAATTGGTTTTTGTCCTTTGAAGTTCATAAAGATCCATTTCAATGGTTGATTCTAAAACTGATCTGAGATGTCCATCCCTCATTGGTAGTTTGTGAATAAAATGTGCAAGTAGTCATTTGATCGTACTTCTTTGATGTCTAAAGTTTGATAATTTAAAAAGTCAACAATCTTTACATGTGACAAGCACTAAGACTTTCAAACACTATTTTTTCATCCTGAAAAGATTCCAAAATGTCAAACTTCAAGGAGGAAACAAAGGACTCAAAAGTAGTCATTTTGATACAAAATTCAAATGATTTCACTTCATTTACAAATCACTATACTTTTTGTTGCCGTTTTTATATGAATAACCGTGTTTTCAATGTAAGGAACAGTAAATTTGGACCTTGCATTTAACCTTCATGGGTCGTGCCATAATATTTGGACCTTATTCATTGTCACAATATGCTGTTTTGATACAAAATTCAAGTGATTTCACTTCATTTACCCTTCATGGGTCGTGCCATATTATTTGGACCTTATTCATTGTCACAATATGCTGTTTTGATACAAAATTCAAGTGATTTCACTTCATTTACCCTTCATGGGTCGTGCCATATTATTTGGACCTTATTCATTGTCACAATATGCTATAAGCAAGTCGAGCTACTTGAATTTTGTACTAATTGAAACTTTAGACAACCCATGGGCCGTGCTGAGCACGGCCCTTAAAATGTACATAGTATATATATATATATATATATATATATATATATATATATATATATATATATATATATATATATATATATATATATATATATATATATATATATATATATCTACTTATTAAAAAAGGAATCCATTTAGTGCCACTTGGCACCTTTCTATAGTGCCAATTTGCCATATGGCATCTTTCTACGATTCCTTATTTTGTTTTCCCGCTCAAGGACTAGGATCCATTAAAATCAGCCATATTCCTTAAAATTAGCAAGAAACCGTCAAAATGGTCGCCTACTGCTTTGAATACGGTTATCTCCTTTCTTCTCAAAGGAACTTAAAATTTTGAATTAACTCTCTTTCACTTCTCTTTCTCCAAAACTTCTGTCTAAAACTCTTAACGTTGGACAATGTCCGTCATCGATGACCAACCTCAAAACATAGTATCAAACTATCGTTGCCCGCTGCATCACTGGTCGATCAGTTTATTTCTCAATTATTTTCCTCCAGATCCAACCTCATACTTTTTGTTGCTTTTTATTCTCCCCAATCATCCCTCTCAACCCGTTTTCTTTCAAACCTCCACCGATGTTTAAGCATAACGTGATCCATCACTTTTTGCGGTGTTTCTTTCTCCTTCAATTCCTTGCTTGACCTTTGTTTGCTTAATTAGGGGGTTTCTAATCATCCTGTTAACAATTATGTTGATGAAACAACCATTGTTTTGATGATGCCGAGGAACCTATGCGCTATGTCAAATTTAATAGTTTTTGTCTAAAATTTGCAGGTTTGGTTTATGTGATTAATCGTTGAAAGTGTACCGGTGATTTAGGGATTTCATTGTTATAGGGTTAATTACCGGAAAGAACAATAACGTCCAATTCAATTTTATCATTAATCGTTTTAGTGAAAATTTTGGTGCAAGAACTCCGAAGCATGCCTACGTTAAGCATGGTAACAAACTTTTTTAACCATTGTTGCTTTAACATTTGATTTTTAATTACAAAATAACACTTAAACGAAATTTAATTTTTCAGGTTTATCACTCAAGAATTGTGGTTTTAAAGGGAGTTAGTAAAGCTTGTGGGTGTCCCCATGCATGTGGTCATTTTTTTATCAATACTTATTTTTTTTTCAAGATTTTGATCATTTTGTAGAAAGTTAAAAGAGTTAAATTTTGCCGGCAAAGATAACATGGATGAAGAAATAAAATTGTTTTGAGCAAATGTGTTCTTCAAACACTTTGATTTAAAAACGCCTGGTGATAAAATTCTGGTGTATTTAACATTTTATATAAATGTGGCCTTGAAGAGACTTGAAGGGTGTAAAATTGTGACCGAAGGGACAAAAGCCATTAAGAACTTATGTTTGGAAGATGTTTATATTCTTGGAAAATCTGGTTTCCCTTTTTCTGGAAATTTTCCCCTTCCCGAGAGTAAAAAATAAGCAGGTAAAATCTCATCATCATTGAATTTCTTTAACCATTTCTTTTTTTGAAATTAATTTATACCCATTTTTAACCTATTGCATGATTTGTGTTCGTTGCCGGTATGATGGGTTTTAGTTCCGGATGGATTAAAGAACTGTCTTTCGTCATTTAGATTTTTTTTATCACCACTCTGTATTTTCAAGTATTCGTTCTTCCTCAATTATCTTTCTTTCAGTTTGTTTAACACCAATTTTATGGCTTCTTTCTGCAAAGGAGTTATTATTATTATTATAATACCCTCGTCTATTTATTTCTTGTGAATTCTAAGTGAAATACGTTTATGCACTAGCTACTAGAAATTTATGTTTGTTTTTACCTAGAATTAATGTTCATTATGGTTTGATGACTTGGTTAACAACTAAAGTAAATAACCTACATTTATCATAATATGGTCGTTCAGTTAACAACTATTTGGGGAGCTAGGAACCGGTTCAGGTCAAACACTATAATTTAAATAACACAGTGGAAGAACAAAACCCAAAATTCAAGGAGGACTGAGTTGGAAAGGTAACATGTTTTTGTTTAACGATTTTAGATGAATAAAACTAATTCCCTATGAAAAATAATCACAAACAATAATCATCAATGTATATTATGTATATAAATTTTTTTTAATAAAAATATATGGTGATTTAGATTTTGGATTTTTTTTTTGATAATTTAAATAAAAACCTAATAATTTAAGCAAACCGGATGAGATAATGTTCTAAAATAGAAAGGCATGTTATAAAATCTAGAGCCTTAACTAATATTAAATTTTGATTCCCATAGCTTGCTTATATACCCTTTGTTGATATTCCAAATATGCTATTAAAAAATATTTAGATAATGATTTCACCATTTGAAATAAATCCAAAGATGTTATATACAAAGAAGTGTTTCGAGTTTTAAGATATTTGAGTATGCTTTTGTCATTTGTGACATAAGTACCATATGCATTGCCTTTTTTCTAATGACATAAATGTAGTATTTTAGTTGTTGTTTGTAGTATATCAAAATTTATGATTTAACACTTATTAATTATATGTATAAATGATCGGTATTTTGTTGTTTATATTTAAAATTTTAGTGTCTCATCCGTGTAATACACGAGTATTAACCTAGTATCTATCTATTTATTTCTAATAAAACAAACCAAAATTGCCATGTGGCAGATTTCTAGAGTGTCAATTTGCCATGTGTCGCCATTCTATCCTGTTACAAAATTTTTTCCCGCCTCTCTTGAATAACCAGAACATGGCTGTAAAAGGATAACATTTCCAAACTTCTATAGCTATAAATCAGGAACTATGCGTAATTAATGGAGTTTCCAACTAATACCTCTAACTTTAGGAGTTTTTGACCAAAATGGTGTTTTTGAAAAAAATATTTACCAAATAGGTGTTGTTTTTAAAATATTTACCAAATAGGTGTTGTATTAAAAAAAAATTAAGATTAATGTAGCAGCAAAACATATGCGGCTAAATACGTTTAACTTTTTTTATTTATTCATTACACAAAAACAACAAATCAAAAGTCGCTTTGATGATACGTATAAAAACGTCTGATGCAACAATGACAATACACCTCCAATCTTTATTTTTTTTTACTATCCCACGAATTTCTTACATATTTCCTGAAGTCCATATTTTATAACTTAAACAAATAATTACCATTGAGGCCATGAGAAATCAATTCCAATTTCTTACCGTTAGGTCGTAATCAACTCTTCTTGCGAACAAATAAGTTTTGAAAACAAGTTAAAAAATTATGGTTATTTGATGTTTGATTTAAAAAACATTATTAAAAAAGGTTTTGAAAAAAAGTCAAACTAAATATATTAAAAAACATCAAAATAATATAATTAGAAAAATATAAATCTTGTCAAAAAACATTCTTTTGGTAAAAAAAAAAACAACACCTATTTTATAAATATTTTAAAAACAATATCTATTTAGTAAATATTTTTTTTAAAAACACCATTTTAGTCAAAATCTCTATTTTTAGGCCGTCCCTTATGCAATTCCGTATTTGTTTTCCCGCTCACACTTAATCGATAATCATCAATGTTATCCCAATAAATCAGCCTAAGTGTGAAATTTAAGTAAATTGTCACCTTCACCGGCCGTTTGATATTCACAATCCCATAAAATCAGCGAAATCATTAATCTCTTTCGCCCTATCTTCCCGTGAAATATGCGATCTCACATTTAGAAATCGAAACCCTTTTTTCTCTTAGGTTCGACAGCCTCAATTTGATAAGCGTCAAATGTGAAATCGGCAACATCAACATGAAATCGGAAGCGTCATTTGTATGCTTCTTCAATTACAACCACCATAAAGAAACCCTAACCAAGAACAATCATCACCGGTACTGCTTCTTCAAACTCTCAGCCTACTTTCGCCTTCAACAACCCACACCATAAACGGGATCTTTCTGCTTCACGGTAAATCACAACCAAAGTTTTTTCTTCTTCTTCTTCTATTTTTTCTTCGTAAATATTGTTTTTCACTTTTGTTGGTGAACTACTATTTCTTGGATTTACAGGCAATAATATCTCATCTTGAACACTTTCATGGTGAATGACAGTCCTTTACTCCATCTTCTACTAAAGTCATGAATTCCATAATCATTTTGTGGATTGAATTGGTAATTCTTTTGGGCTATGGAACATGAATAACTGATGATTTTTATCAGGTATATTTTTTCATTACTCCTCTAAATTCATTGTTTTGCGTAGAGATAATCCTAATTTTGGTTTTTCTATATTAGGACTGGCTTGGCCTAGAATTAGTATTCATTATTGTTTTTTATGGCTGGAAGACCAGGAGCTTTGTATGAGCAGGTAATTTTTTATTCAAACCCATACTTGATGGTGAAAGTGGATGATTGGTGAAAATCAACACGTACATGTTTATTTGTTTCTTACTTTTTTCTATATCTTTGTATACCCTAGGACTACAAAATAAAGGATTACATATGCATTTAATCTTGAATGTTTGAATGGTTAGGTTTGATTTCGTAAGAGCAAACTTTCCCTTTTGGCTCCTGTATGGGCTTCATGGACGTAGGGTTCCCAAGACTTGGTAATTAAAAGATTGTTTTCAGAAATTAAGTAGGTGTACTAGCATAGTGTGTACTTGATTACATGTAATGGTTGATTATTGTGATTGTATTCTCCGTTTGCATGTAGAATGAATTATGTATGTGATTACATGTAATTGTTGATTTCAAAAATCTTCCTGTAGCAGGATTAACCCTGGGCATTTTCTTTTACTCTCAATAAATAATCAAAACAAGTTTCTTCTTATATGAATTTCAATAGATATAAACTAGGATTTACTTTCTGTTTCATGTATTTACTCCGAATCTTTTCATTTTGACCTTCTGTAGTTTTTCTCAGTTGGTCACACAAATTTTGTCTAAATAATTATTCAAAAATATTCCTCCGTTGTTGAGTTTTATGTAGATCGAAAACAGAATTAACCCTGGGCAGAAAGGAGATTGTGGAAGTGTTGATCTTGAACCTTTTCTGGTGCAAAATTGTTGTAATTTGTACTCTTAATTGAAGAGAGAAGAGGCTTAATTCAACAGAAATACACATATCCATCAAGTACTTGTAGCATTACGTGGAGAAGGCATTTGTAAAATAATATACACATAGGCATTCAAGAATAGTATAATTACTTTAAATTTTGAAAAAAAAAAAAATCTCATTACATACTCCAAAGACCAATTACAAAATAAATAAATAAATCGTAAGTTTATTTAATTTTTGTTTTAAATTTGATTACCGTTTCTTTTGTGTAAATTTTGATATTTGATTTAATTTCAACATTGGTTTGATGTTTCAGTCATAGAACATAGGTCCGGTCCAAACTCCAAAGATTAACAAGTTCTGTTAAGGATTGATGGTTCAATGTTTACCGTTGTAAGACCAACAATTTTATAAGGTATCAAATTTCCCCTTTCTCATTTTGCAGTTTCTATTTTATTTACACGTCTGAAATCACCTATCTTCCACTTTGTAGTTGAAGCATTTTGTAGCCATCCACTGATTTGATAAGGTTTGGTTTTTAAAGACTGAAATAAATTTTCAATATTTATAACAGAAAAACGAACACGTATCTGTTCAAATATTATTACCGTGACTTTGAACTACTAAAACCGAGCAGGGGACTTTTTGTTTCGATACATATTTTATCCAAAAAGTGTGATATGATTATTTTTGTTTTTGATTTTGATGTTATTCAAACAAAACAAAGTACCTCAAAAGGAACTTTTTATCGCTTTCTTTTTTAGGTATATATGTGGTCATACCAAAACCTTTGGGATTTATTATGTCATTTTTAATCTCTGTAGTGAAACTAATCAAAGCTTTTGTTATGCTTCTATTGTTGCAAGAAGGGTAGCCCATGTTTCGTAGACGATTCTTGAATCTCTTTAGTATTGTGTTCATTTATGCGTTGCTAATTTTTTCAAGGGAAGTATCAATTTTCCCTTTCTTTCCTGATGAATGATGAAGGTGATGAGGAGATTAAGGAGTTAATATAGTTGTTATGAATCAATAAAAATGGAAAAATAAAACAATATTATAATGTTTTTATTTAATCAACATAAAAATATCATTTAAATCGAATGTATCTTTCTTATCTCAATATATCTTTCTTATAAAGGCATTTTACCTTACAAAGTATACCTAATTTTATCATTTTAGTTTCAAGTTTTTTCTATATATATTATTGTCGGTGTGTTCAATCAATTGACCTCATTTAGGGTCCAAATTTGCAAACAAGAAAAACTTCTATTTATTTATTTTCTAAAATAACTTATGTAATGGAACTAGACTTTAGGTCAGATATGAGGTTAGAGGGTAATTATAATAAGAAGTAATTGTTAGTTTTGCATTGATTTTGTATTGATCTATCTATATATGTAAACTTACTTTTATGCAAAAAAAAAAAAAAATTAAAATTGTCAACACGTGTATAAGACGGGCTTATAACCTAGTATCTAATAAAGCAAAGCTTTTAGTGCCACATGGCTTCTTTTTAGAAGCTTACTTTGCTACGTGTCATTCTCTTAAAAGCAATGCCATTCATTTTCTCGCTAAACACATTTCATGCGTCTGTGTATCCATAACTATAAAATTCAAAATTCAAATCAGATTTCCTTGAATGTCCCTTAAATTCAGGCATCTAATTAGCATGAATAGAGGAGTTTATGGTTAATTTCGATTTTGAGATCCTATATTTCCGTCTAAGCGATGGCTTTTACTCCGAAATCAAACATAAGCCGCCATCCACCATCGCTCACCGCTTACATCTATTTGTGTCTTTTGATTCCCTAGTTGGAATTTCAAACCGGTAACCATATATCTTCCCTGCTGTCTCTCTCTCTAAGGTATAAAGGATGTTACACCTCCCATTTGCTTTTTCTCTTTTTGCCTAGATATATCTGGGTTCTAAGTCATCTCTTGCACCTACTTCTGGCTTTTAAAATCAGTGCATCTTGGTGCGTTTTTTTTAGTGACAGGGGCTTGATCCACTCCAGGCTATGCCGGATAAAATCATGTTTCCTGTTAATTATCATTTTGAATGGGTTGTAAATATAATCTTGCGTTTATTGTTTTTTCTCAGGTTAAATACGGAAAGGAAATGAGATTATGCTTTATTAATGGTTTGATAGAATGGGGTACCCCAAGTGTTTGATGTAATGCCACAAAGAATGTTCTAATCAAGTTGTTTAACCTAGAACGTATTAACTTCTATAGTTGTATTAATCCTTATTTTTTTACAATTATGTTACTGAAGTTTTCTATCCTATATGATCATACAATATTCTTTTTATTTTCATATTAGGAGAGGTATATAAACATTCTTTGCTGGAAAATCCAAGTCATATACAACGCTTCTTACAATATATACAGCAACAAAACTCCAATGATTCTGGGTATTTCTCAAAAAATAATAAAACTTTCTATTATTATTGGTTTTATTTCAGCATATTGGGAAATATTTCAAGCATTCTGCAAAAGCATTAGAGAAGCAATAGTCGATACAGCATCAATAAGGTGAGCTATCTTTAATTATAACCTCCTACTTTCTTTTCATCCTATTTGAGCATTGTACTTTGAAGATTGCAGCAAAATTGGAAAGTTAAAAGGCATCGAGTGGCTGCTTATGATGTTAGCAATGAAGATTTCTACATACGTTATATGATCTAATGGCTATATTTCCTCCATCTTGAATATCAGTTAAAATGCATCGAGTTGCTCCAATTTTTATCAAAAATTAACTTTAGTAATGTAATGGTTTCTTCTTAAGATATGCTCAAAAACATAGTTTTTCTGCCATGTTAGGATTTTTATTGCTTCTACATGATCTAATTCATTCACCTTGATCAACATGTCCTAATTGGATATCAATAGTAAATTTTCTGCCAGCTTGGTATGGATTACTTATCACAGACTCAAGTGGAGTGGTAGCGAAAGCCTACAATCTTGTAAGTTTAGAGCCCAATACCCTACAATTTTGGCCGTTAAATTAAAGGTTGGATGATGTTACTAATCTAAAGTCAACTCAAAGTCAATTACGGGTAGAATGCAATTATGGTTGTCATCGTAATTGCTTCTTGTGATGTAATGTATTCCTTATTCTACAATATTATTTACTTATATTTTGTGAATTGTTTTTTGTTTGTGAATAATTCTGATATATGTGGTTTCTGTTTTCATATGAAGTTAAAAGAATATCATCTTTATGGAGATCTATAATCACAAATATTTCTAGTTGATGAAATCTTTTTAAAAAAGTTTAGAAATAAATATATTGCTGTGATTTGTATTAGACTTTGGTTATTTTCATAGAAAAGTCTTTCAATATGCAATATTAATTTGGCATACCATGTTTGACAATAATGGCTACAAAACTAAGAGACCTGAAGGTCAAACCCAAACATGAATGCCAAAGTTAATCAAGTGTTGCTATGATGTATTTTTGTTAACTCTAGGAAATGGTTTTAATATACTTGGTTTATTCCACATATTTTTTATGTATTTTTGAAGTATCTTTGTATCGGAACTGATTAATTTTATATAACCATTGATCGAGTTTTATTCCTATGTCACCACAATGGTGGTAGCAATTGTGTTTTTTAATAACTGATTATGATTACGATTTTGTTAGAAGTAAAATATTTCAAATAAAAGGTAGATTCAATTTAAGTTATTAATCATGTTTTGGTTAAATATTACTCCTATTGTATTTGCATCATTATGTCAAAGAAAGGTTTTGTTTTATTAATTCATGTATTAGATATTTATTTCTTATCCATTATCATTTGTAGAAAGAAAAATAAATGGTTATTTAATCTCTTGGTATGTAAAACTTGATTTTGTTTCATGTGACATCCATTTGCTTATTTTTCCGGTGCTTTGTTTTCTTCGTGGGAACAACCCAACATGAGAAGTGGGAAGTTAGTTTAGAAAGGTAAAATGATTATTTTACTGGTGCTCAGTTTTCTTTATTTGCTTAATTATTTTATATCAATTATTCGAGGTAATATCTTCCCAAGGACCTGTTAAACATGTATTAATGTTGCTTTTAATTATAAGTTACATGTTGCTTTTGTCGGTAAATAAAATGTAAAATTGTTGGTGTCCAATTTACTGTTTCCAAATAAATTGTGTCAAGAACTCAGTAATTCCTATTTTGTTCTTACATTTTCATAATCGATCAATCTTACATTAAAAAGTTTTAGGCCAATTACTGTATTTTTCTTATTTACCGGAAGTCTTTAAGCATATGTATTTAACCCAAATTAAATACCCAATATAGATCTTACTTTTAAAATTTTTGAACTCCCATTGTCGTTTAAGTCACTAATGGCCTCATTTATGGATCTTAGATAGTTACTATGACAGATAACGATTTATGTATGTTTTTGATATGTTATGTGTAAAGTAGTTCATATGATTTTTATGATTATGAGCAATGGAAGAATTATCTTATATAGGATTTGCATTGGTTTTCCTTTTCAGATGAGGTGACTATATTAATATAATATGACAACATAAAAATCTTATGCAAAAATGGACTGTGATATCACGTTTGATTGCAAAAAAAAAAAAAAAAAAAAAAAAAAAAAAAAAAAAAAAAAAATCCAAATTTTCTCAGTTTAGCACTTTTCCCATTTCTATTATAGGCGAGGATTCTTCATCAGATAAAAAGCAATCAGATTCGCAAAACAATTAAAATATTTAGGCACAAAAGATGACTTGATAGGATCTTGATTTGTATTATTTGAAATTTGGTTGAGTTAAGGAAATTAGCTGAATGGTTATGGGTCCTATTGGATGCTATAAAATTAAGGGACAACTAAACAAATTGATGCACTTCCGTATTTTTTAAATACTAATTCTTCAACCTTAGTACTAAGATTGTAAGACAATTTATTTTCAATTGACGATGGTGTTGGAATCTCTAGCACATGGGAGGGGACACTACACCTAAGCACATGTGTTAAAGCAAGATCCAACTGTCCATTTAGTGTTTGTTATCATAGCTAGGAATGTGATATGTTTCTTAGAAGCATATATATTCAGGTCTAGCTATTCAACAAAAATACACACACAATTGTATAAGCTTCTAATCAGTTTTTTTTTTAGTTATATTTTCTGATCATTAATCAAAGAGATAGTTTGGTTAATTTCTGTTTTATACATTGTTGGTCTTTAATTGGTATCAGAGCGGTGATCGTTTGAAGGGCGGGTTTGAGAGTCGGTTTCAAGAAAAGGGCGTAGCCCTTGGCTGCGGGATGGTAAATGCAGCAGCAGGAACCGGGTTTTTGTTTTAAGGGGTTGTGATGGTTTGATCACAGGTTGTAGACTTGAAAGTAGTCTCCATCTTTGATCGATCCGTGTTCCGGGTTAAAGAGAGCTTAACCAGAAACGGTGAAGGGCAGCGGAAACAAATCAGAACATATGGGTTTTGATTTGGTTTGCTCACGGGTACAAGAAAACAGAAGAAGCATGAGCTCGTTATTCTTGACTGGTGGAAGAGGACTCTCGATGGGAACGGGTTGGATCGAAAAAAGGTTGGGGCTGTCAAAAACCGCGGAAAAGATGAGCGGAAGGAAATCAAAGCAGGTGGCTTTGAGTTCGGCTCGTGTTGCGGGAAATAGAAGACGGTAAAGGTGGTGGTGACCTTGTCTTCTTGAGCGGTGGAAGAAAGAAGTCATTGATCGGCTTGTTTGTGATAAGGGGAGACCGGCGTAGGTGCGGGTAAACGAACTGAAAAGATTCGTCAAAGCAGGTGGCTTTGGATTTGGTTCGTGTTGCGGGTGAAAGAAAATGGTAGAAGCGGGTAGCTTTGTTTTCTTGGTCGGTGAAGATGTCTCCTTGAACAAGGGTGATCCGAAAATAAAGAAGTCAGAGAAACAACACGGTGTGAATATTATGGCGGTGGCGGTTCAAATCGGGTGACTTTGGGTGTGGCCGGGGAAGAGGCCGTCGGTCCGGGAAAAGTTGTGATGTTAATGAACGTGTCCAACGGTATGCCATGTTACAAGTGTTGTGAACAATTAAAATTTGTTGAGCTAAAGAAGACTTTGGATGTGACCGAGGTGGAGATCGGGTGTCCGGAAAAAGTCGAAAATCAAGTTCAAAGAAATACGGAACTTGATCGGGAACAAAGACGTCTCTAGAAGGACGTAGAGATTCGGGGGTGATTGTTGGAATCTCTAGCACATGGGAGGGGACACTACACCTAAGCACATGTGTTAAAGCAAGATTCAATTGTCCATTTAGTGTTTGTTATCATAGCTAGGAATGTGATATGTTTCTTAGAAGCATATATATTCAGGTCTAGCTATTCAACAAAAATACACACACAATTGTATAAGCTTCTAATCAGTTTTTTTTTTTAGTTATATTTTCTGATCATTAATCAAAGAGATAGTTTGGTTAATTTCTGTTTTATACATTGTTGGTCTTTAGATGGTCTATAATATTTGATGTTGTTGGAAACTGTAGATAGCAAGTTTTTATATAAAAATATAAAATTCTAAAGAATTCAATAGTTATCGACTATCAATGTTTTCAAGCTTCATCACCATGCTTTTGTAGGTTATGCCTTTACTCATTAGTTTTTATTATAACGTTGTGTGTTCAGTTTAATAATAACAAAGCAAAAATCTACGAATGTTGTTAACTTAAGTTTTAGATTACAAAAATTTTAATTAGTCGATACCAATCATTGGTTGTCAAGATAAATATTCATTTGGTAACCACCTAACAAAGAAAATAAACTGATGTGAAGTATATGTTTTAAACAATTCAAAAATAATATAAGTTAAATTTCAAGTAGTTTATCGTTAGGCTAAAAATTATTTTGGTAAATACGTCAATGTTCATTAAGTTTTCAAATGTATCGTTTTTAAATAATATTTTTTGTTACTTAAATGATTAATAATTACCCTCGTCAATACAATTTTCAATGTTGTATAAAAAAGTGTTTCAAAATTTATGTTAAAGTACTATATTTTTTACTTTATGAAATTAATTCTCTATTACTTAGAATACAAAAGTATTGTTCTTTTGGTTATCTTATTTGTTTGTATTTTTTTGTAACAGTTATATCATATCAAATTGTATAACTAAATAAAATATTTTTAATTATCAACCGTGTAACACATGGGTTTATAACCTAGTATATATATATATATATATATATATATATATATATATATATATATATATATATATATATATATATATATATATATATATATATATATCATTATTAAACCTATAAACTCGCATATATACCCAAATATTTAATTTAATGATAATTAATCTTTTTAAAAATTACAAAAATATATTTAAATTGATTTTTTATTATTAAAATACAAATTAACTTGTAACATTACAATTTTACTCTTCTCCCAAAAATCTCAAACATATCGATAGAAATATGGATGTAACCGAAATATCAATCTATTAAACAAAGTTTGGGGTCCCGAATTCAAAATATGACATGGAGCTGCTATCGTTCCATAGTCTACATTTATTTATCAACCAAAAACCACTGTCCATTGATAGCTACTTCCAAGATGCCGATCAATAACAAATTGAACTCACATGTTTGGAGCTATTATCAGTCCGAAGCTGGCATCAGTTCCAAAAATCTACCTTAGATATCGATCGATTGAACAAAGTGAGAGTCATAAATCCAAATTTCGACAAGAAGTCAACCAATATTAATAATAAATTAAACATCTGGGTATATATGTGAGTTTATAGGTTTTTATAAGGATATACATGTAATTTGAAATACTAAAAGGATATAGACGTAATTATGATAGTTTATAAGGATATAAACGAAATTCTCCCTTTTTAGAAAGGCTTTCCTCATCAACATTACATGCTAAACAAAGTGTAGAGCCTAATCTGAACCGGAGAAGTCCAGATGATCAAAGAGATTCAACTGCCTGAAGTAGTCAGAAACAGAGGCAAAGAATTGTCAGTGCTGTTGAGATCTGCGCCTAAGATGTGACACCCCATTTCTACTGTTTGCAAATACTATGGTTTTTCGTAAAAATACATGAATACAAAAATACGGTTTATCAAAAACCGTTAATTTACATGTTCAAAAACAGTGGGTGTTACAAATCCATACCAAAACTAACCATAGTAAGCAAGAAATGATTAAACCTTGAGTCCAAGATAGGAGCTAACTCGAGCTCCACTCCAGCTAAACTTCATCCAATTATAGCATAGCATTTTAACTTGGAATACATGACAAAACATAGAATACGTAAGACAATAATGTCTCGTGAGTTACATGAGTTTTAGACTCAAATCTTTAACTTCTTTTTCCAACTTTTTTATAAAATTCATAACATAAAACATCTGTCAAAACTTTATAGTAATAACATACTATAACTCTTTACTTTTCAAAATCATTTCATAATATACTTTGCAAAAATAGCATCTTCCTTACTTTCTTTGACTGGTATTATAAATTTGCTGGATTTTTATACGTAGGGCTTTAATCACCATAAGTGATACCCCAAGTCTCTACAGCTAGAAAGAACAGATCAATCCTCACCAGTAGAAGTTGCTTAGGAAATCTACTTCGCGATGGGGTTTTTTCCCCAGTAGACTCCATACCTAACCCGGGTAGGTGGAACACGGCATGGTTCCATTACTAACATTGCTTGCTACAAATACCAGTCATACAAAATACTTTCTGCTTACTTGAACATTACTTACACACATAGTGGCTAAGTGCCAAACTTCATCATTTTCTGTCTTTATGGCTAAATGCCAAATTTGTAACTTTCATCACATATTAATCATATATTTAAAACATGTCTTTATAACATTCTAGGCTTAATGCCAAATCATACTTTCCAAACATCTTATGGCTATATGCCCGTTCATACTTGAAAATATATATGGTTTATATCCAAAACATACTTTCACATAATTGGCTCATAGGCCAAAACATACTTTCACATAATTTGACTTGTAGTCCAAAAACATAACTTCAAATATAGCATTATACTTTCATAGACCAGTTAGAAATAATACTCTTGCATATAATTTCACATATAGAAATTTTATAAGAAGTCTTGAATATACTTACTTGCCATGTACCTCAAAATAGGTAAAATATCTCATGTACTCACCTTGTCTAGTTAGAGAATTCTAACCAAAATCACTTCTTTCCGTTGTGTTTTCCTTTCCTTCAACTTTACTCCTTAATACCTAAGGAGTTCATTTAACATTCTAGTTAATACAAGCTAGGCCTTAGTAACAATTAAAGAGCTCTTAATCTACATCTTAATAGATTAATATTACATTATTAACTCATTTTTAGATTTTGACATCTAAGACACATAGTCAAAGAATTGACCATAACTCCCAACCCAGAAACTTGAATGGCACAAACTCAGACATTCTGAAAAATAGACACAATACATGACAAGTCTCGAGAATATACCGAGACTTGAATCACACTCTAAGACCTTAGAAAATAAGTGACAAGATTGACAGTGCAATCTGTCACAAATCTGGATTAATGGAGGAATCACCAATTCCATTCCACTTGGGAATGGAATCAAGGAAAACCCTCTTACATAGGCATACTAGATATAACCAAGAGACCATCCTCCGAAATTCAGACCCAAAAGACAAACCAATTAAGAATTAAAAATCACACAACATGAAGGAAATGAGCAGCAACATTTCTGTCACAACTCAGCATAACTTGAAAAGATTGGTCCGACAACCTAACTTATAAAACGAAATAAATCAAACCTTTTGGACGAGTTACACTAGACATGAAGATAAAGCTCTCATCAAAAAATCAAACTCAAAGCGTAAGCCAATTGAGAATTAATAATCGTACAACAAGGACAATGTGCACAACTATAATTCTGGTTCAGTCAAAGAGAAGGCATTGGAACCCCAGCTTCCTAATGGAATTGGATCAAGCCCTCTGGATGGAACACATTAGACATGAGGATGGACTTTCCCTAAAAGTTTCAGACCTAAACTATGAACCATTTGGGAATTAAAAATTCCACAAGTTGACCTAGGTGTGCAGCAGCCAATCTGTGGATGCCGGATTGCACACACCAAAGTCCAAACCAAAACAATGAACTGAGTCAATCCCTTTTGGTCGAGTATGGCTCATGACAAGGTTCTTCTCCACACCAAATTTCAGAACAATTCAGTAAACACACGAGTTTACAAGAATTTCACAACACAATTGGACACAGAAATCATACTCAAGGAAATCAGGTTCAGAACCCTGGAAAACGACTGAATAAGGTCTGAACCCCAACTGATAAACTGAAAAAGACATCGAGACAAAACCATGGGCACTGGAATCGCCTGATTTGGACAAAGTATGATTTTTCTACGCATTATACAACATAGAACAAATTTCCATCCGAAAATCAAACTTGATCATAAACCCCCAAATTCTAGGGTTCTTGAGCTAAGAGTCAAAACCATGATTCAACCACAATTTTTGGTTAGAAATTCGTTTCTTGTGTTGATTTGAGCTAGCTTAAGTGTATGGATTCATTGGATTAACTTCATCCATAAAAATCAGAAGTTGAATTTGAAGATCATCCAACTAAACTTGAAGAATTAATCATGGATTCATAAAAACTCTTACCTTAGAAGCTTGGAATCACTAATTCCAAGTATAAATCTTCAATTCCTGCTTCAATTTCTTGCTCTTCTTCTTGAACCCGTGCTCTCGGTTCTTCCAGAGAATTCCCAGAAGTTCTCTCTAATTTTATGAAGATTATGACATAATTTCTCATTTATATATTTTTCCAACTTTGGCTTAATGACATTTCAGCTCCCTGGACTTCCATTCTTCATATTTTTAACACTAGAACCCAACTTTTATTACACAAACTTCTACTTCTCACAATTTTACCCCAAACACAAAATATTTTATACTAAGGTCCGAAACATGGTAAAAGACTTATTTGCCCTTTTTGGCTAAATTTCACTATTCACACATTACAAACCCGAACTTCATATAAACTAATATTTTATAACTTTTTATTATTATTTTACTGCATTTCCCGCTACATCATTTTACAACTTTCAAAATTTTTGGTCTTTACCTTAAGCGTTATCTTGAATACAAATTCAAGATTTTGGGTCGTTACATAAGATGAATCCTCAGTTCTCAGTCAAGGAAGTTCTTCGCTCCGGTCAGACTAACTGAAGTGGATCGACAGTGAAAGAAGACATCACGAGTTGGATGTATCACACCCAAAATGATAGAATTACTTCTTTAGTAGATCAGCAGCAATGTTGGAACTAAAATTGTATCAGATCAGCAGGACTCAGGAAAGTCACACCTCGTGTGGATCAGAAGATACATCTTTAGTTGGGCATGCGGAGAAGACAATATAGATAGCAGGAGTTGGTGACCGAGGTGGTTACTAGGCCAGGAGAATTGTGACAATGTAAGTGAACTCCATCATAGTGAAAGATCTATGACAGAAGAAGCCAATCACCAGTATATTCTACAGACCGGAGTTCACCGTGACAGGAGTAGCTTAGGCTACGATCACAGGAATAAATGCATCAGCGGCAAAAGAAGGTGATACCGTAGTATTCTCTATACAAAGCTCAGTTTAAACTATAGAGTTTCCTCAGTCGAAGAGTTGACCTCTGACCGAAGTGTAGTCCAGCAGCAGTGTAGGAGCATTGTTAGACAGTTACACATTCTCGTCTACAGGAGTTACTCAACTGTAGTCTAATGAAGGTTTTCTAACCAAAGAAAGAGTTTCTGGTTGTACACTGCCTTGGTCTTGTGACATTGACTGTCAGAATACCTTGGGATATCGAGTGGCCTTTTCCCTCCCAAGACCTTGTTTATTCAGTCTTCCATCTTTGTTTATGTAAGTCTCATTATCCTTCTCTATGATGTGTGTCAAGATATCATCGGATATCGAGTGGTAGATATCCAATGTGCGGGCTTTGAACATTTTGAAGATAATCTCACACTCCATATTGTACAACATTGAAGTTTATCAATGAAATTATGTCGGTTTCTCAAAGTAGACGTAGTTGGAGTCATTGTCAAGTGAATTGCTTTAAATCCTTGTGTTTTAATACACTCTTCGTATGAGTGTTGATCGTTTGTTTAAAGCACTTAGTCAAGGTGGATCAGTACTTCTTGCAATTGAGCTGTGTATTGGTTCCAACATTGCATGCACAAATAAATCACTAATTCAATAAGACCACATTGTTCATCGATCAGCCAACATGTTTTTTAATAGGGATATATGACAAATATTAACATCTTTAATGATGGGGTTGGACCTATTCAAGAATGAAGAACCCCACCTGTTCATAGAAATCGAACTTCAACCCGAAAAGAAAATTAAGTTGTTCATGTAAAACCTAAAAAATCGATCTTTATTTCATTTATTTGCAGTATTCAGTTTCATCATCCTCGTTGTAGAAAATTGATTTAACAAGTGAATAATGAATCATCAAAAATCGAGTTGAATTGGTGGTGGGGTTGAATCAATTTCATCTTCCTCTTCGTAGAAATCAGTTACATCCATCTTTGTTTTCATTCGTACTATCGTTGCAATAGAATACCCAAATCAAACCAAATTAATCATATCTCGTCTTTTTGGGTTCGATGGACATTGATTCCACGTAAAAATAGAGGGTGTGTAGTTTGTGGTGGTGAGGTGGGGTTGGATAGACTTGGAAGATGTGTCGTGTCGTGTCAGACTCCTGTTTGGTTGAGAAACTTAAACGGGTTGAGATAGCATGATTGTAACCCGACCTGCTCAAATATCGTTTGGGTCGTGTCAACCCATTTATTTTCGTGGCAAGTTTGTATCGGGTTGACCAATTTAGGGTTCAGACCTTGTAAATGTATTGTGTCGCGCTGGATTGAAACACTAAGTAAGGTGAAAGAGTAGGAATTGAAGAGGTGGAAAATGAAAATTGAAAAATTGGAAAAAGTTGTAGTTTGAGAGTCGGAGAGACGAATTCACAACATGTTTAACGGAGTCAAGTCATAGTGAGAGAAAAGTGGTTGAGTGTGATTGTAGAGTATGAAATAATAATAAAAATGTAAAACACTGAAAATAAGTTTTGACTTGGACGACTAATTAGTGACTTTCTCATTACAAAACAACTCAAGCCAAAGTTTTTTATACATTTGGTTTTGATTTTAGGCATGCCCAATTTACCTAAAGAATTAATAAAATTTGCATATAAATATACGGGTCATTTTCGTGTAATTTTTAAGTTGAAAGTTTGGAACATAACCTTACCCGTTTAATTTTTGTGGTGTGACGTGTCATCCCGTTTAATTAAATTGGTCGAAATCTTTTACTCAAACTCGTTTATTTATGTATTTTTTTAACAACAAATATTAATAAAATACCACATAATAAGTAAAAATCTTATTTCAATAGTGACATGACTAAAACCATAAAAAATTCTCATGTTTAAGGACATCCCGAAAAATAATTTTGAACTAGTAGGATGGCCCACGCGTTGCAGCGGGTTTTATCAATTCTATATTTTCGATATCATTTCTATAATAATCTCTTACATAACGTTCATTTGTGTAATTTATGTGAACACATGGATTATGTTTGTAATTTTACTATTAGACAGGGGTATCTTTGCAAATTTGTGAAATACAGGGACCATTTTTGTTATTTCACTATTAGACGAACATTTGTATAATTATGTGCAAAATAGGGACTTTTGAAATTTTGCAAATAGGCACGGACCATTTTCATATTTTTTTAATGCAATGACAGTTTTGTTAATTTTAGAAATAGGATAAATTCTGCAAGATTGTTGTTAGACAGTGACCATTTTGTAATTTTCTAAAACATAGGGACTATTTCTATAAATTTGTTATTAAGCAGCAGCTATTATTGTAACTTTATAAAACATAGGGAGCATTTTTGCAAATCATCTATTAAGCAGGGATTATATATGCAAATATTGCATAGTTTCCTAAATTTCCTAATAAATTTGTGAAATAGATGGACCATTTTGTTAATTCACTATTAGACGAACATATGTATAATTATGTGCAAAATAAGGACTTTTTGAATTTTGCAAATAGGCATGGACCATTTTTATAATTTTTTTAATGCAAAGACTGTTTTGGTAATTTTTAGAAATAAGACAATTTTTGCAAGATTGTTGTTAGACAGGAACCATTTTGTAATTTCATAAAACACAGGGACCATTTTTACAAATAATCTATTAAATAGGGATTATATATGTAAATATGCACAGTTTCCTAAATTTTCTTGATAGATAATTATATTGGTTAATGTGTAATTTCTATAACTAGTTAATTACTCTAAAACATATATTTTAGTTAGGGATAATTTCATATATACCCTAAATAAAAAGCTAAATATCATATTTGCCCTATCTATAAGTTAAATATCATATTTACCTTAAATAAATATCAAAAATATCATATTTGCCCTAAACCTTTTTTAAGCATTATTTTTTATCAAATGACTATTATAACCTTATTATAAATTTAGGTTTAAAATAGCATATATACCCTTTAGGTTTAAAATAGTGACCACTTCTCATACCACCACAGTGATTGGTTAACGGCTTAATGCATAGAGTTCATACACTATGACTTGAGTTGTTTTTATTATTAACTTACTTTGTCAAGATAAAATCATGAATATGAAAGTTGACAAATGTCTCTAACTTATGTTTCATCGACCTGCTATACGAAAACCTCTTCAAATGAATCACAAGAACTTTCGAAAGCCTTCATATATCTAATTTCTTACTCGCTTTCGTTCTCTCTTTACATTATCGATAATACCTTCACCAATCATATATCACACAAGATCATGTTAGGATCAATGATGAAGGACAAAATAATAATTTCACCAAAGCTTACTTACCACGTCTTCAGGTACCAAAGGCTCCTCACGTAGAAAAGCTTCCAAGCACGTATACAAAGACAAAGGTTATTTTCTAAGTTATGTGAGTCGTATTTTTTCAAAAGCTTGGTGACCAATCAATGAAAATCAGTATTGACATCGATGATAAGGGCAATCTTACGGTTCTTTCTTCTCCGACTGAAAGATCGAAACACGGTTTGTTTCCGTCGACCAAATTTAGCGGAAGTTTTCGTGATCCCGTCTTGGAATAAAAAATTCTCATTGTGAATTGAATCAACTTCAGAATCGGAGACGTTGGAATGCATCGGCTTGGGTCTTAGCATTGGAGAGAGCATTGTGTGAACTATTATTAATTGTATATTGCCTGTTGTGATGGTTGCATAACAAGAAACATGGAAAACTAGTGGGGTCTCGTATGCCTTCCATCTGGTTGTCCCACAGGCATTTCCGGTTTCCCTAATATTAGACAAAAAAGACATTGAGAAATAATCAACAAAAGAGCAGGGTTAAATGCAAGAAATAGAGAAATAGAAGAGCTGATGAAAACCAAAGTTGTCATACATCCTCCTCTCGGGTTTCTCTTTTCAAATACACATAAAGCATCACAAACTCGGGTTTCTCTTTTCATGAAAATCAAAGTTGTCATACATCCTCCGCTCCTTTTGATCTCCCTACGTGTGTTTGTATTGGAGAGATTATAATATCAAGAGAAGATATGGCTTTATTTATCAGAATGAGGAAGAAAAAGAAGCCAAATTCCAAATACAAACAATTCACATAAGCATCAGTTCCAACAGCAACAAGAAACGGAGGAATAAGAAATCAATGAAAGGACTTAATTTCACTTAAGCGTTAGTTAATCAAAACTACTTCCCAAGAACAATAAGAATCGGTGACAGGAAATCATGGATCAGGTTTGACGTGAAAACGTTCGTTCAAGAGTATCAGAAATCAGGAATGTCGATCAAGACTCAAGATATAGAAAATGCAAGGGTATTATGGTCAATGTTGATGGTTTTGAAGTTAAAATGTTTTTAAATAATCAGAAAATATTTAAAATATAATTTAAAATGTTTATAAAATATCTAAAAAATAGATTTTGGGTATATTTGATATTTTTGATATTTATTTAGGGTAAATATGATATTTAAATTATAAATAGGGCAAATATGATATTTAGCTTTTCATTTAGGGTATATATGAAATTATCCCTTTTAGTTATTATCTACCATTACATTATTTTAACCAAAAAAAATAAAGATGACAACGAACAAAAATAGAAAATGTAATTTCTTAAGTATTTTTTTGAAAGCTTATTCCGTCTTAGGGCAAGGACAAATTTGTCATCTACAAAGAACCGAATAATGTCGATTTTGGGTTATTTTTCATAAACTATAAATTAAACCAAGTTGGTTATAATTTTGCATTTAATATAATACAATATATCATTCAACCTTTTCTACATTAACGAAACTATTTTTTATAAATTTGATGTATGGATGGTCGATTGCAGATTGCGTAGTACATTTGGCCATTTGCTGTTTGATGTCTGCCCTTCAACACAATCAATTGACAAACCCCTTTTGTCGGCCACGTGTTGTTCCCATATTGGGAAACCTACATTCAAGCGATTCACCTAAACTACCCGTGGTTTTATGCTATAGTGGATTACATAAATGGTCTTTGTAACTTGTAGGCACCGGTGTAAATGAGCCGAGTCGAGCTCGAGCTCGGTTAGGCTTAGGTTCGGCTCGTTTAAATTCATAAGACTCGAGGTCGAGCTCAGTTCATTTAAATTCACATGTCTCAAGCTCGAGCTCGAGCTCGGCTCGTTTAAAATTTATAAGGCTCGAACTCGACTCGTTTAGGCTCGTTTAATATTTATTTAAAAATAAATTAATATATAAAATAAAACATAAAAAATCTATTATATAAAAATATACAGGCTCGTTTAGGCTCGTGGACCTAAATCGAGCTTGATAGTGAGGCTCAGGCTCGAGCTCGTTTAATAAATGAGCCTGAAAACAAGGCTCGAGCTTGGCTCGGGCTCGTTTAACTCGAACTCGAGTCAAGATTTTAACGAGTCGATCCCGAGTAGCTCGGCTCATTTACACCCCTACAAGTTGTAAGATTTTGAGCTTTGTGGTACAAGGCAAGAAAATGAGAAGCTTGGGAAGGCGTTTATGTACTCAATTGTGCGGTGTATCTAAAAATTCCGTACCTTATCTTTATTTCGCATCTATAAAGGTTCTCACTACAAAACGGCGGATGATATATAACTTTTTTGTTTTTAATTGGATTAAGCACAGATCATGTTTTTCTAGTTTAGATTGGTTTGAGTGGATCATTTCTCCGTTAAATGCTTGTAACTTGTAATTTCTAGCATCTTGCTAGTTTGCTCTAATAAATTTCGTCGTTCAAAAGAAAAAAAAAACATAAATGGTCTTTGTTTATGGTGAAAATAATTAGAAGTTTCGTTTAATTTTGTAATTTGTTATATCATTAGTTATTATGGTTATACTTTGTTGTACGGTGGGTATTGTGTCTAATGTTGTTATAAATCAGGCGTTGAAAATTTTAAAATGGCAATTTACCCTTTTTTGTTTATTACTTTTCTATTTGTCTTATTTTTACAATTATTTCATAAATTCTTATCTATGTAATATTAGTTAAATAGAGTAAAACCAAAACAGATTTAATACAAATCCAAAATCAAAAGAACTCCAAACTTAAGTCATCTATTCTTGTTGTAGTTGTTCTGCTTTCCAACCCCTTACTCATCTTTATCATCGTCGGTGATTCTAATTGATAGTGTTTTCTCAAATCAATGGAGAATCATCGTAACAACTTGTCGATTGCGCTTAGTGAAATATATTATTAGGATCATTGCTATTAGTGAGATATATTATGACAGAAAGGTTAAAAGACTTTAATCTAGATCCTTTTAGACTATGTTTAGCCATCACAACTAGCTTATAAGTTAGCTTATTTTTTGAGGTTTTTAGATTGTCATGTTTGGTAAGTAAAAAAGTATCTTATGGGCTAGCTTATTAAAAATCTGCATAGACTAACATTTCAACGAGCTTATGAAGTTTTTTCAAAATTCTCCATATTATACCAATTTTAAATATAAAAGTTCCATTCCCCACATTCATTTCCCCAACCCATTGTTCTTTTTTATCAATCCTACCTCTCATAGTTCTCTAAACACAATGGTAAATCACACACAATTTGAAGATCAATCATAGAAGATTCATCACTTCAGTAGTAGGTATAAGATATCAACCTATTATCTTCTCATAACCTGTTATTCAGGACGTACTTTATCATAAATAACTGGAGTCGGTATTTAGTACTTCTTCAGTTTTTTAAGAACCCCACACACTCTAACTTAGTCCTAATATACATTTATTTGTCTTAAAACATTTCGTGATACATCAACCACTTGGGTGAGGGGCACCGTAACATCCACCTAATATAAGTCCCATCCGATACTTATTTTAATTAATGTAATGTATTACATATCTATCTTATAATATTGAAGCATTCTTTTATATGCCCATTTTATGCCATTTTAAATGTCTCATATAACTTATCAACTAGTTTTTACCAAACTTTATTTTTTATCACCGGCTTATCAACTAACTGCTAGCTTTTCAGCTAGTTGTTAGATTTTCTGGTAGTAGCTGGCTTTTCAGCTAGTCTGCCACACATCGCCTTAGTGCCTCTATAACCTATATATTGAGATCTAATACATATCCGTCGCAATGAATCTAACTAAATTCTTGAGGATAATTGATTTCATATGTGATAATGAAACGTTATGCTTGGATTTTCTTTGAATACTTCAAATTAATATAACGCTCTTCATATCCTCTCTTCTTCCTCACACAATCCTTTACTTACCTTATCGTTCTTCGATCTCCACTAGTCTAAATAGTTTGCATGGAGCTTTGGGTGTGGTTTAAAGATTTGTTCATTAATCCAGTCTACCCAACTTGACAAAATCCATAGGAAGCCTACAAAAGAATGTTAAGAAATTATGATTCTTTTTTAGCCGTGTCTTTATGCAAATGAATATGCAGAATCCATGGTCCACTTTTGATTTCATCCTTTTTTCAAATGAATGTGATAATCTAAATTAACAATGGGTTAGATGGAACACAACTGATTGCATTTTGTATATATTAAGGAATATTGGATCAAAACCAATCTATTGCTCGATGTTCTCCTAGGTTATTGTTAATGACGCCTTATACTTGAAAACAAAAAGGCATTGAAATTGAAAATGATGATTCCACAGAGCAATATGTTTCTAGATTGATATATTCTTAAAACTTGAGTAGTAATGATAATTCTTAAACAAATGTGTAGACTCGGATTCTATCAACATTAGAAAAAAAAAAAGAATATGATGCAATCAAGCTAGAAGAATATTCAGAAAAGGTTTCACAGATTTAGTCCATTTTATACATCAAAAAATTAGATATGCAAATGTGTTTCATTTTATATTTGTATTTTAGTTTTACTGTGAAAACTTTTTTACAATCTGGTTAAAAACATTTTAGTTTGCTTAGTTACTTGAATGGTTTCATCAATCCTTTATTTCAAGATGAATACGAATAAACCATGTTCTTGGCTAATGAACATAAAAATATAAAAAAATGGAATAATAAAATGACAAAACAAATGAATAACAAAAAGATAAAAGAAGGGTAAACAAGTCTTTATACACAAAAACAATTTTTGATGTAAGGACGAATTATGCATGAAAATTAAACCATAGAGACTGTCTATGTTATTTGATACAAAGTTGGACCAAAATTTTAATATTCATTATTGAACAAAGGCCATTTCAATATTTTACTCTTCATTATATATATATATATATATATATATATATATATATATATATATATATATATATATACATATATATATATATATATATATATATATATATATATATATATATATATATATATATATATATATATATATATATATATATATATATATATATATATATATATATATATATATATATATATATATATATATATATATTCTAAAAGTGGCTCTGAGATCATTGTTAGGGAATGAAGGTTGATGATTTCAAATACATTAAAAATCAAGCACAAGAGAAACATTAACAATTTAAAATTTTGTTTATCCAAACCAATATATCAAACTAGAACAACATAAATCAAATATAATCAACCATAGAAGTTTTCAAATTACTACCTAAAATTTGATGGTGCTCTTTGATATTAAAGTACAATTATTATGAATAAGTAACCTTTGTAGATGGTCATATAGAGTTGGAACAATAGCTACTAAACTGACCAACTGGTTACAGATGGTCTCTTTTTCATCTTGCTAGAGTTTGGTAAACAAAAAGGAGGGGGAGGGAGTAGTCGGGGTGACAATATAACAGGTAAGGAAAGGGAGCTTTAAATGTTTTAGCTGTCTAGGCTTGTTATTAAGTTATAACTATAATAACTCCTTTAAATACTTAGTTGGTGGGCTAGTTAATTTCATAATTAATTAATTTGGCCTTTTAATTATTTAAATTTTTTATTTTATTTACAATGAATAAACTATTTATTTATTTATTCTGCTGTTGACCAATAAATAATAAGCAGCTGTTATTTACATATTTATTTTAGTTGGTAAATAATAAATTATATACTACAAATATTATTATTTATTTCTTTGTTTATAATGCTCTTTTTTCTATGACCTCAAAAGTTCAAATACAAATTAGCTACATAGTTAATTCTTTGTTCTTTGCATATGATTCCCAATAGGGTGTATGTAGTTAATATGTTTCCTAACGATTACATGGCGGTTAATTGAGCATGTTCTATTATTCTACTTCACATATCAAGAAACCAATATTAAACTTATATGAGAATGATTTGATTCAAGCAACATGTTTAATGATATCTGAACAAATGATGATAAGATGAAAATGCATTTAACATATAGTTAATGAAAGTTTTATAAAGACAAACATTTATGCATAGTTTAGGGGCTATGACGTATTGCTAGATCTTTATCACTGTCTTTATAGTTACTTTTATCTCATCCACAAGTGGGAGCTTGTTGGATCTCGTTTGCAAGATACAAATAATTTACTTGATTTTGAATTATATGAACCTATGAAGTCACACACACAAACATTAAAAGATTTGAAATAAACAACATATTTGTAAGTGATAAATTTATTAATTATCAATTGGAATAAATAAATGGGTATTTATTATTTATTAAATAAAGAAAAATAAATAAAATATATCTTTATTCTAAATAAGAAGGTTTATATATTAACTAAATAAAATGGTTTATTTATTATGTAAATAAAATGGTTTATATAATTAAGTTGCTTCATTAATTAGATGTAATTTCTTAAATGAGTTTCCGCTGTTTATTTAATGACTGTAAAGACTTTTCTAAAAATCTCACTCATTACTATAAATATATAATAACTAGTAAATAAAATGGTTTATATAATTAAGTTGCTTCATTAATTAGATGTAATTTCTTAAATGAGTTTCCGCTGTTTATTTAATGACTGTAAAGACTTTTCTAAAAATCTCACTCATTACTATAAATATATAATAACTAGGAGAATACCTGCGGATTGCACACAATAAAATTATATAGTTATATTTTTTTACATATACATATTGAAACTAATAATGTTATTGACATTTACAAGAATCATATACTCTTGCACTAAGTTTGTATATATAAACTTAATTATTTTTAATTGTATTATGAGATATACATTTACGAGAATCATATCATTCAATAGCATATACCCGCGGTTTGCAGGTAAATAAAACTATATATGATTTTTGATTAAGTATTACAATTGAACGTTATGATTTAATAATTAAAAATTACTTATATGTTGATTTTTTTTAAATCTTGAACATGATGAGTAATTGAAATGTGAATAATTGTTTGTAAGTAATGTAACATTTTTTGTTAATTAATAAAAAACCGCTTATTTGAATAAAATTAATTATAATAACAAATAGTTTTTGATATTTTTATTTAATTTTACTTGTCATTCTACATTTACAATATTAAAGCTTGTTTAACTATTTTGAAAAATAGTGTTTAAATACATTTTTTTAAGTTTATTTGATTATTTGATTTTTTGGATTTTGACATAATATTTAAATTAACAAATTAAGTTTATTATAATAATGATTTTAAAAAATCTATCATTAATAAGATAACATTTTACATTTAGTATA